>CM053772.1:135982916-136007862 GCA_028658325.1 Potorous gilbertii
CCTCAAGCTGTAGCAGATGGTACTCACACCCACTATACCTTGTTTTGTTTCAATATGATTAATATGTTAAAATTGTCTTCCTAATGTCAAATCATTTTTGCATGCCTGGAATATGTCCAACCTTGATCATAGTGAAGGATAAATTGGTTAAATTGCTGTAGTCTTTTTGGCAGAATTTTAAAGAATAGTTTATGAATTAATATAATTAATGATACTGATCTATAATTCTCTTTGTTTTATCCTTCCATGGTTTTGTTATTAGGATAATATTTGGCTACAAAGGAGTCTGGTAATGTGCCTTCTCACTTTATGAGAGTATTTCATGTAGTATAGGTATAGTTATTTAAAAATTGAGTGAATTCTCCTGTAAATCCATGTGGCCCAGGATTTTTTTTTCTTTATAGTTAAAACAATTTCCTTTTCTAACATGGTCTTATTATATATTTGATGTTCTGTGAATCTGGGTATTTTATATATTTGTATAAAATTCTCTGTTTCTTTTGAACTTCCAGTTTTATGGATATATAATTCTATGTGGTGAGTTCTAATAACTTTTCATTTCTATTTCATATGTTTATTTTATTAATTAGATTTTCTCCCACTTCTTTTGAATCAGGTGAGCTAACTTTATTAATTTTGTTGGGTAACATAAGATTCACAGCATATTTGCATAAGAATCTCTTCATAGACTGAAATTAATCCTCCGCATTTAGTGAGGGACAGAGTTGGCAAATTTTAGAGAGAGATCCTAGTCTTCCGGCTTCCAACTCAAAAAAAAAAAAAAGATGGCAGGTTTCAGATTCTCCTCAGTTCCCTGAAGGCAGAAAAAAAACTGGTAAGAACAGCTCCTCTTCTTAGCTTAATATATTAGAGACTTCAGGGAATTTTCCTTTGAGTGAGTTCTAGAATGCTTTCTCACAACTTATTCTCATTCTGAGAACTCATTCACTGTGTATTGTCGGGTATATTCTCATTTCCATAACTTCTCCAATTTCTGTTTGCCATTGTCTTGGATAAATTTGCATTTAGCTATGTGTGTTCTTAGTGGAACTGGCATTTAGTGAGATGAGAGGTAAGCTTTGAGGTCTTTTTTCTTCACTAAGGAAGAACAATCAGGACCACAGCTTGAACATAATTTTCCCCCCCTAGACTAATAATATTTAAGGGGGGCAGACAGATATAATTCTAGCCTGGCAAACTTTCTCTAAGAACAGTGGATTGTCCCGACTCTCACCTCAACCTTTCTTCCCCTCCTGTAGGAATTAAAAGTCTCCCTTGGAGAAGATGATATTTTAAGGAAATTTTAGAGATAGATTCATGAATCCTTCCTTATGTGGCATGTTTAGATTGACTCATGTGGACATGTATAAACTATATAGGCAAAATAAATACACTCTCCTATACTAGACTTAAAAAACCCCCAGCTTTCATTTTTATCAGCTCTATAGTCTTTCTATTTTAAGTTTATGTGTTATATTCTAATTTGACAGACTTCTTCCTTTATGCTTATTTTGGCATTTATTTGCTATTTTTCTATTTTAATTAAATATTCAGTTCATTTATAATCTTTTTTTTCTTTTTATTGCCGTGTGTTTTTAGGGCTATAATTTTTCCTTAGTATTTTATCTTTAGAGTCTCTCAAGTGGTGGTTTTTCTTCTGTATTTAGTTATTCTGAGTCACTTTCTTGTAGTATTTCTCCTTTGTTATAATTTTTAAAAAATTTCTCCTCAGAGACCTATGATTCTTTTTTTCTCTAGAACTTAATTTTTTTCAAAAGAGTATTTTTAAAATTAACTCTGTTCTCCCTACTACCTCCCTCCCCCCCAAAAAAATCCTAAAATTAAAAACAAAAACCAAATCTCTTGATAGCTATCTACATAGCATAGCAAAATGAATTCCTATATTAGCCAGGTCCAAAAATGTTTATCTTTCTGCATTTTAAATTCATTGCCTGTATTACATGAGGTGAATGGTGTGTTTCATCTTCATTCTTTGGACTTGGGTCTTGTTATTGCATTGATTAATGTTGTATAAGTATAAGTATTGTATAAGTTAGACCTGCACAAATTGGCAGTAGGTAGGGGCCAAAATTAAAACAGGCTAAACTTCTTCAGACCACAGATAGGTTAGATTAGAGACACACTGATGGTGTTGGTTGATGTGGGTCGCATGATAAACAAGAAAGTACAAATGACATCCCTACATTTTTCACACCCAAAATCCTCTGCTGGGTCGCAAGTGGCCCACAGGTCATATGTTGTGCAGGTCTGCTATTAATTTTTTTCTTAGTTTTCACTTCATTCTGAAGTGGTTGATAAAGATCTTCCCAATTATTTATGAAATGGTGTATTTTATAATTTTTGATGGCCCCATAATATTTCATTAGTTTATTGAATTCTATCCTCTGAGACTTTGAAATCCAGAGGGGGAGATAAGATATATCACATATAAAACTCACAGAGTTTAAAACTGGGAAGGCACCTCAGAAACCACAGAATTCAATCCATACAAGAAGGAATCCTCAGTATAACATTTCTAACAAGTGGTTGTCCAATCTCTGCTTGAAAATCTCCCAGGAGAGAAAACTTTTGAACAATCTCTAATTTTCAAGAAGTTTTTTGTTTTGTTTTATTTTCTTGTATCAAACCTAAATTGGTCTTTTTGTTTCCTCCACCCCTTGTTTCTGTTACTGCCCTCTGGGGAAAAACAAATAATATCTTATCCCACTTCCACACATCAGATACTTAAAGACAACTCTCATGTCCGCTCGGGGTCTTTTTTTCCCAAGCTGAACATAGTTTCTTCAATTTATCCTTAAATGTCATGAACCATCATGGCCTTTTACCATCCCAGTTGCTATCCACTAGACCCTCTCCAGTTTATCAATATCTTCCTTAAACTATGGTACTAGAATAGGACACAATATTCTCGATGAGTCTTGCCGAGGGTAAAGTATAATTGGATTATCACCTTCATTTTCCTGGAAGATATGCACCTCCCAACGTAGCACAAGATTACACTAGTTTTTTTCCAGATATTATACATCTGACTCATATTAAAAGCATGAGACTTTTCAGAACAAGTCCTGTCTATCAATGTCTCAACCTGTCTTATATTTGTGGTGTTAATTTTTTATGCCCGAGTATAAGACTTTACATTTGTTCCTATTGAAGTTCATCTTAGATTCAGTCCAATATTCTAGCCTGTCAGGATCCCTTTGAACCCTGACTTTGTCATCTAATTTGTTAGATATCTCTACAAGTTTTGTGTCATCCACAAATTTTATGTGTGTATGTGTATAATATGTATATCTTCCACACAGACATATATAATCATATATACCTATTCCTTTATCCAAGTTATTGATAAAAATGTTAGACATGGCAAAGCACAAATCAGGAGTTAAAAGCAAGGTTATAAGGTATTACAAAGTTAGGTTCACAGTCTAATACGGCATACTGAAAGACCCAGGTTCATATTAATTCTTCTTTTTGGGCTATAGTTGTACAACACATGAATAATTTACAATTATTTCTCCAGAGAGAGAGAAACTCTCAGTGAGATATGATGGGGATTCCATCCCTGTGCTAGGAAAGGTAATTACCTCCTGTGTATTCACTGGATTGTCCCGGATACCTCATGCCATGAACAAAGAAACATAAGGAAATGCAAAGGTTAGAGTCAACCACAGGTGTTTATGAGGGATAAAAATAGATTGGTAAAATGTAGTCTAATGGAATTTAAAAGAACAAACTTAGGGTGCTAGTCATAGGAAACTGAAGTGAGGAAGCAAGTGTAAAGGTTATTAGTTCCTCCATATTCCCAGTCTCCATATTCCTCTTCTATTCTCCCCACAAAGTATTTGCTTATTCTCAGCATTTTGAATCACCTGAGAATGGCCTCAGTTTCAACGATAACTACAATAGTCTTATGCTTTTCTACTTGCTTCTTTAGCTCTTTCCTTTTTCAGTCTCCCTGTGGGTGGGTGCTTAGAGCTTGGTCAGACATTGAAGATGCCAAGGTCATCCTCTGTGTTCTAACCCATCACCAGTTGTCTTGACTTTTATCTTGCCTCTGGATACCCATGACTCTGGAAGAGAGAATGAGGCTGATGGCTTCAACTCTGCCTCACTTAAATCTATTTTATGTGTGAATCAAAAGACATCATACATACCATTTTACCATTTTTATCTGCCTTAAAGTCCTGTGGTGATGGGCAAGTGACAAAGCAGCAGGTGCTGATACACTGGGAACTGTTGTCACAACCTCACATACAGGTGGCCCAGGCCATAGGGTTGTCTTCTCACTGGACAGAAGCAGCAATGGGCATCTCCTGGGTATCTGAGTAGCCTCTATAAAGGACCAAACTATTCACCTCCTGGCATGAGAAAGTGGCTAGAAAAGGTGCTCTAAAATGGTATGCTTTATTCAACCCTGGCTTGCTTACCACAGCAGGCAAGAGAGTCCACTCTGCAGTTGAAACACAAAACTTTTGTAAAAATGATCACATTCACCATTGGTACATAGAATGTGCACATGCTTACAGACAACACAAAATCCAGTAGACCTGAAAGATGAATTGTTCTTGTCATGAGAGAACTTAGCAGGTATCACATCCAAATAGCAGCCCTGAGTGAAACAAGGCTAGTAAATGAAGGCCACCTCACTGAAAGCTGGATACACGTTCACCTGGAGAGGCCAGAAGGAGAAGTAGCAGCATAAAGTTGATATAGGTTTTGCAATCAAAACTAATCAAGTCCACAAGCTTGTATGCCTACCAAAAGTGGTGTACCAACAGGCTCATGACAATGCAACTGCCACTTGCAAGAAAGGGCTGTGCCACCATATTCAGTGCTTATGTTCCACCCTGATGGATCCTGATGAAGTCAAAGAAAAATTTTATGAAGACTGGAAACCTTCATCATCAATGTGCTGAAAGAGGACAAGTTTATAATTCTGGGTGACTTTAATGTCAGACAGGGTACCAGACATGGCAAGGAGTCCTTGGGAGGAATAGAGCTGGAAAAAGTAACAGCAATGGTCACTTACTTGTTCATGGCATGAAGGTACCTGGGATAGTTTAATGAATGGACAGGAGGTAGTGATCTGTTCAAGCACAACACTGTCTTCTATTTACCTAAACACAATAAAACATTATGGATGCCCTCTCAAAACTAACATTGATATTTTAAAGATTATGTAAGGAGAAGAGAAAGACAGGATGTGATTGATGAAGGCAATGTGTGGTGCAGGGTGCTGGACTGATTATAGACTTATCCTTTCCAAGTTAAACATTCTCATTCCACAAAAGCAGTAACTGGAAGGCAAGGCAACTACCAGAAGACTTCATGTCAACAAATTAGAGTGCTTCTCCAAGTGGTGAACAGTTTGATGCTAATTTGAAAGGAAGTTGAGTCAACACACACTTGACAATAATGGAACAGAAAAGAATTTTTCAGAGATTTGGTACACAGCGCTATATTTACTCATCTGGGACAGAACATTCTCAAATATCAAGATTGATTTGACAAAAATGGTGGGGAAATTCAGAGACTGCTAAACAAAAAATGACTAGCAAGATAGTCTGTCCATCCCTAGGCAGCATTTAACTTTATCAAAAGTAAAGTGCAAGTGAAGCTTAGAGATGCAGGATTCTTGGCTCAGTAAGAAGGCAGAGGAAATTCAGTTTTATGCTGATAGTAACAATCCAAAATGCTTTTATGATGCCTTGAAAGCTATTTATGGGCCAAAGATCTATGGTGCATCTCAGCCACTCAATGCTGATGGAGCCACCTTACTAGCAATAAAGACATGATTTTAACACTTCCGCAGTGTTTTTAATGGTCATCAATCATTGCTGAAGAAATTGACTAGTAACTTCAGGTTGAAGATTCTCCTAACCAAACTTCCAACTGAAGAACAGGTTTTGAATGCCATTAGGTTCCTCTTGTATGGTAAAGCATCTGGTGCTGATTATATTCCTGCTGAGATTACAGGGCAGGGAATCTGCAGCTCATACCAAAGGTGACTGAAATTTCCTGGGTTATATGGCAAGGGGAGATCATCTTCCAGGGGTTCAAGGGGTTCCATGCCTCCACTGGCCATCTCTACAAAGGCAAAGGAAATACACTGTCCTGTGACAATCACAGTGCGGATGGGGGTGGGGTCTCTCTTTTAGTTATTGCTGGCAAGATTCTTGCCAGAGTCCTCCTTTAATAGGCTAATCCTTCACCTGGAAAATGGTCACCTACCTGAGAGACAGTGAGGCTTCAGAAAGGGCTGAGGGATGGTTGATATGGTGTTTGCTGCCCAACAACTCTAGGAGAAATGCCAGGAGCTTCAATCTGACCAAGACCTTTGAAACTGTCAGTTGTGAGAGCTTGTGGAAAATCATAGAAAAAATTTGGTTGCCCAGAGAAGTTCATCAGTATTGTAAATCAATTTTGTGATGCTATGCTTCCATGGATTCTATATAATGGACAATGTTATCATGTTTTCCCAGTCAGCAGTGGAGTGAAGCAGGGCTGTGTGCTGGCTCCCATGCTTTTTAGCATGATATTGTCAGCAATATTGTTGGACACCTTCAACAAGGACAAAAACAGCGTAGCGTTCAGTTGTCATACTGATCACAAATTATTTAATTTGAAAAGACTAAAGTAGAGTGGGAGTTAGTGCATGACTTTTGCTCAAAGATGATTGCATACCCAATGCAGCCTCTGAGGCTGAGCTGCAACAAAGAAGGGACTGACTCTTTGCTATTTGTGATAATTTTGGCCTCACATTTAATACCAAGAAAACAGGTTTCTCATCAACTAGCATAACATCATTCATATGTGGAACCATTGGTTACAGTAAATGAAAAGAGTTTGAATAATGTGGATGATAAGTTCATTTACCTTGGCAATATACTTTCCAGGGATGTCCACATAGATGATGAGGTTAACACAGGCATTGCCAAGCTAACTCAATGTTTGGGAGGCTCTGAAGGAGAAGAGATATTAGACTGCCTGAGCCACTGTGATGATCTCATTGTTATATGCCTATGAAACCTGGACAATCAATCCACACTAAGCCAAGAAATTAAATTTCTTCCATTTGAATTGTCTTGGGAAGATTCTGAAGATCAACTGGTAAGATAAGGTATGAGGGACTGAGGCATTTTCTCAAACCGAATTGCCAAGCATTCAAACTCTGTTGCAAAAAGCACAGTTGCTATGGGATGACCGCATTGTTCAAATGCTAAATGTATGTTTTCCTAAAAAACTGTTTTATGAAGAATTCAAACAGGGCAAGCACTCAGAAGAAGCATTAAAAGGACACTCCCAAGGTCTCTCTGAAGAATTTTGGAATTGATTGTGAGACATGGGAAATACTGGCACAGGATTGCCCAGCACGGCATGCCTGCCTCAAAGAAGGCTCTGTGTTCTATTAGCAAAGCAGAATTGCAGTAGCTCAAAAGAAATGTGAGATGTGCAAATTTAGAGCCATTTCTGCTGTTCAAACATGGACTATTTGTGCTTGATCTGTGGTAGAGTCTTCCAAGCTGTTTTTGGTCTGATCAGGCACAGTCAGACACACTCTACCTTGAATTCAACATAGTGATGTCATTTTGGTCCTCTGAGAACAAAGGACAACAACCAGGTGTGGGTTTAAGACAGAGGAAGTGAATGGTTCTTACCAAACTCTTCTGCTCTTGTTTTCATTTCCATTGCCATGTGGCTCTGGGGAAATGTCACTTACAGTTTGCAGATTCTGTTTGTTTTTTGTTTTTTTGGAAAATTAGGATGAGGTTTGCTCTTCTCCATTCTTGGGCTGCTTCTTTTATTTTCCACAGTCTTCCAGATATCACTGGCTAGCTCAGCAGTCACATTTTTAGGTTCTTTCCATACCTGAGAATATGGCTCCACTTGGACAGGTGGCATAAACTCATCAAGAATAGCTAAGTGACGTCTTACTAACTCTTTCCTTATTTTGGGCTGAATGAGATAATATTTGTAAAGTATTTAGCACAATACCTGACACATAGTCCTTAATAAATAGGAGTCACTAAATAAACTTGTTTTCTTCCCCGCTTAACTCTCTGTTCCTCATTTTCATTCTTTTGTTTCCAGTGTCAAGGTCATTTTCCTTGAAAAGAAAACAGAAAAAAAATAAGAATTAGGCAACTCTATCTCTTTTCTCTTGTCAGTTGTCATCATCCTGTCTACCCCAAGTCAAGGTGCTCTCCCTCTTTTGATCCCTCCATTTTTCCCAACATAAGTCAAATAAGCTCATTTCCTTGTCCTTTTCGCTTCATTTGCCAGCCTCTGCACTTTCAGAGCTTTGGCATTCCTGACAATATTTTTACAGAACATTTGTTACTTGGCCTTGCTTCCATTTTCTGCACATTTCCTTTAAAATTCTAAATTGGTTGGTGAATTTTTTGTGTATTATCCACATAAGTCCTTTCAGACAAATTCCATTTTTTCTTCTTATTGTATTCAGAATTTCACCCTTAAGCATTACTCATCCTTTCTGGGCTGACTTTCCCTGAAGCATTCCATGAGATCTTTTTATCATTTTTCTGAGCCAGAGGTGTGCTAGAGCCAGCAGTAACTGTGAACATTCACACCTCAGAAATTGGCAATTGCTACAAACCATGGCTTGAAATTTATTTTTTTGCTAGTCCAGACTTAAGAAAGTTTAAGAAAATACAGATTAGATTTGAAACTAGGTGCACATACATTCCCCCCACCCCCCAACCTGGTTGTTAAGTATTTACCAACACACCCCTGTACTGCTCCATAAACACTGCTTGAACTCAGCAAAAGTGCATAGAAGTTCAGAGAATGAAGTCATCCCAGACTGGAGGTCTGAGGACCAAAAGCTATAACAATAAAACAACAAAAATAGTCTGTCATATATATATATATTTATATAAATGTAATTTAAAGTTGGCAAAATTCTTTATATGCATTATATTTCTTGAGTATCATGCACCCCCTCACTTGTGTTCATTGAAATCTGCTTTCCCAATGTCCTGAAAATACGTCAGATTAGGCCCAGATTTCCTCTCCTCTATCACAAATTCTAGGAAAGAGTGATCACTCCCCCACAACATTTCCATCACATCCACTCCCAGCAACCAATTCTTGAATAAAATAAAATTTTATCTAGAATAAAATTTCCACCTCTTGGTTCCACCTTTTTAAACTTGAAATTTTCACTAAGGTAAGTCAAGAAGTTCTTAGTGACTCTGCTTTGCTATGTGACGCTTCTGTGTCAAGCTTGTGATCTGTTTCCCAAACTCCATCTATTTTTATTTCTGTCCAGGTGGTCTCTAGCATATTCCAATGACAGAAAGACTTTTATTTCTTCATCCTTTAACCTTCACTCAAGCATTCTGTTATGCTTCCCTCTCTGGTTCCTGGAATTTCTCACACGAGTATTCCTTCTTAAAATACAGTGATATTCATGACTTGCACTTGACTTTGTTCTGAGTGAGGGAGGGCTGTGCAGGTCACCAGTCTCACTTCTCCTCCAGAGCCTAGGTGGTGCAATGGATAGAGCACCAGTGTAGGAGACAGGAGGACATGAGTTCAAATCTCATCTCAGGCACTAGACACTCACTAGCAGTGTGACCTTGGGAAAGTCACTTAACCTCAGTTGCCTCATCCTGGGTCATCTCCAGTCATCCTGATGAATCTCTGGTCACTGGATTCAGATGGCTCTGGAGGAGAAGTGAGGCTGATGACCTGCACAGCCCTCCCTCAATCAAAGCAAAGTCAAATGCAAGTCATGTCGTCATTTCTCTGATGGCATGGTCTTCTTCGGCAACAAACACACAATGATATTCAAAATAAGAATTGGGCAACTCTTATCTCTTTTCTCTTGTCAGTTGTCATCATTCTGTCCACCCCAAACCAAGACTCTTTCTCTCCTTTGATCCTTCGTTTTCTCCCAATATAAGTCCAATAAGCTTTTTTCCTTGTCCTTTTAGTTTCTCTTGCCAGCCTCAGCACACTTAGAGCTTTGGCATTCTTGACAATATTTTTACAGAACATTTGTTACTTGGCCTTGCTTCCATTTTCTGAATATTTCTTTTAAGACTCTAAAACTAACCTTTTTTATCTATTCCATTTAAAAAAATAACATACTCTCTCAGAACCATTTGATCAGTCAAGGGTTTCAATGATAATCAGTCAAAATTTTCTCCTTGGACCTCTAATTATTCTTTCTTGAATAATACTTTCCAAGGTTTTGTATAGACACTTGAGGCCATGGGTTTTACTACTGTCTCTTTTTGGGGGTTTTGTCTCCTGTAACTTCCTAGGTGCCTCAGCTACTATAGTTCTTCCTTCTTTCTACCTTCCTAATACTATCTAATTTTGAGCATATAAGCTTCTCCCTTCCTCCTTTTCTGCTTAAAGATCTTTTGATTAGATGAGCAATATACCCAGCAAATATACTTTTTTACTAGTCTTTGTTAGGTATATTTGATTTCTGGCCAGAAATCTGCTAGCCTATATTGTAAGTCTTGATTCAGAAATCCAAATTCCATTCTTAGAAGCCACCTTCTTAGCCAGCTGTCCACTTCCCAAATTAATTTTCCTCTTCTGTGCTCCTTGCCTTCCACTGTCAACAATTAGGAAAACACAGCCCTTATGATTGGTGTTCATTTTTTGTCCCAGCATTTTATAACCACTGGAACTACTTTTTAGATATCTTCTGCTTATATCACTAGTGAGCACTGCTTATCTACCTCAGAACTATCATCTTTAATATTATCATGTTCAGTGTTTGAATAAGAGGTGATTAACATATCCCATAAAAGGTGGAAGTAGGAATTATTGATCTAGGATGGTATCTAGCTTCTGCCATTTGAGAATTAGTTGAAGGAAAAGGGAGTTCTTAGTCTGGAGAAGCAACAAGTTGGTCTAAGAATGTGAAGAGACAAGAGAAATGTTTTTGAAGTATTTGAAGTCTTACCATGTAGAATAATGACAAGACTTGTTTTGCTTGTCCTAGAGGGTAGAATTAGAAAGAGTAGATGGAAATTGCAGAGAAGTAGATTTCAATTAATTTTAAGGAAAAATTCTCTAATAATCATATTCAAAGCAAAATGGGCTACCTTGAAAGACTTCCCCTTGATAGATACCAATCAAAAGATGCATCAACACTGTTTGTATAGTGATAGAGGGAACTCCTGTGCAGATTACATGGTCTCTGAGCTCACTTCCAATTTAGAGATTCTGTGTTTTATGGGAAGGCCTGAAACAATCCTATTTTCCATTAGATACACTTAAATGTCCAATGCCAAATAAAAAGCAGTACCACATTTCTCCAGTTGAAATAAAAAATTATTTTAGTCATGTTAGACTTTTTGTGACCTCATTTGGTATTTTTTTTGGCAAAGTGGTTGGTCATTTCCTTCTCTGGGTCATTTTATAGATAAGAAAACTGAGGTAAACAAGACTAAATGACCCAGGGTCACACAGCCAGTAAGTGGCTGAAGCCAGATTTAAACTCAGGTTTTCCCGGCATTCTATCCACTGTGCCACCTAGCTGCTCCTGAAATAAAAAAACCAAAAACAAAAACACTACTATCTTTTCTCCTCTTCAAACACTGGTCACTTCCTAAGTCCTCAGACAGCATCAGCAATCACTTATTGCAGGAAGAAACATAATTTTTCTATGTGTCATCAAGAATTAGCACAAAGGTATATGTAAGAAATCCCAGTTTTTTCCCTGGACCAGGAACTTAATCTTTATCCCTAAAGCAGAATTTAACAAAACCTGCCTATTTACTGGCATACAATTTCACCAACTTATTTTAACTTTGGATGGTAATTTTAACACCAAAAGTCACACTTAAAATACTTTGTTTATTTGACATTTGGAGCTGTGCCAGTTGATTAGGATATTTCAGAATACTAATCAATTCAATAAGTCATAAATGACTGATAATTTTTGAATATAAAATTGTACATGTTGTAAAAATGTCAGGAAAAAAATCAATGTTTTCTATCAGACTGAAAAGACAAATGCATATATAGTTCCTCCCTTGTTCATGTCTCTCTGCCTCCATGAATACTCATTCTCTGTGGTTCATTTCCCCTCAACCTCTCTCTAGGCAAGTTAGAATTTCCCCAGAGGAAGGGGAACACATTACTCTGTGATCCTAGAGGTAACCATTACTGGGTAATTGCTCCCATTAGTACTGTAACTCATGAGTCCCCATGAGTGTATTTCCCATGAACCTATCAACCACTAATAATCAATTAAGCTTAATCAAAACATTTCCTGAAAATACGAAGCAAACACTTAATATTTATATTATTCAATGAATAAACCTCAATTACACTCTCCCACCAAAGTACTCATTATCTATGAGTAGAGGGGACATTTAAATTCCCAGGATAGTAAGGATGTGTTGGGGCAAGTGATACCTTTGGTAGTATAGTCTTTGATTCTCTTTCAACTTCAGGAACTGTCTGCAAAGTCCCCTGATGAATCTAGCTTTCTTCTACTGCTAAATTTCACTAATTATGCTGTGCTGAATTAATAATTTACTGTATGAATATCTCACTGGACAAGAATAAATTGATCAGTTGACCTTGTACTTTAAAAACAATTGTAGAGTCTATTACTTCTAGGTTTAGGCTTAGTGGACATCTTTAAATGAAGTAAACTTATACTCTTTAGGCATACAGCCTTTATCCTAAGATTGGCAAAAAACCTTTCCAGCTCTTCTCCTCTGCCAAAAAACCTTCCTAGCTCTTCTCCTCTTCACTTCTCAGTAAAACCAGGTGGCAATGAATACAAGTACCCTCTGTCTTCTCTTCTCTCTTCTGTTTTCTTCTTCCCTACAACAGATGGCAATAGAGAGCCAAATATATCCTCTCCATTCAATTTTCTTCTTTTGGCAACATATGACAGTATAGAGAGAGTTACAGCCTCTTTTTCGCACAGCTCTGAAAAATATAATTTTACCTCTCTAATATCTTATTTCATCATCTGGGTCCTTTCTGTGGAGAGACCACACCTTATATTTGGTAACCAAATTTTTATCCTTTGTCTTTAAGTCACAATTAGGTAAATTACATTTGTTCCATAATCTTGAAATAGTTCTGGAAAACCCATATTTCTTCATTGTTAACCTCAAAATTCTCTGATTTTTCATATGCACATGAACCTTTGAAACACAAAAACTGAAGGCGACTTTGCTCAAAGTTTTATAGTCTGTCATCTGGAAATATGAGGTTTCTCCTCATGTGTGGGTAGGGCAATACCCATGGAGGACTAATTTCCCCATGGAAATTAGTTTTATTTTTCCCAAAAGGTGACAGAGCTCTTCCTAGACTTGACTATCTGAGGTGGTTAAGACTCATTTAATGCAGCTTCCTCATAGCCTCTGGTCATATGTACTTGGCTTCCTCATGGGTCAAGGGCATGAAAAAAATCTTATTTACATGGTGTTGGGGACTTTTTGACTTTGTGATTGTCCTGAGGTAACTAAGTAATCATACCTTGCCCAACTGGCCAGACATATTTCCATATAGGAGTTAGGAGAGCCACATTTACCTGAGAAAGTACTGGAATAGTTTTAATATCCTTTCTGTGCTATGACTAAATAAACCTTACCTCTCATTTCTTTCTAGCATCAAGCCTGAGCTAACAGAGTATCACCCTGAGTCAGAACCACTTCTAATATGTCAATCTAATACTATCTTCACATCATGCACATGATATGATAAGTGCACAAAGGCATATGTGCTTCTCTCATTCCCACCCCTTTGTTTTACAGTTACCTTCTATGTGATTCCTTCTCCCATTTGAATGTAAGCTCCTTGAAAGCAGGGACTGTTTTATTTATTTGTATGTATATTCCTACTGCTTAGCAAAATGCCTAACAAATAGTAATCACTTAATAATTGCTCTATCTCTCTTTCTATCATCTGTCTATCTATCTTTCTATACTTATCTATCATATCTGTCTCTCTGTCAGAAGAAGAACACTGAATTAGACATACCTCAGAACTTTTAAGGGATTTTCCTCCCTCCCTCAACTCTAAATTGTAGTAGATATATTAAGGCTGTATAGAAATCACATGAAGATTCTATGTAAAATTTTGTGGTTTATTAGATTTTTAAGATTTTATCTGAAAATTGCTTTACATTGATGAAAACATAAAACATACAAAAATAAGAGAGACAAATGGATAAAGATAAGGGAGTACATTATTTTTACCTTCAGTTTACAAAAAATAAAAATCATATTTTCACTTTAAACATAGAAAGGGAGCTATATTAATTGTCAATTTTTGAGATTTATTGATGGGACTTGTAGGAAATGCTTTATTATATTGTGACTGAAGATTGTTTGAACCCAAAATGTCTCATTGACCCCAGTAACTCTCTAGGAGTTTTGGAGATGGATACAAGGAATTTTGGATTCCCCCAGGTCCTGGGTCCACACAAAGCATTCTTGGCTGGAGTGCCCACACCCACGTTCTATTTTGGGCCCACTCAAGTTTATGTTTTGGATTCATTTTGTGTTGTAGCTTCAACTAGATTCCATTGAATGTTTACCTTTAATCATAACCATCTCAGTCTACATGGCTTTCAAGTTGCCCTCAAGGTAAAATTGTTCAACTGCATACATGTGGTTTGTTTGTTATGTCTAAATTCAATATAATATTAAATTTCCAGAGCCTGGACAAAAGGGAGCCTCACCTCCTATCTATCTTACTCTCCTCTACCAAATGACCCAATAAATTTCTTTTTAAAACTATTTCAGATTTTGGAGTTTATTCTCATCAATAACAACATCGTATCAGATGTGGAATTCCTTGAGTTAAATCTGAAAACTCTTTGAGACCTCAAAAACTGAATAAGTCTTTGTGATTTTAGGATTGAGCATAGCTAGGACCCAACCAACATGAGATCACATCACAGTGAGAACCTGGTGAATCCCTCAGTGTCAGATTGGATACAGTCTAGTCCCTACTAGATTAGTTGGAGACACAGAAAAAAGCCATAAGATTCTTTCTCTCTTCTTTTAGAACTCTGACCAGTTTGGAGAGTGCAGAGATTAAGACAGACAAGAAAAGAAGGAAAATATTTTTCCTGATTTGTAGAATTTTATGATATTGTCAACTAGAGACTAAAAATTTGTAACTGAAATGTATGTTTACTGTATATTTCCAAACTATGGTTTAAAGGTTTCTGTAATTGCTAAAAAACATCTTAGATTTTTGGAGGTTTCCAGTTAGGATTAAGATTAAATGCAAACAGTACAGCCTCTCTCCCTTTCCTGCAGGGTGACAGATATATAGTTCCAATAGAAGATGATTTCACCTATTACAGAATAAACAGGGTCATATAGTTAGTAAGTATCTAAGGCCAGATGTGAACTCAGGCCTTCTGAAGTCAAGGCCTAGTGCTCTATCCACCATACCAAAAGAAAACATAGAGATGTTGGAAGATTGGACCTGGAGCCTTATATATGAAAAGTTTAAGTTCTACCACTGAGCTACATTCCTGTCATCCTCATATGTCCTTATACTTGCTTAATGTTAATGGTTACTGCAACATAAGAAAAACAATGATAGCCTAACCCTAAGCTATGGTGAGTGAAATTTTGATACTGGAGGTAAAAATCTTTTGAGGCTATAATTTGATGTAGTTTTGAGTTTGATTTCAGGTATGATTATCTGAATTGTCATTAAGTCAATAATTCACCATTCATAGGATATGCCATGTGTTACAAGAGTGTGGTCTGAGAATTGATACAGGTTCATGTCTATGCTTAGGAAAGCTGAGGGGACAACTTTACATAAGTGGAGGTATGATCCTCTTGACCTAGTTTCCTTGTTGTGCTAGTTCCTTTCTGAAGAGGAAATTTTCCCACCTGGTTAATTATGAACCTAGCTTTACTATCCTGTGAATAATGTGGAACTTTGCTGTATGATTGGCTACTAACCAGAACTTTTACCTGGAATCAAACAGACCTAAGGAAGTTTATTCCTGTTATGCTTATGTCAAGTCAGTCTGTGTCATTCAGAGAAAGAAGAAACAATCTTGATATTGTTAAAACCATGTCCCTCCTTTTTCTTTCCATGGAAAATTTCTAAAATAAGGGCAGATGAATTGTAGCAATTTTTGTTGTATTAATACTAATTATATTAATTAATGGATTAATATTAAGACATCTCTGAGTTACTATAATGGGATGCAAGTGTGAAAGAGCTTACTGCCTTTAATCTAAATTTTTGGTTAACTCCATATCCACTGTTGTTATTGTGGGTCTGTTTTTCAGTGGTGTCTGACTCTTTGTGATCCTATATGTTTGTTATTGTTTTTGTTTTGCTTTGTTTCTTGGCAAAGATACTGTCGAGGTTTGCTATTTTCTTTTCTGACTCATTTTACATGTATAGAAACTGAGGCAAACAGTGTTAAGTGACTTGTTAGGGCCACACAGCTAATTAGTGTCTGAGACTGGATTTGAAATCAGATCTTCCTGACTCCAGGGCTGGCCAATGCTTTACCTACTGTAACATCTAGATGCCCATTCATATTCTTTTCAAGTAGGTAAAATGAGTTTTTAGGCTTGTCACCCCTTGCTAATGGTTGTATTTTCCATATATAAGGGTAGGTCCTAAAAGTATCTCATTCTTTCAGGGGTATAAGGTATAAGGATAACACATCCTCAAAAGAAGGGGTTAAGACAAAGATGTAAAAGTTTTACATTTTAATGGAATAATAAAGTTTGAGAAAGCTACAAGATTATATATATATATATGTATATATATGTATATATATATATATATATATATATATATATATACACACACATACATATGTATGTATGTACATGTATGTTTGGCTTCCAAATGTTTCTAATGGATATACAGGCCTTAGCATCTTTTAGCAATAAGTTCTCAAAATTGGATTAGGATTTTACACATAAAAATTGAATTAATAATTGTTAAGACATTTTTAAAGTCATGCTTTTTAGAACCTGTTCTGAAGTCTCTCTCTGATGATATTAAGAGACAACATATTGAGACAATTCATTTTACAAGTCAAACCCTAATGAATCCTTTTTAAAAATATTTTTTCTTTAGCCTGTTCATGGCATTGCCCATATCAGGTACAGGATTTAGTTAAAGATAGAAAGAGAAAGCATCATGGAAAAACTGAAATTTTCTCAACTTTCAGGTGAATTATGGGTTTTTAATTTCATGTTCTTCTTATAGTTCTGTTGTTACTAGGATTAGATCCATAAGGTTTGAGCTGGTTTTCACATGAAATTGTTGCTGTTAAATCAAATTTAGGAGGTTATACTAAATGGTGTTAAGTCCTACTCACTGGCAGATTTTAGCAACATTAAATAAGGAATCTCTGCAAGTGACTTGGAATAAGAGAAGCAGATGTGCTAGGAAGAGCTCCCTGGAGAGCTGCCCTGAGAATGAGGCTTATTCCAGAATTTCCCAGGGAAGATGCTTCCATGTGACAGCTGTAATTCAAACTGTAGTTTCTCTTTAAATGGATATTGGGAGTGTGATATCAAGAAAGATTTTTTGCTATTTAACATTGATAATGCATTACTTTTGCTTTGGTATTTCAGGGCATTTACATTTACTTGCAAGAAGGGTTTGCCCAAATTCTTTTTTTTATTGTTTGGGGATTGGGCCATTCCCTCCTCACTCTTTTGATGAATTTAAAGCCTGTTTTCTATTTTTATTAAACCCATTTGTTCAAAATGACATATATAATAATGTTAACTGTTTAACATTCCTCAAATAAAAGCCAAAGGGAAGTTTGAGCTTCCTAAAGTGATTTAGCTATTTGTCAGCTACCCTAGCTAGTGATATAGTAAAAATATAGTAACTCTTGCCTTTCAAATAAGTCTGTTGTGAACTCCAAGTAACTTAATCTATAATCTAATTTAGTTTATCTACAGCCTGTTGAACAAGATTTGGTTTCTTATGTGATGTCTGAGATTATGACTCTGCCTAAGTTTGTTCTACTTTTATGACATTGAAGGAAACATGGAATTATGATTTTTTTTTGTGATACTCATCATCACAGTGCACTTGTTTCCTAATATAAGTTTCTTGACTTACAGTAAATGTTGTCATTCAGTTATTTTCAGTCAAGATTTCATTTGTGACTGCATTTGAGGTTTTCATGGGAAAGATACTGGAGTGGTTTGGCATTTTTTTCTCCAGCTCATTTTATCAATAAGGAAACAGGGCAAAGAGAGTTAAGTGACTGTCCAGGATCACACAGCTAGTAAGTGTTTGAGGTCAGAATTGAACTCAAGAAGATGAATCTTCCTGAATCCAGCTCTAGCACTTTATTCATTGTGCCATCTAGCTGCCTTCTATAATTCCTTAGATCTACCCAAATCTATCCCTTTGACTGTGAATCATTGGGAAAAGTTTTTACCTATCTGGTAACTACCCTTCCTTAAAGGAATTCTATCAATATCTAGATGAGGTAGATACTGAGTAGGATACCATTGAGTTGGGTTATTATAATGAACTCCCTCTGATACTATAACTCAGCTTTTCTTCTTCTATACTCACGTTACTGCTGTCATGAGACTCTTGGGCTTTAATAAACTTAAAAGAGGGACCTATTGTGGAAAATTCTTTATTATTTTGGAAAAATATTAATTATTATATTTTTTGAATTTAACTTTGTGTCTACTGATTGTTTGAACCCTGATTGTCTCCCTAACCTTAGTAACTCTCTAGGAATGCTGGAGAGGGCTATAAGGAATTTGGAGTTTCCTCATGATCCGGATCCACACAAAACACTCTGGACTTCTTTTGGATCCACCCAAACTTGTGTTTTGAGTTCTCTTTGTTTTTCTTTCACACAAATTTTATTATCTGTTTACATTTATTCATATCCATCTCAATCTTCCTAGCTTTCAAGTTGCCCTCTTGACAAGTCACTTAACTGTGTGCATGTATTTCATGCATGGATATTCTCTAAATCCTATATAATGTGTAACTTCCAGAGCCTGGATAAGAGGGAGTCACACCTCCTTTCCAGCTCACTTTCCTCTACCAAATAATCTAATATATTTCTTTTGAAAACTATTTCAGATTTGAGGTTTCACTTTTTATGAAGAATGGACTTTAAGAAGCTTCATAGAAGAATTAGAAGAGATAGTCAACTCAGAAACAAGCAGGCCTTTTAATTTGATAATTTAAAGGAAGATTTTACTGCAAACAGTCAAGAGAGCATGGAAAGGGAGGCAGAGACAGCAAGGAAAGAATACTTACTACTGTTGACATACTATAGTTGATCCCTCCCTCCCTAACTATGGCCAGGGCTAACACCTCCAAAGCAGAACGGGAAGGGCAAGGACATCCTATAACCAGAAAGCCATGGGCATTGTATTCAACCCTGGTCTCTTCTCAGCTCTAGTCACATCATCAACTGTCTACAGGACATTTCTAACCAAATGTCCAGTACACATCTCAAATTCTAAAGCTGAAAGTAAGTCTAATTTTTTCTTTTTAAAAATTATTTTATTTGTTTTCAGTGTTCTACAATCACTTCCATATATCTTAGACTTTTTCCCCTCCCTCCCCCTCTTTACCCCTTACCTTCCTACTCCCTCCCTGAGATGGCATACAACTCTATATAGGTTCTACACATACATTCCTATTAAATAAATCTTCACTTTAGTCATGTTGCATAAAAGAATTAAAATGAATGGGAGAAATCATAAAACAAACCAAAACATAACACAAAAGAAAATGATCTGCTTCATTCTGCGATCAAATTCCATAGTTCTTTCTCCGGATGTGGAAGGAATTTTGCCTTAAGCGACCCTTGGGAATTTTTTAAATCCTTGCATTGCAATGAAGTACTAAGTCTACCAGAAAATTTCCTCACACATTGTGGTTGTTACTGTGTACAAAGTTCTTCTGGTTCTGTTCCTTTCACTCAACATTAGTTCATATAAGTCTTTCCAGGCCTCTCTGAAGCCTTCCTGTTCATTATTTTTTATAGCATAATAGTATTCCATTACATTCATATACCACAATTTATTCAGCTATTCCCCAATTGATGGGCATCCCCTTGATTTCTATTTTTTGACCACCATAAAGAGAGCTTCTATAAATATTTTTGTACAGGTGGGACCCTTTCCCATTTTTATGATCTCTAGGGGATATAGTCCTAGAAGCAATATTGCTGGGTCAAAGGGTATGCACATTTTTGTAGCTCTTTGGACATAGTTCCAAATTGCTCTCCAGAATGGTTGGATCAGCTCACAGCTCCACCAACAATGAATTAGTGTTCCAACTCTCCCATATCTTCTCCAACATTTATTATCTTCTTGGTTTGTCATGTTAGCCAATATGATAGGTATGATGTGTTACCTCAGAGTTATTTTGATTTGCATCTCTCTAATCAATAGTAATTTAGAGCATTTTTTCATATGACTATAGATAGCTTTGATTTCTTCATCTGAAAACTGCCTGTTCATATCCTTTGACCATTTATCACTTGGGAAATGACTTGTATTCTTGTACATTTGACTCAATTCTCTATATATTTTAGAAATGAGGCCTTTATCATAAGACACTAGATGTAAAAATTCTTTCCTGGTTTTCTGCTTCCCTCCTAATTTGGTTGCATTGGGTTTGGTTGTGCAAAAACTTTTCAATTTAATGTAATCAAAATTATCCATTTTGCTCTTCATAATATTTTCTATCTCTTGTTTAGTCAAAAATTCTTCCCTTGTCCACAAATCTGATAAATTTGTTTATAGTGTCAATCTTTATACCTATATCATGTACCCATTTGGATTTTATTCTGATGTACAGTGTCAGGCATTGGTCTATGCCTCATCTCTGCAACACTGTTATCATGTTTTCTCAGCAATTTTTGTTGAACAGTGAGATCTTATCCCAGAAGTTGGAGTCCTTGGGTTTATCAAACAGTAGATCGCTATATTCATTGACTACTGTGTCTTGAGTACATAACATATTCCACTGGTCTACCCTTCTGTTTCTTAGCCACTACCAAGAGGGTTTGATAATTGTTACTTTATAATACAATTTGAGATCTTGTAGAGCTAGGCCACCTTCCCTTTGTTCTAGGTAGTTCCCTTGATATTCTGGAGCTTTTGTTCTTCCAGATGAATTTTGATATTATTTTTTTCTAGCTCTAGAAAATAATTATCTGATCTAGAAAATAATTATCTGATGGTTTGATTGGTATGACACTGAATAAGTAAATTAATTTAGGTAGAATTGTCACTTTTATTATATTGGCTCAGCCTACCTACGAGCAACTGATGTTTTCCCACTTACTTACATCTGGCTTTATTTGTGTGATAAGTGTTTTGTAATTGTGTTCCTATAGTCCCTGGGTTTGTCTGGGCAGGTAGGATCCCAAATATTTTACAGTGTCTACCCTAGCTTTAAATGGGATTTCTTTGTCCATCTCTTGTTGTTGGCTTTTGTTAGTAATATATAGAAATGCAGAAGATTTCTGTGGGCTTATTTTGTAACCTGCAACCTTGTCAAAGTTGTTTATATTTTAAGTAATTTTCTACTTGATTCTCTGTGATTCTCTAAGTATATCATCATATCATCTGCAAAGAGTGATAATTTATATTTTCTTCTTTGCCTATTCTAATTCCTACAATTTCTTTTTCTTCTCTTGTTGCTACAGCTAAAATTTCTAGTAACATATTGAATAATAGTGGTAATAATGGACATCCTTGTTTCACCCCTGTTCTTACTGGAAATTCATTTAGCTTCTCCCCATTGCATATAATGCTTGCTGAAGGTTTTAAATAGATACTACTTATTATTTTATGGAAAGTTCCATTTATTCCTATGCTCTCCAGTGTTTTCAATAGGAATGGATGTTATATTTTGTTCAAAGCTTTTTCTGAATCTATTGAGATAATCATGTGATTTCTGTTAGTTGATATGATCAATAACTCTAATAGCTTTCCTAATATTGAACCAGCCCTGCATTCCTGTTATAAATCCTACCTGATCATAATTGTATTATTCTCATGATAAGTTACTGTATTCTTTTTGCTAAAATTTTATTTAAAATTTTTGCATCTATATTCATTAGAGAAATTGGTCTATAATTTTCTTTCTCTGTTTTGGCTTTTCCTGGTTTAGGTATCAAAACCATATTTGTATCGTAAAAAAGAATTTGGGAGGACCCCTTCTTCCCCAGTTTTCCCAAATTGTCTATATAGTATCAGAATTAACTGTTCTTCGAATATTTGATAGAAGTCACTTGTAAATTCATCCAGCCCTGGAAATTTTTTCCTTGGGAATTCATTGATGACTTATTCAATTTCTTTTTCTGAGGTGGGGTTAATTAAGTATTCAACTTCCTCTTCTGTTAATCTGGGCAATTTACGCTTTTTTAAAAATAATCATCTATTTCATTTAGATTGTCGAATTTATGGGCATACAATTGGGCAAATTAATTTCTAATTCTTGTTTTAATTTCTTCCTCATTGGAGTTGAGTTCACCTGAAAAGGGTGATATTGGTAATTTTTGATATTGGTTATTTGGTTTTCTTCTTTCTTTTATTTAATCAAATTGACCAAAGGCTTATCAATTTTATTGGTTTTTTCATAAAACTAACTCTTAGTTTTATTTATTAATTCAATAGTTTCATTAATTTCAGTTTTATTAATCTCTCCTTTGGTTTTCATAATTTTTAATTTGGTATTTACTTGGGGACTTTCAATTTGTTCTTTATTGAGTTTTTTCAGCTGCATGCCCAATTCATTAATCTCCTCTTTCTCTATTTTATTCATGTAGGCATTCAAAGATATGAATCTTCCCCTGAGAACTGCTTTTGTGGTATACCATGAGATTTGGTAGGTTATCTCATTATTGTCATTCTCCTGAATGAAATTGTTGATTGTTTCTATGATTTGTTGTTTAATCCACTCATTCTTTAGGATTAGATTATTTAGTTTCCAATTAATTTTTGGTCTATCTTTCCATGACCTTTTAATACATATAATTTCTATTGCATTGTGATCTGAGAAGGATGTATTCACTATCTCTGCCTGAAAGTCAGTCTAAAACTGAACTCATTACTTACCCTTTTCCTTTCCAAGTCCTTTCCTCTAAATTTCCTTATTTCTGCCAAAATCACTATGATTCTCCCAGTCACCCAGGTTTATAGTTTTGTAGCTCTCACCATCTTTTGATCCCCGTTATCCTATCAGTTGCCAAGACTTGTCAATTTGACCTCCAGGACAAATCTTGTCCAGTATTTCACTCATTCAGTCACCACGCTAATTCAAGCCTTCCTCACCTCTTACCTACCCTATTTCAATAATCTCCTAATCGTTTTCCCTTTCTTAAATATTTCTCCTCTCCAACCTAATCTCCATAAAACTATGTGAGGGTAAACAAAGTAGAAGTTTTTGTTGCTTTTGTTTATACCAAAATAATACCTCTGAATACTGTGTTCAAGGGGGATCTTCCCCACCCATTGCTGGACCTGGGAAGATTTGTAGGAAGTCCGGCTCTACAAAGTATATAAAGACTCTGGGGTATGGTTTTACTTGGGGGTTTAGTTTTAGGAAGAAGCTTTGTGTGCTAGACAAGACTCTAGGAAGACTCTAAGCAGCCCCCGGCTTTGAAAACCCAGATATTGGTGTTTCCCTCTTGGGTGTCTATGGTCAGACAGTTGGACCTGTGTGTTGATTTGTGATACATGTATTGATTATGGTCAGACAAAGGAAGCTATGCCTGTTGATGTTTGATTTCTCTGTATTTTCTATGAAGTTCAGGGTGCTGACTTTCCCACCTGAATTAATAATACATGTGCTTGATTAAAGTGATTGTTAACTCCTTAAAAGTTAACTTTCCTTTTAGATAAAGTGGCTCAGAGAACCTGTGATAGCAGGTGCTGCTGTGTATATTAGGAAGTTTACTGTTACAAACTGCTGAAGTGATTTCCTAATGAACAGAGCAGACCATGCTCAATAAACTCTACTGGGTCCTAATTATCTGTAAGGTTTCCAGTTTCTCCGTCTGGCACTTAAAACCCTTTGCAACCTGGCTCTAACTCATCTCACCAACCTCATTATATATTTCTCCCCTTTTTACACTCCATGGCCCAGTTAGACTAATCTCACACATAGCTTTCTATCTCTCATCTTGATGCTTCTGCTCAAGCTGTAGCCAGTGCACTTCTCCCTTACCTCCCCATCTTAGAGTAGCAGAACTAAATTTCTACATAACCTCCTACTTGAGAACTTTCCTTTTCCCCTCAGTTATTTTTATAACTACCTTGTATTAAATTTGTATTTACTTGTGTTGTGAACTAGTGTATAGAGTGCTGGGCCAAAAAGACACATCTTTCTGAGTTCAAATCTGACTGCAGACACTTATGTTAGAGACACACTTGACTCCCAAAAACATAACAAGGAAAATTTATTAAAATAGTGTTCAGAGGAGGGAGTGCTTTCTACATTCATTATGAATGGGTAGCTTCCAGTAAGGCTACAGGAAGTCTATAACTTGTTCAGATCAATGGAAGTTTCTTATGCTGTTCTGAATTTTGGACTCAGTGCCCCACTGTCCCCTGGCCATGTGAATTCATGTTCTCCTTTCTGATATGCTTTCCTTCAAACAGATCACCAAGCCTATGCACAAGTTTCTGACGTCTACCTCACTGTGCTAGGTCACAACTCTGTGGAAACAGAATTTCCTTGTTTCCCACAAACTCCCCCCTTTTCCTCTTTATTAAAATTTCTGTTTCCACATCTACATCCAATCAATAGCTCTTGACCCCGCCCAGCGGGGTCTCAACGGGGTACCGAGAGTGGACACAGCCGAAAGGGGAGCAGAGCTCGGGAAGGCGGCAGCCTGGGAACACATCCGAAGGGGGAGCAGAGCTCGGGAAGGCGGCAGCCTGGGAAGACGCAGTGG
>CM053772.1:136008362-136124580 GCA_028658325.1 Potorous gilbertii
AGCCTGGGAAGACGCAGTGGTCTGGGAACGGGGTCAGAGAGACTACGGAGGCATGGGTGATGAGCAAGTCTCTGCTTTATTGCATCTACAAGCTGCCTTTATATGTGCATACAGGGAGGTTGGGGTGGGGGAGGTAAAGGCGGTTCCTCCTGAGACTTAGCTCCCGGCAAGCTCTTCATTTCTTTTCCCCTATGAATTCTTCCCTTCATCTATCTCCCCTTTATATGACTAGGGGAAGGCAGCAAAGTTGACCTACACAATGACCAATTACAAGGGGGTAGTCCCCTTTAATAAATACAGATACAGAGACTCAGAAGAAAAAAAGCAAATCAATGAATTGTCCTTTAAGAAGTTCCATCTCATACAGCAGTCTGAGGAGGAACATCATCTTCACCAGCAGTTTTCTGGTCTAGATGCTCATTCAAGACATCTTCAGCACAGCATCTCAGCATCTTCTTCCCTTTATCTTCTTGGAGAAATCCAGATGTCCACTCTCCTACAAAACTGACCTTAATACAGTTTTAGATTACCATGCCTAAGCTTTATATTCTTATCACTCTTACAAAATCAAAATTGGAACTTTGGCCAATTGGCATGTTTAAGAAATTCACATTAAAACTCAGTTTTTTACATTTTACATTAATTTACAATTCATTTTCCCCCATCAGGAGGATGATATTTCACTAAGGAATTAATAACAGGTTCTAGTACATCTATAAATACAATAAGTCATCATTTTTAACACAGTATATATTACCTCCTAAAACAATTCCAACTTCTGGTCATGTGATGCTTCTTTTAAAGCAATCACAAGATAGACCACAAACCATCCTTCTTTTAACATTATCCAACTGAGACAAAAATACTATTAACTGTGTATACTAACTTCACAAGCCCTTGACCTGATTGTCTCCATATTAATACTAAGAATTAAAGGAACCTAACTTATTGTTGTTAGTCTAAAATCCTAAGCCTCATAGCTGAATTTTTGAACTTAACCTCAGATGTTCCCCCACCAACAATCTATTATTCAATAGATCTGGTATTATGCTTATAAAACTTTTGATTGTAGGAAATTGCCACTAAGAGTAGGGGCATTTCAGGGAAACATGATCTCTCTAACTTTCCCTCAACTCCAGGCAGGAGTAGATTGTCAACTGGCATTTATCCAGACTTAAAGACTGCCAGGCGTCAGTGGGGAAATTGAGTCAGGAGAATCCTACCTCAGCTCAAGCAGAATAGCCATTCTCCCAACCTTCCTATAAGATCACCTTATTGCAGTTTATACCAGCATCTCACAGGCTTACTGGTAAAATAGATCAGTGACTCAGACAGCCGTTTTTACTATCCACATCTGGAGTTAGACTCAGAATAACAGTCAGTTAATAGTCCCATAAAATCTTAAAATAGCAAGTTCTAATAATTAGTTTCAGATATGATTATAATTTCACATTGGCTAAGGAACATCATTGAAAGCAAGTCTTAAGT
This sequence comes from Potorous gilbertii, assembly GCA_028658325.1. Classification (NCBI taxonomy): domain Eukaryota; kingdom Metazoa; phylum Chordata; class Mammalia; order Diprotodontia; family Potoroidae; genus Potorous; species Potorous gilbertii. Next base: position 136,009,851 of record CM053772.1, read on the forward strand.
GGCTTTCATACTTTTCTATACTTGTTCTAGTTCCTGATTAAATAATCATAAAACCAAATTTACTATTAAAACCATGTTATTGCTCTAATAGATTTACATCTACTTCCCAAGTTTCTCTATCTCTTTCTAAATATGCTCAGTCTAAAAGAATGAGCTATACATAGAAGTTTCAACACTAACTTCAACGTATGTTTATAAAATGAATTCAAATCAAAACAGAAACATTAAACTTTTCCATCAGTACAAAATATTTCCACAAGTTACCTGCCTCTAAGAAACTACACTGAATTTATTTTTCCCTAAACTGAAGATTTCTCTGATTTAGTCTCAGTAATTTGATTCAGTCAATTGTATTTACCGAATTGGTCTTTGCAACATGTAAAGACTTTATTCCAACTTGGGGCCTGTGTCCCTTACCCCAAAAGAATTTTAGTCTCATTTGTCTAACAGGGGCCTGGAAAATCTGACCTTGAAAATTCTTTGGATTTCACCACTTTAACTGCCTCTCTTAAGGCCTATAAGATTTTCCCTATCACTACTCCCTATAGAACCAATTCTTTAAGATACTGGCCACCCCCATCAAGATCATCCCTGGAACCCCCAGACCACCTAGGGTCACCCCAAACTCCTTTCTCAGTCCATCTGTAGTTAAGATATATCTTGTTTTATCATTACAAATGTTCAGATTCCCCAAAAGTCCTCCCAATATTGAGAAACCTTAATAAACTTAGACCTTCTTTTGCTGAAAGAAAGCTTGGGTTGAATACATTTGAGCTAGTGTATCACTATTTTTGGGTCCCAAGTACCTCTAAACCTCATCATTTATGGTTCCCTGACCAGGAAAAGTTGCTAATCTCAAGTTCTTCTGCTAGGACTGGAACGTATGTAAGCTTTCCCCTCTCCCTATCCCCTTCTCACTCTCCAAGCACCTTGGAAGTGGATTTTTGGACCTGGCTTCAGGTCCCAGTATCAGGCAAAGTCTCTGAATTTCCTGGGCGCTAGGGAGTTAGAGACTCAAGTTGTTGATCCAGTGGTTGTATTTGAGGCAGTGGACCTGGGCATAAGAGAAATCAGGAAGTATGTGCCTAAGTTTCTGAATTTCTTGGGTGCAAGGAAGTTAGAGAAACGTCAGTTAAGTGAGTGCCCAATTCTCTGGGTTTCCTAGGTGCTAGGGAATCAGGGAAAACTCAGTTACTTTTTTTTAATCCTCTTGTTTTGTTTTGTTTTTTCCCCTCAAGGCTTACTCCTACATCCTCCTTTACCGAGAGAGGGGACTTCTGGCCCCATTCCAAATAATGGGTCAATTCTCTTCAGTTCCAAAAAATTCACCTTTGGGATGTCTCTTACAAAATTGAAAAAAAAAATAGCTTCTCTAAAGAACTTAAAAAGAAAAAGTTAGAGCTCTTTTGCAACACACTTTGACCTCAGTATCACCTGAAGGACAACAAAGTGTGGCCCATGTTTGGGACCTTACAATGTAATACTCTTTTACAGTTAGAATTATATTGTCTCCAAAAGGAAAAATGGATAGAAATACCTTACATAAGGGCCTTCGTCAAACTCTCTCAAGATGCCATTCTCAGAAAAGATTGTAAGATGCTTGTAGCCAGAGCTGCTCCACAAAAGGACAATGGGGGTGAACTGCACGTTATGGTCTTGGCCTCATCTCCTCCCCCTATCTCCATTCCCAATTCTTGCTCAGTTCCCAGACATGGGTCTTGTTGAAGTGCCTCCCTCTGTAGCCCCTCTTGCTGGGGCAACATTCACTCAGGCCTCAGGCCCCACTACTACAGCAGTCACTGGGATATCTCCGCCTCTGACACCTTTACCTCCTCAGGTGCCAGCTGATCTTTCTCCTTGCCAGCCAGATGCCCTAGCCTTGCAGCCCAGACCAGTTGAGTCAGCATTCCCCAGTCCCTCCCTCATGAAAACTGGGACTTCTTATCTCTCTAACCAAGTCCCTGCTCCCACAGCACATTCAACGTTTTTTTCCCTTGAGGGAAGTGCATGCTCTGTGTCTTGTTCAGGTTAAAGAGAAACTGGGGAGATACTCAGAAGACTTCATTAGTTTTACTGAAGGTTTTAGGAACATATCCCTACAATTTGAACTTTCTTGGAAGGGTCTGCATATTCTTTTCTCTGCCTGTTGTACCATTGAAGAGAAGGGGATAATTTGGGAGAATGTCCAAAGTTTGGGGATCCTATGGCTAGCAATGATCCCATAAAATACCCCCAAGAGCAGTTGCTGTTCCCACTAGTGACCTAGGATGGGATTATCAAAAGAATGAGGATAGAGGAAAGAGAGTCCTCATGGTAATTTGCCTGTTAGAAGACCTAAAAACTGCATTTCAAAAACAAGTAAATTTTCAAAAAATTAGGGAAATTACTCAGGGAGAAAAGGAAAACCCTGCCCTTTTTCAAAACTGGCTAGTAGAAGCTATTAAAAAGCATACAAATTTGGATCCTCACTCCATAGGAGGGGCAGCAATCCTTAGCATGTATTTTATTAATCAGTCTGCCCTGGATATTAGGAGGAAACTGCAGAAATTGGCAAAGGGACCCCAGACACCTCAGGCCCAATTACTGGAGATGGCCTTTGGAGTCTTTAACAATAGAAGCCTCATTGCAGCAGAGGAAAGAGAACTAAGGAGAAGGGCCAGGGCCAGAGAGCATGCTCAATTCTTGGCCAGGAAAAGACCCAGGGAGCACCCCTCCAGGGTGCCCCCTTGGAGGAAGCCCAGTTACTTGGGCAGCCTGGAAACCTGCTTTAGATGCCACAAAGAGGGTTACTGGTCCAAGGAGTGCCCCTTCAGGGAATCCCCCCAGAGAGAGCCCCAGGAACCAGCGCCTGTGGAACTGTACCCATGTGACCAGGAGGGACATTGGAAGAAAGATTGTCCCTCAGGTTGGAAGAGTGGTGGAGCTGGCCCCCCAGTACCTTGTCCTCCAGTATTCTCAAGACTTGGACCAACAGGAAAGCCTGGGTGCTGGCAGTGCTCCCACTTTCTCCACCTCTCTCACCAAGCTCTGGGCAAAAACGAAGGCTGAAGGAAAGATTATCCACTTTAACATGGCTACATTCTCTGCTTTAACCAGTTACTCTAACTGTACCTGCCCCTTGAACCCTCAGGTCATAGGCATTGAAGGGGAAACTAAGGAATGTCTCCAGACAAATGCCCTCCCCAGCCTACTTGAAGATCTGTTGTTTCAACACTCCTTCCTTATGCTCTCCTCTAGCCCTGCCCCCTTGTTTGATGGTGAAATTGGAAAGCCAAGTTTCTCTTCATCCTCCCATCTCCTTTTTCCTTCTGTTCACTAAATCTCCCCATGTTTGCTTGAGCATGTGGGAGACAGTTGAGCCCATTGTTTGGGATCTGGGAATTCCAGGGCAAGCTACTTCTGCCACCCTAGACATTGTTAGCCTCCCAGACCCTAAAGTGCTCCCCCATCTCAGTCAGGATCTGATTAAGCCTGAGACCTGGTAAGAGCTACAACCTTTAATTGAAAAATTCCTTAAGTGTAAAATCCTTGTCTCTTGTCAATCTCCATGCAACACTGCAGTCCTTCCTGCAAAAAAGCCTAATGGAGAATACTCACAACTTATTTTTGCCTTTGAATGTACTTTTCATGGGGAATCAAGTCCATATCAGTTAACATGGATAGTCTTGCCCCAAAGCTTTTGAGATAACCCTCATTTATTTGGCCAGGCTTTGGGAAGGGATTTAAGGCACCTGAAACTAGCAGGCAGTAGCTTAATTCAATATGTGCACAATATTCTTATTTGTAGCCCCACCCAGGCAGGTTCTTTGGTTACTGCCACACAAGCTCTTAATTTCTTGGGCAGTTGAGACTATAGGGTCTCTTTGAACAAAGTCCAGATAGCATGCCAGTCCATAAAGTATCTGGGCCATGAACTCACGCTCACCTCTCACTCCTTAACCTCTGAGAGAAGGACAATCCTGTCTATCCCTGTTCCAGCCATCAAGAGACAAGTTCGAGTGTTTTTAGCCATGGCTGAATTTTGTAGACTCTGGATTCCTAATTTTGGTTTTATTGCTAAACCCCTTTATGACCCTACTCAGGGCATTGACTCAGACCAGGCTAAAGCTTTTGAGACTCTAAAAACAAATTTGATCACCACCCCCTCACTAGATCTACCCAATCTGGAAAACCTTTCAACCTGTATGTTGATGAAAGGAGAGGACAGGCTTTGGGAGTCTTAACCCATTCCTTAGGATCTGACCCCAGGCCAGTTGATGTTTTTTTTACTCAAAATATATTTTCCTCATCTACATGCCCATGGAGCAATCTGAAAAGAAAGGGGAAATCTGACAGCAAAAAACTACCCTATCAAATATACCCTTCTATGTTTTGGCCTTGCTATAGACCTCTTTGATTCTCTCCAGAGAAATTATCTTTTATGCCAGGGAAATTGTTTTTCCTTTATACTCCTTTTGTGCCTGTTTGGTGTGTATTTGTCTAACCTCCTTACCAGGTTCATCTTCCAGAGTGCAAACCATCAACTTCCAGATGACAGCCCAGGCTATATACCAACCTCCAACTGAATTCAAGGTCTCCAGCCCACTGGACCTGGCACTGCCCAGGTTCTGAAATCTGACCCCTTGAACAAGACCCATCAAGGCAAGGACCTCTCTATGACCCTTGTCAGCAGGAAACAGTTTCAGAAGCTGAGACTTTTGCCCTTTACCCCAAAACAATTTGGGTCCAATCTGTTTGAAAGGGGAAAGATGGGGTTCAGACTCTGAGAACTTCCTTGAATTCTCCTTGAATCTCCCCACTTAACCTGGCTTTTCATACTCAATTCTGTGGCTATTATCTGTTACCTCTTAATTGCCACACCTGCTTCCCACCCAAGCCCTTCATTGTCTGATATCTCCTGATTGCCTCTAGCTGTTTCCAACCCTTGACCAGTCTTGATTCCTCAAAAGCCTCCCTAAACCCCTCCTCCCATCACCCTAGACTACCAGACCACCCCCAGATCCCTCCTATAGTCTTTTTCTGTATTTAGTTCCATCTTGCCTCCATAAAGGCACTCAGATTCAATTCAGTTCAGACCCTGTGTAGCTGAGATTCTGTCTGACCTGCTTGTGAATGCAAACATTACAAATTCTTAGGCTCCTTAAGAGCCAACCCAAGATGGCGAATCTTTAATAAACTTTGTTTTTCTTTGACTTTAAAAAAGAAAAGAGCTCAAATTGTATCTTCTCTCTCCTTTCCCCTGTCCAAAGCTCACCAGACAAGGAGCTCTCCCAGTCCCATTCTAGCTTTTGAATCAGATTGGGGGTTGGACAGTGGGTAACTTCCCCCAGTAAAAAGCACATGGATAATCTACTGTTCCACTCACACCTTTCTCCCTTTACATTTCAAGTAAACCAAATACTTACCAATCTATTTCAGGCCTTCTCTGCTCCTTCAAAAAAAAAAAAAAGAAAAGAAAAGAAACCTCAGAAGTTAAGAGGCTAACAATTCAACTTATCAAGAGAGTCACATTTTTTTTTAAGTTGAATACTCTGCAAAAAGAGATCCGAGGGATCTTTCTTTTCACATTCAAAAACTTGACCCGAGTTTAGAGTACAGAAAGAAAGATTTTTTTAAAAAGTGTTTTCAACTCTCTGTTTAACACCATTATGAAACACTTCACAAACACACAGAGACAAGAATTTAACAAAGCATTATAGAGTAGTGCACACCAATTTCAAATGAATTCAAACCTGTTCAAAAACTTGTGATTTCTAGTCAATTTTAAGGATGAAATTCCTCCCTAATAGGTTCACTCCAGCTTTTGGGACAAACAAGAACATAGAGGTCATTTGTCTGTCTCCACACTAGTTAGGAAAATGCCGGTTGCAGCTGAGACTAAAATCCCTGGGCCCCAGCAACCAGCATAGTCCTTTTCACCTGGAAGCCTCATCCTGACATCCCCAGGGTCTCCCCTCCCTGCCATTACTCGAATTACTGGGACTCTGTCCAAGTTTACTTATTAGTTTAGGGTCAACCAGTAAACTTGTGGACAGGGATATGACCAGCAAAGAGTTTGCCATGCCCAGTTTCACTCCATCAGTAGAAGACTGACCCAGAGTGCAAATTCCCAGGGTGGCCTGATCTTTGCCCACTATACTGGCTTACCTGGCGAGCCAGCAAGTTTCCTCCCCAATTTCCCTGAACTCCCTTCCAACATTGCATGCTTGAACTGGAGTAGATTTAACTCACAGGGACCATAAAAATGTTATTTTACAGGAGTGCTCTCCTTGTGTTATATCTCAACACCTTGTCAATGAGTCAAGTCCCAAATTGTTAGAGACACACTTGACAAACAAAAGAGTATCACGTAAAATAGAGCTCAGAGGACAGAGTGCCTTCTAAGTTCATTATAAATGGATAGCTTCCAGTAAGGCTACAGGAAGAATACAACTTGTTCAGATCAATAGAAGCTTCTTATACTGTTCTGAATTTTGGACTCAGTGCCCCACTGTCCCTTGGCCATGTGACTTCATGTTCTCCTTTCTGGTATCCTTTCCCTCAAAAAGCTCACTAAGCCTGTGCACAAGTTTCTGACATCTTCCTGACTGTGCTAGATCACAATTCTTTGGAAACAGAACTTCCTTGTTTCCAACCTTTACTGGCTGTGTGATCCTGGGCTAAGTCACTTAACCCTGTTTGCCTCAGTTTTCTAATCTGTAAAATGAGCTGGAGAAGGAAATGGCAAACCACTCCAGAAACTTCACCAAGAAAACCTCAAATGGGGTCACAAAGAGTCATATACAACCGAAATGACTAGAAAACCACATACGTGTTTATAAGTTGTTTCATACGACAGAACTTAAACTCCTTAAAGAAAGGTACCTTTTCATTTTTGTCTAAGTGTATTAATATTATGTTTTACTCTGGTCCATCAACCATGCTCTTCCTTCTAGTCAGTATAGTAAATAAATTTATAAGCAGTTAGTAATAAGAAATAAGGTTGCAAAGAGGAACCTAGAAGTCACTTGCACACTGTCATAGATTAGGGGAACATAGGAATCACTGAAACTGTCTCATATATTAACTATAGTCAAATTCTAATAACCTGTGCTAAATTAAGGGAAACTGACCAGGCCTTACTATAAGGAACTCTCAACCATACTAAGCACATCTTAATACATTTTAAGGAAAAACTATTGCGTTGAGGCAGGGGTTCGGATAGTGCTCCTACCAACACTCTATTCCAGGGTGGTAAGGTTCCTAAAGTCTTCTAAACTATCTTCCACCACTTAAATGACTTTAGGACTATTACTAGACAACTCTGACCTCCAGTACTGAAGAACATATAGGCAGTATTAAAGGGGAAAGAAAAAAACAAACTCCAGAAACATAACAAAACAAAAAAATAACCTAACTCCCTCCCTAGAAGAAGCACTGAACCCGGGAAAGTCCCAGGGGACAACTAGGTCCTAAATCTAAATGATCATATCTGTGTAGCAGGAGATGCCAAATCTTTGCAGTTCACTGAGCATCTCTAAATGTGTTTTTATTTCTAGACTATAATCAGGAACAACACCATAGTAAAGAGGATGATGCTCCCTGCATGGTCCCTCATCTTTATCACTGGTAGGGAAGAATCACCTTGAACTTTCATCCACCTCGTGTTTCCTAACCTAGTAGCCAGCATTCCTCCCTACTCGCCTAGCCCCTGTGGATGTCCTGTAAGGGACATGCTCCCTTTTTCTGGGGGAGATTTATGGCAACCTGCCTCTTGTTACCAGGAAGCAATCTCCCTACCATCCATGTAACCTCCTGATCCTCCAGGTCCTCCCTAGGGAGGATTTCTACAACGATCCCTGAGTGTTTTACTGCCATCACCTGTGAAGCAGCTGATTAGATTTACATGATAGGAAACCCGCCTTTGGCCACTGCACATGCCAGTGCCCGTTTTTCTCCCATTGGGCTGCTCCAACTTCTGAGAACCAATCCACTCTCCTGCCACTAGAGCCCATGTCTCTGATCACTGACTACTGCTGCTGGCGCCCATGTTTGTGTCCCCTGCCCTTTCTGTCAAGTTCAACTGCTATGCTTGTGCTGGGGCAGCATAAAAGCTACCACTTAGCCTCTGCTACCCGCTCCTAGGGTAGTGTTGCCACAGGCCTGAGCAGTACTATATCACTACTGCTGTGACTAGTCTCTACCTCCCTATGACAACTCCTTGTGAAGACAGTTGTTGAAGGTGTGCATTGCCATTACCCTCCCTTGATAAGCAGGAATGCTGTGGGTCATACTGTTGCTGGAGTCCTTCTTAGGTTTGGGAAAGACACAAAGCACAAATTGCTACATGGTCCAAAACTCTTCTAGGACCGTACATGTGCTCTACTGCCCATGTGTAAGTTGTAACCATTTCTGCCAGGGTTGGGACATGCTTGTTGGCTGGAACTTTGTTCTCTTTAGGGGCCTTTCAATAGAAACTCTATGGAAAAGAAAGAATTAAAATTCATAGTTCAGGTCTGAGAATGTAAACTTTTCAAACTGATGCAGTACACCAGTACACCAACCTGTCCTTAGCTATTTAAATGAGGTGCAATTAGTGAATTTGTCTACAATCCCACTTCCGGAAATATCCGTGGCTGCCTGGGCAGAATTTAACATTGGCCTCTTAAGAATCACAACAAAGCCATGTGACAAAATTGCGGTTGGCCTCTCAACTTCCAAATTAAAACAAACAAAACTCACATTTCTTTAGAACACTGTTATTCAACCCTAAAATTCCAGGGTTCTGCCTTGGTTTGCATTTTCTCTGTTGGGGTCCCTCAAGCCCTGTGCTCAAAAGCTGGCCTTGATCATATACAATTATAGGATTTAGGACTACTGGTTCAGCTTCATTGTTATTTGTAAAAAGCCATTCAAAACCAAAAACTTCATATCGTTATGATTCCCTTAGAATTGGAAAGGGCCTTTTTCTAGAAGCCTCCCCACTCATCCACCTCCTTCCCCAGGCAATTGTCTGACGGTCATTAGCAATAATCTCAGCAAGGACAAAGCTATATTTGTCTGAATTTTTCCTTTTCTAATGAAGGGAAAATATCTTTCTCCTTTCTCCCAAATTTCATTCTCTCCAGGATATTTTCAGGGTAAACTGAATTCTAAAGAAATCCCTTAGCAGATCATGTAGAAAGCTTAAATTACCAGCCTCTAATGCCCAACAAAACTGGAGCACCTAAAACATAGTTTACTGTAGTTATCTTTAAGGCATATTCTTTAAGGATATAGATATTATTTGCATTGTTTTTTTCTAGACCATAGGGAATTTCCTCTCTAATCTTTGAAATGCTCAGGCAACAGTCAATTGGGAATTTCCAGAGCATCTTTATTAGCCAGACTGGTGGCTGCCTCATGGGAAAAACCCAGAGGAGAGAGCCCCAAACTAAGGTGGGTGTGTGCATTTTAAGCATTTCAGTGGTTCTCGGTACAGCCTTGCGGTTTCTACAACAAACATAGTTCTGAAAGTGGTTGTCAGGGTGCTGTTAGGCAAGGGACCCCAACAGAAAGTAGGTGCCAGGAAAGCGACCCAATCAGAGAATGGTTGTCAGGAAGGGGGTACCCAACAAAAAGTGGTTGTCAGGGAGGGGATTGCCCAGCAGAAGATAGTTGCCTGGCAAAGGGGTCTAACATGAACAGTTCTGGCAAGGGGGGGCCCCAATTGTTGCCATGCAAGGGGACTCAGCAGGAAAATGGCTGTTAGCAACTCAACAGATATTTCACAACCTGGTGGGAGTGGAATAACGTTTTGACAGGGGCCCAACAAAAGCCTGTTGCTAGGCAAGTTATTCAACCCTGCCCAGCAACCTAATAGATATCTCTCAACCTAGGAGCCCAGGGAGGAATAAGGTCCACTTCAGTCTTCAGATTAAAATAGATTAGATTCAGATTCAGAGGAATCTTATGGTAAACAATCATCTTTTCTAGAGGTACAGATGGGATACAGGCTTTGGGAATCTCCTAGAATTCTCCTTGAATTTTTCCACTTGATCTGACATTCACCAGATTTCATAAGCCTTTCATTATCACTTTGTCCAATTGCCCCCAGCTACTTCCCATCTTTGATCCTATCAAAATACCCTTTACCTAGCCTAGCCCTCCATTGTCTGTTACCTCCTGATTGCCTTCAGCTGCTTCCCACCCTTGATCCCAAGAAAATCCATTTCTCTTGATTCTGACTTCTAGTGACCCCAGCCCCATCAAGATCCTTCTTAGTTAGACTCCTTCTCAAGACCCTCCCTAAACCCCTCCCCCATCACCCCAAGTTATTTGCCCACCCCAAGATTCTTCCCACCATCTTTCTGTATATAAACTTCATCTTGCCTCCATGAAGGCACGCAGATTCAATCTAACCTGCTTGTCAATGCAAGTGTCACAAATACTTAGGTTCCTTAAGAGTCTTTCCAATATGGTGAATCTTTAATAAACTTTATTTTATCTTGGCTGAAAGAATGTTGAGTAGAATTCATTCAGGCAGAACCTGGTGTGACAGTATTTTGGGGTCCCGAACACCCTCGACCTCAGTAGTACCACCAAAAGTGCCACTAGAAACATAAAGATTAATCCAGGCTCATGTTCTCTGAACTGCTCATCCTCCACGTCAGTGAATTCATTTGTTTTCCAATTCTTCAAGACTGTTTTTGGCTAAGCCTGCCTGACTCAGGCCAGTCCCCTTTTAATTTACTCTCAATACTGGAACAAAATGAGTTGCCTTTAGGTCATTCAGCACTTAACAAAAGGAAGAGAAGGATATTCAGCAAAATCATTTGGCAACCCCCTGGACTGATTCAACTGATCCATCCAGCTACTCTGATTTCCTTGAACCCAGACAAAGAGGAAATGATGTCACTAGTCTGAAGTTTCAATTCTCTGATTAAATCAAATCTCAAGGACCATCTCAAAATCTTTTAAGAAAAAGCAGCTTGACATACATGGCAGAAAAGGTTAGGGTATCACTCAACATACTGGGCTACAAAGGCTACAAAGCATAATGTTTTGGTATGGGATAGGGTGGGAGTGAATTGATCCACCCAACTTTGTAAGCTCTACCAAGAGGTATCTTAAAGCTGAACTAGTAAAAGGGTATGGGTAGGAATAGATAAGTAGCAGAAGAGAGGGGGAAAAAAGCATAAAAATATAGGTTTTTATGTACAACTTTTTTATGTGGAAAATATTTATTTATATTTGTGATGTGTGTGTGTGTGTTTATGGCAGGGGATCAAATTTTTGCTCATTATTTATAATTCAAATTGTATTTCAATTTTCTTATAATTATTTTCAAATTGAATTCATACATATAGTCTATAAAGGACAGCTAGGCAGTATACTGGATAGAGGGCCAGGCCTGGAGATGGGAAGACTCATCTTCCTGAGTTCAAATCTGTTCTCAGACACTTACTAGTTTGCTGTATGACCTTGGCAAGTCACTTCACCCTCTTTGCCTCAGTTTCCTCATCTGTAAAATGAACTGGAGAAGGAAATGGCAAACCATTCTAGTATTTTTGCCAAAAAAAACCCAAATGGAGTTGATGGGGAGGGGATCTGAACTCCTAAAAGGAAAAGACCATATCTTTAGGATCTGGACCCCAAAAAGGAAAAACTCCTGGATTTTCCCACATGGTCTAGTCCCTGGTTTTCTCCTGATGCATCATTCATCCCAGTTGATGATTCTTTGCTTTTCATTGAGGCCCTCATTGTCTGCACCTGGCCCCATCCCAGGCTATTTTCTACTCCTTAATCCCTTCCAGATCTTCCCAGTCTTTCTGTATATAAGTGTCCATCTTGCCCCCATCAAATTGCACAGATTCTTAAAATCCTGCTTGCCTGCTTTATTGGTGACACAATAAACCTTATCTCTGAAATAAGGCTTGAGTAGTTGTATTCTTTCAAGGCAGACCCACACCCTTTGCCCTTGTATCTCAGAGTCCCCAGCAACCATAGATTGCACCAGGGTCATGAAGAGTTGCACATGACTGAAAAAAATACTGAAAAATGACCACAATATAGCCTAAAAAAGAATTCCTTTTCAAACAGACATTGAAGAATGACAAGTAAACCAAACCTTCAAATAATGGAGTTTTTCAAAACTAGAAGACTGAGGGGGCAATATTTTACCTTTTAGTTATCATATTTGAAACTTATTTCTCAGTAATTATTAATGTGTATAAAGCACTGTATTGAGCAAAATTGGAAATTCAATCTTTGACAGACAAAATGCCTTAGCAGAACAAGCACTTGGGCTTTGGAGTCCAAGAAGCTGGGTTCATATCCCAGCTCTGTGACTTATTTCTTGTGTGACCTTGAGTAATTCACTTCTAGTTTCTGAGACTCAGTTCTGTCATTTGTAGAAGAATTGTGGGGATGTGGAAGTGTCCTAGATCTATTCATATTCTTCATTAAAATTATGCCCCAGAAGAAACGATGATGAAGAAAACCTAAGAGAAATAACTTTAAACTCCACCATTCATCAGAAGCCTGTGAAAGCTCTAAGGAGAGAGAAACCCGAGTAAAGAGAAGGCCAACCAATCAACCATAATTGAATATGAACTAGGACTGTACACCTCCTAAAGTCAATGAAAGCCATTGTTGAGAGATGTGGTCATGCCCTGAGAATTCCTATAAAAAGAGGAGCTATCTCAGATTGAGATAGAAAATCTGAGGGTCTGAGAGCAAAGAGGATGGCACTGAGTTACAAGAGCTGAGCTGGAAAGAGTTGACAGCCTTAGTCAGAAAATGGAGAAAGAAAAGGGAAGAGAGACATAATGTGTCCGAAAATAGAGATATCAAGTACAATCATTGGTCCTGTGAGCCTCTTGGATGCCACTAGTTCCCATTTTCTCAAGACATGAGGGAAGTTCCTAAAGATTTGCTTTTTCCCAGTTTCTCCTCCTGGTACCTGTGTTTAGAGAGCCTCTACCACAATCTACTGCTTTGTTACCCAAATGTTTCCAGAAACCTGAATCTTGCCTCATCCACAAAGAGGCCAGGGCTTAATTAAAGATTGAATCTTAGGGCTGATTGCAATCTTCTTGTCTAAAATATACTCCCTAATGTTGCAGGGGAAGGAAACACATGAACTTTAGGGGACTTTATATTGTCAATAGGATTAAATGAGTTATTTTGACAGTGTTATGCTTTACAGCAGGAGACAGGACCCAACTAGAACCCCAGAGCATACTCAGAAGGCAGGACCAGATGAGGGTTTAGATAATGGCCTTCCACCTATAGGGCCAATGCTCATGAAAAGGTGGGAAAATGGGTCGGACCAGCTAAGACTTGATTCAGCAATGAGTTAGACTGTGTCAAGCTGAGAACCCATGTTGCACATCCTGAAAAACTATTGAAGACAAAGCCAGAGCAGCATCTAGACAGCCCTCTGGCCAGGCAACACACTTCTAAGCCACAGAGGAGACACAACTGAAGAAAGAGCCAGAGCATAGTACCTAGTTTCTTGCAGGATACCTGTTAACCACACAATCAGCAACATTTGGTTGAGTCCTGCAAGGGTCACAAAAGGGAATAAAGCCAAGAAAAGATTAAGGACTATGGAGGGACCACTAGGAGTCTGAGTCAAAACCCAGAAATTTCTTCAGGATGTGGACCTTAGGTCTTAGCCATTGAATCTAAGACCAAGCAGGATTTACCCAAATCATCTAGCAGTACAGAAGGGATCAGAGTCACACCCAGATATATAATGCCCTAACCTAGAAACTAACCAGAGAAGTATTAGGAGGACAGAAGAAAATGTAGTATATAGTGGAGAAACACCTTGGACTCAAAGAATTCAAACAGGCAAACTCAAAAGAAAAGAATAATTTAGCCAAGTCAGAGGAGAGTTTAAGAGACAATAACCTCTTGTCCACAAAGTTTATAAAAATATATGAAAGAAATGAAGCAAAAGATACAAGATGTAAGGAAACAGAAATAACAGCTAGGATAGATAGAAAGAAAAGAGAATAAATAGCCTAGAAAAGAGGGTGGTAAATATTATGTAAGAATTAAATTCCCTGAAAATTAAAATGACTAACCCCAAATCAATGCCTCCATGAGACAAGAAGTATGAAAATAAAATAAAAAGTTGAAAAAAAGAATAAAATGTCAGGTATCTACTAACCAAAAAACTTGTCTAAAAAACCAGGCAAGATGTAACAATTACCAGGATGTCTAACAATGATGACTTCTGCAGCTATTCCCTGTTCATTGGGCGTCCCCCCAGCTTCCAATTCTGTCACCATAAAAACAGCTGCTATAAATATTTTTATTCATATGGGACCTTTAGCCTTTTCTTTGGTCTCTTTGGGTTTTATATGTGTGTGTGTATATATATATATATCTATATATATCTATCTACATATATATAGTAGTGGTATTGCTGAGTTAAAGTGTATGCACAGTTTAATGTTTTAGGGGGGAGCATAACTCCAACCTGCTTTCCAGAAATGTATGCTGAATTTTAAGAAATTATAGTTTAAAACTGCTCAGATGTATTAGAGTCAAAGGGCACAAGGAAAAGAAAACACAGATAACCTCTGTAAAAAATAAAATAATAAAAAATCCCCAAAATAAAAACTTTCCAAGAATGTCATACCCAAAATCCAAAGCATCCAGGACAAAATAAAAATACTGCAAGAAAAAAATCCAAGTACCAAAGAAATGCAGTCAGGATCACAGAAGTTTTGGCACGTACCACTTAAAGAAGAAGTCATCTTGGAATACAATATTCCAAAAGATAAAGGTTTACAATGAAGAATAACATATCTGGAAAAATGGAATATAATTCTACAAGAGCAAAAAGAAATTGATCTTAAAGAAATAGGTGATGTTCAAGTATTCCTGATAAAAGGTTAAAAAAAAGCCCAAAGAAGAAACCTTGAAATGTAATCATAGGAGTCAAGAGAAACAATGAAAAGCAAAGAAATTTGATCATTTGGAAGGAAATGGATGATGATAAGTCATTTACATTTTAATAAGGGTAGTGGAAACAAGTGTCTTCTCTGCATTTTAATGTCTCTAGGATCATAGAGCTAGATGAATTAGAAATTCAGGAGGGTTAAAGGTAGTTATTCTGTTTTCTTGGTCTTGAGAAAATGAGGGGAAATGTACTTAGGGAAAAAGGATAAGGAAGGGAAAATAGCTTACTATCTCATATAATAAGGAAGAATGAAATGAAAGTATTCAAACATGGAAGAAAGGGAGGAAGAAATAAGGTTCCTATGAACCTCATGTTCATCTGATCTGTACAAAGGAAGGTTGAAAGCACTCACCTAAATATTCTCAGAAACAGTTTAGTGTAGAAAGATAATATTCTGAACATGGAAATAAGTTGGGAAAGAAAAAAATAAGGGTGAGATTTAAGAGTGATAGCACTATAGGTGAGAAAGTAATCAAAAGCAAAGCTACTTTACCCGGCATGGAAATGCAGAATAAGCAACTCTAACTATGAAAAGGATGAATTTTACCCACAAAATGAAATTATGATTTCAGACCCAATTTGCTCTTAAAAATAGATATAATAAAAAGAATTAAGCAGGAAAGTCATATTATGCTTAAAGACACCATAAATAATAAATTGATATCATTATTTAAAACATATATATTGAATACCATCACATCTAAATATAAAAAAAAAAGTTAAGTGAATTGCAGGGAGAAATGGACAAAATATAATAGTAGGTGATAACTATAACAGTAGGGGACCTCATTATACTCCTCTTAGCTTTAGACAAACCTAAAAAAAAGATAAACAAGAAAGAAGGTAAGAATTTGAATAGAACTTAAGGTCTTTGGGCTAATACTAAATGTGACAAGAAAAGAGTTTACATATTTCTGAGGTGAGTATGGCACCTGTAAAAAATACGACTATGTTCTGGGGCATAAGAACTTCATGAACAGGTGCAAAAAAGCAGAAATATTTAAGCACATCTTTTATTGACTGCAATGCAATAAAAATATACTCAATAAATAGCATTTGGGGAAAAGATTAAAAATTCATTTGTAACTACATAATTTGATCATAAAGAATTTGTTAACTAAAGAACAAACCACAGAAATAACAAAAAAATACATCAGTGAAAATTATAACAGTGATGGGAATCTAATTTGTTTACAATTCTTTGCTATCACCAAAAAAAAAATGCTGTTATAAATATTTTGGTGCATGTGATGGCTCTTTTCTTTTCATTACTTCCTTAGGGATTCCAAACTGGTTGTACTAATCTAAAACTTCAATAACAATCCACCAAGTACCTAACTTTCCACAACTTCTCCAATTATGATTAATGCCATTTTTTGTCCTCTTTACCAATATTCAGGTGTAGTATGAAACCTCAAGTTTCTGTTTATCTTCATTTCCCTTATTGGTAGGGATATAGAGCATTCATTCATATTGTTATTCATAATTTTTAATTCTTTTAAGAACTGATTGTTCATATCATTTGATCACTTATCTACAGGTCTGATTTGGGGCTGTGTTATGGGGGGTAGTGGGTATGGATGTGTGGGTATGTATCTTATGCATATATATGTATATATACATGTATTAATTTATTAATGTATTTATATATTATATATATTACATAGAATATTATATAGCATATAATATATTAATGTATTAATTAATACATTATTAATTGTTAATATAACTTGGCTACCAAGCCTTATTGGAGAAATCTGATGCAAAGATTTTCCCACATCCTATTGCTTCCCTTCTTCTGATGGTACATTAATTTTGTTTGGGAATAAACTTTTAGTTTAATGTAATCAGTTATCTTTTTTATCTTCTGTAATCACCTCTATCTCCTGTTTAATTAAGAATAGTTGTAAATGGTCTATAACCTATTTCTCCTCTAAATTGTTTTTTTTTTGTATTATGATCTTCAGTATTAAGGTAATGAATTCATTTACAAAGTATTATGGAATATGGTGTAAGATCTTGGTCCAAACCTAATTTCTGCCAGACCATTTTCCCACCAGTTTTTATCAAAAAGGGAGCTCTCTCCCTAAGTAATTTATGTGTTTAGATTTATTGAACACCAGATTATTGAGTTCCATTGTTACTGATTGTCTCTTCAAAGTTTTAATTCCAGTTGATCTACCTATCTCTTTTTTTAACCAGTATCAGATATTTTGATGACTCCTGCTTTATCATATAATTTGAGGTCCCTACCTCTTTCTATCATTCCCCTTGATATTTTAGACTGTTTGAGAGGATTTTATTTACAATTTTGAAATCAATATTCATTAATAACACTGACTTATAGTTCACTTTTTGTGCTTTATCGTTCCTTGGTTTAGGTATTAGGACTATATTTTTTGCATAAAAGGAATCTAGTAAGGTGCTTTTTTTCAATATATGAGAATAATTTGTAAAGTATGAGTACTAGTTGTCCTTTAAAAATTAATAGAATTCTCCAGTTAGTTTTTCCTTTGGTAATTCCTTTGCAGGTAGCCTTATATCTTCTTCTGAGACTATTTTATTTAAGATTTCTATTCATTGTTTTGTTTGGGTATATTATGTTTTTAAAGCATTTTTCTATTATTTTTGCTCTCACTTTTGTTAGCATATAACTGCATAGTAAGTTTTGATAATATTTTTTTCTGATTTTGTTGGGCATTAACTTTGTTCATGTACTATATTGCTAATTCAGGTTGGCTAATGGTTTGTCAATTTTATCAGTTTTTTCAAAGAACCAACTTTTATTTGTAATTTCTATTGGTTTTTATAAGTTTCCAGTTTACATATTTTCCCTCTAATTTTAATATCCCCTCTTTTGTGCTTATATTTGGTGTATTTATTTTTTGCTTTCTAATTTTTAAAAATGCGTATTCAGTTCATAAATTCTCTTTTTAGTTTTGTTTTTGTATATTTGTAGAAATACGGTTTTTTCCCTGAGTATTGGTTTATGTACATCTCAAAATTTTTCTTCTGTTGTTTCATCATTATCATTTTGCTTCACATAATTTTTTGATAGTTTGTTTTTTGGCTAATGGATTAGTTGGAATTTCTTTGTTATTTCTCTGTTTGGGTCTGTGTCTTCAGTAGTTACATTATAGTCTGTAAGAATATGTTAATTATTTATGTCATTTCACATTTGCTTGCAATATCTCTATGCTATGTGTGGTCAATTTTTGGAAAGTTTCATGTGATGCTGAAAGATATTTTTATTCTTTGGCATAGAAGATTCCACAAATCTTTTATCTCTGGTTTCTCTAGCATTCGGGTTAGTTTTTAATTTGTATTTTGTTTATCATTCTGTTAGACATATCTCAAACTGAGGGACATTGGAATCTCCTGTCTCTTTTGTATTGCTCTCTGTTTTATTTTTCCTTTATAAATTTAGATTCTAAAGCATTTGGAACATATAAGTTTAATAATGATATTGTTTGCTATCTCTGGTTCCTTTCGGCATAAGAAATTTCCTTGTTTGTTTATCCACATATTATATATGTGTATGCATATATATGTATATACATATATACATATATATATACATACACATACACATATACACTCATATGTACACACACGTATATTTTACTTTGTCTCATAGCATGATTGAAACTCCTGCTTTTTTCCTTATGCATCATTTTATGCATATTAATTTTTCCAGCCTCTAATTTTTATTTTATGTATGAATTTATTTTGGATTGTGTTTCTTGGCAGCAACAGATTCTGGGTTTTGTTTTCTCATTCAATCACTCTTTTTCATTTATTGAAATATCTAATCCATTCACATTTTAAGTTATATTTTTTCAATTGCATCTAATATTTTTAGTATTTTTTAAAATTAGGATTCCACCTTCCACCATTCTTCTACAAACATAGTACTTTGTTCCTTTAATTATTTAATTATTTTATTTATATATTTATTATATAT
Source organism: Potorous gilbertii (assembly GCA_028658325.1). Classification (NCBI taxonomy): domain Eukaryota; kingdom Metazoa; phylum Chordata; class Mammalia; order Diprotodontia; family Potoroidae; genus Potorous; species Potorous gilbertii. The sequence goes on from CM053772.1 coordinate 136,028,753, forward strand.
TATATAATAATTATACAAATTTATTAAATATCAATAGATTTATTATATATTTATTTATCATGTAATTATTTACTTTAGCTTAATCTACTTTAAGTCAACTCTGTTATTTCACTCACTCTGAAACCTCCCCTCCTGTTTGCTTCTCTCAGTTTTACTTAACTCATTGCTTTCTTTTTTTTTCTTTTTTTAAGTAAAAGTTTATATATAAATATATAAATATTTATAAAACTTATATATTATTTATATAATATATTTATAAATATTATAAAGTTGTTTACTTCTTTCCCACTTTTTCCTTTCAGTTACTTTTTTTCCTCTCTATCAGTTTTTCTCACCAATGCTTGGAAATCCTCTATTTTAAAGGTCTAGCATTATACCTGTTATTGCTAGGTGAGTTATTCTTGGTTGTAAGCTACATTTTTTGCCTTTCAAACTCGCTGGTAGATGCTTAAACATTTGTGATCCTGACTGTGACTCCTTAGTACTTGAATTATTTCTCTCTGTCTGCTTGTACTATTTTTTCTTTGACTGGGAAGCTCTGGATTTTGATTCTGATCTTCCTAGGAATTTTCATTTTAGCATTCATTTTATGAAGAGACTGGTGGACTCCTTTTTCCCCCACTTAGTTCTCTGGTTCTAAGAAATCTAACCAGACTCTTTTGTGATTTCTCAAAATATGATGTCTAGGTTCTTTTTTCAGATATGGGTTTCAATTCAATGATTCTCAAATTTTCTCCCCTCAATTTCTTTTACAGGTAAGTTTATGCTGTGAGATACTTTACATTTCTCCAGTTTTCCATCTTTTCACTTTGTTTTATTATTTCTTGTTGTGTTATGGAGTTATTGGCTTCCATTCTAATTTTCAGAGAATATGCTATTTGGGCAAAATTTTGTACCTTTTGTACTAAGTTGTTAAATTCCTTTACAATGCTCCCATAATTCTCATTTCTTTTCAATTGGCCCCTCCAGGACTTTTATTTCATTTATTAAAAAATAAAACTTTTAAACTCTTGTGGTTTTTTTTTTTAACTTGCTTCATCTCTTTAAGGAATTCTACTTCAGTGTCCAAGTTCTATTTTTATTTGGCACTTGTAAATATTTTTCAACCATTCTCTTCTTTTGGATTTGTGTTTTGAGTTTCACTCCTCTTCCCCCCCACCCCATCACTCTAATAGTTTTTTGTGATAAGATCCTTTTTTTTGCTTATGAATTCAAGGATGTGCACCTGAGAACAACATATCCCTTAACTTCTCAAGACAGCTATTATTCTCCCTTGGAGGAGAGGAACTCTTGATAAGAGACTCTTTCAAACCCCTCAAGGTTCTCTACAGTCCTTTTCTTCTGAACTCTCTAAATTCTTGTCCTGGGTTTTGGTTTGAGTAATAATAAACTTCTACTGAACTCACCTACTATCACCCAAGTGGAAAGTTCTGCTGGTTGAAAACTGCAAGCTTTCCATTAGTTCATTAGTATGGGATTCCTGTTCTGACTCTTTCTCTGAAGATCTCAGAGTCGACTACAAGTGGGACCTGAAGACCCTACTCTCCTCCTGTTGCCTGAGCCACAACGGCTATTTGTTTCTAAATTATCCATTGCTTGATACACAGCCTAGGGTCTGAACTGCCACACTTGGGACCAGCTCCCCTTCTCTGATCACCCTGAATTTATGACTTGGAGCTCAGTGGTAAACAATAGTGCTGCCAGTTGGCACCTATTTCTGCACCTTGCACGAGGTCAAGTTCCTTTATGCTAGATCAAGGATCTCTTTTTACTGAGCCACAATGCTTTCTCAGTCAGGATACATCTTTTGTATTTCTGTGGCACTGGGAACAAGGGGAAGGTAGAGTAGGGAGAATGGAGGCAAAATCTTAAACCTGTGGATTGACTTGTGTACCCACAGTGTATTAATGGGCAGTAGTGGAGGGGGGTGCTAAAATTAGCACATTAGGGAGTGGAGATTAATTTTCTCTATTATCAGTTTGCAATATTCTTACCTTGTTAAGATTCTAGGTGTTCACTGAGGAAGTTGAAATTTATCTCTTGTGTAAAATTCCCATGTTTGAGAGGCCATAAGGATTTGAAAAAAAAAATGTTTAATTTTCTATCTTATTGGTCATGTAAAACTCATTCATTCTTGTCTATTTCCCAGTATCTCCTAATCTAGAAAACTCTGATTTCTCTTTGTTATCTGCTTGGATAAATGGGTTTACTTGAAAGTTATCATTTGTGATGGTGTTTTGTGTAACTAGCACTTGGGGAAAAGGAGTCAAGAAAATGTAAATGTAGGGTTTTCTCTTTTTAAGAGATAGTGGCTAGGAAAGCAAATTTTTGAATCTAAATCTTTTCTCTACATCAGCAAAATTTAGAGGGCTAGGTAGATGTAATTCAAGTCTGGCAACTCTTTCTCAGAGGACAGAATGGCCAACCTCGTGGTCTTTTCTGTTGTTCCCTTCAAGACAGAAATTACACTCTCCCTTCGTGAGTAGTGGGAAAGATTCCAGTTATATCTTTCCTGCTTACCTTTAAGCTGCCTCTCTATGTGTTTAGACATTTGATTTGCATAAACACATCTTACAAGAGCAGTCCACATATACAACCTTACATATACATTAAAAGATATGCAAGCTGTACATAATAGAGCTTTTTAGTTTCATGTATAATAGTATGTTTTATTTAGAAAGCATGTGTGTGTGTGTGTGTGTGTGTGTGTGTGTGTGTGTGTAAGGATAGGATGATTTTTTTTTTAATGTTCTACAATGACTACCATAAAACTTAGATTTTTTACCCCCCTTACCTACCCCAACACCCCCCCTCCCTCCCCAAGATGGCATACAATTCTATATAGGATCTACATACACTTTCCTATTGAATATGTTTTCACTATAGTCAGGATGATTTTTAAATCAGAATTTTTTAAAATGAAAAAAATATTCTTCACTTATAAAATGAGGCAGTTGGAACAAATTCGTGATTCCTCTTATTCTTCTTTTCTTTCTCCAATGTTTCTTAACTTTTCAGAACACACAGACATTTTTTCTACATCTTTTTAGTGGCCAAGTTTTCATGCATGGTAGCATGTCCCAAAGCAGAACAAATTATACTTCCTGAACTCTTTATCTGTAAGCAATAATATAAAAGAGTAATGTAAAATAGGAGAAAGATTTATTTAGATACAAACAATGCAAAAAATAGTATTCTAGACAAGAATCATAAAATCCAATAGCCCAATAAATCTAACTGCCAAGTCTTACCTTATTGCTAAATGGTTGCTAGAAAGAATAGCCTTTGAGATTTCTCCATTTTCTAGTGTACTATATTCTGTCTCCAGTCAATTGAAATTTCCATGAATATCCCCTTCTTTCTTGGTAGCCTGTATTTCAGGGGACCTTGCCACAGATTAAAATTCTCACATTTATGGTATTATTCTTTGTACTATAGAGGATCTCTGTTTTCCCATAGCATTTATGGATCTATATTGGTTTATTAAGAGGCATTGTGGCAAAGAGGATAAATAATCATCCTTGAAGCCAAGAAATCCCATATTCAAGCAATCTTGACTATATGACTCTTTCCAAGTCATTTCATCTCTTCGTGTCCTGGTCTACTCATTAAGACTTTTGAATTTTAGAGTCATTGCAGATCTGTGCTGACAGAATGAGTTTCTTCCTTATACCAAAAAAATCACAGGTTAAGAAATAGTCTTATGTAATGACTGATAATAAAAAGTAGCATGTAGAGAGCTTTAACACTTGCAAAACCCTTTACATGTTATCTCATTTGATCCTTGCAGTTCTATGAAGTCAGTATTACTATAATTTTCATTTTACAGATGAGGAAACTGAAGGTGAGAGAATTTAAGCAACTTTTCCAGATCCACAAAACTAGTAAGAGTTTGAGATAGGATTTGAATTCAGGTCTCCCTGACTATAAGTCCAGCTCTCTACTATGCTACGTAGCTCATCAGAGACTCAAAGCTATCTTAAATATCCTCTTGTCCATTTTACATATCAGCAAATGGAGAGCTTGAATGACTTTTTCAAGTTCTCACAACTAGCTAATAATAGAGCTAACACAAGAATCCAAACATCCTCAGTCTTCTAGTTTTCTTTCCAATACAATGCTCTTTCCATCATACCATGATTCTCCCTGCTCCCCCATTCCCAACCTCTTGTATATTTGGTTCATGTATTTTTAATACCATATACATGGGAATTCTTCATCGGTTAGATCTATGTGTCTTAATTATTTAAAATTTGAACAACTATGATGACATTGCAAAAGCACTGAATACAGAAAGGGAAGGACTGGGTTTCAGTTCTGCCTGTATTACTTGGAGCAACTCATTCACAAAGTGACGGTCACAATTTTGGTCTGCCTTCTTTACCGATTTACTGAAAATCAAATGAGAATATGCAGGTAAAGTGTTTTTTAAACCTTAAAATGTTATATAAATGTCAATATAAATTCTTATTACTTTTATTACTGTCTTCCCAAAACTTGAGATCCCTATGTATATGGAAGAGTAAAAAAAATGTTTGCCGAATGAACTTATGAGTATGAATGATACAGCAAGATCAAGTGTGATCATATCATATTGGGAAGGGTACAGGTTAGGAATAAGGGAAAATTCTCCAAGTCATTGATAAACTAGGAGTTTGTAGAATTTTCTTGTTCATATACTTTTCAGATTGAGAGAAGGCAGTTTGCTCAAGAGTGATTTTAATTAAAGGTCAACCCTGGAAATCTCTTCCAACCTAATGATTTTACTTTTCCTAAAATTAATAGAAAAAACAATGATAATGTTGACCTACGTTACAGTACTGCAAGTAATGCCAAATGTACATTTCTCAAATAACTTGAGAAAAATAAGTACCTAAAAACTTACTTAAAAATTATGCTTTCATCTGAGCTCAAATCAAAGCTGTTCTGGTGACTCTCTAAATGAATAGTCTTCTTCTATCAGCCACTTATTAATCCATATAGTAGAAATATTCCCAAATAGCATAGGAATATATTCTAAGAGTTATAATGGCAATACCTAGATTATTTAAGGATATCCTAAGACTAAAAATTTCAGTTCTGTTACAGCTAAAGTAATTGATCACAGTATTTGACCCACTTGAACTATAATTTAGGCCCATTTCCATTTTTTATTTAATACATCGCTAACATATGATAAATTGCCCCATATGATTTTCATTTCATATCAAAATATGAAATTTCCCAGTTGGTGACTACAAGCCTACCATTCTTTTCCATCATAGCTAACACAATTAATATTTATTTCTTCAATGTATTTTCCCCTGAAAGAGATTTCTTTGAAGGTACAAATCATATTGAAAATATCAGAATATTTTTAACATTCAGTGCAAAATAACTTTATTTTCCACTCTCTTCAGGTTAGCCTATTATATACATATATATACATATATGTACATATGTACATATATGTATATATATGTATATAAGATCATTACAAATATTAGTGAAACGGTATATTTATGATGTAACTGAAAAAGGGTATTTGGATTTTCCAGTGAACTTGCCTGGTGGTTTTGCATCAAAACAACCTGAGTGTACAGAAAACTGAGTCAAATTTATAAGAATACGAGTCACTCCCCAACTGATAAATATCCAAGTATATGCACAGGCAGTTTTCAAAAGAAGAAATCAAAGTCAGCTGGTCATATGCAAACATGCTCTAAACCATTATTGATTAGAGAAATACAAATTAAAATAACTATGAAGTACCATCTCACAACTATCAGGTTGGCTAATATGACAGAAAAAGAAAATGACAAATGTTGGAGGGGATGTGGGAAAATTGGGACGTTAACGGAGTTTGTGAAGTTGTGGACTGATACAGCTCTCTGTGGAGCAATTTGAAACTATGCCCAAAGGGCTATGAACCTGTACATACCCTTTGACCCAGCAATACCGCAACTAAGTGTATATCCCAAAGAGGTCAAAGAAAAGGGGAAAGGATCTAGATATACAAAAATATTTATAGCAGCTCTTTTTGTGGTGGCAAAGAATTGGAAATTGAGGCGATGTCCATGAACTGGGGAGTGGCTGAATAAGTTGTGGTGTATGATTGTGATGGATACTCTTATACTGCAAGTCATAATGAGCAGGATACTTTCAGAAAATTTTGGAAAGACTTACTTGAACTGATACAAAGTGAAATTAGCAGAGCCAGGAGATCACTGTACATAACATCAGCAGTGTTGTATGAATGACTTAGTCATTCTCCTCAATACAATGATATAAGTCAATTCCAAAGGACTTTTGATGAAAAATGCAATGTACCTCCAAAGAAAGAACCTATGGAGTAGGAATGCAGATCAAAGCATACTTTTTGAAAATTTTTTCTTTTTTTCCTTTTGGTCTGTGTTCTTTTACAACATGACTAATATGGAAATATGCTTTACATGGCTACACATATATAATCAGTATCAAAGTGCTTACCTTCTAAAGGATGATGGGAGGGAGAGAGGAACAGAGAGAATTTGGAACTCAAAAATTATTTTTAAATATCAATGCTAAAAATTGTTTTTACGTGTAATTAAGAAAGAAAATAAAAACATTCTTCAAAAAAACAACCTGGGTGCCTTTGTGAGAAAAACCACTGCAATGAAATATTTACCCTATTGACACTGAATTTTCCCAACTAAGAAGAATGTGCAGTTTAGTCATCCTGATTAATTGCATGTCAAAGAGGAAGTACATTGGAGAGTAAAACAAATCCCCAAAGCATCTGACAATCTCAATTCTCCCATCTAAAATGTGCAATTTAAGTAAAGCCAACATTCGAGTCTCAAAAAATACCTCCGCCTTCTAGTGAATTATGCTTTCCCTTTCCTGACTTAGTGAAGGGAATGGGAATGAGATTCCATTAAACGTATCGACCTCTAAGTTATACACCTCAGTTACACAGTTCAGCACATTTCAGAAAACTATGCATCTTTTTCACAATTTAGTAAGCATTTTTGCCTTTGAGTTTTGATATATAACAGCACCAGGCTCTCTTTGTTTTCTGCATATTGTCTGGTTAGTGTTTGTCAAAGAATCTGGCAGAAGAAAAATTACTTCATTTTTACATTCTGGATCAGAAATCATGTGAGACTCTTGCTATTATGAATTGTATTCTGAGGTCATCCTCATGGACTTGTTTCAGGTAAAAAGTTTGTGTTCTTTCTTATTCTAGTTTTTAAGAGGTATTCAGGGTCAAAAAATGAAAAAGGAGCAAAACATAGTGTCTGATACTCATCCTACCACATCTTGATCACTGTATATATTTTTATCAGGAGAAATCAAGAGGCAACTAAAGGCACTAGAATTGATGCACTGCAGAGACAAGGGACTTGAGGCAGGGAGACTAAATAGAAAGGTTTTAGAATAAAAGGGCCAAGAGTTGATGAAGATAAGAAGTATGTGAGGTAGTATGTAAGTGGAGAGAAAAGGTTGAATGAAGGAGATGTCATAAAGATTTTAATGGCAAGACTTGAAAACTGATTGGCTATGTGGGGAGAGGGAGATTAATAAGTGCAAAATAATACTGAGATATTATGAACCTTGGAGTTTGGAAGGATGGTGGTACCTTCAAAAAACGAGTAAATTTGGAAAAGAGGACAGTTTTGGGGGGAAATATAACTAGTTCAATGTTGGACATGTTGAATTTAATATGTGCAGTAGGCAATTGGTGATGGGGGATTGAAATTCAAGGAAGAAATTATGATTCATAAACAGATGAGTCATCTGCATTGAAACGGTGGTGAAACTGCTGGGAACTAATGAGGTTACAAAAAGACACAGTTGCATTAATAGAAATAAGAAATAGCAAGCGATCAAAGCTAGAAATGAAATGCTTCACTAGAAATCTCTGTCCGGTTGACACTGACGCATTCATTATTGCTCTTTGGGGTTGGTCATTCAAGAGAATCATGCAAGTATCCAGTTGGAGAGATGGTTGGAACTTCAGTGGCTACCTAGTCCAATCCATAAACTAAACTCACTATAATGTGATTAACAAACAATAACCCAGCTTCTGCTAGTAGATCTTTAAGGAAGTGCAATCCTACTTCGACCTTTTTATCGAATCACTATCCCATTCTCAACAGTAGCTCTTCCAAGACTTCCATCCCTCTTCAAACCTCTCATGATTCCCCCTTTCTCCACTCTCTCAGCTGAGAACTTCGTGTCAAATTTTACAGAGACCCCTCTTCTCTCCTCTTTCTCATCTCCTGTTGCTCAGATGCTTTCTTCCACTCTCTCCTCCTTCCCTCCATCCCACCCCCATCTCACATGATGAAGTAGCCTTACTCCTTACCAAGGTTAACTGCTTTACTTGTTCAAGCAACCCCATTAAATCCTTTCTCCCATTAACAGATTGTTCCCTCTGTCATCCCCACTCTTTCACTTATTTTCAATCTCTCCTTGTCTACTAGCTCATTACCTACTGCCTACAAACATTCCCATGTCTCCTCTATCATAAAAAACATCCTTGTTTAATCTTTTCATCCCTATTAATTATCATCCTATATTCTTCTGCCTTCTGTGGCTAAACTCTTTGAAAAGGCCATCCGTATAAGGGGCATCTACTTTCCTCTCATTCCATGTACCCTTACAATCTAGCTTCTGATCTTATCATTCTATTGAAAATCACTTTCTAAAGTTATTAATGATTTCTTAGTTGTCAAATCCAAATGCCTTCCAAGCATTCTGGAGAGCAATTTGGAACTATGCCAAAGGGCTGCAAAAATGTGCATGCGCCTTGACCCAACAATATCCCTTCTAGGGTTGTATCCCAAAGAAATCATAAAAATGGGAAAGGGTCCCACATATATAAAAATATTTATAGCATCTCTCTTGATGGTGGCCAAAAACTGGAAATCAGTGGGATGCTTATCAGCTGGGGAATGGCTTAGCAAGTTGTGGTATATGAATGTAATGGAGTACTATTGAGCTATAAGAAATGATGAACAGAAAGACTTCAGAGAGGCCTGGAAGGACTTATATGAACTGATGCTGAGTGAAAGGAGCAGTACCAGGAGAATTTTGTTCACAGCAACAACGACAGTTGTTGACAGGAATTTTTCTGTTAGACTTAGCTCTTCACAGCAATGCAAGGACCTAAAAAATTCCCAATGGACTCTTGAGGCAAAACACCTTCCACATCCAGAGAGAAAACTATGGAATTGGATTGCAGAATAAAGCAGACTCTTTTCTCTTGTGCTATGTTATGTTTTGTTTTATGGTTTCTTCCATTCATTTTAATTCTTCTATGCAACATGACAAAGATGAAAATGTATTTAATAGGAATGTATGTGTAGAGCCTATATAAGATTGCACACTGTGTGGGAGAGGGTGAGGGGTGGTAGGGGGATAGGAAAAGAAGAGAGGGCGAAAAATCTAAGATATATGGAAGTGATTGTAGAAAACTGATAACAAATAAAATAATTTTCAAAAATCCAAAGGCCTTTTCTTAGTCCTTATTCTCCTTGACCTCTTTGCAGCCTGTGACACTGTGGATCACCCTTTCCTCCTTGACATTCTCTTCTTTCCAGGTTTATAGGAAACCACTTTCTCCTAGCTCTTCTATATATCTGACTGTTTCTTTACTCACTACATCTTGATCATCGCACATATTTTTATCAGGAGAAATCAAGAATCAGTTGGCAGACACTAGAGTTGATCAGGGAATTACATGGTCATTTGTGTGCCGAAGAAAAATCACTTTGGCAATGATATGTAAGAGACTTGAGGCAAGGAGACCAAATAGGAAGACTGAATCATCTTCCAAATCATGTCCTCTCACCATATGTGCTGAATTATTGTGACAGACTCCTGGTGGGCATTTCTGCCGTGTGTCTCTCCCTTCTCCAATCCATTCACCATTCAGCCACTAAATATATTTCCTAAAGCACAGGTCTGATCATGTCACCTGTTTGGTATTCAAAGCCCTTCATACCTAGTCCCTCCTACCTTTCAATTCTTTTTAGACCTAAGTCTTCGACATGTACTGTTTGATCCAGTGACATTGGCCTCTTGGCTTTTCCATGAAAAAGACACTCATCTCTTGGCTCCAGGAATATTCTCTGCTTGTCTCCCATGGCTCAAATATTCTCCTTCCTGCACCCCACTTAATGACCACCCTGGACCGTTTTAAGTCCCAATAAAATCCCATCTTTTAATAGAAGATGTCTGTTAATTATTTATTACTCATTATTAATTGTTCACAATGTAATATAATATTTAATATACTATATAATGTACGATATGATATCAAATAATGATTGTAACTAATTAATCATTAGTTATTTATGTAGTCAATTATTAATTAATTCTGATGATTATAATTAATTAATTCCTATTTATCTTGTATATCGCTAGCCTTGTGGATATTTATTTTTATGCTATTTCCCACATTATATTGTGAGCACCTTAAGGGCAAGGGCTGTCTTGTACCTCTTTTGTATCCCAGCATTTAACACTGTAGCATATAGCAGATGCTTAATAAATATCTATTGATTGATTGAATATTGAGAAAATTATAAATGGCCAGAGCAATAATAACAAAATTCATATGACTTTTAATAGTTACAGAAAAGGCTTTTGACAGAAAAAATATTCCTCTGTTTAAAAAAGCATAAGAAAAAATTAACTGTTCTTTAACATCATAAATTGTTGTTATCGAGCTGTGTCTGATAATTTTTGACCCCATGGACCGCAAGATGGTACAATCATTTTTTTCTCTGAAAAAGATTATCAGCATGGACACTGTACTCTTCGTGACGCCATTTGGGGTTTTCTTGGCAGAGATACTGGAGTGCTCTGCCATTTCCTTCTCTAGCTCATTTAACAGATGAGGAAACTGAGGCAAACTGAATTGCCTGACTTTCCAGAGTCACAGAGCAAGAAGTGTTTGAGGCCACATTTGAACTCATGAAGGTGAATGTCTTTTTGACTCCAGGCCTGGTACTCTATCTACTGCATCACCTAGCTTCCCCACTGCATATACTTTTTCAATATGTTGGTTAATTTTCCTAAAGTATAATTTTTCCTCTTTTTTATACTTTGTAATGAAGAACAGGCCTCTGGGAGGGGGTGATTTAAAAACCAAGAGAATTTTTTTTTAAAGAAAGGAGGTTCTGAAAAAGTGTTACAGACAAAAAATGCAAGTTTTCTTAAGGAGTTTCCCTTTAAAAAAATTAAGGAGATATTTTTGTTCACTTGTGTCCAAGTGACCCCATAAATCATACCATCTATAAGATTTTCTTGGCAAAAATACTGGAGTCGTTTGCCATTTTCTTCTTCAGTAGATCAAGGTTAAGTAATTTGTCCAAGGTCCCACAGCTAATAAGCGTCTAAGGTCACATCTTCCTGATTCTAGGTCCAATGTTTTATCCATTGAGCCAACTAGCTGTCTCATAAATTATGTCTATTTAAAAACAAGAGCTACTGTTTTCAGTAATAGGGAAATGCTAGAGACGTTTCCAAAAAGATCAAGATAGATGGTCACTAAAGAAAAATAAATTGAGGCAATAATCACAGGCACAAAGGAAATAAGATTATTGCTTTTTTCAGATTAAAATTGGTGTGGTATGGTCCACAGAGTCACAGAATTGGACACAATTGAATGACAGTCATCACTCCATTATTTCTCTATGCTAGTTTTGTGATCTATTTTCCAAATGTTCATTTATTTCCACTTTCTGTCCATTATTTCTGTAGCATATTGCAATAACAAAATGGCTTCTATTTATATCTACATTCATCTTTACCCAAATGCTTTCCTTTTCTGGTTCCTGAATTTTCTGAAGAGGATGCCTTTTAACATACAATGTTATATGCTCTTTCTCTCTCACCTGTGCAACCCTCCCCCTTTTTTTTTAATCTATCTTGTTTTGAATACATTATATACTTCCAGAACCATGTTCTAGTCCTGGATTTTATCCAACCAAGTTTCAGTAATATTAATGAAATCAATGTTGCCTTCTTATATTAGAGCCTCTAGATGATTTTGCTGGGTGACTAATGAGAACTTATGTACAGACATTTGAGACTTCAGGTTTTACTATTGACTCCTTTCTTTGATTTTGTCTTCTGTGAACTCCTAGGGTGTTTTCTTTATAGCTACTTTCTGTGGAGTATAACTTGGTGCACACATATAGGCAATTTCCCCCCCCCCCCCCCAAATCCATCGTTTTTACTTTAAAGTCCTTTCCCAGAAATTTATAGTGCTCTATGCAAATATCCTCATACCAACATTTTTTTATATTCACTCCATCCAGGACCAGCAACCTGTCATTCTTAAATTTTAAGCCATGGTCCAGAAATCTGAATCGCATTTTCAGATGTCTTCTTGTTCATCTGTTACTTCCTAAATCAGTTTGTCTTTTTTTTCATCCCTTACTGTCACTGGGAAACTGTGAAGAAAACACATCTTGTACCCCTGTGGTCTTCAGTTTCTTGCCTTAGACTTTTTACATTTTTGACAATATTTCCTAAATTCCTTCTGACAGCATCATTTTTGTGCCCAAGAGTATCACCAACAGGGGATTCTTTTTAATTTGAGAAGTTGTGGAAGGTTCTCTGTTATGCCCTAGATACATGGCATGGGAAGACAACAACCTTTTCATTTCTTATGAAGTTGACAAACAATTGCTTTACAAGCCCTGAGCAAGAAGTCACAAACCACCACTACTTGTTTTCTTTCCCTGACTCTTACTGTATGACCACTTAACCTGATGACTTCTGTGGTTCTACTTTGTCACTACTTGGAAAATAAGCAAATGTTTCCTTTTTGAAACATCCATCTGCTTTCTCTTCAAGAAAAACAAATATGATTTTTTAAAAAGTTTATTATTTTCATTCTTTAAATTAAAATTTTAAATTAAATTGATTCTTTAAATTTCATTCTTTAAGTTAAATTAAAATTTTCTTTTAAAATTATATTTTTGACCATAAAAAGAGCTGAATTCTCACTCTTCCAACTTCTTATCCTCTCCTAAATAAGAATGAAAGAAAAACAAAACCCATGTTATAAGCATATGAAGTCAAGGAAAGTGCATTTCCTCATTAACCATAACCAAAAATGTATATATGTCATTGACATATGTCACCTCTCAACCAGGAGAGGATAGCAATTTTTCATCATTAGTCTTTAGAATCATTTGTCATTATATTGATCATGGCTCCTATTTCTTTTAAAATTGTTTGTCTTTTACCATATTGTTAATGTTCTATAAATATTCTTCTGGTTCTGTTTACTTCACTGTATCAGTTCACAAGATCTTCCTAGGTTTCCCTTATACAATCTCTTCATCATTTCTTAGAGCACAATAGTATTCTATTACATTTATATGCCATAACTTGTTCTTCCATTCCCCAGTTAATAGGTACCTCCTCAAATTCCTGTTCTTTACTACCTCAGAAAGACCCAGAAATATTTTTATGCAATTTTGCTAAGACTAATTCCTACCCAACCCTACACCCCTTAATCCACTCTCCCTTATCTTTTCTCTATTTTCTCTCCCATTTCCTTCTGGGGTGAAATGAATTTCTTTACCCAGTTCTGTCTATATGTGTGTGCATATTCATGTGTGTGAATTCTTCCCCTTATGATAATAGGATACAGAGGTAACATATCATCCCTCCATACTAGAATGTAAGCAATTTATCCTTGTTTCATTTATGTTTATCTGTTTAATGTTTTGCCAACTCTTATGTTTGAACTTCAAAATTTCTACACAACTTGGAAACTTCATTCAAGAATTTTTAGGAGTCTTCTAGTGTTCTGTTACATTAAAGGTCTATTTTCCTCTTTTAAGGATAAGCAATCATTTAAAAAGTTAACTTCTTTTTACCCCCACTGAACAGTTTTTAAGTGAAAAATAAAGTCTTTGATGTATAGTTGCATATTATGCAAAAGAAATTCTTACATGAGCCATGTCTATAAATTATGTCTTTCTGCACAATAGATAGAGCACTGAACCCAGAGTAAAGAATGCTTGAGTTCAAATCCAGCTTCAGACACTTAATGTACATAAGACCCTAGGCAAATAATTTAACCTCTGTCTTTCTCAATTTCCTCACCTGTAAAATAAGGATATGTTATTACCTGCTTACACAGATTATTATAAGGATAAAATGAGAAAACATTGTAAAGAACTTTTCAAGCTTCAAACTGTTATATAAATGTTATTTGTTACTATTTTCATCATAATCATGTTTATCACTTCTATAAGTTCCTATGAACTGATAAGAGAAGAAAAGGGAGAACTAGAAGGACAATTTATACAATGATAACTTTAAAGAAAAAACAACTTTGGATGTCTTTAGAACTCTGATCAGTGCCATAATAAACCACAAATCCATAAGAATAAATATGCATTATGCCACTTACTTCCTGACATAGTGGTAATGAATTTAATGTGCAGAGAAGTCTTCCCAGTTTTCTATAAAACTGTCCATTTCACCATTGACAAAGGCACAATAATTTCCGATTATATTGATATACTACAATCTGTTTAACTATTTCTCAATAGAAGCCCCATTTTGGGCTAGATGAAAAAAAATCTGCTATAAGTATTTTGTACATATAGACTCTTTCCTTCTGTGCTATATCTGGAGTATGTAGGCCTTATAGTAACAAACCTGGGTCAAAGGGTAGGCACAGTTGGGTAACTTTCTGGGCATAGTTCTACTTTGCTTTCTAGAATGACTGGATCAATTCATATCTTTACCAACAGTGTATTTGTTTTCCAATAACCTCCCTAGCATTTGTCATTTTCCTTTTTCTTCAACTTTGCAAATCTAAGGCATAAGGAGGTCCAACCTTGGAGATTTTTAATTCATTTTTTTCTAATTATTAATGATACTTCCTTTAAAACTGACTATTAATATCCTTTGAGCATTTATCAATTGTTAATGGCTTTTATTTTTATAAATTTAAATCAGGTCCCTGTATATCTAAGAAATGAAACTTTTATCAGAGAAACTTGCTGTAAGATTCCTCCCTTCCCCATTCACTTGCTGAAAAAAAAATCAGCTGCATTGTTTTTGTTTGTGCAAAAACCTTCCAATTTATTTAATCAAAATTGCCTATTTTACTTTCAATGATCCTTTTTGTCTTGTTTGGTCATGAATTCTTCCCCTGTTCATAGATGTGGAAGAGAGTTTCTTCCTCTCTATTTGAATTTATTTGTATTGTCACCCGTTATGTCTAAGTCATGTACATATCTTATCTTGATATGTGATGTAAGGTATTAGTCTAAACTTAATTTCAGTCAGATTGCTGTCCAGTTTTCCAAACAATTTTTTTTCCAAATGGTGAATCCTTCCCCTGGGGAACTGGATTCTTGGGTTGATCAAAAACTATGTTAATATGTTGGTTTGCTTCTGTACATTGTTTGATTAATTTGTTTCTTTGATTGACCTTTGTTTTGTTTAATCAATACCAAATTTTAATGATTATAGTTTTGTACTATAGTTTGAGATCCACAACTAATATATTCCCTTCTTTCTCCCTTTTTTTTGTTATTACACTTGAAATTCTTGTCCTTTGTACCTTCAAATGAATTTCTTTATTTTTTTCTAGGCCTGTGAAATATGATTGGCACAGTACTGTCTAAATAAATTAATTTAGGTAGTATTGCCATTTTATTATAAATTGGCTCAACCTATGCATGAATAATTAAAATTTCTCCAAATAGTTAGGTCTGTCTTTGTTTCTGTAAAAAAAAGGTTTATGGTTGGATTTAGGTTATACCTGGAACAATCTTAGTAGATACATTCTCAAGTATTCTATAAAATCTGTGGTTGATTTGAATAGAATTTCTCTTTCTATCCTTTCTTCTGGGACTTTGTTGGCTATATATAGGAATGCTAATAGTATTTGTCAATTTGTCTTATATTTTGCAACTTCAAAAGACTTGAACTTATGAAGGAAGATGCTATCCAACTTCAGAGAAACAGATGTCAGGTGAAAAGAAGTATAGTATGGTCTTCTATATGCATGGATGAATTTATATGGGAACATATATGTATAGATATCTCAGTGTGTGCATGTGTGTGTGTGTGTGTGTGTGTGTGTGCATATTCTTAATTGTAGCCTTCTTTAGGATAGGGTAGGGGAAGCGATGGGGAAAAAATAAAATAAAAAGAGCTCAGTAGAGAGCAAAAGAAAACCTACAAGGAATCAAAGAATAACTGGACAGTTCTGAAAAAAATGTGTAGCATTTATTATATAGGTTTTCTTGAAATGGAAAGATATTGCTTTGTATTGAATCCTGTCATGTTCTGCTGTGTACATGGCAATAATTTTTGTCCTTTCCTCATTTTGCATTTCAGTATAAAATAAATAAAAAAGAATTTACCAAAAACAGGAAAGGAAGTAACATTATATGCTCTATAAGAACTGAACTATATTGTGAACCTAGTCTTCTTCTCCTCCAGAGAGTATCAGGTGGTTCAAAGGAGGGGAATTATGGTCCATGTGTTGGGGAATATGCACACACACACATACACACATATGTTATTATGTCTTTTGAGGTATAAATATTCTTTTGTAAAAGTTAATCCTACTGTTAGTGGCTAAATGGAACTGGATTGTAGAGGATCACCCTAAAATTGAGGGAATACCATCAGTGAAGCCTGGATCTATTGACAGAGAGGCAGACACCTTCTAATGCCCCTTAAGCGTTGGTGTTACATGTAGTGATACAAGGTTAAATGATAGTATTCTGTGTTTAGGAATACCTATAATTTCAAATCAATTCTGTTTTTCAGAATATTGACATATTTATCAGAGTTTATTATTTTGTTAGCGGAGATTTCCAGGTCCACCAGAAGTGTCAAAAAAACCCTTTTTTCTAGGTATAATTTATAATCTGATGAAGAGATCCAAATTTTATAGGCTTACCTGTTCTGCTTCTGACAATGATTTTGGTATAACCTTAAATGGAAAAGTAAGTTTCATTAATAAAAATTACTTTTCTCTAATCTTTTAGAAGCCTATGCTCTACTGTAGAAGAATCAGTAACAATTTCTCCAGCTGTCAGATTCTTCTGGAAGTCTTCAATTACCTTTTTGAGGATTAATCAGTTCCCTTTTAGTGAAGCAATAACTTGTTCATTCTTAGTGTTGTTGTCTTTTTTGATGACGATTTCCTTTCCGTTTCAATGTGACTGATTCTGTTTCATTGTGGGCTAGAAAGATCAATGAAGCACTTCACTTTCTCATGCCAATTGAGTCACAAGTATCTCTAGTGTAAGTATGTTCTTTAAGAACTTTTACTTGTTTTCCTAGTATAATATCTAATCTAAAAAAAAAACTCAAAGAATTTTTATAAAGAGAGAGAAATGAAAAGAGAAATCCAGAAAACAAGTAACAATTAATCAAAGATAGGGAAACAAGATCATTTTAGTTTCATCTATTCAGTTTAAGACATCCTAAGTCAGCCTACGGTTATTAGGAGCATAAAATGAAGGCATAATAAAATTATTTATTGTCTCAAGTAATTTGCACACCAATATATTCAAATAATACAGTTGTATAGGATAACAATAGTAATAACAAATGTTAATATTTACATGATGCTTTGAGGTTTGTAAAGTGTTATCTCTTGATGCTCACAATAAACCTGCAAAGTAGATGCTACCGTTAGCCCTATTTTACAGATAAGGAGATTGAGGTGAGAAGGGATTAAGTGACATGCCCTTCCTTCCTTCCTTCCTTCTCTCTTTCCTTTCTTCCTTCCTTCTCTCCTTCTCTCCTTCCTTCTTTCTCTCCTTCTCTCCTTCCTTCTTCCTTCCTTCCTTTCTTCCTTCCTTCCTTTCTTCCTTCCTTCCTTCCTTCTCTCCTTCTCTCCTTCTCTCCTTCTCTCCTTCCTTCCTTCCTTCCTTCCTTCTCTACTTCTCTCCTTCCTTCCTTCTTTCCTTCCTTCCTTCCTCCCTCCCTTCCTTCCTTCCTTCCTTCTTTCTCATTCCCAAAACCTTAATTAAGGTTCCATTGGAACTCAAATCTTCTTGAGAGCCCAATCCCACACCCTATCCATTATGTGACCCACTACCTCTTTTATTTGAGATATATGTCACAACCTAATCTCTGTCAGACTGTTTTTTTCCTTTACCTGGCAGTTTTTGTCAAATAGGGAGTCTTTACCTCAGTAAGTGCCCTTGATTGGATTTATCGAACACTATGTTACTATGTTCAGTTACTTCTGCTTCTCATTCACCTATTCTGCTCCACTGATCTACTTTAAAAAATTTTTAACCAGTATCCAATATTTTGATGCTTTATTATTGCTGTACAGAATAGTCTGAGATCTGGTACTATTTTTTTATTTGTTTGTTTGCTTGGTTTATTGTTTATCCTAAGATTCTTGGCCTTTGTATCCTTCAGACAAATTTTTAAAAATTTTATCTAGTTCTATAAAGTAAGCCATTGGCAGCTTGGTTGGTGTGACCCTAAATCTGTCAGGTAAGTCTATTAGATCAGGTATTTTTATTATTATTTCAATTATATTGAGATAAATAAACCAAGAATAATTAGTATCTTTCCAGTTACTTAGGTCTGTGTTTATTTCTGTTAAAAATGTTTTTTACTTGTATACTTGGTAGGTGGAATATGAGACATTTTATTTATTTTGTAGCCTGTGATTTTGCTGAACCTATTGTTTCAATTAGTATCTTTGATGATATCCTATAATTTTCTAAATAAACCAGCATATCATCAGCAAATAGGAATAGCTTTCCGTCCTCTTTATATGTTTACATTAAATTTTCACTCTTATTGCTGTGACTAGCATTTTCAGAACTATATCAGATAATGATGGCAAAAGTAGATATCTTTGTTTTATTCCTATATTTATTAGAAAAGGTTCTAGTTTGTCCCCATTGAATATGATGCTTTCTTTTGGTATTAGATAGATCGTTGTCGTTCATTCTAACACTTCATGACCTCATTTAGGGTTTTCTAAGCATTTTGTATAGTAATTATAGTAAAAATGTAGAATTACTATCATACATGAGGGTTGTACATTGTCAAAGACTTTTTCTGCAGCTATTGAAGTAATCATTTGATTTTAGATGTTTTGTTTTTTATTATGATTCATTATATGATTTCTAATGTTGAACCATCCTAGCATCTCTGGTATAAATCCCACTTGGTCAAAATGAATGATTCCTTAGATAAATAACTGTAGTGTGTTTGACAATTTTACTGAACAATTGTAAATTGATATCCATGAACAATATTGGTCTCTAGTTCTCTTGTACTTTATCCTTCCCTAGTTTTGGTATTATAACTGTATTTATCTCTCTTTTTTTATAGTTGTCTTTAATCTTATTGATTATTTTGGTTTTGTGACCCTCTTTTGAGCAGTGAGTGGGGGTGTTAGGCAATCAAGGTTAGGTGACTTACTCAGGGTTACTCAGCTAGTAAGTGCCAGGTGTCTGAGGCTGGATTTGAATTCAGGTCTTCCTGAATCCAGGACTGGTGCTCTTTCCACTGCACCATCTAGCTGCCCATTATTTATCTTATGGTCATGATTTCCCTGATGTCATGGTCTTCTTCAAAAATGAAGGGCAAACCCCACTGCCTGAGTGGGGACCCAGCTCATCCTCTCTCTTCTCTCTCCCTCTCTCCTTCCTTTGAGGCTTTGGGGTTTACTGGTTAGATACCCTTCCTTCCTTCCTTCCTTCCTTCCTTCCTTTTCCCCAAACCTTAAGCCCAGTGTACTCTGAAGCCCATGGACTAGACAACAATAGGTCCCTATCCAAACTCCACTTAATGGCTGGCTTAGGGTGATTATCACTAGTAATAGTTTCTGTTCATTTAGTTATTTTTTTCTTTTGTTCATTGAAAGGACCATTCCCTGACTACTTCTTGAAGAGGCCTGTTCACTCAATAGGCATTATTACCTCCCTGTAAGTGAGTACCTGAAAAAGTCAGCCTAAAAAGGCCAAGGTCTCCTATTGCAATATGGACCATCTCCAGTCATCCTGATGAATATCTGGTCACTGGACCCAGATTACTCAGGAGGAAAAGTGAGGCTGGTGACCTTACACAGCCCTCCCTCACTCAAAACAAAGTCAAGTGCAAGTCATGTCATCATTTCTCTGATGTCATGGTCATCTTTGAAAATGAAGGATGAACACAGACCAACAGATTTATCTCATAAAAGGAACCTTGTAGGGTTCTTTCTTTCTTGCTTTTTGATAAAAATTTGTATGGTATTGGTACTAATAATTCTATAAAAGTTTGAAGGAATTCTACTGTGTATCCATCAGGAACAGGAATGTATTTGTTTCGTAGTTGCTTTATAGCTAATTTTATTTCTTTTTCTGAGACAATATCATTTAGAATTTCCATTTGTTGTTCTTTAGATTGGGTAGTTCATATTTTTAAAGATATTTTCTATTTCCATTTTGTTCCCTGTTTTGTTAGCATATAACTATACAAAGTAAATTCTGATAAGTTTTTTTTTTATTTCTCCCGGTTGTGATTTCATCTTGTTTGTTTGCCCTTTTGTTGATTTGATTTTCCACACTTGTAATGGTAAAGGAATTTGAAGATCTTCTTTGCTCCTTAAAAGGCCGTGTGACCTGCTTTGAACTTTGGCCCAGTCCGTAGCCTGAGTCACATGGAGCCAATGGTGGGAAGAGTTTGTTGAATGAGTGGAGCAGGAAGAGAGAGAGAATGATGTGAAGCTGAGAGAAAGAGGAGGGAGAGTAGAGCTAGTCTGGGTGAGAGAGGGGCATTTTACCTAAGGAAGCTTGTTTGTGGGGAGGTCTGATGGAGGGAAGGCTTAGGGATGTTCGTGATCCCTTTATTGGTAATGTATACAAACTTCCTTGTTCCTATGATGGAACTGGCTTTCTGGTATCTAAATAAATATTTTGGATTCATCTTTGAGGAAGAGAGTTTATATTTTGTGAATTTACCCTGGAAATACGCCTATGTATCCATGACAGCTACTGTGGATATCACACTGGTACTATAAATGGCAACAAGGACGGGATAGCAAAATATAAAACCTCTACTTGGAGAAAGGAAGGATCTAGGGAAGAAATGGGTGTGCTGGGATGGGAGAATTTACCTTATTCCATTCGAGAGAGAATGGGCTCAAAGCACAGGACTTTGTGAAAACTGGAAACTGAGGGCACAGAAGGGAGAACCTAGAGATTTAAAAAGATGTTTACAAGGAATATCAATAATGGCAGGGATATGTAAAAGAGAATGGGCATTGTTACCAAGCTATCCTTTTATATACAAAAGTAGAGACAAATTGCTGGAGGAAATGGTTCAGTTATAAAAGGAGTTAGTTGATTTGCATGAGAAGCTAAAAAGTATCAAGTGATAACAGAAAAGAAAGCTGTGGGAGTGGCTCAGAAAAAGAGAAGGGGAAAGTTCACAACAGGAAAGTGAATGTAACCCTTAAATCTGTGGGGCCTGACTAGGGCCCAGAAATCTGGGAGGAAGACATATGGGAAGAAAATGAAACAAATGTCGATGATGAGACTTCTAGGAATGTGGGTGCAAGTACCATACTATGTAGAAAGCAGGAGACCTGGAGGGGCCACACAGTGTTTAAGGAAGTAACTGAGAATTTTACTTAGCATTTACTGATATTTTAAGTTGATTCCACCCCCCAAAAATGAGAGAATCATTAGTCTGAATGGTGAGAATCAGTGAGGAAAGGGCCAGACAAGTGATTGTTTGAAATTCCTAAGTGTTAGAATGCTTTTGCACAACAAGCTTTTAGGGATTACCATATTCAAGGAGGTAACGATGGAGCTAATGAGTTAGCTTTAGCTGCCAAGAAATGCAATAAGCAGGATCCCACTGACTCTGTGTGGTCTAATGAAGATACACCTTATATTTGCTGAGAGATTGTATGAGAAAGTAAAGGAAGAGGTAGTGAAAATGGCAATAATGGTGAGAAATGCCAACGCCTATCATGGCACTCCCTTAACAGTTCCTCATAGAAATTTTCTAAATGAATGGAATATTTTTTCTTCCATTTTCTATCCTTGTTACAACATTTGCTAGCAGAATAGAGTGTCAGCAGCAATTTTACAATCCCTGAAAGATTTTATGAATTAAGGTCATGTGTCATGCTACCATAACCTTTTTAATAGGCTAGTTTTCCATTTGTTTAGCCATATCCCTTGTTTTACTTCCTGGCTCTATTTTAAAAAATGGCAAATGGGCACCTAAAGTATAGAGTATTCAGAAGAATAAAAAAATACATCATTAAACCAGTTCCAAGGTAATTTTATTGTGAAAGCTGCTACTTCATGGTAGGGGAAACAAATAATTCTATCAATTAATCTTATTATGCTGGTGAAGTAGATTTATTGCTTTGCTTGTTTTCTTCTGGTATTCTACATGTGCATTTGTGACTATACACAAGCAAATGTGACCACTGAATAATAGACTCACAGATATAAAGCTAGGAAGAGTCTAGATCATCTAATTCAACTGTCTCATTTTACAATTGAAGAAAATGAGATCCAAAGAGGCCACTACATTACTTGTCTGAGGTCACACAGGTTATAAGCAGCAGAATCAGTTTTTGAACTACCATCTTCTGATATGCAGTGGTCTTTCCACTTAACACATATTGACTCAGACCCAAACTCAAACAAAATCTGAACATTTTATTTAAAAAAATCCTTTAATGGAATTGGTGGTCTGCTTCTAAAAAAGGGAACTAAATGGTAGGCAAGAAATGAGGGAGATGTTCCCAATAAGCATCATCAACTTATAGGTATGGCAGCCATGCCATGGAAGGATAACAGATGCCAATGGAAAGCAACATAGATGGGCAGTCTCCTTTTTCACCCATGCACACATACAGTATTTTCAGTTCCATGGACAAATTAGTGGTTTAACCATGCAGCAAGAAGCACATTGTAATCCAAGGCTTCAAAGCCATTGAGGGCTCAAATTAATAGCGTTTTAAACTAAGAGCTGACATGGCACTAGGAGGTGACTGCCTTATCTCCTATGAGGGAAAGTATTCACAATTCTCAGCCACTAAAATCAGGGTATTCTCTGAATTGACTAACAAGAAATAAGGAATGAGGATCAAGGACTCAGAAAACTTAATTCTAACTATATCATAGCCAACATGCAGCCAAGGAGGGGGTGACAATGCCTAGTCTTGGGGTCAGTAAAACATTAGCAGAAGTGAGGGAAGGCTTAGCAGAACAAGGAGGATGGAGACAGCTAAAGTGATTTTAAATGTCCATGAGTGCAAAAAGTTTCTATCAGCCCTTGTGTTGAGCTTTATCGTGATTGATGTATTCAAAGGTCCTTGAAGTCCCTTACTCTAAATTGCACATTTGTAAAAGGCTCCAATTTCCTTTGTTTACTTTTGTATAAAAGTATTTGGATGATGACATCTATGCACCATAAAGAATCAGTCAGTGCCTGGACAGAGCTGGTCAATCACATAACATCTGTGCTTCTGTAACTCCCAGGGATCTCAGGTGAGATGCACATGTATCATGCTGCTTTTGTCTGACCATATCCACTAAATTAGCTTGATACCCTATTCAATGAACCAGGAAGGAAGATCAATTTAGTATAAGGCTTTATGTTCCTTGAAATATAATATCGTCACTATATGAATTAAAAGGTGAATCTTTCAAATTCAACATTCATCATTATCAATAATAACATTTTAGATTTATGCAGACTGTAAACATCTTGAGGACATAGTCATCTTTGTTTTTCCTGGGCCTCACACAACATGTGTGGTTGGTAAGTTGCATGTAAATGATTGTAGTGTGAGAAATAATTCATTTGGATCCCTACTCTATTCCAGTTAGTATTAATTAGCTTGATATGCTACATAAATCACATAGAGATAGATAGGTTCTTATAGTGCACCTCAAAATTTAATGTAATGTTCACTATTTGTTTACCAAATTATGAGGTTCACTTGTGTAAACACAAGAATGCTGACAAATACATCACCATCCCATTTTACTCATATTCCATGCCCCAAACCAGCATGAGTGGGATGCCTTGATGCTTTGGAAATTTATTTTTGTACCTCCAGACTATTCTCTCTTGTCCAACATGAGCAGGTGACCATCTTACAAACACTTAATCAGTGGAGATGCCCCATGCTTCACCCAACCTAATATCCTTTCTGCCCCCTGCTGATACATCACCATTTTTTGGCCCTCAAGAGCAAGGTCTATTAACCTATGAGATTCTGAGTTTTGCCATGCCTCTTTGGCATATTTCATTTCAAACCCTAGAAAAAATAAGGTACTGAAAGAAGGGGATATCTCAGATTGTGAGGAAGATCTGAGGTCCTTTTCACTAGAGGAGATCATGAACTCTTTAATAAAGTAGCATTGGCTCAGAGTTCTGCCTCAGTCTCTTTTATTGTAGGTTGGGCAATTTTAATCTCCGCAGTAGCAGCCCTCTTCTTAGAACTGCAAAGTTATTTCTTATTTAGTGCTTCAATACACTATCCCAGGAAGGACCTGATACTCTGTTTTAAAGTTAAAGAAATATAAGCAATATTATCCTTTATGGTTCTGTCCAAGTACCTGTTAATAGGCTGAGGGAAAGCAAAAGTAGAAGAGGGTGCCTGAACTGGAAGCTGGAGGGACTATGGGATAAAGAACGCTGTCCAAAAGTTTGAGTGAAGACCCAGATAAGAGTCAGGCTACAAGGATTCTATAAAGAAATTAATAATAAGGGCATGAGAATAGTAAAGAATTTCTTTGTAACACTCAGCCTTCTTTAGAATCAGGTATATGTTGATGACCAGCCAATTCTACCCTCCAGTTCTCTGTAAATTTACCACAATGGGATGGTTCCTGTTACCACTATCAACATCTATTTCTACACCAACGTTCATCTCTTGGTGGTGGTGGATGCCCAGAATTAAACGATTTTCTTGAGGTGACTCATCGTCTGTGGCAGAATATGATTTAAACATGAAGCCTCTCTACCAATAGAAAGCCCTCCTCCCTAAATTTATGGTTTTTATAGGGTTCCACTGGGATATGAGGGTATGACAGAGTTAATAATTTCCTAATTATTGAGAATTGAGTTCAGGCAAGGAGGAGGGACAGGCTGTAGGGTGAGCCAGAAGTGGAGAGGGAATAGTGGGACTGATCCGTCTTTTGAAAGTTCCAGCCAGGTCACCAATCACTGAGTCAACCTTAGGATACAATCAATATGGACAACTGGTATAGAGTCATACCCATGTGCCAGGAGAGCCACTGCTTTGAGTGGAGAGGTGTCTGGATAATTAATGTCTATCATCATCGCTATATCATGCCTCCCTCTGTGCTAAGCTTGAGATCTGTTCCCACATGGCTTTTTCTGTGCAGAAAGTTTGCAGTACACTTGGAAGAAAATAATTGTGTCTTTACTCCGGTGCCCTTGGGTGTGCCTACCCTTCTCAGATTCCTATATTTCCTTAGGAATATACCTTTATTTACTATGTAATGCTGAACCACCAAAACCACCATTTTTGGGGGGGGGGATAGTTTCCTATATTACTTGTATAAAGTATACCCTTCGAGAATCCTACTCTAGTCATGTATTTTATCCAGTCACGTCTCAGTGATACCCATGAGGTTACATCTGTCTCCTTTACATTCTAGTTCTTCTTTCTCATACTTATATATTTTTGTGTTAGACATCTGAGGCCATGGGCTTTATTTCTAACTTCTTTAGAGGATTTTGTCTCCTTTGAACTTCTGGGTTTTTCACATGTGATTCTTCTTCCTGCATTCTAGTTACTCTCTATGCTATCCAGCTCTGTGAATATGCATAGGCCTTTTAATCCTTCCTGCTTTCCTTTTCAGTTTTAAGCCTTCTTTTAAAAAAAAAACAGATTTGTAATACTTCATGGAAGAACACTTAGCAGCTCTTGTGCCATGAGTCTGTCATGCAACATGTCTTTTGGATGCGAGCTCCTGTTGGCACAGGCACTTAAGAGTCTCTTTAGGGAAGATTATGCTTTGGGCTGGTTGTAGAGCTCTGGTAGCAGATGACAGTGCAAGGGGATTGGGCCCTAGGGCCTAGATAACACATTGGCTTAGTGCCAGCTCCACAGCATGGCTTTGGTGCAAATCCTTAAGGGCCTATGGCTTTTTGAAGTCTGAAATTGATGAATGAATCCCCTTCAGAGAACACTCTCTATAGGGTGTGTGTGTGCTACAGATGGTTTATCATTATTTTAAGATCTTCAAATGAAACATAAGGATCCTTTTAAGTACCAGTGTCATATTTCTCCCTTTCTTTTCTCTTATTTTGTATCAGTTTTCAATTTCCATCAGGAAATGGAGTCTATGATAGCAACTCCAGGAAAATTTAAGGCAGGAGTGTGTGGTTATGTACCACTTTGGTTCATATCAAGGGCCTACCAACCATTCGTCTAGTCATGCAGGTGTGCCAACTAGAACTCATTCTGAGTACTTACCCACTCATATGGAATCCATTGATAAAGATTGATTGTATCTCCATAAAACATCTAGAACTTGTTCCTTTCTCTTGACTCATAGAGCCAACATTATAGTTCAAGCCCTCATCACTACTTTCCTGGACTATTGAAATAGCCTAACTTGACTCTCTTTCTTTTCTCTCTCTCTTTTTCAATTCATGTTCCATCCAGATGCCAAGTTGATTGAAATATAGGTCTGATCTCACCACATCCCTATTCAATGAGCTTCAGTGACACTGTTGTTTTTATAATGAACTGCAATTCCTTTCTGGGTCATTTAAAGCCTTTCACAATCTGGCTCCCATCTATCTTTCAAGACTGATTTCACATTGTGTTTTGATTCATCCTTCATTCTGACTCCTGTTCTTACACTCTATACTCCACCTCAACTGCCCAACCTGCTATTTCCTACATAAAACATTCCAACTTTTGTCTCTGTATCTTTTTATAGACTGTACCCCATTCCTGCAATGTTCTTCCTCTTTATCTCTATACCTTAAAATCCATAGATTCCTTCAAGTTTCTAAAGCTCAAGGGCCTTTCCTAATTCCAGTTTTTAAGTTTTCTTCCCATAGTCCAATCACTTTGCATGTTTACTTTTACTGTATTTTGTATTGACTTAGACATGTCTCATGTTTCTTACCAAAAGAAATAGGCTTCCTAAAGGCAGAGAATGTTTCATTTTATCTTTGCATCCCTAGTGTCTAGTTCAGTGACTTACACATAGCAGGTTCTTAATAAAATATTTGTTGAATTTAATTGCCCATAAGTCAGGACAGGTAGTTAAGAAGCCATTTTTTTCTTTTCAGAGGCAGTCAAATTGGGATGAACAGAGTAATGTGTTTGTAGTGGCAAGGAACTGCCTCCACAAATGACTTTTTATTGCTTTAATAGGGGAGGGAGGGAGAGAGAGAAAGGGAGAGAGAGACAGAGAAACAGAAAGAGGAGAGAGATTAAGAGAGACAGAGAGACAGAGAAGGGAGAGAGAGAGAGAGAGAGAGAGAGAGAGAGTAGAGAAAGACAGACAGACTCAGTTCCCAGATCAATTTGTCAAGCAGAACAACTACATGGGAAAAGTTTTAGGACCTACCAACACAACCATTTTGATACCACTTGGTTTCTGTAATTTTTGAAGATATAGCATATTTTCTAGAAGGTATATAGAAATGGCTATTTAGAATACACTATAGAATTCATACAACTGTCAAAGCGGTTTGCCTCAAGCCCAGGGTTTAATTATGTCACAGTAACTTCCAAGGTCATTTTGACAATTAAATGCCAACCTCCCTTTGTAGACTTATTACACATTAACCCCCAACTCTCTGTGGTCCACTAAATTAAACTGACCTTGTTTTTATTCAAACATGCCTCTCCATCTCTCATATATTTGCCTTTTATGCTGGATGTCTTCTCATATTTGAAATACACAATAAAACCCTTCCTTAGCTCTTTCTTGGAAACCTTGGCTTCCTTCAAGACTAGGTTCAATTGCTGCCTCCTGCATGTGTCCGTCCCTGATCACCTCAGTGGCTAAGGTCTTTTCTCTTAGGGTTATCTGTTATCTGTTCCGTATGTATTTTGTACATGCTATGTAAAAGGGATATCCTCCACTCCTGACCCCAGTTAATGTAATTAACAAGATGCCCTATGATCCATTGGGTGAGAACAGCAAAAGGTCAAGGACAAACTAGGGACTTTTTGAGGAAAGACAGTTGCAGGACCATATAAGGGTAACAACCCTCAAAGCCCAGTAGTTGTTAGGTCATTTTTAGTTGTTCTAAATCTTCATTTGGGGTTTTCCTTAGCAAAGATACTGGAATGGTTTGCCACTTCCCTTTCCAGCTCATTTTACAAATAAGGAAACTAAGGCAAACAGGGTTGCATGACTTGCCCAAGGTCACACAACTAGTAAGTGTCTGAGGCTGGATTTGAAATCATGGAGATGAGGGGTTTTGTTTCCAAGCCTGTGTTCTATCTACCACACTGCCTAACTGCCCCAAATCCCAGCAGACAATTGCACATATCAAAGGGGAAAATTTGTGAGAACTCCACAATGGAAGAAGAGGACTTTCAGAAATCAAGTGCTTTGAGTTAACCCTTTGTCATATGGACACTCTAAGCCTTTGTATACTTTCCCCTGGACTGTACGTGGATTTATGGGAAAGTGTGTACCAGGCTTTGGGTGGGGGATATTTTTTGTACCAATAGTTCTTATGTTCCATTTGTAAATATTTCTTCCTAAAGGTAATTAACTCTGACTGGAAAACACCAGATGCTAGTTCTTGAGCAACAAAAGTACTAGCAATCACCCCAATATTTCAGTTACTCCTAGATCTGTGAGCAAAGAAGCAGTCAACTATCTTCTGGGAACCCAGTCCATCTGAGTGCATGGGAGTTAGGCAAAGAAGCACATTGTCTCTACCCATTAGAATACAAGCTTCTAGAGAATAGGTAGTCTTACTTTTTGTCTTTGTATAACTAGTGCCCAGCTAGTACACTGACAAGCACATAGTAAGAGCTCAATAAAAACCTATCAATTTATTGGTTCCCCCCTAGATATCCACCTGAGACCAAAAACAAAATATTTGCATACATAAAACAAATAGCTGCTAGTGCAAAATGAGTGATGAAATATGATATACTATATTTATTTTTTTAATTAAATTGTTTTATTTGTTTTCAATGTTCTACAATCACTTCTATATATCTCAGATTTTTTCCCCTCTATCCCCCTCCTTCCTCCCTCCCATATGCTATATTTAACTAGAAAAAAAATTAGGTTCCTATTTTTGTTAGAGCAGGTGTAAGGAGAGTGTCAATACTACTGAGTGTGGTAACTAAATATCATACATACCTAGAAGGTACCAGTGCTCTACTCCTAGCTAGATTTGTCCATTAACATTTGTTCAGTTATTTCGCATCTCTAGAGTTTAATTTATTCATCTATAAAATGAGAATCTTGGAATAGATAAGTGGTTCTCCATTGATGGACACATACATTGGTGCACTACAGAGTTATTGTTAGGAATCTACAAATTTGTATATGTCGAATGAATTGATATCACATTTTCTCAATAAATGGGTACTAAAACACAACTGCAATCACATGAGAGTTGAAGAATTTTTTTGCATTGAAAACAACCCTTCACATTTAGAAAGTATGGGAACCACTGGATACAAATGTTCTTCCCTGCTCAGCATTAAGATTTTGTTCTAAATCTTTCATTTCTCATTTTTCCCTTTTTGCTCCTCTCTGTTCTTCTTCCTCCTTTTGTTTTCTCTACTTAATCCATTTATCTTCCATTCCTATATTTTTTTCTTCTCTTCTCTGGTGGCTACAAGTGTAATTAGAAAACATGGTCAAAAGTCATAAGATATACCCATCACCCTTTCCAATATGATTATAAACGTTCAGTGGGACATAAACATATCATCTAGTTTTAGGCACTAGAAAATAGCTACTAATTTATGACTAAACTCCAGTGTTTGTTTGCTATTATAATTTAAAGTACATGGAAAATGACTTAACAAAAAGAGAATGCCCATGGTCTTATAAAACAGTGTTATGAAACTACTCAAATCTTCTTGTTTAATTTTCCACTTAAAAAGAGCTGTTCAAACTCGACAGATTCTTTGGAGGTTAGCAAATGCATAATAAAACATTGTCATGTTGAATTTAAAATGCATTACTCAATACATGGAATTTGCCAAAAAATGTTTTTTTTCCTATATATCAGACAAGAGAAATTCATCATTTTGACTTGTAACATGATAATTTAATAGGAAATATTCATTATTGATCTTTTTATTTATCAGACAAAATTCAATATTTACTCACTAAAATACCAGTCATTTATTATCTAAAATATTTATTGTCTTCATTTTTAAAAATTGCATTATATAGCCCCAGTGTATGTAAAAAGACATTTTTTATTAAACATGGTATTATTCATTTGATTGCTCTTATGAATTAACTCCTTGGGGAGTTTGTTTTTAAAACTTAGTTTTTGAATTTCTAGTCTTGTGAAACATTTCTAATTCTGGACTTTTTTCCATCTTGTAAATCTCATTGATATTTTTTCTAGCCTTTCATTGATTCTTCTATAACTTACATTTTCTGCCCAGTTGCTCTTTTCTATCTAGGTTTGGATGGACCACTAAGTAACTTTCCTGCTGAGTTATATTGGGTAGCAGAACATTCTGAAATACTGCTGGGGAGTAAGGTTGATTTTCAATGTCAGCTGGAGCCAAAAAAAAAAAATGTCAGCAAAGTTAGTTTTAAGGGCTTTATTTACTTACTGCATTTCTCCTACTCTCAAGTTGTCCTCATGCTTCAACTTGAGACTTCATTGGATCCTACATTAGAAAATGTTTTGGATGTTTCCTGATCTACCTCTCCTTATTAAAACTACCTGTTTTAACCCTAATCCTAACTCTACCATCCGCTGTTGACTTTTCTAGGTGATAGACTACAAGTATGTAGATAAGTTACAGATAACATCTCCATTTTACTCAGACCCTTGAAATCATCATGTCTGTGAAGATTGTTATGTTTGGGAGTATGTGCCTTCTTCCTGCTTTCACAGAAGCAGTCAAGGAATGGTTGACAGATGTTATGATTGGAGCCATGCAGTAGTTAGGTTTGGGGAACAGATGTTGAAGTTGGCTATTTAAAACATTGTAAGCACTTGATTGGATTAGGTAAAGGATAACACTCACAAATTCGAAACAAGGATGGACTGATATTGCTTCCCTAGATGCCATTCCCATTACTGGCCATATTTTCTCTCATACTTTAGACTCACTGGCTATAGTAGGGAAGTGGGAATACTCTTTGTTCTCCCTAGTTATTTCTAGACTTTTTCTCTATCACTAAAAACTTCTCCCCTGCAGTTTGCATGAAACAAATGTATAATCCATTCCAGATCCTACTGACTATTATCTGTCAACCTTCATGTCACATATCCCCAAGTCCCTGACTTGAAGTATTGCTCTCTTAACAAATGAATGAACAAACAAATTAATTAATTTCTCCCTTAATTAATGTTTGATGACTGACAGCTTAAAGGTTAGAAATCAGAAATTCTGCTTGGGGAAATAGGTCCAATTTGTCTATAGGCAACATGAAGGTGATGTGGAATAAGACCAGAAAAGTAGGCAAAACATGAGAAAAGAGTATCTTAGAAGTCAAAGGAGGGAACTCTATGAGGTCAAAAGCTGCAAAGGGATGAAAGAGAATGAGAACTAGATAAAGGCCATCTCATACAACTGTTAAGAGATTACCAGATAGTAAAGGGCTGAAAAATGACTATGATGGTGGGGAAGCAATGAGTTTAGATTATTTCTCCAAAAAATTTAGTAGTAGGAGAGAGATATAGGATGATAGTCTGACATGCTGTTTTTGAAATGCTTAAGGATTATTCAGTTTGAAGTGTCCAATATTCAGTTCAAGATCAGGGACTGAAGCTCAGGAGAACCAAGGCTAGTATGTATGCAAGAATGAGCTGTATAGAGATGATAGTTGGACCCATGGGAACTGACAGTATCACCAAGTAAGAGAGCAAATAGGGAGAAAGAGAAGAATACCTTGAACAGCAACTTGGAGGACACCTATGACTAGTGGGTGTGGCATGGATGAGGATCCAGCCAAGGAAGCTAAGAAGCAGGAATCAGATAAGTAGGAGAACTAACACAGAGAATCCAGGAGGAGAAAGTGGTCTAAGGTGTCAAATGCTGCAGAGAAGTCAAAATGGATGAGGAATGAGGAAAAGCACTAGATTTGACTATTAGGAGATCTCTGGTAGCTCTGGAAAGAGGAGTTTCAGATGAAGGATAATAAAGGGGGCACCTAGAATACAAAACTTTATCAAAGAGTTTAATTGAGGAGAAGGTTGATAGCTAGCAAAGACTGTAGGAACACATTAGGGATTTTAAGGATGAGAGGAAATGACTGTGTAGGCAGTAGGAAAGAGAGATTGAAGATTAAACATGGAGTAGGGAAGATGGTGGGAGAAATCTGTTGAAAGAATGGGATCAA
This sequence comes from Potorous gilbertii, assembly GCA_028658325.1. Classification (NCBI taxonomy): domain Eukaryota; kingdom Metazoa; phylum Chordata; class Mammalia; order Diprotodontia; family Potoroidae; genus Potorous; species Potorous gilbertii. The sequence continues at coordinate 136,061,278 of CM053772.1, forward strand.
GGGTACACCTAGAAGAGCTGACTTTGGCAAGGAGAAAGGGCACCTAATCATCAGAAACTGGAATAAAAGAGTAGACAGTGGGAAATACCAAAAAGAAATGAGATGCGAATGGGGCAAGAGAGAGCTCTTGTCAAATGGGCTAACTTCTTTAGATGAAATATAACAAATGAATGAATGAATAAATAAATAAGTTAAGATCCTAAGCTGAGAAGGTGAGGAAGAGGATGTTATAGGAGACTTAAGGAGATAAAATAAGATTGGGAAAAACTGCTATGGTGAGGGAATAGAGAATTAATTAGGGAATGGTAAAAAGATTGCCTTGCTGAAGTGAGAGCCCAGTTGAAATAAATTTGTAATGAATGTAGTCAGCATAGTTTCATGATTTTCTCTAGTTCCTTTCATCTAGTCAGTGAGTCAGAGTAAAGAAGTTTTATAGTAAATAGTTTCTAGGGTGGAGGTTCGGTAAACCAAGATTGGTAGTAGAGCAATGGAAAAAAAGAGATGAGAATAGAGGACAATATAGGGTTGAATGGTTTCACCAAGGAATTGAAACTGGGAAGAGAAAATAGGTAGACTGGGAGTGATAGCCTAGAAAAGTATTGAAGAGTAGAGGAAATGTAGATCATGACAAAGGCAACAAGAATATATAAAGAATTACTTATCCATTTTTTTCCTTTTTCCCCCTCTATTTTTTTTTTTATTTAAGGCTATATTCTGGAGCTCTATAATCCTTGAATACAGAATTCTGACTTTGACATTGTAGGTTTAGTTTTTGATTTACAAATCTTTTGGGTCTAATTCTGTGAGCCTAGCTATAGCACTGGATTCAAATGTGTACATTATTTTTTAGTTGTCCTGTTAACTTACAACTGTTGTCAAAGTATAAACCAGTCTATGATAGCTTTTTTGTATTTGTTCAAGGACTTTTATTCAGTTTTCATGATTATTGTCTAAGGAAAACTGATAGAGATATTCTAGGCTGTCCTAGACCATGTAACTTGAACGTAGGATGTATTTTGGTTCTACATCACCATGGCTTACCCCATAGCCTCATCCCTTAGAGATACATATTCCTGTTGCAGTTTCCCTTTGAATTGCATTGCTTAGACGACTATAATTTGAATCAGATCAGGAAAAGGTCAGAACAAAATACATTTTGATATTTTTTTAAAAAAAGAGTTGTATTATATAGGGAGAGGAGATATTAAAAGGTCATGATTCCAAAAAAACCATTTTGGAATTCTTGATCATGGAAGTAGATCAGTTGTGGGACATGGCAAGATCAAGAGTATGATCAGTTTTGTATATAGTTCAGTTGGAGTAGAGAAATAGGTGATTGGCGACAAATGACAAAAACAAGGTGAGGTTAGGGTAGTTGAGGGCACACCAATAAATATGCTCAAGTCTCATAATATGATGGCAGGATGTTGGATCATGAGGAAAATTGTGAGACAGACACTGAACTCATTAAAGAAGGGGATGACAAATTTAAATAGTGTGAGCCTCAAAAAAGGAAAGATGGTTGAGTTATGGTGGCAGGAGAATCTGAATATGACAGTAAGGGAGAAGAGGTAATCTGACTTCCCAACTAGGACTAGTGAGTTTGGGAGGAGAAAATGTATGTGAGAATGTGAAACTAGTACCAGAAAAACTGGATAGGATGCCTGCAATACTTTGGGGGCCAATTTTCAGTGAGTTTCAGAAAACTAAATGAGCGAGAGAGAAATGTAAAAAATTTTAAAGTATGTTAATTGAATAATTGCAGTTCCTTTTGTACCCAGGCTACCTCCAAATAGCACGCAGACCATTCCAAAACCAAGAGTTCTAAGAAAGGGGTAGTTCATTTTGTTTAGTCCCTGAATGATTATTCCTAATGCAAGTAGTAAAAGGGTTTTAGGATGTAGCACACAATTCCTACCTGGGAACTTACAGCATCTATTTTTTAGATGAATGACTCTGAAATGCAAGATTTCAGTATTCTTCCTTGAAGCATAGGACATAGACTTGAAAGAAAATAACAGCTCCCATGATAGCTCTTTTCTGTCATTTTTGTAGTGTTCATTCCCTTGGGAAGAATAATTTGTAAACTTAAAGCACTGATGGCATTACTTTTGCTTTGGGGAATAATGGTTCTTGATACTGTTGATGATCCACTTGGAGTTTTATTGCTCTATCTCTTTAAACTTTGACTTCTTATATTAGAGGTAACTATAAGGATGGAGGGAGGGAGGAAGGGAGGGAGAGAGAGAGAGAGAGAAAGAGAGAGAGAGAGAGAGAAAAGAAGAAGGAGGAGGAGGAGGAGGAGGAGGAGAAAGAGGGAAATAGGATAAAAGGAACTACCTAGTTAGGAACCAGAGGAATCATGAATGTGAATTGGATAAACTCAACCCCCAAAATGAAAGCAGATAGAATAGATATGATTTCCCTTTCCTGTTTATCTTTTTATGAGTCATGTTTTTGAAAGTCAGTTTTTCTATTCAGCTCTGGTCTTTTCATCAAGAAAGATTGAAAGTTCTCTATTTCACTGAAAGTCCATTTCCCCTCAAAGGAGGAATTTTTATGGGTAGATGATGCTTGGTTCCTAGATCTTTTGCCTGTGGAATATCTTATTCCAAGCCCCCTGATCTTTTAATGTAGAAGTTGCTAAAACTTGTAAACTTGCTAAAATCCTGACTGTGTCACCACAATACTTGAACTGTTTTTTTCTAGATGTTTGTAATATTTTCTCCTTGACCTGGGAGACTTGACTCTGAAATTTGGCTATAATATTTCTGGGAGCTTTCATTTTGGGATCTCTCTTAGGAGGTGATTGGTGGGTTCCTTTGATTTTTATTTTACCCTCTAGTTCTAGAATATCAGTGCAGTTTTCCTTGATAATTTCTTGAAAGATGATGTCTAGGATCTTTTTTTGATCATGGCTTTCAGGTAGTCCAATAATTTAAAAATTATCTCTCTTTGGTCTGTTTTCCAGATCAGTTGTTTTTCCAGTGAGATATTTCACATTGTCTTCTATTTTTTTTTATTCTTTTGGCTTTGTTTTATTAGTTCTTGATTTCTCAAAAAGTCATTGGCTTCCATTTGCTCAATTCTAATTTTTAAGAAATTATTTTCTTTCATGACTTTTGTACATCCTTTTCCATTTGGCCAATTCTGCTTTTTTAGGAGTTTTCTTTTTCCAGTGAATTTTTGTGCCTCTTTTTCCATTTGGCCAACTCTTCTTTTTAAGGCATTTGTCTCCTCACTGGCTTTTGTATCTCTTTTACCCTTTGGCCTAGTCTAGTTTAAGATATTATTTTCCTCAGTATTTTTTTGTCTGTCTTCTTTACCAAGCCGTTGACTTGTTTTTCATAATTAACTTGCATCACTCTCATTTCTTTTCCCATGTTTTCCTCTACCTCTCTTACTTGATTTTCAAAATCTTTTTTGAGCTCTTCTATGGCCTGAGACCAATTTATATTTTTCTTGGAGGTTTTGAATGTAGGAGCTGACTTCATTGTCTTCTTTTGAGTGTGTATTTTGATCTTTCTTATCACCATAGTAACTTTTTACGGTCAGAATTGTTTTACGCTGTTTGCTCATTTCCCTAGCCTATTACTTGACTTTTAACTCTTTGTAGGGCTCTGTTTCCAGGATCCAGGTACACCATCCCAAGCTTCAGGAGTTTTGTGCAACTCTTTTCAGAAATATTTCTAGGGTCCTCTAAGTCTTCACTTCTTCCAAGGTTGTATGATCTATGGGGAGGTGTTTACTACTCTCCTGGCCTGTTCTCTGGTCTGTGAGTGACCACAAGTAGTCTTTTCTGCTCTGGAACCATGAGGAGGGCCCCTCTTCTCTGTGGTTTGCAAGATCTAGTGTGCTAGTGCTCCTCCTCACCCTGGAACTTCCATGTAAGACTGCTGTCTAGATCCATGTATGGGCAGAGTAACAGAATTCTTCCTCAGTGCCAGCAAAATGAGCCTTGTAATTTCCTTTTGGCTATTTGTTTTGACCTTTGTCCATGGGTTGAGAGCTCCAGAACCAGCTGCTACTGCTTCTGCTGATTCAACAACTCCCAAGGCCTGCTCCTGGTTTGCTGGAGCCCAGTCTGCACTGGCACAGCAACAGACTTCTGTTGCTGAGCTTCTGAGCTATCTTGGAAAATTGTTTCACTCTGTCTTTTTGTGAATTCTGGCCCTTTAGATTTTTTTTAGAGTCATTATTTAAAGACATTTTGAGGAGTATGGGGAGCAATAAGGCAAGTCCTGCCTTTACTCTGCCATCTTGACTCTGCCTCTCCAACTCAAAATTTAAAAATATAGGTATTTTAAATTATTTTTACATAATTGGAAAAATGTAAAATTTTTTTAAAATTATAGTACTTCAAGAAAATTATGAGAATTATAATATATATAATACAATACATTATTATATTATATATAATATAATACTACAGAATTAATAACTTAATAAAAGAGGAAAAAACACTGAAGAAAATGACACTTTCAAATATAGAACTAGCCAAAAGATAGAGGAGGCACAAAACCCCACTGAAGAAAATAACTCCTAAAAATGATAATTGGCTAAATGAAACTAATGGCACCATAAGACATATATTTTAGAGCTCAAGATTGAACCCAGAGCATACCAGTATAAACTTTTTCTAAGACTGATGCTATAGTAAGTAGAGAAAAGAAGTAGATTTGGAATCAAAGAATCAGCAGCACTGGTTGTGGCCTTTGGAAGTATCTGTGGCAGTAGCAGAAATGGCACCCAATGCACAGAGACCTGGTCAGAGATTCCAGCTGTGTTCACACAGCTCTTTCACCCTTTATCTGGCTGAATCCTAGCTTTGAAATTTACTATAGACATGACTCTGGGGTCTTAATTTTTCTATTTGTGAAATAAAGGAATTCAATTGGTAATTTCTAATGTCCATTCAATACAATTCAATAGCCTTAAGAGTATCTGAGAATTTAAAAATATAGCATGGACCTATGATTATTTTTGTATAAGAAACTTCATTGACCAGTAGAAATATAAAACTACTCTTCAATTTATAATTGGAGGCACTGGAGTTTAAGTGACACTCATAACTCGTTCATGTCAGAGAAAGGACTTGTTTCTATGTAGTCCTGAGGCTGAACCCAACTGTCTGTCCATTATTCTAACCTGCCCCTATATTGCCTATGAATATAAAGGGGGAAAATTTTAGCAATTTAGACCTCCTAAGGAGCTCTCATTCTACTGGGCAGATACAACATGTACACAGATAAATAAATGCAGCGTAAGAAAGAAAGTACCAACAACTATGATGAATCAGGGCAGGTCTTGGTTGGGGAGGTGGCACCAAGCTGAGCCTCTGAGGAAGCTAGAAATTTAAAGAGGATTGCCAGTAAAAAATCTTCTGTGATCTGCCAAAGTGTTTCTACCCTGGAGCTTAGTATAGTGTTCTGTAGAAAGGAGACTTTTGAATGTTTATTTAGTTGAATTTGTTGGCTTCTTTCACTGGCATGTTTAGTCAATAGAAAAATATCAAGTAATTGTTTAAAAAACACATTTTAAAATTTATTCTGGAGTTAAGTAAAATAGAAATGACAAACTACTCCAGTATCTTTGTCAAGAAAACTCCGAATGTCCATTCTGGAGAGCAATTTGGAACTATGCCCAAAGAGTTACAAAAATATGCATACCCTTTGACCCAGTAATACCACTTCTAGGACTGTATTCCAAAGAGACCATAAAAATGAGGAAAGGACCCACATGTAGAAAAATATTTATAGCACCCCTTTTTGTGGTGGCAAACAATTGGAAAGTGAGGAGATGCCAATCAATTGGAGAATGGCTGAACAAATTGTAGTATATGAATGTAATGTGCTATAACACTGTTATTATTTTCATAGCTTTATATTTGTATGGCACTTTACATCCATTAATCTCATTTGGTCTATATTTTAGTCCTGTGAGATCCTGTATTATTAACAAAGGCTGTAACAAATTATAGTATATTAATGTAATATACTACTGTGCTTTAAGAAATTTTGAGCAGGCAAATTTCAGAAAAAACCTGAAGACTTAGATAAACTGATGCTGAATGATATGAGCAGGACTAGGAGATCTTTGTACACAGTAACAGCCACACTGTGTGATGACTAACTTTGATAAACTTAGATCTTCTCAGCAATCAAGGATCTAAAACAACTCCAAGAGACTCATGATGGAAAGTGCTATCCACATCCAGAAAAAGAGCTATGGCATCTGAATGCAGATTGAAGTACATGTTACCCTCTCTTTTTTGTTTCTTCCTTCCTGTGGTTCTTTCCATTAGTTCTAATTCTCCTTTACAACATGACTAATGTGAAAATATGTTTAATATGAATATATATGTTGAGACTGTATCAGATTGCATGTCTTCTGGGGGAGGGAGGTGGACAAGGAGGGGTAAAATTTAGAACTCAAAATCTTATTGAAGTGAATGTCGAAAACTAAAAATTAATTTAAAAATTCTACCCTGGTACTTACAGGTGCACTGTCAGTAAGATGCCTTCATTCAATAAATAACTTAGAATTTTATTCTCTTTTGCATTTGGCTAGTGTTTGTTTATTTAAAAATATTTCAGTTTATGCAGGATTATGGAAGGGAAGTGATGTCTCAGTATTTGTCCTCCACCCTCCAAAGAGGGCTAGCTGTAGAATTTCTAAACAACAATAAATACTGTGTAATCATTGTGCATAAAATAGCACTCATACTTCCAGGTGAGGGTAGGGAAGTCTTTAGCGCTTATGCCATAATTATGATGAGAAGACAAACTAGATACCTTTCTAGCTTATAAATATGCTTCAATGTTCTATACTTCCTTTTTTTCTCCTTTCATATTTTCCCAACTAAACTAAGGTTTACTATCATACTTTTCCTATATAAAAAAAATATCTTATCCTGTCATGACTCATTTACAAAGATGTAACATGGTATGGTGGAAAGAAAATTGAATTTAAAGTCAAAACACCTGGGTTCAAGTTCTGACTGTTATTTATAGGTATGTGACTTTGGGCTAGCTCAAAAAGATTCTCAAAGCCTTTCTCATGTGTAAAATGGAGATAATATACATGCACTGTGGATCTCACAGCACTAAAATATGGACCAAATGAAATTAATGGATGTAAAATGCTATACAAAGATAAAGCTATGAAAATAACAATAGTGTGGAAATTCACTAGATCCTACCATCCCTACTAGCTATGTCCTATGCTTCTCCTTTTTAGCTAAACTTCTTGAGAAATCCCTGTACACCACCAGATGCTTCCATTTCTCTCCTCTCACTCTCATCTAACCCTTCTACAATCTGGCTTCCAATCTCATCAGAGATTGTTTTCTTCCAAGTTACCAATGACCAAAAAAAGGAGATTCATGGTATAGCCAGTTGGTGGTATTATGGAAGTCAAAGTTGCTCTGAATCTTTTTATTCTCTTCTCCCTTTGGAAAAAGGGTTGAAACTGAATATTTCACCTATTTCTTCTCACTGGGGCAAGCTGAGGGTGGGGCCTTTTCTTTGGTACCTCTCTCTCTCTCATCTTCTCTCTCTTTCTTTAGGGGCATGGGATACATTAGGCGAGTAGGGAATAATCAGGTTTTACTTAACCAAAGTAAAAATTTAATGTAGGCGATCTTCCCATTCTTCAAATGAGACTTTTTCTAAAATAGTTGCAAAATATTGCATTGCTATTTTATGTACTTACACCATCGTTTTTCCACCCACTAAATGGTTACCACCAGCAACAGAATCTGTCAGTTTTAACATCTAGTATTTGGAACAGTACTTAATAGCATAGGTCCCTAGGAAGAGCCAAAATGAAGGAATCTGCCTTAAGTGTCAGACAAGGAAGATAAAGACTCCAAAGTCAACACAACCTATGACAGCAGCTCAAAAATAATTGAAATAATAGATACCAGATATAAATTCATATCCACCAGCATTCAGAACCCAAACAGTAAATTGCCTTTTAAGAATCCTAAATGACAATGCAATAGAACTTGTCTGGGCTGAATTGCTAGTTGGACCAAGTTCAGTGCGACAAAAAGTGAAGTGACTCAGCCTAAACTGTACCTCAACAGTAGCAGGGGGAAAAATGAACACAGGATAAAAAAATAAAAGATGTGGATTATTTATATGTATATGACATATATATAGTATATATAATGTATATATGTAGACGTATATGTACATATATGTAGATATATACATATATGTAGTTGTATATATACATGTGGATCTAGATATATAATACACATATTATACATAATGCTTTATCAATCCTTGTATGAATTACAGGAAGAATGTAGAGATTTAGCTTAAGAATAAATACTTTGAATAAATGCAATAGTCTAAATGATGATGGATTCTTCATTAATTAGTGGAGAGTAAATGTCTTTGAATTATAATCCTTTAAATTCAGAAAACGCAGTGTCCATGGGCACTCTTGAAGAAAAAACAAATTGCAGAACTCTGAAAGGACTTTAGAAACAGCATGGTATTGTGGAAAGAGCCCTGTGCCAAGAGACAGGACTTGGGTCCTGACTTGGCCAATGGTTACCTGAGGAACTTTGGAAAGTCCTATGATTTTCTTGGTCCTTAGTTGTCTTTTCTGAAAAGTCAAGTGAAACAGATAATCATCAAGGTCCATTTTATTACTTTAAAATGCCCAATTTTACCGTCAGATGGAAGGTAGAGGCACATGTAGAAGAGGAAGATCTATTAGAATTTTTTTTTAGGATGTATTTTATGAAGGAAAGATGTAGGTAAAGGTATCCCTTTTAAGAAAAGTAGATTATTTTAATTACATGAAACATGGGGAACCAAAGATAAGAAAGGAAGCTTTGGCTTGGAGGGGGAAATCTTTGAGTCAAATATCTCTGATAAAAATCTTATAGCTAAGATACATAGGAAACTAGTAAAATTATATAAAATCAAGACACTCCCTACTGGACAAAGGACACAAAAAAGTTCTTAAAGGAAGAATGACCGATATCCATAATGATGGTTACCAATCAATGAGAAGAAGAAGAAGAAAAATGCAAATCGCAACAGATTTGAGACTTAACCTTACATCCAGCAGATTGGCCTAGAATGGAAGTACCATTGCCCAAATGTACGCTAGCATTGCACCGCTATGCCTGCCCCAGGCCAAGCCAATATATTTGTGATGCTAGAGTAGTCTCACCACTAATAGGGCTAGTAGGCTTTCCATTCTCACATTCCCTGGGTCGCTAACAAATTCCCACTGAATAGTGCCAGGTATAGCGCTAGCTACAGTGAAGGCGAAGACTCATGCTTAAGTCTCCTCCAAAGGGGAAGTGAAAGAACACGCTGCAAAATAGTGTGTTTCCAGATATTTACTCCTATACAGAAAGCAAAGTTAATCATGGTGCACGTTAAGAAGGAAATTTTAAACAGTTTCAGTAATTTAACTTATGACTATTACTACAACGTGCTAGGAGGCTGATAGGTCATCATCATAACAGAACTGTTTTGCAAGTTTTAACATTTAACATTTTGCTTCTGTTTGATCATTTCTGCTATCAAAGTGGGCAAAGTATAGCCTCTCAATTGGAGGTGGCTGAATGCTCCAAATCAAAGGTTTTTCTTTCTGCAATATCTCCAGCACTGTCATCTTTGCCAATGGAACAGACATCTTTCACCCATTCCCTTGGAGTATACCATTCATGGTGACAATGTGAAAACTTGAGGTTAGCCTACTTCTGGTAATGAAAGGGCTTAGGGGCTTGCAAAGGTTATCTACTATGTTAGGAAAGATGAAAAAAATCAGGAACCATTCATGTAGTAGAAAGACTGGCACATTTGGGATTATGCTATGAAAGCGACAAAAATGTCCACACCTTTTGACCCAGAGATCCCACTGCTAGGTTTTTATACAATGAGGTCAAAATCTGGGGAAAATATACATAGTAGCACTGTTCATAGTGGCAAAGAATGATAAGCAAATTGACTGTCCATTAATTATGGAATGGTTAGAAAAATTGTGGTATACAAATGTAACAATGTTATTATGCTATGTACATCAATAAATGAAAAATGCAGAAGAGCTTGGATAAATTTACATAAAATGATGCAAAATAACTAAGATCAACTAAAGTAATATTCAATGCTCATGACAAAAACATGCCAATATAACAAAAATGACCCTATTACCAAAGTTAATTTCCAGTTTTAATATTATACCAATTAAACTATAAAAGGAATATTTTGTAGAATTCAATAAAATAAAATTCATTTGGAAAAAAAATCTAAAGTATCAAGTGAAATAATGAAAAATACTATTAACCAATTGTTGTTTTCAAAAACCTTTGGTATTTATTAAAAATGGAACATATTAGACAAGGGAGAATCAGAGACAATGGAATTTAAAAATAAAGTGTATGATAAACCTAACACATAAATTACTTAGGAAAGATTTGATAAGAAATTCTGGAAAACTAGAAAGTAGTCTGGCAAAAATTTAGCTCAGATCAGCATCTTTCATTATATTTCACACCACAATAAATTCTCAATGGCTGACTAGGTTACTTTAATATTAAAGATCATAGCAGAAATACTGAAAGAGAAGCAAATCATATACCTTTCATAGCTATGGGTAGGAGACGGATTCTTAAGCAAGGGATAGTAGCAGTTACAAAAGGTCAAATAAATGATTTTGACTACATGAAATTGAAAAACTTCTGCACAAAATAAAATTAATGCATGTTGGATAAGAAAGGAAACTGTCAAATAGGAAAAATTCTTTGTATCGTATTTCTCTGGTAAGAATTTACTTTTGAGATATATAGATAACTAACAGATATACAGGATGGCCCCAAAGCCTTGGTTTAGCTATTAAAACATGTATATCTATATCTCTATCTATGGGTGTATCCATAAGTATGTGTATGTAGGTGTATAAAACCAAAAGTTATTCCAGAAGAGATAAGCAAAGAATATGAACAAACAGTTCTTTAAGAAAAAATTTTAAACCATTAACAGCCATAAGAAAGAATGCTCCAAATCACTAATAGTAAGAGAAATGCATATTAAAGCAACCCTGAAGTTTCCTCTTCATATTCAGCAAATTGGCAAAGATCACAAAAGATGGGAAATCAACACTGGAGAGATTGTGGGAAGATACGTACACTAGTATATTGTTCCTGGAGATATGATTTGGTCCAACCATTGTGGAAAGTAATTTGGAATTATACAAATAAAAAAGCTAAAATGTCCTTGCTCTCTGACCCAGAGATTCCCACTACTAGGCTTATTTTCAAAGGATATCATGATAAGAAAGAAATGGCTAAACAAATTATAGTACATAAATGCAATGGAGAGACTAATGCTTTTGAATTATACTCTTTACCATAATGTAAACATCATGAATATTACAAACTCATAAAAGCTTGGGTAAACTTACATGAATTAATGCAAGGTAAAGTAGCCAGGACCAGGAAAATAATACACCAAATGATTATATAGTAATGTAAATAGAAGTAACAGCAATAGAAATGAGAATTTTCATAGAGTCAGAATGATTAAAAAAAAAAGCTTGATTTTGCCAAATGAGAAATTATATCTCCCTCCCTTCTTTTTTTTATAGAAGTTAAAGATTATGGGTTTGTGAAACACAAGATATACTATCCAATTTAATTGATTTATGGCTTAGTTTTGTTGAATAGCTTTTCTCCCCTCTTTCTTTTTTATTCTTTTTATAAAAGAAATTGCTCTTTGGGTAGGGAAAATGGAAAGGATATAAACCTAGAAAAAAGGGTGATTTTAAAGAAAAAAATAGCAATAAAATTTCTTAATGATTTTGTCATAGAAGCGTAGCTCCAAAGTATCTTTCTCTTATCATTTCTCATTTAAATATACAAATCAAGCTATAAATTACAGTGTGTATATAAAACATGGACTCATAAACTTAACTACCCATGCGAGTTTAGTCTTCTATATTTTCAATTGTGTCCTACTCTTTGTGACCTCATTTGAGATTTTTTTGGCAAAGATACTGGAGTGGTTTGCCATTTCCTTCTCCAGCTCATTTTATAGATGAAGAAACTGATGCAAATAGAGTTAAGTGACTTTCCCAGGGTCACATAAGCTAATAAATGTCTGAGGTAGGATTTGAACTCATGAGGATAAATCTTCCTGACTGCAAGACCAATTCTCTATCCACTGTACTACCTAGCTACCCATCAGATTAATAATGAGGACTAATTTGGGGGAAAATTTGTAACTGCCAGTATACATGTTTTTTTGGTTGAATGGCATACTTGTCTTTCTCAGAAGAAAAAAAGTCTTGGTCAACAAATATTTGGGGAGAAGATGAAGTTTTGCATCTAAACCTGATTCTGAATTGTAAGAGCATCAAATACTTGTAACTCTGGTTCATCTTAACTTGAGCTTACCTCGATTTTTTTCCTAACACATTCTGATATTGAAAAATCCAGACACCAAGTTAAAAGCATGAAAGGATGACAATCTGCATCAGAAGGCAAAGTACCTACAAGTCTATGCAAGAATCAGAGTATTAAAGCACAGAAACAGACAGGAAACTAACATGACTGATTCTAGAACCTTCCTTGTTTTCTCTTATTGAAGTTTTCCTTGAGGTCCCGACACCTAATTTAAACTCCAACATTCATTAGGTTGGAGAGGCAAGCATCATTTTGTCACTACTTTTAAAATGATTTTTCAAAAAAGCTGGTTTCAGTGGAATTCCCAGCCTCTGAGTTCATTTACTCCAACTCACAAAAAAAGAAACAAAACAAAACAAAAATGTTAACATTTTGTCTAAAGTTATCTAGCTGGTTGGTGGCAGAGCTGGGAGTAGTACACTGGATTTCATACACAAAAGAAGTTAAGAGCTGAAAAGATGTCATCTTTAGGTTGTCCACATTAAAAACTGCAGGCTTCAAATTGAGTGAAAGGATTTTAGTAAATGATTGCCTGAAAGTCAAAAGTTTTTATGTTAAGCTCCTATTTAGTAAGGCTTTTTCCCTCATACTGTGAACTCTTTTTTTTTTTTTTTTTGCTTATGAAGAAAATAGTAACAGACATCTAAGCCAGGGCTCACAAAAAACTCTTTAATAGATCAGTAAAAGAGTGACAGGCCTGGAGGCAATGCAGCTGCTTCCCTGGACTTTTGGTCTATCAGTCCCTGGAAGAAAGCTGATATTTAATTTTCTACCAAAGGAGTTTCATGTTGAGCTGGGCAAATGAATATCTGCTATTAAACCTTTTTGCATCTCCATATGCCCCTGTTGTTGCCATGTCCTTTTCTAATCTCAAACTTTAAAAGTCCCAATTTCAGACTCATGAGTCAGAGATTTCTCTTGTAAACCCTATGCAGGAGAAAGCTTTTGGTGGAAGAGTTAGTATACCTTGAATATTCTTATTACCAACCAAAATTGCGATTGTTTTCACTTTGATCTCTTAAATAACAAGTTATATGGCCTCTGCCTTCTAGCAGTTATTTAAAATGCAAAATTTTCATGGTTCAAACATCATACCAGTTCATGATATAGCGATTAATGAAGTCCCATCCACCTGGTGAGTACTGCCAAATGTTGCCTAAGATTATCAATACATTTAACAAAAAGAAAGTGAGAGATGAAAGGACAATATTCTTCATTGAAGGGAAATAACGCTCTTAATCTGGCATCAGAGGACCTAGATTTCAACTCCAGCTCTACTAAGCCAATATGACCTTAGCTTCTTACCAAAGAGTTTCTGATGTTGATCTAGGATGATGTATATCTGCTATTAAAACAATGTTGTTTTAAATGCTCTTTTGTCAGTTAATATATCTGGACATTAATTTGTTTATTTATAAAATGAGAAAATTGGACTAGATAGTCTTTAAGTTTTCTTTTTGCTTCAAATAAATCTATCAGCTATGATTTCTGTCTTTCATTAAAAAAATTTCTTTAAGATTTACTACCATGCACAATCTGACTACTGGCAAGGTATTTTTTCTTTTTCTTTTCATTCTTTATCATTAGAAAATAAAATGTTCTTATGCTCAAAGGACTATAAAAATGTGTATACCCTTTGACCCAGCAACACCACTTCTAGGGTTGTATCCCAAAGAGATCATACAAAAAGGAAAAGGACCTACATGGGAAAAAAAAAATTATAGCAGATTTTTGGAGTGTCAAAGAAATGGAAATTGAGGGAATGCTCATCAATTGGAATGGTTGAATAAGTTGTGGTACATGAATGGAATGGAATACTATTGTACTATAAGAAATGATGAGCAGGCAGACTTCAGAAAAACCTGGAAAGACTTAGTTGAACTGATGCTGAGTGAAGTGAGCAGAACCAAGAGAACACTGTTTACAATTACAGCCACATCGTGTGATGACTGACTCTGACAAATTTGGCTCTTCTCAGCAATACAAGCTTCTAAGACAACTTCAAAAGGCTCATGATGGAAAATGCTATCTACATTCAAGGAAAGAATTACAGTCTGAATACAGATCAAAGCATCCTATTTGCTCCCTCTCTTTTTTGTTTTGTTTTGTTCCTTCTTTCTCGTGGTTCATTCCATTGATTATAATTCTTCTTTACAACCTGATTACTGTGAAAATATATTTACTATGAATGTATATATAGAGAGAGCCTATATCAGATTGCATGAGGTCTTGGGGAAGGTGGGGGGAATGGAGGGGGAATATTTTAAAATTCAAAAGCTTGTGGAACTGAATGTTGTAAACTAAGAATAAATAAGTATTGTTTCTACAAAGCTAAAAAGAAAAAGGTTCTGACATAAATTAAAAACTGTAAGCAGTGATGTTGGAGCTAGCTCACGACGACTCTTGAGATCTTCTTGATTGTTAAATTCTCAGGAATTTTGCCAATCAGTTGTTTTAAATACATCCAGTACACAGTTCAATTAATTCTTGTACTAATAATCTTATTTTTATTTTAAAAAGAATTTGTGTAACCACAGAACAGCAGATGTTTCAGGACATTATTATCTGTTTTAAATGCATAATTAATTAATATTTGAAAGTGAATTTAATTAAATTCTGTTCTGAGGCAATATAATGCTGGGGAGAAAAAAGTCTAGAGTAGTTATGACGTTGTTGGAAAACTTTCTTCTCATAATCTAATAGGCAAACAAGCAAACAGATCTGTACAAACAAGTTATATAAAGGATAAATCGGTAATAATTAAGAGGCAAAGTTGCTGGAATTATGAGGGGCTATGAAAGGCTTCCTTGTAGATGATGTAATTTTAATTAGGACTTAAAGGGAGCCAGAGAGTCCCATAGATAGATATGAGGAGAGAGAGTATTCCAGGCAAGGAGGAAGGCCAGAGCAATGGAGGAAAGAGATGGAGTGTCTTGTTCAAGCAGACAAGACTTAGGAGTAAGGAATAAGAAGACTGGAGAGGTAGGAGGGGCTAAGTTGTGAAGGGCTTTGAACATCAAACTGAGGATTTTGTGGTTAATCCCGGAGGTGATAGAAAACCACTGAGTTAATTGAGTGACTAACTGAGGGGTAACATGGACAGAATTCCAATTTAGGAAAATGAGTGGAGGATGCATTAGAGTGGGGAGAGACTTGAAGTAGTCAAAACCACCAACAGGCTACTCAAATAGTGTAGGTATCAGAGATGAAACAAACCCACTAGTATGCTAGCAAAATAATCTAAGAGTCAGATGATGAGGGCAAGGCAGAGAGTCTAGAAAAGATGAGTTTGATTTTAGCCATGCTCAGTTGAAGATGTTTATTGGACATCCAGTTTGAGATGTCTGAAAAGCAATCAGAGAGATGAGATTGGAGATCAGCAAAGAGGTTCCCACAAAATAGGGAGATTTGAGATTTATCAGCAAAGAGAGTGATGAGATCACCAAGTGAAGTAGTAGAGAGGGAGAGAAGAGGACTTAGGACACACCCCTAAGGGACACCTACTGTTAGAGACACTGATCAGGATGGGATTCAGCAAAGAAGAGAGAAGAGTGGTCAGATAAGGTAGGAGGAGAACCAAGAGAGAATGAGAGAGGCATCCTGAAAATTTAGAGAGAAGACAGTATCAGGGAGGAGAAAGGGATCAACAGTGTCTAAGAATGCAGAGAGGCAAAGGGGAAGGAGGACTGAGAAGAAGCCAATGACTTTTCAACTAAGAGATAATTAGTAACTTTGAAGAGAGCAGTTCTGGTGGAATGATGCAGTCAGAAACTGGATTATAAGGGGTTGAGGAGGAGAGAAAAGAAAGTAGAGGCATTTATTGTAGATGGCCTTTTCTAGAAGTTTAGTCACAAAGGGCAGAAGGACTATTTTCAGCAAGGATGGAAGGATTAAGTGAGAATTTTTTAAGGATGAGGAAGATATCTTTATTTAAAGGTTTTCTTGCTTAGGACTAATCCCTCACATAATCTACTATCTCTCTAACTCTTCCTTTCCCCTTTCCCCCTTTCCCTCCTAGTCCCCTGCTGAGTAAAATGTATTTTGTACTCAACTCTTTATATGTGTACTCTTTCCTCCTTCGATCAGTTCAGATAAGAATGCAGTTCAAGTGTCATCTGCTCCCCTATCACTTTGTATAGATTTCTTGTGTAACCCATTTGTGATATAATTTTCCCCACTCCCCTTGATCTCTTCCTTGCCTTTTCCACTTTTCTTTCAAAAGCATCACAATATAACAATCATTCCCAGGACCTCTGTCAAATTAGACTCCTTTTATGACCCCTGATGATGACAAAGTTCTGAGGGGCTACATATACCATCTCTCTGTATAAGAATGTAAATGTTTTAACTTTGATCCCTTAAGATTGTAGGTTCATGTTCACCTTTTTATGCTTCTCTTAACTCTTGTGTTTTTATGTCAAATTTTCTACTCAGCTCTTATCTTTTCACCAGAAATGCTTGGAAGTCCTCTATTTCATCAAAGATCCATTTTTCCCCTGTACTCAATTTCTCTGAGTGAGCTATTCTTGGTTGTAAGTGTAGACTTTTTGCCTTTGGGCATGTCATATTCCAAACCTTCCACTCTTATTTTGGAATATTTTTCAGGAGATGACAAGTGGATTGTTTCTATTTCTACTTTGCTTTCTGGTTTTAAGAGACCTAAGTGGTTTTATTTCTTGAAATATAAGATCTAAGTTCTAAGGGTGGGGTGATCCTCTACATTATTTCATTATTATTTCTTGAAATATAAGATCTAAGTTCTAAGGGTGGGGTGATCATCTGGATTCAGTTAACATTGTAGGTACAGGACTCCTCTCCTCATACCAAGACTATTGTAATAGTCTGCTGGTTGGTTGCCTGTCCCAAATCTCTCCCTCACTCCAGTCTATCTTCCTTTCACCTGTCAAAGTGATTTTCCTAAAGGGCGTGTTTGACCACATTCCTCCACATACATTCAATAAACTCCAATACTCTAGCATCAAATACAAAATCCTCCATTCCTTATTTAAATTTCTGTATAACTTGCTGTTCCCCTCAACCTTTCCAACCTTCTTATTCCTTACGTTCCTACATTTCCAGTCCAATGACACTGGCCTTGAACAAGACACTCCATTTTCCAGCTCCAGTCATTTTTACTCTCTGTGTCATGCATGGAATGCTCTCCCTCCTCCTCATCACCTCCTTGCTTTCCTAGATTCTTTAAAGTCCCACCTAGAATACAAAAATACAGGTTTCTGTGGGAATCCTTTCTGATTCCTCTTAATTCTAGTACCTTCTGTTTGCTACTTCCAGTTCATGTTTCTATTTCCAATTTATTATATTGTTATTTTCTGTTTATCATTTCCAATTTATAATGTATATAACTTGGGTACTTAATTGTTAGCATGGGGCAGCTAGGTAGTGCAGTGGATAGAGCACCAGTGCAGGAGTCAGGAGAACCTGAATTCAAATCTCACCTCAGACACTTGACATTCACTAACTGTGTGACCTTAGGAAAGTCACTTAACCCAATTGCCTCATGCTGGGTCATCTCCAGTCATCTTGATGACTATCTGGTTGCTAGATTCAGAAGGCTCTGGAGGAGAAGTGAGGCTGGTGATCTGCACAGCCCTCCCTCACTCAAAACAAAGTCAAGTGCAAGTCATGTCATTATTTCTCTGATGGCACAGTCGTCTTAGGCAACAAAGGACGAATACACATATACACAAATGTTAGCATGTTACATTGTAAACTTCTTGAGGGCAGGTGCTGTCTTCTGTTTTGCCTTTTTTTTTTTTTTTTTGCATCCCCAGTGCTTAGCACAGTGCCTAGCAATCTGAAGGTAACTGATTCTTAAATTTTGTCTCAATATATTTTCCAGGTCAGTTGTTTTTGTATGTAATACCTTCATTTTCTTTTGACTCTTTTAATATTTCTTGTTGCTTTATGGAGTTATCCGCTTCTATTTAAACCATTTTAATTTTCAGGGAGTTTGTTGCTTGGAAAAGATTTTGTACCTCTTTTGCCAAGGCATAAATTCTCTTTGCGATTCTTTTGTCTATAACTTTCATTTCTTTCATATTTTTTCCTTTAATGCTCATATTTCATTCCTAAAAACATTTTTAACTTTATAAAAACTCCTGATTTACTTCTTTCCGCAATTGTTGTTGATCTGTGCCCAAACTGTGCTTTTCCTTTGAGTCTTTGCTTATAAATGTTTTGTGGTCATTCTCTTTTTCTAGGTTTATGTCTTGAACATGCCTATGTCTATAATAGGTCTTTATGGTGAGATCCTTTTTTTGCTTACTCATTCTTCTGGCCTTTTTCCTGATGTCAGACTTCACATTAGGAACAGCCTTTGTGCATTTCTTGGGGAATGACTGAGATGGGATCTCTGCTGCTTTTTTTGGCTACTGAGTGCTGTGTCATTCCAGAATCTCAGGGCCAGCTCAATCTGGGCACCTACCTGCTTTTAGAACTCCCAAAGAAGTCTGATCCAGGGTAAAGTCTGGTAACTGCTACCCTGGTCTAAGCTCTAAAAGTTATTGATGTGAAATTATGTTGGACCATTAGACCACTAGTCCTATAGACCCTACTATTTGAAGTATCAATAGACAGCTGGAGGTCTTAGCCAGTATTAGTCATCTAGAAAGTTTTGATGGTTCAGAGCAACAGAACTGTAGGTTCCCCTTTGTCCTGGTATTCTTGAACCAATTATTCTTTTACCGACTTCAGATTAGTCTAGAAGCTGGAACTAAGAGCCCACTTTGCTGTGGAGGTTCAATACAATAAATGCTGCTTGCTTCTGAACTTGCTCCTAGCTCAACACAAAGCTCTTTACCCTAGAATGCCATTTCTAGGCACAAGTCCCTTTTCAGTCTACCCTGGATCTGTGATAAGGGACTAGATAGGGTGCAAAAGAGCTTCTAATTTGCCCCTGTTCCTATATCTTAAACAAGTTTAGGTACCTCCATGCTGAACCTGTGACTATTTCTTGCTTGAGATGCAGTCTTTCCCTGTGCTGGAATGCTCCTCATGGCACACCCTTGGCCAGACACCATCCCTAGTATCCACAGATCTCTTTGTCTGTCTCCTTATGCAAACCTAGTCTGGAAAAAAGACTTGCTGTGATTTTTTCCTTGTATTTCCTGATCAGAATTCAGTCCAGTACATTTTTTGTGGATCTCTTTGGAGGAGTTTTGGGGGGGGGTTTTGGAGGGAAACTCATTGTACTTCTTTCTTTTATTCTGCCTTCTTGGATCCAATTCCATTAGAAATCTTTAATCGGTATCTGGATTACTACTTGTTGGGTATCTTACAGTAGAAAGGAGAGAAATAAACATTTATTAAGTGCCTACTCTGTGCCACCTATTCTGCTAAGTACTTTACAAATGTTATCTTAGTTGATCCTTACAAAATCCTGAGAGGTAAGTCCCATCTTTATCTGTGTTTTTCAGTTGAGGAAACTGAGTCAGTATTAAGTGCCTTGTCTGGGGTTAAATAGCTAGTAAGATTCTGAGGTTAGATTTGATCTTGGGTTTTCCTGACTCTAGGCTCAAAGCTTTAGCTATTGCATCACCTAGCTGTGGAAATTCTTGTGGGGCATAAGTTGGAGCAGATGGCCAGGATGTCTCCTCCAACTCTAAAATAATGTGATTCGATGATTACTCAGTATTCTGGCTAGGGCTAGGGTTAACACTATGTTGGGCTTATTTTTATGTATCTTAAAAGATCTGAAATAGCAGATCCATTTTTATACCCATCTGGTTGTTACTTTTATTTTTCCTTAACACTGTTAAGAAAACTTAATTGTCAATCCAGTCATTCAGAATGAAAGATAAGGGAATTTTAAGTTACAATGAGCAAACTTAAAATTCTGTTAAAGTCAAAAGTCATTCTGAGGAGGTGTATGAATCTATATTTTCACATCATGTGGGCTCAAGTGAAACATAGATATACAAAAATTAAAGTATATCATATATATATATACACTGTATATATAATATATATAAAGCACTTTTGATGTACGTAAAATAGAAAAGTTAATTACCATTTTAGAGACTCACAATGATAGTAATTCTGATAGAAAAAAATAAATTCAGGAATTACTTTCCAAATAGTTGTAAGGTTTAAATCATTAAGCAAATCATACAGGTAGCAGAATCATATTGACTCAACCAAAGAAAGTAAACTCTACAGAATTATAGCATCTCACAATTTGAAGATACCTCAGTGATCATCTAGAGCAGGGTTTCCTAATTATTTGTATGTATGTACCATAGACCCCTTTGGCAGCCTGGTAAAACCTATAAAGGCCTTCTTAGAATAATGTTTTTAAATGCAAAAAATAAAAATATAGAATTACATTCAAATGTAGTTAACAACACATTTTAATAATACTTTATTTTTCCCATTTTTCTGTAGAAACAAATTTTAACATTCATCATATTTTTTCTTAAAGTTTTGAGTTCCAAATTCTATCCTTCCCCTTCCCCTTCCCCGTCTTGGGACAGTAAGCAATCTGTTAAAGGTTATACGTGTGCAATAGTGTAAAACATTTCCACATTAGTCATTTTGTGATGTGAGAGAGAGAGAGAGAGAGAGAGAGAGAGAGAGAGAGAGAGAAGGAGGTACAAAGGAGGGAAAGAAGAAAGGGCAAAAGGAAAGAAGGAAGGAAGAATGAAAGAAAAATAGGATGCTTCAGTCTGTATTCAGACATCAGTTCCTTCTCTGGAGGTGGATAGCTTTTCAATCATGAATCCTTGGAAATTGTCTTGGATTGCACTGTATTGCAATGATCCATTGAATTTACAATTCTTCATCATACAATATGCTGTTACTATGTACAATGTTCTCCTGGTTCTGCTCACTTCACTTTGTATCACAGTTCTTGCAGGTCTTTTCAGATTTTTCTGAAATCATCCTGCTTATCATTTCTTACAGCAAAATAATATTCCATTGCAACCATATTCCACAACTTGTTCACCCATTCCCCAAATGATGGGCATCCCCTCAACACTGAATTCTTAGCTACTACCAAAAAAAACTACTATAAATACTTTTGTCCAAATAGGGTCCCACTCCCCTTTATTTAAAATCTCTTTGAATACAGACCTAGTATTGTTGGGTCAAAGGGTATGCACAGTTCTATAGCCCTTCAGTTATAATTCCAAATTGCTCTCTAGAATGATTGGGTCACTTCACAACTCCACCCATAGTGCATTTAGTGTCTCAGTTTTCCTACATCCCCTTCAACATTTACATTTTCCCTTTTTGTTATATTAGCCAATCTGACAGGTATGAGATGGTACCTCAAAGTTGGTTTATTTCTCTAATCGTATTTCTCTAATCAATTGTGATTTAGAGCATTTTGTACAGAACTATAGAAAGTTTTGATTTCCTCTTCTAAAAACTGCCTGTTCATATCATTTAGTCACTTATTAATTGGGGAATAGCTTGTATTCTTACAAATTGGAATAATTTATCTATATATTTAAGAAATAAGGATTTTATCAGAGATACTTGCTGTAAAAATTTTTCCCTAGTTTTCTGCTTTCTTTCTAATTTCATTAGCATTGATTTTGTTTGTGCAAAAGCTTTCTAAATTTTATATAATCAAAATTATCTATTCAATATTTCATAATGCTCTCTGCATCTTTTTTGGTCATAAATTACTTTCAGATCTATAAATATGACAGGCAAACCATTCCATACTCTCATAATTTGCTTGTGGTGTCTGCTTCTGAGTAAATTAGGTACCCATTTGGATGGTATCTTGGAAGGTGGCATGAGATGTTGATCCATACATCATTTGCCATATGTTTTCCAGTTTTCCCAGAAATTTTGGTAAAATAATGAGCTTTTCTTCCCAAAACTTGGTTCTTTGTGTCTCAAACACCAGATTACTATGGTCATTTAATAAAATGCATTGCATACCTAATCTATTCCTTTGATCCACTACTCTATTTCCTGGCCAGTACCAGATTGTTTTGATAATTACAACTTTAAAATATAGCTTGAAATCTGGTATGCCTAGAGTACCTTCCCTCACATTTTTTTTCATTGATTTCCTTGATAGTCTTAACCTTTTATTCTTTCAGATGAACTTTTTCTAGGACAATAAAACTTTTTAGTAGTTTTATTGGTATGGTACTCAATAAGTAGATCAATTTAGATAGAAATGTTGTTTTTATTGTGTTGACTCAGCCTGCCCATGAGCAATTTATATTTTTCCAATTATTTAGATCTGACTTTATTTATATGAGAAACATTTTGTAATTGTGTTCCTGTGTAATAGTTCCTGACTTTGTCTTGGCAGGTAGACTCTCAAGTATTTTACATTACCTTCAGCTATTTTAAATGGAATTTCTCTTTCTATGTCTCTCTGTAGGACTTGTTGGCAGTATATAGAAATGCTGATGATTTATGTGGATTTATTTTATATCCCAGAACTTTATTGAAGTTGTTAATTATCACAACTAGTTTTTGAGTTGATTCTCTAGGATTCTCTAAGTATACCATCATATCATCTTCAAAGAGTGATAATTTTGTTTCCACATTGCCTATTTTTATTCCTTCATTTTCTTTTTCTTCTCTTATTACTACAGCTAGCATTCCTAGTAAAATATTGGTATTTTAATGGGCATCCTTGCTTTACCTTTGATTTTATTGGGAAGGCTTCTAACTTATGCCTATTATAGGCAATGCTTACTATTAGTTTTAGATAAATATCACTTATCATTTTAAGGTAAACTCCATTTATTCCTTAGTTCTCAAGTGTTTTTAATATGAATGGATGCTGCATTTTGTCAAAGGTTTGGGGTTTTTTTGCATCTATCTAGATAGTCAGATGGTTTCTGTTCGTTTTGTTATTGATATGGTCAATCATGCTGATAATTTTACTAATATTGAACCAAGCCTGCCTTCCTGGTATAAATTCCACCTGGTCATAGTATATGATCCTTGTGGTAAATTGCTATCATCTCCTTGCTAGTATTTTATTTAAATTTTTCATCAGTATTCGTTAGGGAAACTAGCATATAGTTTTCTTTTTCTGTTTTTGATCTTTCTGGTTTAAGTATCAGCATCATATTTTTGTCATGAAAGGAATTTTGTAGGACTCCTTCTTTGCTTATTTTTCCAAATACTCTATATAGTATTAGAATTCATCGTTCTTTAAATGCTTGGTAGTATTATGAATCTGTCTTTGGTTTGTTCAATTTCTTTTTCTAAGATTGAGTTATTTAAGTATTCTATTTCCTCTTCTATTAATCTGGGCAATATTTTTGTAAACATTAATCCATTTCACTTAGACCATCAAATTAGTTGGCATATAATTGGGCAAAATAACTTCTCATATTTGTTTTAATTTCCTTATCACTGGTGATAAATTCACTTCTTTCATTTATGATACTGGTAATTTGGTTTTCTCCTTTCCTTTTTAAAATCAAATTAACCAATAGTTGACCTAATTTATTGTTTTTCCCCTATAAAGTCAGCTTCTAGTTTTATGTATTAATCAATGGTTTTCTTACTTTCTATTGTATTGATCTTTCCTTTGTTTTTTAGGATTTCCAATTTAGTATTTATTTGGGGATTTTTAACATGTTCTTTTTCTCATTTCTTTTTTACTACTCTTTGTCTATTTTATTGTTTAAGAATTTAAAGATATAAATTTTCCCCTAAGTACTGCTTTGGCTGCATCCCATAAATTTTGGTATATCGCTTCATTGTTGTCATTCTTTTTAATGAAATTCTTGATTGTTTCAATACTTTGTCCTTTGGTCTACTTATTCTTTAGGATGACTTTAATTTCCAATTAATGTAAAATTCATGGTCCCTTATTGAAAAGGGTGTCTTTAATATTTCTGCTTTTCAGCATTTAGTTGTAATGTTTTTATGCCCAAATATGTGGTCAACTTTTGTATATGTGCCCTGTATTGCTGAGCAAATAGTATATTCCTTTCTATTCTCATTCAGTTTTCTCCAGATAAATCTATCACCTCCTTAACTTCTTTCTTATTTTTTGGTTAGATTTATCCAGTTTTGAGAGGGGAAAGATGAGGTTCCCCACTAGTATACTTTTATTGTCCATTTCCACCTTTAAAAATGTAAATGCTATTTGGTGCATATGTGGTTAGTAATCTCTCTTCCACGTGGTAGTTTTTTTAAATACTGAAGGACAGATATCATGTCCCTCTTAAGTCTTTTCTATAGCAGGCTAAATAATTCCCAGTTACTTTGACTCTTGATTATTTAAGACGGTTCTGAATGCATTTACTTACTTCAATTCTTGATCATTTAAGGATTGATTTTCCCATAAATCATGGTGCCAAACTCTAAAACCCTGGCCAAGGCACACCCTTCGAGCACAGGCTATCTGAACCTATGATCTTATTTGCATTATTAAGCTAGGATGAGGCACATTGGATTTAGCAAAGGAGTATGTCAGCATGCCCTCATAAAGAAAGGAATGAGCTGCTGTCAGAAAACAAAATTCTGAGAGGAGAGGTTGAGTCACACAAATGTTCAACTCCCATGGCAATGACCATTTAGCCTGAATCTCTCCTCTCATAACTGTCATTCTGTTCTTCCAAGTCCTAGGATTTCATCTGTTAAAGAAACCTTGAATTCAAACTACCCTGACCCTTTAATATGTAGATATACATTACATGTATACAGGTATATAGGCATATACCTATATACATACACACATACACATATGTATGTATATGACTATGTATATATATGTTTGTAGATATGAATGGTGTGGACGTCTGACTTCCATTTTGGGGACCACCATTTCTCTTTTGGACATTTACTTCCTGAGCACATGACAACCATGACCTATGTAGATGGAACAGAACAGTAGCTTAAATGAGCAGGGTTACAAGCCTAGTCAACACCACCTCTTATTCATAGGGCAACGTAGATAGAAACATACATCCCTCAAGAATACAAATGTCACAAGTCTCCTGATGCCTTTATCAAGGAAAGGAAAAGAATCCAACTGGCCTCTCCTTATACTTTCCTCATATGTTTGATTTAAGAAAACCCCAATCTATTCCTTCAGCTTAACTCCCTAATGTCTTAAAATGTCACGGTAAAAATGCTAGTGAAATTCACTATTTTCTCCAGTAGCATTAGGAAGCAAGAAGGATTTCCTAATATCAGTCATTTCAGTTGCGTTTCAGGTCTTCATGACACCATTTGGGGCTTTCTCGGCAAAGGTCCTGACTTGGTTTGCCCTTTCTTTCTCCATATCATTTTACAGATGAGGAAACTATAGCAAACAAAGTTAAGTGACTTGCCCAGGGTCATACAACTGGGAAGTGTCTGAGGCCACATTTGAACTCAGGTCTTCTTGACTTCAGGCCCTATGCTCTATCCGCTGTGCCATCTAGCTGCCCCTAATGGCATTCCTGGAATTCAGCATGCATAATCTCCTGTTCTGTGCCCCAGACCTCAGCTATGCTTTTCTCTGGCATAGCTTGTGGATTCTTCCCCTGCTTTCCCACTGTCTCTTTTTGAACCATCTTTTATCCTTTAACACTGCTATGAAATGGAAGATAGGAAAAGGTAGGATGAAATTGTTTTATCAATCAGAACTCCACCAGCTCCACTAACAATATCAATCAAATGAGAAATACCTTGATATGTACCTTGTAGAGGGTGTTGAATGAAAAAAAACCCTCTGTTGCAAATAATAATTGTACCCTCTCAGTAAAAGCGCTGACCTACATCAACAGACTAGGACTCCATAGCTA
Organism: Potorous gilbertii; assembly: GCA_028658325.1. NCBI lineage: Eukaryota > Metazoa > Chordata > Mammalia > Diprotodontia > Potoroidae > Potorous > Potorous gilbertii. The sequence continues at coordinate 136,087,456 of CM053772.1, forward strand.
ATTTACATTGACTTATGTGGACACTGTTGTAACAGGGTTATTAGCTGCGGGAAGATGATGGTGTAATTCACAGGTCAGCACTACCAGATGGAGCGGAATGATTTGTATTAGACATAATAGTTAGGAATGGAAGGTATTGTGTGTTAATTATAATATAGACTTAATCACTTGGGAAGCATTAAAATTGTCGAGAATAATAATGTTGGCTGATCACAAAGTTGTATTTAGAATTGATTATAGATTATGTGGAAAAATATGAGAAGCTTAAGTGCACACTGAAATGAGATAAAGCTAGCAATAACGTATAATCCTCTAAGCAACAGGAACAAAAAGGGATGACTTGTATGTATGTGTATGCTTGTTGTCTGTGTGTCTGTGTTGTTGGATGTGGGTGGAGTCAGGAACAAAATGAGAGTAAAAAATTGTTTGGGTCCTATTAAGTTAGTGGTTACTGTTGTAAGAGGAGGACTTTAAGCCCACTTATATTGATTAGTATGTATATAGCATGAAATGATGGTGTTAAAGGTGATTTGTGCTGGTGTAAGTCATCTTGGTTATAAAATTCCAGAACAAAAACATCACCTAGAAAAACTATTTAGCAATAAAATTGAAATCTAGCCAAGGAAATGCCTGGGAGTCAGGCAATCTGTTTCAATGGAGCAATTGTCACTCATTTCTATGTATGTGGGGCATCATCCAAAAATCATATGGAGTGAAAAAAAATGAGATTAAAGATAAGAGCCCTTATTGACCTCTTAAGGACCAGAAATACTTAGGTACAGATCTATTTTTTGTCTGCATTTGAAAATAAAATGTGTAAGTCTTAATGAATCAATAAAGCATAGGGACATTTTAAAGACTAAAGGATTATAGTAACAGTGCTTTGCCTATAATATTCAGATGGGTTTATGATCACATCAATCTGGATATTTCCTCCAATAATAAAAGTCACAACTCAGTTAGGTTGACCCTTCCAGGATGATTTGTGTACATATACCCCCATAAATTTCCCACAGGGTTTGCTGAAAGTACTGGATGCCTCCATGATTTCCTACTGACAGTCCTAAAAGATGCAGTCAGACTGTTAGCCCTCATTCTCCACATGTGACCAGCTCATGTTTTTTGTTCCTATACTTCCCTAATTATATATTTTCCTCCAATTCTTCGAAATCCTTCTTTTGTAATTGGCTTCAACCTTGGTAGATGTAAACACATCTACCAAGCTCTTCTCTGTTACTCTCTGGATGGATACTCATTTTTAATTCTTTGGACACTATAATATTCCATGACTCCCCACCACACAACATCTGTATTAAAAAGGTGTCTTTTTAACCCCCTTCCAACTTCATACTGGGCTTCTCACTCTGGAAATTCATTCTACCTTGTACGTTCCTTTAATTGATCAGTTTCTCCCAGAGCTTCTATTTTAAGGAAAGTGTACAGACCTGCCATGTTTCATTCCTCTTTTCTCTCTCCTGGATATCCAAACTTTCATCACCATGATCTCCTTTGTCCACTCTCAGGCCTCTCACCCAATTTCCTTTCATGTACTATCTTTCTCAATTACAATGTAAGACCCCTAAGAGCAAGAACTCTCTTTCTTTTTCCTTGTATCTCATCACTAAGCATAGTGCCCAACACACAGTAAATGATTAATAAAAGCTTGTTGACTTTACTTGGTTATAATAGGCACTCAATAAAACTTTGAATGGATTGATTAATACCAACCTAGTGATATCCATATTTATTTTTAGCAAATATGAGGAAGTAGGAAACTTTCCACTCCTTAAAGGGAATGCTCCTTGGTTAGGATGCTTTGCCAAAAATTTTTTTTCCTCTAACCTGCTGTTCTTTTGACCATTTCATTTCATTAGGTTCCATGTCACCAGGAACTCTGCAACCACCAGAGAGTGCTCCCTTGGTCTGTATTCCCTCTCTTGACTTTCTTGGACACATAGCTCTCCTGTGCTACCTACCCCTCATCACCAGTCTAGTTCTCTTAAGCAACTTCTACTTGAAAGCTTTCTCAACCTTGCTAAACAGTTTATTTGAAACTCCCCTTTTTTTTTTGTTTCCACTGTATCCTTTAACACTTTACCAATATGCTTACAGAGCTTTCCAACTTATAAGTTCTACCCTCTCCACTACAATATCTTCTTATTTTACATTCCTAGACTCATATCTTTGCCATTGTTTTTCTTAGTACCAATATTGGTATAAGCATTAGTTTATCTAAAACCTAATTAAATTTCAAATATGACAGCTTTAGCTAGACTTTTCAATCCATTTATTCATTCAACAAACTTTTTAAAAACTTATTTGGCTAAACAAAGAAATAATCTCTAATCTGCATATGATTTTTTTTTGGAGAAAGTTTGTTCTCTGATTTTGAGGAGTGATAATCTCATTAGTAAATGCCATCACTAACCTCTCTGTTTATACAAATAAATCCACAATTCACCTATTTGTTCAACACCTCTTTGCTAACATTTTGCCAAATGAGAATGTGCAGATATGTCCCATGGAGAGTTTATGAATTTCACTTTTTAATCTTAACCATTTCATAGGCTCCATCTGGAGGTAAACCACTTTATGTTACATTCAACGAATTAAATGTTATATGCTTGTTATTTCCTTTTCTATTTCTCAGTAAAATGACACCTGTTCGTTCCAAAAGTATTTACGTAAGTTTTTCAACTTTCATGTGATTTAGGAATGTCTATAAATCCTCTTCCTCATTTTTGAAAATAGAGTATTAATTTTTATTTAGCTATGTTAGGGTGATGAGTCCTATATTTTGTTAGCATTGTATAGAATTTTCTGAATACACTTAGCAAATCTGTTACATTCCATTGAACAGTTCCAAAAGTTATTTTAAGATTGTTATTAATAGGTGTTAATTACTTTAAATGAGTTCTTCCCATCAAGCTTTGCTTTCAGACTGCCAGTAAGTCTCTTTCCATATTGACCTGAAGCATTCTACTTGATAGTTTATTCTCAGTGTATCCATTGGTTTAATTTCATCTCCAGCTTCAAACACAAAGCTATTAATGTCTATCTGTCTTGGAGTATATTAAGAATTTTATACTTATCAGGTCCAAATGATGATTTGACAATATTGGAGAATTGTCAGAAGATGAAGGAGATACTTGATATGTTTATTAATTTACTCATATTGCTTGATTTTGTCTATGTATATCAAGTGATTAGTAAGATTGTTTGGGTTTTACTGTTTTAATAAGATGTTTTGGTTCAGCTCCTTCTAATTTGGGAGTCACACCTAGTTCTATTTAGGAAATTTGAAAGTGGATTTAAGGCTTGGCAAAACCATAATGTGCTTTAACAGTTTATTTAAAAATATATTATATTTTGTGTCAATTGTTCCTGACTCTATTTGTGACATATTTTAAATAGAGAACAGCTTTAAATGTGAACACTAAATACTCTAGAGTTTTCAATATACTTGCATCTATTATATCTATCTATCTATCCATCTATCTGTATATATATATTCACAAGACCTGAATAAGCCATGAATGTGGATTTGTCAAAAGGCCACAATAATCAACAAATGCAATATAAATATTGTAGCACTTATAGGCACAGTTGGGGGCAATTATGTCCTCCTAGAAATCACTTGGGGCAGAATGTGAATTTCTACCCAGCCGAGATGGGTAGAGTAGCAGGAGGAAGTACAGCAAGCTTTTCACCAAAAGTGTCTCTCCAAAGGTCTAGAAAATTCACCAGATAGGCAGCTAAATGATACAGTGGATAGAGCACCAGTCCTGGAATCAGGAGAACCTGAGTCCAAATGAAGCCTCAGACACTTACTAGTCATGGGATTCTGGCTAGTCAAGTCACTTAACCCCAATTGCCAAGGCAAAAAGAGAGAAAGAGAGAGAGAGAAAGAGAGAGACAGAGACAGAGAGAGACAGAGACAGAGGGAGGGAGAGAGATGTATCAGACTGAATACTAATTGGGAAATCAAAGGAAAAAACAATAAATAATTGTTCCAGGCCAGATTGATAAAGGGAGAAAGAGAAACTTGTGGACACTGGGGAGATCATCTGGCTAGGCAGGTGCCATATGAGCATTCCAGGTTATGTACCATGGCAAGAGGAGAACCCAGATCCAGCATAAGGGATCCTAAATTTGTGTAGGATATAGGAACATGTATCAACTGAGAGCCCCATCAATAGCTACCCAGTACTAGGCATAGATTCTGAGTGAACTAAGGAAGGAACCTGCAGTTAAAGGTAGAATTCCAAGGTAAGGAGCAATTGTAAGTCTACATACTGAGCAAGGATCAAGTTTAAAAGCCAGCACAAGTTGTGTGGCTTGCAATACAGGGGTCTCAACTTTAGCTGCTAGCTTATTCTGAAACCTGCGTGGGAGTAACCAAGGCAAGCCTCAAGATAAAAGAAAAGACTGTACTCTATAATTCTAAACCAACAGAGCTTTCCTAATGGCTGATAGTAGCTGAATCCAGCAGTAGTCTTGGGTAAGCCCACGGCCTTTGGCTGAAACCCAACTCAGGTCAGAAACTTTTAGAGCTAAGAGCAGGGAAAGATAATCAGATCTTCCTTTAAATCAGACTGCTTTGGAAGCACTGATAGCCCTAGCCTGAGCTGATCCAGAGATCCAAGAATAATAACACTCAATAACCCAAAAAAGCAGCAGCAGACTCTTACCAGGTTTTTATTCCAATATAGCACTGAGTCCCACCCTAACATAAAATACAAAGTCGGAAAGTCATCTGGAATACGTACAAATAAACGAAGAACTGTACTCTAAAAAGCTGTTAGGGTGACAGTGATGCTCAAGGCACAAACTCTCAAAGCAAAACAACTCAGAAACAAATTGTTTTTCTTTCTTAATTGGGGAGGGGAGCAGGGCAGGGCAGGAAACAAGACAGATTTTTGCTGATTAAAAATGTAATTAAATTTTTTAAAAAGTGAATTCCTCAATGTCAGAGGAGGCCAAAGCACCTTTGAGGCTCAGCCCTAAAGGATCTTCCATCAAAAGGAATGAGTCAGAAATTGAACAATAAGAGGATATAAAGAAAAATAACCAAAACTGCCAAAGATCTCAGGGGGAAGAATATTTACCTAAAACTATAAAACATAAGCAGATAAATAAACATGGAAGATATGAAAATAGAAGGGAACATGCTCAACAAGACAACTAAAGCAGTCCCAACATCTCTAAATAAAGATGGCAAGGCAAAGGAAAATGACTCAATATCTGAGGAGACAGAGAAGTATGTAGATTCCCAAGAGAGCACAGAAGCACTCCAGGATATTTCTGAAAGGTTCAAGAGAGAAAAATAATGTGAAAGCAGAATTTATGCCTGCAAAGCAGAAATAGTTGACAGAAAAACTTGTATAGACAATAGAATCTCTCCAAATAAATGAATGAGAAGACAACTGGCTAGGTATACAAATATTAGGAAATGAAAGATAATCTAGAAAAAGCAATCAGGACAGTTTTGAAAGTGACAGGTCGAACTTATTACATACTTGAAAAGTAAGTTGTACATAATAGAGATCTCATGTTTCATGTAGAACCTTTTCTTCTGTTGCTTGTAGAAACATCTATTTTATTTGGTGTTTTTTAAATTCAGAATTTTTTTTTTAAATGAAGAAAAAAATGCCATAGGGTTTGGTGATTTGTTGTCTTTGAGAGAGCAGCTTGATTAGATTGGTGAAGACAGAAGCAGTTGAGAGAGCAGGTAGTGAAGAAGTTGAGGGATCAAGTAGAGACATTTAATAGTGAAGGGAAGGATATCAGTCAGTACTGATTCTTCACTTCTCCACTCAAACTCTCCACTCTCTCATTCTGACTCTCACTACAATCCTGTGATGATTATTTCCATTTTCCAAAAGAAAAAATTAAGTGGTTAAGTGGCTTGTCTAGAGTAATCTAACTAATAAATGTCTAAGATGGGATCTGAACATGGCTCTTCTTGATTCCAAGTTTGCCCATTCCACTATGCCATGCTAACTCTAATTGCTGGACAGTACCTTAACAGACATAAACTTTCCATTGGTAGCAAAACATGTATTTGTATTTATTTCAGCTCTATAGAAAGAGTTTTGTGTCCCATATAACTTCATCAATGCTTCATTACCACTCCCCCAAATCTTATTAAATTGTCACAGTGCCTGAAATTTTTGCATTAGATATCATTCATTTCTTTGGGTCAAGGTATTGTGTCCTCAGGAGACCAGTTGAAATGCAATTAAATATCCCTGGAAAGGTAACTCATTAAGCCATAATTAACACCTCAGTGCAGATTAATTCATCCTATGATGGCTAGTTTGTTAATTGGAATGGAATGGAACAGATCTGAATTTAATTAGATAAAAGTGAACTGAGTTGAACTGAATTCAATGGACCCTATGGAAATGGGTGACAGAACAGATAAGTTTTGAGAGGGAGAAGATGGGTGGATATCTCTGAACATGGAGCATGGCCCAGATAGACAGACCTGAGTGGGCAACAGCAAAGTTTGGTGGGAAGCCAAAGAAGGCAGCATAAGGACTCTGGATGCCTGAAACAAAAAGAAAGACATGTTCAAAGGACAAGTAATCCCAAAATGGGACATCACCTAACCCATTACCCCACCCCCAGACACAAATACCCAAAGATGAACTTCATCTGCATTTTCATAGGGCTAACTTGATAGTCGCTATTGGTAAAAGACAAAGTAAGTTAGATTTCAGATCTTCTTTGTATTGTCTTTCAGTCAACGAGCATTTATGAAGTGCTTACTAGGTGCCACACATTATGTGATTAGGGAAACAAAACAAGGGGGGCAAAATAATCTCTGTTCTTGAGGAGCTCATAGTCTAATGGATGAAATAACTGTTTATAAGCAACTATATACAAACAAGATGTACACAGGTTAAATTGGAGATAATCTCAGGGAGAAGACATAGATTCCTTTCACCAGCAGATGATTTTTGGGAAATATATAAAATAGCAGCCTGGTGTAACTTTACTCAATGTCATTCACTACTAATAAAACAGATAAAAAAAGGCTTCTGGAAATCTGAGAAGAAGCAATTTTACAAACACTATGTGCCAAGAAAAACAGAAGCTTAGGGAAATTTTTTAATCATGTAGTTCCCAAAATAAAAGTACAAAGAAAGCTCCATAATTTGTGTGAAAGAATTGTCCCAAAATTTCTCAGATATAGCAAATCATTGTACACTGAAGAGCTTTGCACCCTTTCTCAGCACATACCCTTTCCCTACCAACCAGCCATCATAGACTGCATTATGAGTCCTCAGGGCTTCTGAATACTACAAGATTCAATGTACTCTGTGGATCCAACCTCCTAAAATTAAAGTTCATGAACTTTACCTGTAATAGTGAGCTAATAAATGCAATTAGCTCAAAACAAAGGCATTTTAGAATGAAATCATAAGAAAAGTAGTAATAAAATATTTCTCTCATAAACCTAGGGCATACCTGCATAGAAGCATCAGTGAGAAGATAAAGCATATACTGAGGAACACAATTAGGGACCTGTATGGCCAGGTAATGCATGGCTCTGGCACTGAAGGCGCTTATCTCTTCATGTGGTCTCCTAATGCTGCTCTGCTGGGTACAATGTCTCTGCTATTCAGGCCTTTCAGTTGAGCTCCCTGGACTGGCTCCTCTCCATGGTCTGACTCCTTACTTTGAGGGTTATTTTTCTCGAATCCATAGCTAGTTCTCCCCTCTTCTTAAAGCTGTCTCCTGCTCCAATTCTTTTCTCTCCTCCATGCTGGGTACCTCGTCTCCTGTTAGGTAGGTGCCTCAGATACAAGATACCATGACCAATGGAGGGTTGGGGAGGAAGGGAGATGCCCTCCCACTATCATCTTCTGCTGATGACAAAGTGTGATCCTCCATTAATATTTGGGTTCTTCCAGGAGAGCACTGCACACAGAAATAGCAATATTGTTAAGAGGATCAACTGTGAAAAACTTAGTTATTCCTGTCAAGACAATGATCTAATACAATTCTGAAGTCTCATGATAAAAAATATCTACCTCCAGAGAGAGAACTGCTAAACTCTGCAAATTGAAGTATAATTTTTTCATTTTCTTTATTTTTCTTGTTTGTTTTCTTTAACATAGCTAATATGGAAAAGTTTTGTGTGATTTCACATGTATAATTGATATCATATTGTTTGCCTTTAAATGGATGAGGGAGAGGTAAGAGAAAGGGAGAGAATTTGGAACTCAAGGGTTTTTTTTTAAATGAATAAATGAATGAAGGATTGAATTCTTCTTACAGAGCTGCCTCTCACTAATTTAGAACAGGTCAATTTTCCTCAAAAACAGTAAAGCTGTGGAGTCCTAAGTGGCTCCTCCTAAGAATCTGAGGGAATCTCAAATCAATTACAAAAAGTGTACAAGTGAAATAAGAACCACATGGCAAAGCAGACAGAGACGGGGATGGGGGTGGGGAGTAGTTAGAGACAAAGAGACAGAGAGAGGGAGGGAAAGAGAGTTCAAATTAAAAAAACAGAAAAAAGTCATAGAAATAAGGAGCCAGAAGAGACCTGAAATGACACCTAGTTACTCTTATACATGTGATGAATGCATGTATCTTTTTTTATAAAATTCCTAATAAACAGTTGTCCAACCTGTGCTTAAGTTCCTCTAATCAGAGGAATCCCATTACCTCATAAAACTGTTCATTCCATTTTCAAGCAATTCTATTAAAGGAAAAATAATAACTCCCATTATGTCCTATCATATTTTACAAAGTGCTTTCCTACTCTATGAGGTTAAATGGTACAAGTCACACCCCCACCCCCACACATGTGATTTCATTAGAGTAGACACTTTCAGATAAGGAAAGTGTCTCTACTAATGCAAATGAGAAAGTAATCTGTAATTTATTGTCTCAAAGATTTCCTTTGGAGGTAGAAGAATGTTAATTGATTTATGCTAAGTTACACAGCCAATATGTTTTAAAGGCAGGATGGAGTCTTGAATATGGATCTTTCTGACTTGAAGTAAGAATATTGCTAACATCATTTTATAATGAGGAAATCAAGGTACAAAGAGATTGAGTGCCTTGCTTAAAGTCAAAGGGTTACAGGACTTGAACCTGTTTTCTGACTCGAAGTCCTGCAATCCTTCCTTATACTGAAGTTTGTGCCCTATTTCTTTCACCCATTATCTGAAGGCCCTCAATGGTCATGGGGAAGTCTATCGATGTTGCCTGGACTGCCATGAAAGCCTGCTGCTTGCTCTCCCTGTCAGAAGTCTCTTCACACTCTCATTTATATCCTTCACTCACCCATCAAATTGATTTTCCCACAATGCACATCTGACCATGTCACCACCCTAATCAATAAACCATGTGGTTCCCTATCATTTCCAGGGTCAAATATAAAAATCCTCTGAAGCTTAAAACCTTTCATAACCTGCCCCCTCCACCCTTCTAGTCCTCTTACACCTTACAACTTGCTCCTACCACACACACACACACACACACACACACACGCACGCACGCACACACACACACGCACACACCCCTATACTGAAATCTAGTAACAATGTTCTCTTTGCTGTTCCTCCCACAAGACCGTCCATCTCCTAACTCCAGGCCTTTTCCTTGGCTGTGCCTCGTTTACATAACGTTCTCATTCATCTCTTGCTTCTTGGTTTTCTTGGTTTCCTTGAAGTCCCAGCTAAATTCCACCTTCTCTAAGAAGCCTCTCCCGGAACGCTCAATTCTAGTGGTTTCTCCTGTTGATTATTCCTAATTTACCTGTATGTAGTTTGTACGTGGTTGTTGGCATGTTGTCTCCTCCATTAGATTGTGAGCTCCTTGAATGCAGGGAGTGTTTTTTATATTTCCTTCTATCCCCAGTGATTAACACAGTATGTAGCAGCTAGTAGGAATGTAAAAAATATTTATTAACTTTCTAGTATGTCCTGGAGCTTTCAGATTGTTTGGAACCAACTTACTTATTTGAGATATTAAGATATTACAGGCAATAATCTGGGCTTGAATACCTGAAGATCCAGATCATCTATTCAGCCTTTGCAGAAGGCTGTAACAGCATAGAAGTAAGTTTTGAGAGAAAAAAATCAGAAGAGCACTGCTTCCTCTAACTTAGAGGCAAATCCAGACAAATTTTATTTGAGTGTCCATAGCACCTGGAGAATGGAAGTCTCAGTTGCAGTGGAAGATTAAAAAAAGGATATTAATATTCTCTACAAGATTGGGGTAGGACACGTTCCCTATCAACAGCTCACATAATATACTTTACTGATTCCTGGCCTTTGCTATAGCAGACTTATAAGATTTCCTCATCTGTAATGTCTTACCTTTGTGACAGCTCTGGAATACCTCCCTTCTCTTCTCTGACACTGCCACCACTCTAATGCCAGCCCTCATTACCTCACCCCTGGATTATTGCAATAACCTGTTGGTGGGTCTGTATGTTTCAAGGCCCTTATCACTCCAATTCATTCCTCATTCAGCCACAAAAGTAATTTTCCTACAAGGTAGGTCTGATCATGTCACCACCTTACTCAATCAACTCCAGATGTTTACTCTTGCCTCCAGAAACAAATGCAAAATAATCTGTTTGGCATTTAAGGTCCTTCATTTCCTCCACCTTCTTTTCTGGTCATCTTACACCTTACTTTCCAGCTTGTACTCCATCTCTCAGCTTCAGGCATTTTCCTGGAAAGCTCTGCCTCCTCTGTTCCAACTATTGAACTCTCTGGCTTCCTTTAAGAGACAACTAAAATCCTACCTTCTACAGGAAACCCTTAACCCCTCTTAATTCCAAAGCTTTCCCTCATTAATTATTTCCTATTTATAACTTGCTTTGTATATATTTGTCTGCATGTTGTCTCCTCCATTAAATTGTAAGGTCCTTGGTGGCAGGGGCAGTGGGGTTTTGTTTGTTTGTTTGGGGGTTGTTGGTTTTTGGTTTTTTGGGGTTTTTTTGCTTCTTTTTGTATCCCTAGCACTTAGCACAATGCCTGGATCAAAATATATGTTTATTGATTGTCCTCTACAGTAATAGGGAAAGGAGGTATGAAGGATGATTTAGTGGGAAAGATAATTCTGTTTTAGACCTATTGAGATTGAGATTTCTACTAAACATCCAGTCTGAGATATTTGAAAGACATTTGGCAATTGGAGATTGGAGGTCAGTAGATTGAATGGGACAGAAAAGGTAGATTTGGGAGTCATTAACATATACATGGTAATTAAATTCATAGGAAATGATGAGATTACCAAATGAAGTGGTATGGAGGGAGAAAAGAAGAGGGTCCAGGGAAAAACCCTGAAGGAAACCAGCAACTAGAGACAGTGGTCTGCTGGAATATCCAGCAGAGGAGGCTGAGAAGGAGTGGTCAGTTAGACAAGAAGAGATCCAAGAGATAGTGGTGTACTGAAAACCTAGGGAGGAACATATCAAGTTGGGAAGAGTGGTCAAAAGTGTCAAAGGTTGCAACATATCAAGGAGAATGATAAGGTCAAAGCCAGATTATAAGGTTTTAAGAAGAGAATGAGAGGAGAGAAAGTGGAAGCATCTATTGTAGATGCCATTTTCCAGGAGTTTAGCTAATAAAGGGCAGAAGAGATATAGTATGACAGCAAAATGGAAAGATCAAGTGACAGTTTTATCAGTATACAAGAAATATGAACACATTTGGAGACAGTAGATAATGAGACAGTAGACAGGGAGAAGTTAAAAATAAGTTAAAGAGTAATAAAGAGATTATACAAAGAGTATAATCTCTTGGAAGAGATGAGATGGAATGGGATTGCTTGAACAAGTAGAAGGGTTAGCCTTAGTAAGGAGTAAAGCTACCTCATCATATGAAACATGGCTGAAGGAGGAGATAGCGGCAGAAAGCATCTGTGATGGATCAGTAAGAGAAAAAAGAAGGAATTCATGGTGAATGGACTCAATTTCCTTCTGTAAAATATCAGGAAAAGTTCTTAGTTGAGAGAGTGAGGGGAGGTAGCCATGGGACATTTAAGGAGAGATGAAAAGATTTGAAAGAACTGCTATCAAGAGTGGGATAATAAGTTTATAGTAGGATTGCCTAAAGGCAGTGAGGATTCACTTGAGGTTATGGAACATAAATTTGTAGTGGACCCAGTAAGAAATGTTACATGATTTTCTCTACCTCTGTTCAGTGGTATGTGTATAGGAGCAAAGGAGTGATCTAAGGCTTGAGGCTAATCAATGACATTGAAGACAGGGGGACTAATCCTGGAGGTCTAATCAATGACATTGAAGACAGGGGGACAGTGTAGAGCTGAATTGATTCACCAACAAGTCAAGATGGGTTAAAAAAAAAAAAGAAGAGGATGGCAAGTACAAGGGATATGACCTAGGACAGAATTGAAGTCAAAATATTAAAGGTCATGGTGTGGATGAAGAGTATAGTTATATAAGGGAAGTCAGAGGGAGAAATGAAAAGTCAATCAATTGTTATCAGATCACGTGATCTGAGAATTCTTGAACGTAGAGGTAGTGCATGATTGTTGTGAGCGGCTTTGTGGGCAGCTGAAATGAGGTAGAGGTGAATTTGTTGAGATACTGAGTGGTTGGGGTATTTGAAGGAGAATCAATATGCACACCAAAGTGCTCTAGTATGCAGTCTGGAGCTAGAGAGGCGAAAAAAATTGTAAACCAGGTATTGAGTTCAATTGAGTTCATTGAAGAAGGAAGTTTATTAATAAAATCAATAGCATTGTTTAGATTAACCTAATTTATAACTATGGTTGCATTCATCTTGGAGGCTAATATTGAAGCCTTAACAGTTTTTCAAGTAACTTGGTGTTTTACATCTCACCTTGCCTGGACAGTATCCAGTTAAAAAGCCAAACTTGCTTTTTTTTCCCACTGGGTTTTTTTTTTCTGATGCAAAAACTCTTATCAGCCCATTCTCTGCCTTGGTAGCAACTGAAACCTTTTCCTGGTTGATGCTGTAGCATTCATGAATCTTTAGGTGTTTCAAATTCACAAGGTCACCTACTAGAGAAAGAAAACACAAAAGAGGCAGTAGTTTTTAGGGACCTAGGAGCAAGTTTTTCCAATTGTGGTTCCAGCACTAAGTACCACATGGGCTTGATAATCACAATACTGGAACAGAGAAAGATCACTTCCTTTCTTTCTTTTCACTGGAGTCATATTTTGCCATCTGGAGTGTTGCAGCAAGAAGGCGAAGCTGGGAGCTCTTTCTTGTTTAACAGATGCACCCCCATACATATCCCACTGCTGTCTTGGAGCAAAGGGAAGACCAAGGGACTCTTCAGTGTTCATCATTCTAAAGCATCAAGTCCTTTCATGTATTGGGCCAGTACACGACCAGAAGCACTCAGAAATTTCATCATCTCCAAAAGTCCAAGCAATAAGTCACTATGTCCTTAGAATCTCTGAAGTTTCCAAGAAAGCTCTGGGCATATGCTCCCTAGGAGGACCCCCTTAGGCTCATTCAGCCTGACTACATCTTTTAATGTTCATTTGTGCTCCTAATGCTACTCAACGCTGCTACTAAGGTATATGAGATCATAATTTGTTCTACACTGATTGTATAGTCAATTATCTTTCTATTGATGATTCTTTTTGTTTTTTAGGTGCAAAGGGGATCATCTTCATTGCATTAAATTTTTTAAAATTTTATTATTTTTTTTAATGTTCTACAATCATTACCATAAAATTTAGATTTTTACACCTCCCCACCTACCCCCCACCACCCTCCTCCCTCCTCAAGATGGCATACAGTTCTATATAGGATCTACATATACTTTCCTATTGAATACATTTTCACTATAGTCATGCTGTGTAGATGAACTAAAATAAATGGAAGATATATAACAAATCAAAACATAATACACACATGCACACACACACACACACACACACACACACACACAAGCATGATCTGCTACATTCTGCGAATGAATTCCATAATTCTTTCTGTGAGAGTAGAAGGCATTTTGCCTTAGAAAGCCATTGGGAATTTTTTTTTTAAGTTCTTGTGTTATTACGAAGTTCCAAATCTACCAGAAAAAAGTCTTGCACACTGTGGTCGTTGCTGTGTACAAAGTTCTCTTGGTTCTGCTCCTCTACTGATGATTCTTAAAACTACTTATCCAATCCTAATCTCTCTTCTAAATTTCAGATTCACATCTCCTACTGCCTATTGGATACATCAAATTGTTTGTCCCGTGGGCAGTGTAAGCACAACATAATAAAGAATTGAATTCATTATCTATACACACACACACACACACACACACACTTCCTTCTTTTAAAATTCCCTGTTATTGTCAAAGGTAGCTTCATTCTCTCAGTCACTTACAGTCACAGCATAGGTATCATCCTTAATTCCTCACTCCCTCTAATCCTTATATCCAATCTATTGTCAAATCCTATTGATTTTATCTTTGTATCATATCTCATATTGGCACCCTTCTCTCCTTTGACATTGTCAATATTCTGGTGTATGCCTTTATCACTTAAATCCTGAATCATTGCAATAGTCTACTGGTTGGTTTCCCTGTTTTCTCTCTCCCTTCACTCTAGTCAGCTGTCACATTGATCTATCCTAAAGTGTAGACTCACCATATCATCCTCATTTTGCCAATCAGTAAACTTCCCAGATTCCTTATTACCTCCAGGATTGAATATAAAACTCTCTAGCTTGGAAAGTCCTTCTAAGATAGCACCTTCCTCCATTTCCAGTCTTCTTTCACCTCAATCACTTTCACATTCCCTGTGATCAGTGCAACTACATTTCATTCTTCGCACTCACTACTTCATCTCTTGACTAAGCATTCTCACTGACTGTCCCCTATACCTACACTGCTCTCTTCCTTTCTGCTTCTAGGCTTCTTTGCTGTCCTTCAGGTCCCAACTAAATCCCCATATTCTATAACAAACCTTTTCTGAACACCTTAATGTCTTTTTTCTGAGATTAGCTCCAATTAATGCTGTATATACCTTTCTATATATTCATCTTCCCCATTAAAGTCTGAGTTCCTTGAAAACAGGGATTTTTTTTTGTATCCCCAGGGCTTACCACAGTACTCAGCACATAGTAGTTGCTTAATAAATGCTTGTTGACTTGACTTTAGTCTAGAAAAAGAGATTTTTCTCCTTTCTGTAACACATGACTCAAAAGTCCCTTTGTATAAGGCTTTTCTCATTAGTGAAGATTGATTGTTTGGTATCCTTGCAACTGTGTTAGGAGTGGAGTTGGTGAGAGTTTGGGGTGAGTCTAGTCTTCTAATATGAGGTTCCAATCTCTCTCCAGGTTCCTGAAGGAAGAGAAATATTTTGGGAAGAAACCAACATATAGAGGAACCAGCAACCTCTATCATATCCCTATCCCCAACTTTCTACACTATAAAGACCTAAGGGAATTTCCCCTTGGGTGAGATCTGGGATGCTCCTGGTTTAGCTGCTACCTTGCTCCCAGTAAAAGAACTCATTCAATCTGTATTGTCTGGTGTTGGTTCTCCTATATATACTTTCTCTTGCTTCTGTTTTGCTATTAGTTTGGATAATGGTTGCCCTGCTATTTGCCAAGTTGTGGGATTGACATCTAGTAGGAAGTTGAAATTTGTATATACAGCTTTGGAGAACCCTTTCCCATAAGGCATAGCAATCAGCAGTGCAGCTTAAATCTAAAAATTACTCCCCTAAGATTACAATATTTAAGGGAGCAGATAGGTATATTTCTAGACCTGTACCTTTTCTCTGAGGAGAGAAGAGTGACCAGTCTCTGGCTCTAACCTCCTACTTCCCTTCCTAGCAGGAGTCAAAGTCTCCCTTGGAGAAGGGTGAGGGAGTTGGGAGACTCTAAAGATGTCTGTTCTTGGAATCACCTCTAGACAAGCCTGCAGGGACACATATAACCTACATGGGCACAGCACAACCACACACAACACCTACGTTTCTCTATGGTGACATTTTCGCATTTTTATGTAGTATATTGTGATGGTGTCTCTGATATCATTAATGGAGAAAATAGTTATAGAGAGGTTGACAGAAGTCTTCCATATTTCATTTGTTTGTGGTTGTTTTCAGTTTCAACTTGAAACTCTCTTGGGATGATCTGGCTTAGCTGAGTTGCATGCCAAGCTTTCAGCAAATGTTTTTCCTTTCAACACTTTTTGCTATTTTATGAGTCAATATAGCTCATAATATTTTACCAGAACTGGGACTCCCATAGGCCTAGGTTCTCTCTTTTTCCCTGGTTAGACCTTGCCTTCCCTCCCAGTGTCTTATGCCAGTCATATATCTCTACCAAGATACCTCCCAACGAGGTAGAAGTGAATTCTGACTTCTTTTTTACCCCTCCCTCATCCCATGATAGGTGGGAGGCCTAGGGGATCATCTAGGGAAATCAGTGGCAAAGGCAATTAATTGCCTATTGGCTGCATAGGTTATAGGTTCCCATCCTAGTAGGAACAAAAGTCTCATATGGAGAAGGGCAAGAAGAGACCACTAGGTCCTACCCCTCCCACAGTCAATGTTTACTTCTTTTAAGAAGTTTTCTATGTTGTGGTACCTGAAAATACCTCTCAATTTAAAGTCAAAGGTACTAAGTTTGAATGCAAGTTGTATGTGCCACCTACCTGGGCAAAACCGCCCCCCCTCGGAGTTGTTTCCGTTTCTTTAAAGAAAAAGTCATCATATTCAGTGATTGCAAAGCTCCCTCTAACTCCGTCTGGATTGTATGACTATCCTCTCAGATTCTTTCCATAATTTGTAGCTCACTGAAACATTATTTTCTCAGTATATTCCCCAAGGTTAATTTCTCCTTTTTCTTATCACCTGACATGTAGCTGGGTGGGGGGGGGGGGGAAGAGTTGATTATCTCCTTTATAATTTATTGCCACTTGTATAAACTTTTGCCATCAGCACTCAGGAAACAATTCTCTTCCTTTGAAGTTCATTCTAATGTTTCCAGGTCCTGGTTGCTATGATCAATGGCCTCCAGGTCACTTTCTCTCCTCTTTATGAATCCTACTACCTGACTTACAATCTTCATCCACACCTAAAACTACTGCCTTCTAGGAGTACTCTGGTTGCTCAGTCTCACTCTACACTTCACAGAGACTTCACAACCTCTGACTCTAGGCCACCACTCCTGTACAAAGAAATGGTTACTAACTTAGACACCCATCCTCGCTCACAGACCCCACCTCACCTGAATTCTCCTCTGGTGGCAAAATTCCTAGTTATGACAATGTCTTACTACGCAAGGTTTTGCAAATAATTTTTTCACTAAATTATCCTCACCTTTGTCTGCTACGGCCTGCTACTTCACAAGAAAACTTGCCATTGAGATTGCTTCTTGGTTCTCATTGTGGCAATTGTTTTATATCCGTTCAATTCCCATAGGAAATAGGAAAAACTAGATAGATGCTGTCAGCTCTCCATTTGTATTAAAATTACCCATTATTAAGCTTCATTAGCTTGTTTAGGCAAGACAGGTAGAAGCTGCTTTAATTGTACATCCTATTTTATTCTCAAATTTACCTTTCGTTTCGATTTTAATGTTTGCTCTAAGAAGTTGGATACAGAAAAATACTCCACATTGGCAAGCATTTACTTAATATATAGTCAATTTAATAGTTAGTTAATATATAGTCAATTTAATTTTTAAAATACTGTTATTGAATATTTCTCATATCTAGCACCTTCTGGCTCTTGGATATGTTGATTTAATTTGAAGAACCTTACCGAATTCTTTTTAGAATTTGCAACTATTTTCACAAGGCAAGATGATGAAGTTCCCAGGAAATGATGTTTCTTGTTTCCACTAAATATATGATAAATCTAACTCCATCAAGTAATTTATTTTCCTTCCCAAAAAGAATTGGTAAACTGTCCCTCCACATAACTGTAATTTCTCTTATCTTGTAATGAGAATATCAATATTTGATTCCTCTTGTGTGTTAACTCATTGGTCTTTGGACAAAGGATGCATACTTAGCGTATCAATAATTGAGTTAATTTATGGACAACCTAAAAGTATTATGAATTTTAGTGACCTCTGCATGCTTTTCCTGCCCCTTTGCCACTACTGCAAGAACAAAAGGAGACTACATAGAAATGGAAACTATTTTGCATTTTTTCCTTGTTCTGCATATTGCCAAGGATAATTAATTCATCGTTCCTTTGTGAGTTAGAGGGACTCTACCTAGAGGGAGTGGGTATGAGTCTTCTACATCAGGATGACTTCAAATGAAGAACCGAGAGTAAGGGAAAGGGATTCTCTAGGAGAAGAGGGAAGGAAGAAGAAGAATGGGGAAAACTATCTCATATAAATGAGGCACATAGTGGAGAGTTCATACATTAGAGAACAAATGGGCATGAGGGATTGGGTAATTTTTCCACCTCACTCTCATCTGAACTGGTTCAAAGAGGAAATAATATGCATACAAACCACTGGGTACAGAAAGTCATTTGTAGGAGAAAAAGTAGACAAAGTAGGAAGTGAAAGGAGAAAGAGAGAAGAAAATAAGAGGAAGGGTTGGTAAAGGACAGTGGTTGTCAGAAGCAAAAAGGTTTTTGAGGAGGGGACAAGGTAAAAAAAGAGAAAGAAGAAATGGAGACATTAAGAATCATTGTTCTGATTTTCAGATGTTTATTAAAGTTCCATGAGTCACAAATTGTGAAGGTGTGTGTTTGTCCTTCATTGTCAAAGAAGACCATGCCATCAGAGAACTAATACCATGACTTGCACTTGATTTTGCTTTGAGTGAGGGAGGGCTGTACCAGTTACTAGCCTCACTTCTCCTCCAGAGCCACCTGAATCCAGTGACCAGATATTCATCGGGATGACTGGAGTTGACCCAGATTGAGGCAATTGGGTCTTGCCCAAGGTCACCCAGCTAGTGAGTGTCAACTGTCTGAGGTGAGATTTGAACTCAGGTCCTCCCGACTCCTGCACTGGTGCTTTATCCACTGCACCACCTAACTCCCTGAGTCACAAATTCTGTTTTACCTGATTGTGGGGGTAGAAGGTGAAGAACTAGCTTTCCTAAAAAGTACCTGAAGATAAACTTTCAAGATTCCCAGAGTAGAAGCAGCCCCTGAGAGTGCCTGTGATCTGGAGTTCTTTTCTCTTTCACCTCTTCCATCATATTTACTTTGATCCTGGGTTTTTTGGAAGATTTTTCATTAGAAAAGACAAAAAACTCTGAAAAATACAACTTAGTTTCATGCACACAGGCTGAATATGTAACTATAGTTTGGTAGGCAGAAAGTGAGATTGTTTTTACAGACTTTGGTGATATACACACTCATACATATATACACATATACACATATACACTCATACATATATCTATACATTCATGTAGTGGTCTATCCCTTTCTTGAATTTGCATAGCCCCCTCAATCTTTTTGGTTGTATCAAACTTCCCTTATAATTGTTTACTTCCTCAAGTCAATCATGAATGTTGCAGCCATGAAATTAAAAATATGGCTTAAGTTTTCTGGTGCTTTGTTACAATAAATTCTAGATAGCTATTCAAGGTAAAGTGTATCTTACATGCAACACATTGAAAAGATCTGCGATTTAGAGCTGTAAAGGAACCCAGAGGTAATCTAGACCAATTCCCTCATGATACAGTTAAGGAAACTGAGGCACTGAGACATGAAGTGATTTGCCTGAGATCATATAACTCACAAGGGGCAGAACCAGAATCCAAACCAAATAATCAGATTCCAAATATAGAATATTTTCTAGTACACAAAGCTTTTATTTATTAGGTAGCTAAGTGGCACAGTGAGAAATACTGGACTTGGCATCAGAAAGATCTAAGTTCAAATCCTACCTCAAAGACTTAGTTGTGTGACTCGAGGCAAATCACTTAGCCACTCTCAACCTCAGTTGCATCATCTATAAAATGAGAACAATGATAGCAGCTACTTTGCAGAGTTGTGAGAAATATATATGTATATATATGTGGGTGTGTATATGTATATATATATTAATATATATATATATATATATAACTTTGCAAAAAATTAAAGTACTATATACATGCTTTTTTGTTTTTTGTTGTTCAGTCATGTCCAACTCTTCATGACTCCATGGACCATAGCATGGCAGGCCCTTTTATCTTCTACTGTCTCTAAAAGTCTAAGTTCTTGTTTATTGTTTCCACAACATTATCTATCCCTCTCATCCTCTGCCATCTCTTTCTCTTTTTGCATTCAATCTTTCCCAACATCAGGGTCTTTCCCAATGAGTCCTGTCTTTGCATGATGTGGCCAAGGTATTTTAGCTTCAGCTTCAGTATCTGACCTTCCAGTGAGTAGCCTGAATTGATTCTTTAAGTACTGACTGATTTGATCTCCTTGCTGAGAGACTTTTAAAAGTGTTCTCTAGCACCACAATTTAAAAGTTGTGATTCTGTGCTGGTCAATTTTCTTTATAGTCCAACTCTCACACCAATATATTGCTACTGGAAAAACCATAGCTTTAACTATATGACACATAGCTATTATTTAATTTCAATATTCTTTGCTAAGGAGAATAATCTTCAGATTTAAAAGGTTAGAAGAAACATGAATAGGAAGAATTTGAAGTCCACACTAAGTGTGGAGATAGTAAAAAAATACCTAGTTGACCCAAATCAACTGAACTCTCTGAGTTTAGAAAAATTGGACTCCAGGATAGTGAAAGAAACTCCAGAAGTGATTGCTATTGTGATCTTTCTGCTGAGTATGAAATATTAGGATGACTAACTCCAAACTTAAACATCACAACAAGCTGAGAACAGTTATAACTACCTAATCACCTTCTCTCTTCCCTATGTCCTCTGGCAAAGTGTCATTTTATGGTGGATTTGTGTGTGCCAGTAACATTCCTTCTTCTTTCTTTCTTAAACATTAACAAAACCTGGGACCATCATCCAGGATTGAAGGGGTCAAAGAAATGAAAGCCTGGGACTGAGGTATGGCATACTGGTAACTGCAGAAGTTCAATTGTCTGGACATCTGCTGGAGTTCTCTAATTCTCTAAGAGGAAGGAACTGGTTTTTGGGATAGAAATAATGAGAACCCTACAGGAAAGTGAACAAGCTATGCTGGAGTTTGTGACAAAGAAGAGAAAATATGGGCAAAGTCTGACAAGAATCCTAAACTTAGAGAAAATGGATTTTAGATGGTTCAGAAGAAAGATAGCTATGATTCCATAACTAAAATTTTAAAGAGAAAATGAACCCAGAAAGAGCAGGGAATTCTTAAGAAAATGATTCTGAAGATACAAAAGAAAATAATCTAAATAGAAAGAAAAATAAGATCAACTGAGCAGACCAATGTAGAAACAAAGAAAACAAACCAGCCAACTTAAATTCCTAAAAGAAATATACAAGAATATAAAAACAAGGTGAAGTTAATGGTGGAAAAATTAAAAGTATAGTGTGGTCTTATATGAAAAATTTTGAGCCATGAATTACTCTTAATTTTATGATTACAACATTCACAATTGACTCACAAAACTGAACAATTTTAAGGGAAATTTTAGACTTAAGGAAAATAATCAGTATAAGTTCTAAAGCTCAGAATAACTTGAGACTGGAAAACACAGATGACAATAAAGGTTTGATGAGGGGTTTTTAGTTCTGTTGGGAGAGAATAGAAAATCCAAGAAGGAATAGGGCCTTTACTTGGAGTGGATAGGATGTTGTCAATTGACACGAAAGGCAGAACTGCTCATCTTTTGTTTCCTTGTTCTTGGTTAAGAAGATTGGCTTTGGCATCAGAATGGACAAAACAAAAATAACTAACAGGAAGTTGATAGTCAAGATAAATAAGGAGATATTAAGAAAATGCCAGTTACCCCCCAAGGAATTCAAGTCACTTAGTCCAAATTAACATCTTCAACTACTGAAAAAAATGGCAGTTATGATTGCAGGGTCACTGTCAGTGATTTTGAAAGATCATAGAAAATGGAAGAGGCATCACAATATTAGAGAAAGGCAAATGTCCTAATTTTTCAAAAAAGAAAGAGAATAGATTCTGCAAAGTATAGGTCAGTGAAGTTGATTCCAATTCCTAGGAAAGCTCTAGAATGGATCATTAAAGAAATAGATGGTATAGAAAGGCATAGGATGATTACAGAGTCAGCAGGGTTTCATGCTAGGCTATTTCTTTTTTCTTTTTTCTTTTTTTTTGGACATGATTGGAATGATAGTAGATGAGGGAAATGTTTAGTCTACAATTTACTTAGATTTCAACAAAGCTTTTTATAAGGTGTCTCACACTATTCTTAAAAATATCATGTTCTTAAGAGAAATGTAGAACACAAAGTAACATAATATAATGAACCCAGAACCAGTTGGATGATCAGACACAAGACAAAAAAGTCAGACATAAGAATGATTATTAATGGTTCCATATTGAGGTGGCTGAAGGCTCCAGTTGAGTACCGAAGGGATCCTTTCTTGGATTTTTGTTGCTTAACATTTTTACCAGTGACAGATTAAGACATAAATGATATTCTTATCAAGTTTTCAGATGGAGTAAAACTGGAAAGGATAGTTAACATAGCAGGTGATACAATTCAAAAGTATCTCGACAACTTACAGCACTGAGCTGATTAGAATAATATGAAATTAGAAAGGGATAAATGTAAAATATTACACTTGGTTCAAAAAATCAGCTTTACAAATGCAAGATGGGGAAACAATGGTTAGAAAGCAGTTCATCTGAAAGGACACTGGGACTTTTAGCACTTACTAGGAGTCAGCAGTGGTGGGACAGTCCAAAAACTAATGCAATTTAAGGGCTGAGTTAGAAATGGCAATTCCCACTGTACTTTTTCTAAGACAGATATCTTCTGGAGCATTTTGTTCATTTTTGGGAGTTACTGTTTAAGGACACTGGAGAGTGTCCAAAGTAGAGCAGTTAGGATGGTGAAGGGCCTTGAATCCATGACATGATATATGAAGGTTGGTTGAAAGACTTCAGCATATTTAGCCTGAGGGGAAAAAAGGCTGAGGGGGAGGGGGATGGTAAGGGCAGGGAGGACAAAATAGCTATCTTCAGTTATTTGAAGGGCTGTCATGTAGAAGAGGAATTAAAGACATTCTATTTGGCCTTAGAGGGCAGAAACCAGAAAAGTGAATACAAGTTCTAAAGAAGCAAATGTAGGAATAATATCAGGAAAAATTTCTTATCTATTAGAGCCCTCCTGAGGTGTGATGGAATGCTTCAGGAGGTTCATTCTTCCTCCTTGGAAATCTTCAAGTGCAGGCTGGATGACCATTTGTCAAGTATGTGATGGTGTGGATTTCCTTTTATATATGGATTGAACTAGATAGCTTCTGAGGTCCTTTCTACCTGAGATTTTGAGTAAATTTTAAACACTTGTCTTTTCTCTTTTGGAAATGGAAAGGGGGGATGTTGTTGATATATTCATTTATTCGAGGTGCTTAGGCATATATAAGTTGGTCAGTTATCAGTGAACTGCCTGCAGAAACTTCCCATGGAGTGATCCTTGGGAAAATTTAATTTTTGAGCTCCTTGATGTGACACAGAGGGCTGCTTATAATGGATGAGGAAGGAATTCAGAGAGCCTCCTACAGCATTTCTCAAGTTAGAATCCCTATTTTTGGCTGTTGGTGGCAGGGATATCTGCTCTAAAGCCTATCTTCTTTATGTATTGACTAGTGGAAGAAGAATCAAAGTTCAAAGGTAGATGAAATGACAAATTCCTTAGAGAAGAAGCGGCAAAGAAAATTACTGCTCTCCAAGCTCAAAGTTAAGCATTAATTAAAGATAATACATGACTGAAAAATAAAATGAAGAACTGGAAAGGTGGCATTTTGCATTGTAATTTGAGTTTAGGAATTTCTCTTCATTTCGGAATGCCTCTACACCTGGAGGAGTTCTTAGATTACTTAAACAATGTTTGAAGGATGTATTTGAACATTTTACAGTTAACTTTTGTCCTCTTATAAAGGCCCACCTCTACCCTGTTCCCTTCTATGTAGAGATTCAAGAAAGCACATGTAATTCTGAACTAAACAATTCAATTGCACACAGGCTACCTGACCTAATTATTGGACTGGTCCAACAGTATGTCCTCTGTTTGTAAAAAGATGCTCTCTCTGCATACAATCCCCAGAACAACTTCATCTCTTTTTGTATCTTTCCCTTTGCTAGAAGCATCTTTGTCTCTTTCACAACTATGACAGCTACCAATTCCTCAAAGTGTAGAGAATCCTGTGTGACAGATTAGAGTGCTTTGTACCTTTGAAAGCAAGTCAGAGAAATTTTATGATTTGTCTACTGATTTATATTGCTATTATAAGTTGATATGAATTTGAAGAAAAAAGTTAAAATTATTTATGATGAAATACCGAGAAAATAATAGAAATGCTGACACTAGATCTATAGTACTTTGATAACTACACAAATAAAAATTTATATGAAATTAATATATCACAACCTGGTTCTTCACTCCTCCTGAATAAATGTGTTTCTATTGTCTAGTTTGTACAACCAATAGGAATGACTATATTAGGGTGTACATCAAAGAGTTTGTAAGGCTTTGAACAGGATATATTTTCATATGAAAAGGCCAGAAATATGAAGAAACACATGGAGGAGATAATGACCTTGACTCTTGGCTCAAGTATCTTGGGAGTATCTGTGGTGTCTGTGGGCCTTCTCCTTTCACGAGGAAATGGATATCTTATAAGGTTCAAATATTGAGAAATCCTGACCTTTAGTCACCCAGACTATTGGCCACTCCATCAAGACCCTTCCTAGACCCCCCCACCCCTCCTCTAGTCACCCCAGACTACTTGGTCTCCTCTAAATTCCTCCCAAAGGGGCTCAGATTCTATCTGGCCAGCTTAGCAATACAAGCATTACAAAAGTTCAGATTCCTTAATAAACTTTGTTTTTCTTTGGCCGAAAGAAGACTTGGGTCAAATTCATTTGGGCAGGACCCACATGTCATTGTTTAGAGGTCTCAGTGCCTGTAAACCTCAACACGGCTGTCGCACCTTCTAAAGCACCTTTAAAGACCTTGCCTAGGAAGAGCTAAGTAATTCAGCTCTGATTTCCCAAGGACTGTGTATCTTCATCTTTAACCCAGCCACTTTCTGTACTGCCACTAAGTGGGCAACTCTGATCTCTATAGTGCTATCCATTTCTTGCTCTGAAAACTCTGTTCAGATGGATACTGTTTTACTTACCATTCCTGAGACTTTCCAGAGCAAAACATCTTTCTCTGGATACCACTTCTCTGTGTGTTACCTCCCCCTATTAGAAGTTAGTACCTTAAGAATAGGGTTTGCCTCCTTTGTATACACACACACACACACACACACACACACACACACACACACACACACATACACACACACACACAGCATAGTGCTTACACATTGCAAGTGCTTATTAAGCCTTTCTTACTTATTCTTGCATTCATTCTGTTTAAGAGAAGCTAGAAGCTGGTTTTGTGAGGCATTACATCATTGGAAAATTCCTGAAAGATACCCACAGTTGGGACACTAAGAAATTTTCTACATATGGGCCTTCTCTCATCTTGGCATTCAAACATAAAGTTCTGCCCAATTGTACAGCATATTGCATTATGAATATGGATATCTTCAGGATCCGCTCATTTTGATATCTAAATTTCTGTGTCTCCACCACTTTCTGAGAATTTACCTGGAGAAAAGAGAGCCTATTAGGGGTTAATTTAGGATGACATAGCTAGATGTTCCCTTTGGATAAAAAAAAAAATCAAAAGACAAGTCAAGATCTGTGATATTTTCCCATGGTGAATTTCACACCCTCAAAGAATATGGAAAAACAGGTGAAACTAATGCTCTTAGTAGATGTTAAGGTGAACTTTTTCCCCTAAAAATGATAGCATAGTGTTATAGGAAAAATATCTCTTCTCTGACTTCTTATGGTGAGTAACTGCTGTCAAATATATATTTACCACAACACAGAAATTATGGAGGTAAAAACCTAAGTTTTCTTATTATGCTCAAGTATAGGGTCAGACCTCAAAGAAAACCTGAACAATTATGAAGATTTTAACAAGGCTTCTTATAGGCAAAATTATGTTAGAGTGACAGAGAAATAATTAATTTACATATTGCAATCTTGTACATTCTTCTTAGGCTATAAAAGTTAAAGAGAAAATAGATCTATAATCCTATACTTCTTTCACTGTCATAAAAGTTTAGCAATCTTATATAATCTCATACATCTCCTAAGGAAACAAGCTTCATCAGA
The DNA here is from genome assembly GCA_028658325.1 of Potorous gilbertii. Lineage (NCBI taxonomy): Eukaryota > Metazoa > Chordata > Mammalia > Diprotodontia > Potoroidae > Potorous > Potorous gilbertii. Next base: position 136,113,734 of record CM053772.1, read on the forward strand.
CAAACTCTCTAAGTAAACTAAGTCAGGTTATAGATTCAACTACATTTAGAGGATTCACAAATAGACTGACTGAGGAGGAGAATTTACACGTCTCTGAGTAATCAGGGACAGTTGAAATTCTTATCTAAGGAATATTTAAGAATCTTAACTAAATTTTTACATTCTATGGGATAATTTCTGCTCAGGTGAGGTTAACATTAAAACAAGCTTTTAACTAACCAAAATTTGCAGGGAGAATGGTCTTAAGCCTCAAATAATAAAAGGGAATAAAAAATTCCCATAACAATAGTAAATCAGAGTTTAATGGTTATTGAATGACAAGCTAGACACATATAATGGATGATAATGAACATAGTAATGAAATTCTATGATTAAGTTCACTGTGGATACTCTATCCTCCTCCTACTGCCACAGAATTCCTATCTCTGGGACCATAGATTCTGACAGGTGAACTTTCAGAGGAAGACAACGTATATAGAAGAACTATACTCCAGACAACCACTTCCCAGCTAAATATGTCAATTGTGCAAATAGTCCCATCAAGCCACTTTCCAGCTAAATATGTCAGTTGTGTTCATTTTTCCTTCTACTCCTTTCACCCCCTTTCTAAATATAGCTCCATTTAATTAAAACAGAAAGGCAAGGTAAATAACAAAGAATTAAATTAGAAAGCAAATGTTCTCCAAATATAGAGCAATCCCTCACATCTCTAGGGGGCATTAAGCAGCTTCTACATCAATGTTTCTGTGCCCTTACCATAATGGGACAAGGACATAGCCTTTGGAAGCTGACGGGGCTGCCTTGGAGCTGAGTGTTAGATGCTCTTATATTAACTTCCTCTCCAGTCTCAGTGTGGCAGATGAAAGAGGACTGACACCAGGAGCTCAATGAACACGGAAGCCTCTCAATGCAATTCTCAAAGCAATATAATGGTCCAAATAGAATGGCAAGCATGCAGGACACCATGACATAGCTTTCCTCTAAATATAGCTGCCCTTTCTTTTATTGCTCAAGCCTCTACCCTTTGTGTCTCTACCAATGGATCTGGCTCCATCACTTTATTTTATCTTACACTTATTTAAGACTCTCAAAGCACTTATACCTCTTGTGCTTAAATTAAAGCCAGTCAACCTTCAATCTTACTGAGAGGATTAGGACAAACATCTACCAGGGTCCCCCATACTTCTTCCCCACCAAAACACATGTATACACATATGTTGTTTTAAGGGAAACAAAGGCAGGACTTCAAAGTTTAAGTCGTGACTCCATTTACCCAGTTTCCTTGGACATTTAGTTGTGATAATGAGGTTTCCTGATGACCCAGGGGTAATAAAGGTCTCACTTGGCTGAGTTGGCCCCCTCTAACTTGGTGGATATCAGAAGAGCATACAAGTCACTATGTTCAGTGACTAGGCCTGTTTCTATATGAAGGACGTTGCATGTGTAGAAACTAAGTTTGACTCTATTCTTGTTACATATCCATATTATATTAGAGCTAAGTAAGCCTCCTTTTGGTAATCCTTCAATGACCTATGAATGCCTCATTTCATCAAGTATTAAACCTACAACAATGGGATGCCAATGTCAAAACTACCCCTTACACTAAGAAATGAGCTTCCTGAAAACTAGAATAGACCAAACAGAAAGCAATATTAAAACAAAATGGAAACATTGAAAAAAATAAAATATTTGATATCAAAAACAACTTGCCTTGGAAAACAGGTCAAAGAGAAATTAATTGAAAATCACTGGATTTCCTCAAAACTATGATTTTTTTTAAAGCCTGAAAACCATATTTCAAGAAATCATAAATGAAAACTTGACAAATCTCTTGGTGTGTTCATCCTTTGTTGCCGAAGACCACACCATCAGAGAAATAATGACATGACTTGCACTTGACTTTGCTTTGAGTGAGGGAGTTGCTGTGCAGGTCACCAGCCTCACTTCTCCTCCAGAACCATCTGAATCCAGTGACCAGATATTCATCGGGATGATTGGAGATGACTCAGGATGAGGCAATTGGGGGTTAAGTGACTTGCCCAAGGTCACACAGCTAGTGAGTGTCAAGTGTCTGAGGTGAGATTTGAACTGAGGTCCTCCTGACTCCTGCCCTGGTGCTCTATCTACTGTACCATCTCCCTGACCCTGCTAGATTATTAGAAGCAGAGAAGAAAATTTAAAAAAAAGAGAGAGAGAAAATCTACTGATCACCTTCTAAAAGAAAACCTAAAAGGAAAAGTCCCAGGAATTTCATTCTACTCCTTTCATACTTTCTAAATAATTTAATTTGAACTGTCCATTTAATTAAAGCAGAATAGAAAGGTAAATAACAATTGAATCAGAAGGTAAATATCCTCTAAATATGTCTAATGCAATTTTTCACACCTCTAAGGGGCACTAAGCAACTTCCACATTAATGCTTCTATGCTTTTAACATAATAGGACAAGGAGCTCCTACATCAGGAAATCATGCTATAAGTATCCAGAACTATCCCACAAGACTTGGTAGTTTCCACTAAAACATGAAAGGAGATACTGGAATACAATTTTTCAAAAAGCAAAATATTTGAGTTTGAAGCCAAGAATAGCACTCTGCAAAGCTAAGTTTAATCTTAAAGGTGCAGAAAGGGATTTTTAATGAAATAGAGAACTTATCAACATTTTTTTTTACTAAAAGATTACAACTGAGTAGGAATTCTGAAATATAAACATAAGACTCCAGAGAAACCTAGAAAGGTAAGTTTATTTGACTAACTGGAAAGAGCTACAGTGCTAACAGGATAAGGGGGGAAGTGGGGGGAGAAATACTTGGGAGAGAATAGTCATAAGTCAAAAAAAACTTGCTAACAATGGGGAATAGAAAAGCAAAGTACTGAAAGTAGTCGTGAAGAGTATTCTTCCCTAAATATTAGGGAGTTCTTTAGATTACCTCTTAGACAACTGAGGAATGTTTGAACAAATTGTGGCTATGAAAAATGGTTTTTAATAATTGTTGTTTTAGATACTCAAAGTTTTCCTGAGTCCCTTCTTCCAAAGTTCAGTTTCTTTGTCAAAAGGATGTTACTGATAATGAGATTGCATTGAGTCTCCTTATCTTGGTCAAACCTCACCCAAGCTCTTAAGTAATTTAATCAAAGGTTGGGAAGCTCCATTGTATTTGCTCAGGCATATCTGGGAAAACATTGATTCTCCTTATTGTCAAGACAAGTGATATGGAAATTGATATCTCTGACCAAGATTTAGGTGATCTAAGTTATGTACCCTAAGACCCTCATTTTAATATAGCCCACTCCCCAATGTGTTAACCAATCACAGTTGATGGCACCCCTTGGGAACACCTACTCTTTGAAGGGCATATAAACTGGGTACCCCAACCCCAAGAAGAGCTCAGTTCCAACACTGAAGATTCATGTATCTGCACGTTGCTGGCTTTGAGAGAAACAAAGCACGGATTTGGACAACCTGACTCTGTTTTTCTTAGACCAAACTCTGAAACTGACATGGCATATTAATGTGTTTGAGTATTATTATAATAGAAGAAATTAGGAAAGAAATGGTTTCAGAGAACCCTAAATATTATGAACTGATAAAGAACACAGCAAAACCAGAACAATTTATGCAGAAAGTCAGAAACATTGTAAAGAAAAACAGTTGAAAAGCTTAAGAAATTTGACAATTACAATGACCAACCATGTCTCCAGGCAACCTATAATGAAACATGCTTCCTACCTCCTAACAATGAAGGATACAGGATAAAGGGACATACATTTTTGGACATAGCTACTATGTGAATTCATATTGACTATGCAAATTGATTAAAAGGATTTTTTTCCTCTTCTTTTTAAATTGTTAAATAAATTAATGTATCTTAATAATTGTTTTTGGGATTGGAATTGGGTAGGGGGTGGAGAGGAATAAATGAACCAAGTATTTATTAAGAACTTACTACATATAACAGCATTGTGCTGAGTACCAGGGACACATATAGAAAAGTAGGACAGTCCCTGCTTTCAAGGAGCTCATATTCTAATAGGAAGGCAATACAAAACATGGTTTCAGCTGCAAGTGAGATGGAAAAATTCCATGGTCCTTGGAGTGCAGTGGCAAAGTAGATAGTAATCCTCTTCTTTAATGGCATTTCCAATGATAAAAATTATATCAGTTCCTGATGTTGAACTGACAAGGTCAAGGAGTTGGGTGGAAAAACCTTTCTCCACAGGGATGATGGTGGAGGGCACTGGACTGGAAGTATTGCTATTCACAAGCTTTTTGGGTTCAAGATTCAGGTAAGAAGTTAGTAATATAGGTGCCAACATTTTGTAACATTTTAAAAACAAAACAGAATAAGAACAAGGAAAATACAGGCAAGCAGGACAGTTTTGAAAGTAACATGTAGAATTTATCATATACTTTTTCTCTCAAGCAAACAATCTTAAACAAAGATGCATGGCTTCATGTAAGTTTTTCTTTTGTGCTACTATGTGTATGAAAGACTTTTTTTATTGACGCTTAAGTTTAAAACAATGTTTTTGAAAGAAAGATGCTTTGTAAGTCTTTTCAACCCTATTCTTCCACACAACTGCCAGAATAATCTTTCTAAAGCGTACATCTTAACCATGTTGTTACCCTGCTCAAAAACCTCTAATGGCTCCCTATTTCTTTTTGGAGAAAATAACAAATTCCTCCAATTGATATTAAAACCTTTCACAATTTGGCTGCTGCCTGAATCACTGCAATGACTTGCTCATGAGTCTGTTTGCCTCAAGTCTCTCCCCACTCCAATCCATGCTCCATTCACCCACAAAAGTGATTTTCCTGAAGCACGGGAAGATCGAGTCATTTCCCTACTCAATAAACTTTACTGGCTTAATATTGCCTACAGCATCCAATATAAAAGGCTCATTTAAATGGCATTTAAAGTCCTTCATAACCTAGCCCCCTTTTACCTTTCTAGTCTTTTTACACCTTACCTCACCACCAGCCTTTCATCTAATGAAACTGACCTGTTCTGAGAACAAGCTGCTCTCTTAGGGAGCATTTTCACTGGTTGTCCCCCATGTCAAAGCTCATCTAAAATTTCACCTCCTACAGGAAGGTTTCCCTTTCCTCTCAATTCCAGTTCCTTTCCTCTTTTAATGTTTCCTATTTATCCTATATATAATTTGTATATATTTGCTTGCATGTTGTCTACCCCCATTAGATTCCAAATTCCTTAAGGCCAAGGACTGTCTGTTGCCTCTTTTTGTGTCTGCAATGTGTCTGACACACAGTAAACACTTCATAAACATTTACTGAGGAATTGTTTTAACAACATTGCTCCCCAGCACACATCATCACCCAAATTAATCTATTTGCTATTACTAGAACTCAGTATTTCATTTTCTGCTTTCCCTAGGCCTGCAATACACTACCTCCCCATGTTTCTGTCTTAAAATATTTAGTTTTTCTCACTGTTTAAGAAAGGGGCCATCTCTTACTGGAAGATTTTAGTGATTCCTCTCATTAGAGCTCTCAGATTCCTCAAATTACCATGTACTTACTTGGCTACAAATCATATGAAGACTTTCTGTTCTTGAAACCTAGCATGGTGCCTAGTGCTTAATAAATGCTTGCTGAGTTGAACTAAATATTCTGTTCTCTTCAAATCTATTACATCAAAAACTAGATTTTCTGGATTTTTTTCGCAATTATTACATTTTAGCAGTATATTTGGTGACATTTGTTATGTGATTCGTTAATTATGACTATTCAATACTAAACACTTTTCTATTCTTATTATAAACTTTCCATAGCTATTTCCATCCCACTAGGCAGCAAAAGGTACAGAATAGTAGAATCTACTCTTGTAGTGGTTACCCTTGTTACCCTGGTACTCTGATACTTCCCTATAATAGCACTGTTTTTAAGGAATCATAAATCAACAAAAGGTAAGTTCATGAACAGAAACTCAATTACTTGGTATTAAATTCTGAATTACTAAGTTAAGTTTCACCAAATTTTAAATGCTAAGTCCCTTAGTATAATCTGGTTTCAATTATAAGGTTATCAGTCTTATTGCACAGCCCTGAATGACAGAATTATAGATAGATTACTTGATTTTTTTTATTGTTATTGAAGAAAAATTGAGTGTACCATATAGTATTTACTAATAATGTTGAGCAATATTTACCATGATGTATTTAGTTTTTCGAATTTAGCTCTGAAAAGGGCTTCAAATGAAGTACTCTGAATTTTCATTTATTTGGGGATTCACAAGTTTATGATTTTCAAGAATTTGAGGAAATAATTTTGTTTTTATCTCTGTGACAGTTTTTTTAAATTTTGCTAAATTTGAGATCTTTACAGACTCAATAATAAATATTTATTGAGTGCCTACTATGTACATGGATTTATCATAATCCTTTTAGCATCCATGTGTCTCAACATTTATAAAATTTAAGGATTAAATAAATATGAAAATATGATCTCATCTTAGTTTTTCAACTCCATTTTTCAATATTAAACAATTTTGTAGAAGTCAAGATTATATTGTGTTGAATTTAACATTTTTCCTCAAAGATTATTTTTAAAAAGTTGAGTGAAAAACTCTTCATGCGGTCAAACTATTATCTTTTCACTCTGAAATGGATTTTGTGCTTTAAAAAAATATATACTAATATTCCTCCTTTTTAAAAAAGTTTGAAGCAGGGAACTATGTCAATTTTCCTAACTTTCAACTGTTATACAAATGTATGGTGTAGAGTGAATTTGTTAAGTGTCCTTTGTCCAGACTTGATGCAATGTTCATTCTAGTGATTGATACAAAAGCATCTGACACTTTACGTAAGTAATCGTGGTATTTAAGAAATAATGCTATTGATCAGAAGATCAGAAGATGAGATGCTGAAAGACAAGCTTGTTTTCTATTTTCACTTGCAAGTTATGTGATAGTAATTAGAAAAAAGTAAACATAATTGCCTCCTCTGTGGGCAAAGAGCTACAGAGGTAGAAATATATCCATCAAAGAGCTGTATTTGTCAGGCTTGACATATCAATATTCATACCTCTACAGTGCCATATCACCATGTAATTCCTAAAGGATAATCCTTCCAACAGATTGCCATGCATATTTTGTTTCAAAATTGTCTCAGCTTTAACTAAAAGTTGTCATTTCAATTAGCAATAACCAAGAAGGTCTAGAAACTATGAGTGTGTCCTAGTAAACCACATCAAACTAAGATTATTGTCTGCATGAAATATGATTCAGACTCCATGAATAACTCTCAAAAGCGTTGAATTTAAGATGAGCACTGGATAGGATGAATATTGGCTAGATAATGATTAAATCCCACCATCTGGTATTCTAAAATTTTAATGCAAGCAGAATCTCTTTTATTAGGTATTTATTTGAGATTCTTCCAATATGACTTCTTTGTATTTATTGAGAAAACTCTGTAAATTAGGCAAGAGTAAAGTGTGTTATTCAGCACTTTACTTTCTCAGAATGACTTGCTTAAAACACATACACAATTGTCAAAACCCCAACTGTTTCCCAAAACAGAAATTTAGCAGCTTGCCCAATTTTAGTATACTCATTTGGGAAACACTGTGAGGTTGGTGGATTGTGAAAGGAAAGATGGGCTGAGGATGAAAGGCGATAGGAAGAAGGAATTATAAAGGGGAAAGGAATCAGTGGGATAATATTTAAATAGGGAAAAGTAGGATCAAGAAATAATGTTGAGAAAGTTTTGTTTGTTAGAGAAGACATGGGAGGAGGGGATGAAATATAAAAGCTGAAAGGGAACCCTATCTTGAGACTAAGACTTAGCTTTGTTAATGATTAACAATAAAATTTTGGTAAAGGTTTTCTGTTCTCACTAGTGTGAGAGATTTGACTACAAAGGATTATTGAAATATTTTGGGGGTCACTGCTATTTTCACATAAATAACTTTAGAAGTAAGTCAGACACTATTGGCCACCTTAATTTAACTGATTCTCAGGCCCCAGAAATTGATCACAGAGTTGGTGCTCACTAATTATTTATCATTATGGAGGATGATTTTAGGTTCTTCTTTGTTTAGTTCTCTCTCTTCCCCTCTCTAAACAACTAATGATATGTGTCTCTCAGAATAATGAAAACTTCCTACTGGAAGCATGGAGAGTAATTTCTGGTAACAGACTAACACCATAGAGACATAGGAGTGGGTTGCACATAGGCACAGACACTGAGAAACAATAAGTGCTGAGCACATAGTGCTGAATCCATAATTACCTATGAGTCACTTAAAAGTTGGCTTTAGTGGTAGCAAACCAATGGTTATCTAGAACATCCAACGTCATTCTACAGTGGCAATATGAAATGGATTGCAACTGCTACCAAGAGCTGGAAAGAGTCTCTGAGACAGGGATACTGAAGGATGATAAGGTAAAAGTTAAGCTAGGTCACAGCTTCCCAGTTATTACCTCAAATCAATAAGAAAGGTGCCCACTAAAAGAAACAAAATAGTTATAGAAAGAAGGGAAATGAAAGAAGTCACCAGAAAACTATTCTTACAAGAAAAAAATCATTTTGACTCCCATCCATTGCTCCCTTTACAGAGTCCCCAGAGTCAGCCGAGAGACAAAAGAAATTTGAGAAAATACTAAGGAGAAGTATACAGTACAGTAAATAGTGCTGTTGAATAATGGAGGATAGGTCTGTCTAAAGTGCCTTCTCAGAGTTTCTCTTTGGCAGTAATACAGCTCATGGGACAGCAAGGTAGTGCAGTGGATAGAGCACCAGTGCAGGAGTCAGGAGGATCTGAGTTCAAATCTCACCTCAGACACTTGACACTCACTAGCTGTGTGACCTTGGGCAAGTCACTTAACCCTAATTGCCTCAATCTGGGTCAACTCCAGTCATCCTGATGAATATCTGGTCACTGGATTCAGATGACTCTGGAGGAGAAGTGAGGCTGGGGATTTGCACAGCCCTCCCTCACTCAGAACAAAGTCAAGTGCAAGTCATGTCATCATTCTCTGATGGCATGATCTTCTTTGGCAACAAAAGATGAACACACACACATAACTCAGCTCATCATCTCATTTCCTGCAGATCACAAACCTCACCCAACCCTAGTTATGTAGGAAAATAGAGAAGAGGTAGAAGGGTCTAGGAGAGGTGACACAACAGTGCTGGACTTCTCTTTATGCTATCCAAAATAGAAAGGAAGATATTGGTGGTAAGAAACATGATTATATCAAAGACAGCATGGAAAAATTATCTGAGAGAATGATAAAGGCAAATAAAAGATGACAAAGGAGGGAAAATGGGAAAAAAGAGAGAAACTATGATGATTAGATAATCTTCAGCAAAAGAAATTGAGCAAGGTAAACCATGATTAAGATGAAGACATTTCCTTTAATGTTATGATACTCCAGAAATGATGAAGAAATAACTTCAAGAAAATTCAGAATTATTCAGAAAGTAATAAAAGAATGCAGATAAAATTAAATAAGGACAATTATAGTTCTCAAGAAAGATATCAGTGTCTAATTTGAAAGCAGAAAATTTAGGCCAAAGAGAGAGACATTCTTCAAATAACAAATTCTTTGGAAATGAGAAAAACACAAGTGGAAGCCAAAAAATGCAAAGGCCAAAGGAAAACTAACTGGACAAAACCAAAAAGCAGCACTAGAGTTGTCATAAAAAACAACAATACTGAACCTGAAGGTAGGATGCAAAATGATAATATAAACACCATAGGTCTTCTAGGAAAATGAAAAATTCTGCATACCATATTTCATGATATCATACAGTAAAAGGGCCCAGGAATAGTGATGCTCAATATAGATCAAGAAATTCTAAGGAACAAAAGAAGAAACTCCAAGTTTAACTCATCAAGAAGCATGTGGTCAGACTTCATGATTACAACATTACATAACTTTTGGAGAAAGCAAATAAGCAGGAAGGGGGAAGACTTTTTTCACATTCCAAGGAAAATCAATCAGAATGGCACAAAATCATTCATCATTTACAGGAAACCAAACAGGGGATGGTGGGGGAGAATTGGAATATGGTATTTTGAAAAACAGAATAAAGATCTGTTGCTGCAAAAAAATAATAATTATAATAAAGAAAAAATACCCTCCAAAGATGACCGTAATCATCAATGAAAAAGAAAAACTGGGTGTTCAGTAAAATGGAGAATTCAAGGGATGGAGCCAAGATGGTGGTGTAGAAAGACACACATACACACATACGCGCTTCCCCCACAGCCCCTAAAATACCTGTAAAGAATGACTCTCAACAAATTCTAAAGCAGCAGAAGTAGAAGTGAAAGTGGACTTCCAGTCCAGGGTGACCTGAAAGGCTGATGGGAAAGGTCTGTCGCACCAGACTCTGAGAGCAGCTGAGCCTTGGCCACAATGCTTGGAGAAGCAGGGCCAGAGCAGGCTTCAGGGGCAGAATACCCAGCGGCCGTGCAGATTCCTCAACCCACAGGTGCTAAAGGTCAGTGAGAGGGCTTTTTCAGCTGGCTCTGGAGGAAAAGTGACACTGGTGACCTGCGCAGCCCTCCCTCACTCAAAACAAAGTCAAGTGCAAGTCATGTCATCAGTCAAGGGGTTCAAAAAGTCAATGAGGAGAAGAATGTTTTAAAAAGCAGAATTAGCCAAATGGAAAAGGAGGTTCAAAAGCTCACTGAAGAAAATAGTTCTTTAAAAATTAGAATGGAACAGATGGAAGCTAATGAACCAGAGGGAAAACAAATATTGAAAGAATCCACAAATCACCTCATGAAAGAGATCCAAAAAGAGAAACTCCTAGGAACATTGTAGACAAATTTCAGAGTTCCCAGGTCAAGGAGAAAATATTGCAAGCAGCTAG
>CM053772.1:136124680-136180970 GCA_028658325.1 Potorous gilbertii
GAAAAAATTCGAGTATTGTGAAGACACAATCAAGATAACACAAGATCTAGCAGCTTCTACATTAAGGGATTGAAGGGTGTGGAATAGGATATTCCAGAAGTCAAAGGAACTAGGTCTAAAACCAAGAATCACCTACCCAACAAAACTGAGTATAACACTTCAAGGGAAAAAGGTGTCTTTCAATGAAATAGAGGACTTTCAAGCATTTGTGATGCAAAGACTAGGGCTGAAAAGAAAACTCGACTTTCAAACACAAGAATCAAGAGAAGCATGAAAAGGTAAACAGGGAAGAGAAATCATTAGGGACTTACTAAAATTGAACTGTTTACATTCCTACATGGAAAGACAATTTGTAACTCTTGAAAATTTTCTCAGCATCTGGGTAGTTGGAGGGATTATACATACACACACACACACACACACACACACACACACACAGAAACACACACACATATGCACATATAGATAGATAAATAGATAGACAGACAGAGAGAGAGAGAGAGAGAGAGAGAGAGAACAGGGTGAGTTGAATAGGAAGGGATCACATTTAAAAAATAAAATTAAGAGGTGAGAGAGGAATATATTGGGAGGAGAAAGGGAGAAATGGAATGGGGCAAATTATCTCTCATAAAAGAAGCAAGAAAAATCCTTTTCAATGGAGGGAAAAAGAGGGGTAGTGAGAGGGAAAAAGTGAAGCTTACTCTCATCACATTTGGATCAAGGAAGGAATAACATGCTCACTCAATTTGGTATAAAAATTTATTTTGCACTACAGCAAAGTAGGAGACACGTGAGATGGAGGGGAGGATAGAAGGGAGGGAAAATGAGAAGAGGGAGCAGTTAGAAGTAAACACTCTTGGGGAGGGACAGGGTCAAAAGAAAGAATAGAAGAAATGGGGAGCAGGATAGGATAGAGGGGAAAACAGTTAGTCTTACACAACATGACGATTATGGAAGTTATTTGCAAAACTACACATACATAGCCTATATTGGATTGCTTGCCTTCTCAGCGAGGATGGGTGGGGAGGAAGGAAGAGAAGCTGGAACTCAAAGTTTTAGGAACAAACATTGAGTATGGTTCTTGCATACAATTAGGAAATAAGAAATGCAGGTAATGGGGTATAGAAATTTATCTTGCCCTACAGGACAAAAGAGAAGATGGGGATAAGGGAAGGGAGGGATGTTAGAAGGGAGGGCAAATTGTTCGTAGGGGTAATCAGAATGCTCAGCATTTTGGGGTGGTGGTGAGGAAAGATGGGGAGAAGATTTGGAACTTAAAATTTTGTGGAAATGAATGTTGAAAACTTACAATAAATAAATTAATTAATTAAAGAAAAAATAAAATGGAGAATTCATGTGATTCTTCCAAAGGAACCCAAAAGTTAACAGTGAATTGTAATAGTAAGTTCCCAGCACACCTAAGATGACCTGCTAGCACAGGTTCTTTGATCTGCTTTGCTAAAGGAAAGATAACTTTACATGAGTCAACAATCTTACTTTAATTACATTCAGTAGTTAAGGAGAAAGGTTAACATCATGAATGTGGAGAAAATAAAAGCAGAGAAAATAGCACAAAGATCAACAGACTGGGCTCCAGCATTCTGATATAACAATATTGTTAGGCAGTTTGCATGTATCACTGGATCTAGGGAGCACATACATCTTAGCAGTCAGGGGGAGGGGGTCTCAGAACATGTCTACTAAGAGTCTTGACCAGGAAATCAAAAGATCCTCCTCATGAGCAAACCCCCAAAGCAAAACACTAACCTCCCAGAATATATAACAAAGATTCAACATGTGATTGACTGAGTGTCGAGAAGTTTGAAAATCAACATGTCCCAGCACTTAATTGGAAACTCCTTGTAGCCCAGAGCCTGATTAGCTCCAGGTCAGGGCTCTATGTGCCTATTAAATGGGCAGGGAAAATCTTCAAATTCCCACTTGAATTGACTTTAAGGCAAGGATCCTCAAAGGTAGAGTGAAGGACAAAGTACATTTTATATAAAGGGGTAAAAACATCATGAAGAGTACAGGAGAAATATGTGAATTAATATTTCAGTGACAAAATAATCCACATTCATTTTTAATAAATTAATATTACATTTAGTAATCTTGTTTAAAAAAAAAGATTAGTTTGACCTGGCACGACCTGTTCTTGATGAAGCCACATGGTGTTCTGTGATCATTGTTTCTCTTTCCATATGCCCATGAATCATTTCTTTAATGATCTTTTCAATAATTTTCCCAGGAATTAAAGTCAATCTCACTGGCATATAGTTTGCATTCTAAGATAAAAGAATGTCAGAAAAACTCTGGAGAAAGTGTCCAAGAGAGTAAAATCAGTTGTGTTAAATGTTGAAAGAAGTCACATAGGAAGAGAATTAAGAAAAGGGCATTAGATCTTACATTTAATTTATACTTAATAGTAGAAGTAATAGGGAACCATTGGAATTCATTGAGTATGGAGGTGACATAGGCAGATTCAAGTCTTTATGTTAGGAAAATCACTTTGATCATTTCATGGAGAATGGAATGAAATGAGAAGAGATTTGAGGCAGGCAGACTAAATTCATAACTTTGGAAAGAGCCCTTTCAGCTGACTGATGAGATGGTAAGCTTGAAGATGGTAAGTGGGAGGAGAGACGAAGTGTAACAGAATTCAACTCCAAGTGAAAATGACTTTTTCAAGGATTTTGACTGAAAAAGGGAGGAAAGATACAGTTCTATAACTAGTAGCAATGAGAAGATCTAGTGGGGATTATTTTCTCAAGGACTTACAGTAATTTTAGTGTTTCAACTTTTAAAATCAACTCTGCAGCAGTTACTCTAAAATAACCTTCCCTACCATATGGACATGGATAATGGAGCATAGAAGTATAGCCGACTGTCAATTATACATGATTACAGGGGACATAGCTTAGTGACCTTAGTCCCCCACTTGTGGGTTCAAGTCATCCTCTGACACATAGTGACTATGACTTTCTTTCTAAGAATGATTCAAATGGCTTTTTGTATTGAACATTTGTCCTTTTTTTAGTGATGATTAGGTTCACATTTGCAAGATAGAACACTATGGGTGACATCTTTATGGGTCACTTTATGGGTCACTTTATGGGTCACTGGAATATATTATTCCATTCCATTCTGCATCTTCTGATGGAAGCAGAATAGTCCTGGGTCGTTTGAATTTCCTTTCTTTTATATTTGAAGATCTTTTTCTGGCAATTTAAAGAATCTATTGTTTCTCAGTGGAATTGTTAAATGTTATTACTTTGTATTTTATGGTTTGTAGAACAGTTATTTTATGGATCCTTTAGAATGGGACTTTGTTTTCTGTGTTCTCAAGTTATGTGCCATTTTCTTGTATTATTTTTTACATTACAGTGTTAAGGGGTTTTTTTACAATTTATTTATTTAACTTTTCAACATTCATTTCCACAAAATTTTGAGTTCCAAATTTTCTCCCCATTTCTCCCCTCCCCCCAACCCAAAATGCTGAGCATTCTAATTGCCCCATCACCAATTTGCTCTTCCTTCTAACATCCCTCCCTTCCCTTATCCCCATCTTCTCTTTTGTCCTGTAGGGCCAGATAACTTTCTATACCCCATTACCTGTATTTCTATTTCCTAGTTGCAAGAACAATACTCAACAGTTGTTCCTAAAACTTTGAGTTCCAACTTCTCCCCATCCCTCCCTCCCCACCCATTCCCTTTGGGAAGGCAGGCAATTCAATATAAGCCATATCTGTGAAGTTTTGCAAATGACTTCCATAATAGTCATGTTGTGTATGACTAACTATAATTCCCTCCATCCTATCCTGCCCTCCATTGCTTCTATTCTCTCTTTTAATTCTGTCCCTCCTCAAGAGTGTTGACTTCAAATTTCTCTCTCCTCCCACTGCCCTCTCTTCTATCATCCCCCCCACCCTGCTGATCCCCTTCTCCCCCCCTTTTCTGTATTGTAAGACCTTTGGCACCTGTGGGTTGTGGGACGCTGCTGCTGAGACCGGGGATTCCAAGACTGAAGATTCCTCCCCCGAGGGCTGTTCACCAGCTATGTGCCATGGGGCCAAGGCTGGGCTAGGCTCCACTCTCTACTCCATGTCAGGTGCCTTTCCTCTCTGACTGGAAGCGAAAGCAATAAAATCCTTCCAAATACTTCCTTTAGAGAGGGCTCAGAATTTTCCAGGTAAATTCTTTATTTTCTATCAGCTGTTCTACTTGTTTTCAATTCTACAAACATCATGCCCTTCCATTGAGTAAACCCCTACACCCTGCCCCAGTCCACCCTTCACCTTTTCTTTTCAGTTTCTTTTTGTGCATTGCAGGTTAGATTCTATCTACATTAGATTGTAATCTACTTAACTGTCTTTTTCACATTTGTATGTCCAGCACTTACCATAGTTCCTGGCACATATATATATAATAACAAATATTTATCGACTGTTGACTATCTTCAAGATCAATATATTTTGCTTGTTCAACTGTCATGCTTTCTTTAAAGTTATTGTTTTTTACTTCTCTTCTTTCAGATTGTTATTCACTTCCACATATTTGCATTTCCAATCAATTATTCTTTCTTTTGTTTCTTTCATTAAATTTGTCACCATTGATTCCAGTTTTTCCATTCTGCCAATTATTTCTATTATGGAGATAAGAAATTCTTATTCCTCTTTAAAATGACTAAGGAACATCTTTCCTAGGTTCCAGGCTCTCTTGATATGCCATAGATTCATCTGCCTCATCATGTCTTGATTCATTTTCTTTTGAACTGAAGGCTTATTCACAGGTATCTGGACTCTTTTAGCTGATTTGGAGGCCATAATCCCCTTTGCTAATATCTTCTGTATTGGTTTATCCACTTATATTTGAGGTCTTTCATTGAATTTTATTTCTCTTGAGGGCAATTTCAGTCTTTTTTCCCTTATTTTCCCTTAAGGCACACATTCTGACTACCTTTGATGGTCGTTGTTCTGAGGGCTACATTTCAAAGAACCCCAGCCTCCTCCCAAACTGGGCAACTCATGGTTCAGCAACTTTAGTCTCTGACCCCAGGTACTGTTCTCTTTACTTTCCAGTTTAATTGAACACAGCAACACATGTCATGCCCCAGGTCCCTCTGTTCCTCAGTTCTTTGGCTGTGCTCTATCACAGCACACAATACTACCATGCTGCTTCCACAACTTAAGTAAATTTTTTCTGTTTGAAGTTTGGGGATGGAGTGTCATGGTGTAGAATCAAGTTCTGTTACAATTTTGTGGGTCGATTCATGCAGCCCTCCTGCTAGAAACATAATATGTCCCTAACATATCCATTATATGGGGGAGGAGTGCTGAGGTGAGTGCATTAGGGGCTACGGATTAGCCTTCTTTTTTCTGTTGTTAGCTCATTGAGTTTTTAACTTGATTGGATTCTTAATGTCTTGACTGTAGAGAAAGTTGAAATTGCTTTACCTCTTGTGCTTGTATTCTTTCTTAGGGAGATTTAAGGAGGGCATGTAGATCAGAGACAATATCCAGTCCACCATCATATGTGCCACATGAATACAATATATACTGACTATGACACAAATTGATTCTAGGCAAGTGACTTAATGTATCCATACACTATGCAGGATCTCTGTCCCTCCTTTTAAAATTCAATTTTATTTATTTTCAGTTTTGAATCTTCTCTATCTAACCTTCCTCTCTCCTACCCATCGAGAAGCAAGAACAACAAAACCTATTACAAAATGTATAACTGTGCAAAAACAAATTTCCACATTGCCCATGTAAAAAAAAAATAAAAAGAAAGTAAAAGAGGTGAAAATACATTTCATTATGTACTCTGAGTCCATCAATTCTCTGTCTGAAGATAATTTATCTCTGTGTCAAGAGTTTATCTCTTGTTAGGTCATGAATTTTTCCCCATCAATAGATCTGAAAGGTAATTTCTTATTATTATGCCACCCTCTACATCTATATCATATACCTATTTTGAGTTTATTATGATAATAAGCATGAAGTGTTGTTCCAAACTTAGTTTCTGGGGTTTTTTTTATTTTTTAAATGCTTATTTGTTTATTTTTAGTTTTCAACATTCATTTCCACAAGATTTTGAGTTCCAAATTTTCTCCCCATCTCTCCCCTCCCCCCACCCTACAACTCCTTGCATTCTGATTACCCCTTCCTTCAATATGCCCTCCCTTCAATCACACCTCTCCTTTCCCTTATCCCCATCTTTCTTTTCTTGTTGGGCAAGCATGATTTCTATACCCCATTACCTGTATTTCTTATTTCCCAGTTGTATGAAAAAACAATTCTCAACATTCTATCCCAAAACTTTGAGTTTCAACTTCTCTCCCTTCTTCCCTCCCCACTCATCCTCACTGAGAAGGCAGGCAATTCAATATAGGCTATATATGTGTACTTTTGCAAAAGACTTTCATAACAGTCATGTTGTGTAAGACTAACTATGTTTCCCTCCATCCTTTCCTGCCCCTCTTTTATTTTATTCTCTCTTTTGACCTTGTACTTCCCCAAAACTGTTTACTTCTACTTACTCTCCCCTCCCATTTGTCCTCCCTTCTATCATCTCCTCCACTTGTCTCCTACTTTCCTGTAGTGTAAGATAAATTTTCATACCAAATTGAGTGAGCATGTTACTCCCTCCTTAAGTCAAATGTGAAGAGAACAAGCTTTACTTTTTCCCTATCACCTCCTCCATTGAAAAGGTTTTTTGTTGCCTGTTTTATGAGAGATAATTTGCCCCATTCCATTTCTCAGTTTCTCTTCCCAATATATTCTTATCTCACCCCATAATTGTATTTTTTAGGTATCATCCCTTCTTATTCAACTCACCCTGTGTTCTCTGTCTATCTATATATAGAATACATACATATGTGTGCGTGTGCGTGTGTGTGTGTGTGTGTGTGTGTGTGTGTGTGTGTGTGTGTGTAGTCTCTCCAACTACCCAAATATTGAGAAAAGTCTCAAGAGTTACAAATATTATCTTTCCATGTAGGAATGTAAACAGTTCAACTTTAAAAAGCCCCTAATGATTCTCTTTCCTGTTTACTTTTTCATGCTTCTCTTGATTCTTGTGTTTGAAAGTCACATTTTCTATTCAGTTCTGGCTTTTTCATCAAGAATGTTTGAAAGTCCTCTATTTCATTCAATGACCAATTTTTTCCCCTTAAGTGTTATATTCAGTTTTGCTGGGTAGGTGATTCTTAGTTTGAATCCTAGTTCCTTTGACTTCTGGAATATCATGTTCCAAGACGTTAGATCCCCTAAAGTAGAAGCAGCTAGATCTTTTGTTATCCTGGTTGTACTTCCACAGTACTCAAATTGTTTCTTTCTAGCTGCTTGCAATATTTTCTCCTTGACCTGGGAACTCTGGAATTTGGCCACAGTGTTCCTAGGAGTTTCTCTTTTCAGTTCTCTTTCAGGGTGTTTGGTGGATTCTTTCAATATTTATTTTGCCCTCTGGTTCTAAGATACCAGGGCAGTTTTCCTTGGCAGTTTCATTCAAGATGATGTCTAGGCTCTTTTTTTGATCGTGGTTTTCAGATGGTCCCATAATTTTTTAATTGCCTCTCCTGGATCTATTTTTCCAGATCAGTTGTTTTTCCAATGAGATATTTCACATCATCTTCTATTTTTTCATTCTTTTGGTTTTGTTTTGTAATTTCTTGGTTTCTCGTACCATCTGCTCCATTCTAATTTTTAAAGAACTATTTTCTTCAGTGAGCTTTTGAACCTCTTTCTATTTGGTTAATTCTGCTTTTTGAAAGTACTCTTCTCCTCATTAGCTTTTTGGACCTCTTTTGCCAAGACTATTTTTAAAGGTGTTATTTTCTTCAGCATTTTTTGGTCTCCTTTAGCATGCCGTTGACTTGCTTTTCATGATTTTCCTGCATTGCTCTCATTTCTCTTCCCAATTTTTATTCCCCCTCTCTTATTTGATTTTCAAAATCCTTTTCAAGCTCTTCCATGGCCTGAGATGACTGCACATCCAATTTGGAGGTTTTGGATGCAGAAGTCCTTACCCTTAGGTCTTCCTCTGATGGCATGCATCACTCCTCCTCATTTGAAAGGATGGAAGAAAATACCTGCTCATGAAGAAAGTAACCTTCTCTTGTCTTATTGTTTTTCCCTTTTGGGGGCATTTTCCCAGCCTGTTACTTGACTTTTGAGTACGTTGTCAAGAGGAGGGTGTACTCTGGGAACCTATAAGTTCTCAATTCTTCCAAGGTGGCACAATCAAGGGGGTAGAGTTCACTCCTCTCCTGGCCTACACACTGGTCTGGGAGCAACCAAAAACTTTTCTGCCCAGACATCTGCAAATAGTAGAATTCCCTCTCCACAGCTGCCTCCAGCTCCACCAAGTGCTCCTCCTCCTCACTCTAGGACCTGGCTCATGGCTGAGATTCAGGTCAGTGGCTCAATCTCCCCCAGTAGCATTAGGCAGAGGGCTCAAAAAATGGATGCTGCTGCTTCAGTGGCTGCTGCCAGCAGGATGAGACTACATTCCCTTCTCATCCAGATGGAAAAGCTTTCTCACTGACCTTTGAAGCTTTCTTTGGCATTTGTTGGTTGAGGGATCTGAGAATTGCTGCTGCTGCTGGGGATTCTGTGAATACAGCCTGTTCTGATCCTGTTTCTGATGGTGCTGAGCAGCCAGGGCTGCACTGGGCTCCATGGGTTGTGCTCTGCTCCATGTCCCATGTAATAGACCTTTCCTGTCAGCTTTCTAGGCTACCTTGGGCTGGAAATCTCTTTGTGGGTTCTGCTGCTCTAGAATTTGTTTAGAGTCATTTTTACTGGTATTTTATAGGCTGTTGGGGGAGAGCTAGAGTATGTGCATCTTTCTACCCCACCATCTTGGCTCTGCCTCCCCCCCTAAACTTAGTTTCTACCAAATTTCTTTCCAATTTTTTCAACAGTTTTTGTTGACTAATGAGTTCTTGCCCTCAGTGACTTGGAAATTTGGGGTTTATCTAATACTGTATTCATTTATTTCTGTATATTGTGTACCTAAAATATTTAACCAATCAATTTCCCTATTCCTTACCCAGGACAAAATTGTTTTGATGTTATAGTTTGGAGTATTTTGATAGCTGGTACTATTAGACCCCTAATAGTATCACTTTAATGGACTTTTTTGATAGTATTGACTTTCTGTTCCTCCAAATGAATTTTGTTATTATTTTTTCTAGTTATATAAAGTAATTATTTGATAGTATGACACTGAGTAAGTAAATTAATATAATTAATATTGTCCTCTTTATTATATCATCTCAACTTACTCATTAGCAATCAATATTTCTTTAATTATTTAGATGTCTTCATTTGTGTGAAGAATTTTTTTTAATGGTGTTCATATAATTCCTATGCATATATTTGCAGGTAGACTAACAAGTATTATATATTATCCGTAGGAATTCTAAATGAAATTTAGCTTTGTATCTCTTTCTGATGTTTGACTGGTAAATGATGATGATTTGTGTGTTTATCTTATATCCTGATACTTTGCTGAAGTTGTTACCATTTCAGTTGGGCAACTAGGTGATGCAGTGGATAGAGCACCAGGGCAGGAGTCAGGAGGACCTGAGTTCAAATGTGACCTCAGACACTTGACACTCACTAGCTGTGTGATCTTGGGCAAATCACTTAGCCCTCAGTTGCCTCTTCCTGAGTCATCTCCAGTCATCCTGATGAATATCTGGTCACTGGATTCAGATGGTTCTGGAGGAGAAATGAGGCTGGTGACCTGCACAGCCTTCCCTGACTCAAAACAAAATCAAGTGGAAGTCATGTCATTATTTCTCTGATGGCATGGTATTTTTCAGCAGTGAAGGATGTACACACACCATTTCAATTCGGCAATTTTATATTTAAAACGTTAAACCCCTCTTCCAGGAGCCAAGATGGTGGAATAAGTAGTAAATCACCATAGCTCTCCCATATTCACCTCCAAACAACCATAAAATAGCATTCCAAAACAAATTATTGAACAGAAGAACCAGCAAAAAGATGGGGTGAAACAAAAAAATGAGGAAAAAAACAACAAATAAAGAGTCTGACCAGGTGACAGGGAATATCAAGATACAAACTCAGAAAAGGCTAACAATGTCAAAACACCTATGGGAAAAGCAACAAAGAAAAATTGAAAATGGTCTCAAGTCTAGAAAGAACTCATGGAAGAGCTCAAGGAGGAGCTTTAAAAGAAAATAATAGAGAAATCATATAAGAAGAAAAATGGGAAAACAAATGAGATGGATGCAAAAGAATTATGAAAAGAAAAAAGCATCAATAGCTTGAAAAACTGCTTAAAAAGTAGAATTTGAGAAATGGAAAAGGAGACACAAAAATTAACTGAAGAAGACATCTCCTTAAAGAGTACAACTGGCCAGACAAAAAAGTACAACAGGTATTTGAAGAAAACAACTTTTTAAAAGTTAGAGTTGGACAAGTGGAAGCTAATGATTCTATGAGACATCAAGAATCAATCAAACAAATTCAAGACAATAAAAAAAATGGGAAAAATGTCAAATATCTCATGGGAAAAAAACAAACAACCTGGAAAATAGATCCAGGAGAGACAATAAGAGAATTATTGGACAACCTTAAAACCATAATCAACAGGAGGACTTAGCATTTTCCAAGAAATTATCAAGCACTGTCCTGATGTCTTGGAAGCAGAGGTCAAATTAGGCATTGAAAGAATCCAACAATCACCTCAGGAAAGAGATCTGAAAATTAAAACTACATGGAGCATTATAGCTAAAATTCACCACTATTAGGTAAAGGAAAAAAATACTAGAAGTGGTAAGAAAGAAAGAATTCAGATATCAGGGAGTCATAATCGGAATTACAAAGGAATTGGCAGAAGCAATATTAAAGGATTGGAGGTCATAGAACATGAAATTCCAGAAGGCAAAGGGGCTAGGACTACAATCAAGAATCCCTTACCCAGCAAAATTAAGCATAATGCATCACAGGGGAGAAAAATGGTCATTCAGTTAAATAGAAGGATTTCAAGCTTTCATAAGAAGACCAGAACTAAACCAAAATTTTAACCTCCATTATCAAGACCCATAAATAAGATAAAATATAAAAATAAAATAAGATAAAAAAAAAGATAAAAATAGGTTAAAAAAGGAAAAGAAAACATAACGGATTCAATGGAGCTAAACTATTTACATCCTAACACAGGAAGATTATACTTGTAATTCATTGTATCACTAATAGTACAGTTAGAAGGAATATACATAGAAAGAGAGTATAAGGTGAATTTGACAAGTGACATAAGAAATAAGGGATGAGAAAGAGGAGAACCATGGGTGCAGAAGGAAGAGATAGAATAAGGTAAATTATTTTACATGAAGAGGTACAAAATTCCTATTACAGGAAGATGGGAGGGTGGGGGATGAGCATCACTTTCATAAGTATTGGCTCAAAGAGGCAATCATATACAATCCACTGAATACAGAATTCTATCTTTCTTGTAAGGGAAGTAGGAGGGGAGGAGATAAAGTAAAACGGGGCTGGGAACTGACAGAAGAGAGGGTAGGGGAAGGTGGTAGAAAGAAACATAACACTGGTGAGGAGGGTAAGAGTGAAAGGAGAAAGAGGACAGATAGAAGGAAGAATAGGATGGAGGGAAATATACAAGTAGAAATCATAACTGTAATATGAATGGGATGAACTCTCCCATAAAATGAAATTAGATAACAAAGTGGATCAAAAAACAGAATCCTTCAACATGTTGTTTACAAGAAACACACTTGAAACAGAGAGACACACATGGAGTAAAGGTAAGGGCCTGTAGCAAATTCATTATGGTTCAGCTGAAGTTAAAAAAAAAAAAACAGGAGCAGCAATCCTGATTTCAAAATAAAAGCAAAGAGTAGATCAAATTAAAAGAGATAAAGAAGGAAATATGTTGCTAAAAGTTACCATAGACAATGAAGCAATATCAGTAGTAAACATATATGAACCAGGTGGTGTAGCATCCAAATTCTTAAAGGACAATGGAAGTGAGTTATAGGAACAAATGGACAGCAAAACTATACCAGTGGGAAAACTCAGCTGTCGCCTCTCAGACCTCTATAAATCCAACCAAAAAATAATCAAGAAAGAAACTTAGTAGGTAAATAGGATATTAGAAAAATATGACAGACCTTTGGCATGATTCAGACACAAATGGTGACACCATAAGCAAATTACAAGAGCAGGGAATGGTCTGCCTGTCAGATTGATGACAAAAGGAAGAATTCATGACCCAAGAAAAGATATGGAGTATTACAAAATGTAAAATAGATAATTTGATTATGTTAAACTAAAAGGCTTTTGTACAAACAAAACCTATGCAACCAAGATTAGAAGGAAAGCAGAAAGCAGAAAACAATCATAGTAGCTCACATCTAGAGACCTGAGTCAAATTTATAAGAATACAAGTCACTCCCCAATTCACAGTCAAAGGACATGAACAGCAATTTTCAGATGAAGAAATCAAAGCTAGCTATAGGCTTATAAAGAAGTAATCTAAATCACTTTTGATTAGTGAAATGTAAATTAAAACAACTCTGAGGTACCATTTCACACCCATGAGATTGACCAATATGACAGAAAAGAAAAATACTAAGTGTTGGAAAAGATATGGAAAAAATGGAGTATTGATGCATTTTTGGTGGAATTGTGATCTGATCCAACCATTCTGGAGAGCAATTTGGAACTATGTCCAAAGGGCAACCGAAGTGTGCATATCCTTGGACCCAGCTATACCTCCACTAAGTCTATATCCCAAAGAGATCATAAAAAAAAAAAGAAAAGGATCTATTTGTGAAAATATATATATGGAACAGCCCTTTCTGTGGTGGTAAAATATTGGAAACTGAGGGGATGCCTATCAATTCGGGAATGTTTGAACAAATTGTGATATATGAATGTAACAGAATACTATTGTCCAATAAGAAACGATGAACAAGGAGATTCCAGAAAAACCTGCAAAAACTTGTACAAACTGATGCAGATTAAAATGAGCAGAACCAGGGGAAATACTGTACACATTATTAGCAACATTGTGACCAACTCTCTATGATTTAGCTCTTCTTAGTAACACAATGATTCAAGATAGGTACAAAGGACTCACAAAGGAAAATGCTCTCCATATCCAGATAAGAATTGATGGACTTTGAATGCAGAACAAAGAATATATGTTCATTTGTTTTATTCTTTCTTGTGATTTTTCTTCCTTTTGATGTTTCTTCTTTTACAACTGTGACTACTATGGAAATATTTTTTTACATTGTAGCACATGTATAAACTGTATCAAATTGCCTACCATTTATAGAAGAGGGGAGGGGAGGAAGGGAGAAGAATTTGGAACTCAAAATCTTGTAAAAATGAATGCTAAAAATTTTCTTGACATGTAACTGGGGAAAAAATAAAATACTATTTTAAAAAAAGCAGAGAAACCGCCAAAAGATTTCATTGATAAAGAAAGTTAAACACATATTTATTTACTAGCACTGTTAGACATAACAGAAAACATTCAAGAGGCAGACAATTATAATGAAAGCTCTTGCAGAGCAATCCAAATATAACAAACTTCTAATGCTAAGCTACACAAAATTTTTGCCATTTTAACTAAGATTTTTTTGTTTATATCTGGTCACTTCAGAGTAACTGCAATATTAGTTTGGTCAGGTTAAGAACTGTGGCTCCCTTTAGCACACACATACACACATATGTATATATACATATATATATATGTATTGATATAGATAAATACAGTCTTTATACCAAGACATTAAATGTATATAAAGTAACAAGGAATTATCAAATCAGCAAAAAGCTAATTTAATAATTTAAGCAACATGGACCCTGTGACCAAATATACATGATTAAAATTACTTCCCACATTCACAATCCATAGTACTCTTCCATCATTTAACAATACAACCAACCATTATACATGGTAAACAATCACTAACAAGCAAAAAAGTGAACCTGTATATTTGGTATTACAAGTACATTTATTTATGAGCAAGCAAAGGATCCACAATGAGAAGCTATAGTGGCAGAAGTCTACAAATTCATTACAAAATGTGTTAAATCATTAAAAGAGCATCTGAAAATATATGCATCTTGTTGTAGACACCACCACCACAACTGCATATATGACTTCAAACATTTTCCCCTATGTAAGTTAAAAAGAAGCCATACAATAGAAGACTGAAATGTCCGGACATTTTCTTCCCAACAGATATTAAAGGCTGTATTTTTTAATCTAAGACATATTGAGAAGTCTAATTTTTAAAGACAGGATTACTGTTTCCACGTGTTTTTTTCAAACATACATTTTAAAACTATGTAACTGTGCCAATGAGAACATTTTATACACTCATGTTGACTTTATATTTCTTTTTAAAAGTATAAATATCTGGAATGTCTACATCAGAGTTCTTTGGACTTTCTTTATTATACTAAAATAAATGGCGCCTTTAGGATTTTCTCTCCAATAAAAAGCATGAGGCCTGTTAAAAGTATATAATGCACTATTTTCTAGTTGTGCAACATTGGTGGATGAACACTGTATCTTATTGATAATACTGTTTATAGCCTCTGGTTTTATTGGTTGCATATTCAGACTATTATATGTAAAACCCTCACATGAAAATCTCTCATACAAAGTGATTAGAATGCATAAACTGATATGATAACTTTCATTCACTTATGAAAGAGTACCACCACAAGGAAAGTCTTTTTAAGATGTTGTTAGGTTTAACAAAGAACATTGGTAGTTCTTTTGAATTTGGCAATAATTCTTAAGACCTGGTTCAAAGCTACAATGCATCAATATATTAAAGCAATTAACACGATGACCTTTTATATGTCTTCTTGGGTAATATAGCTTTTCTGTTAATTTGCTAGACTAGGTCACAAAAGATCTCATTAAGTTTATCTTTGATTTAGCAGATTTTAAGAATACACAATTGTTCCCTTTTCTTGCTAGGTTCTTTTCTTGCACATTTCTTACAACTCATTAGCAAAGGAAGTGTCCCTGTAATATACAAGGTTTCAAACATCCATTGTTGAGTATCTGCTCCTGATTGCTTTCTATATGAATCATCTATTGTAGGATCACATTTTTCAACAAATATTCCTTGAACAAACTGTAGAGTCAGGGTAGACTTTCCAACAAATTCTGAGCAAGGAACAACTGGCTTGTATTTATATTCATGCATAGTGTCCAAAAATTCAAGCATGCATTGTTAAGCATTCACTTCCAAATTCTTTCTATATGAACACCTAACTTGTTTTCATATTTCCACAGGGTGGATGTTTTAGTCAATAGTTCTGTGTTCATGGTGCTTCCACCAAGTCCCCTGGAAGGGCCCCCTTTTGCAAAATCAGGTGTCTCTCCCTCTCTCTGTGCCCCACCTCCCCCACCTCCATCTCTGTCTCTACTATGCAGCTATATAAAGGTGCATAGGTCACCATGCTGCCTCCTCCACCAAAGCTGTTCTAGTTCATTTCACAGGTGTTTTAGTTGATTCTCAAGGGTTCTCTAAGTAAATCAAGAAATTGGCTGTAAAAAGTAATGGTTTTGTTTCTTCTTCGCCTATGCTTATTCCTTTAATATCTTTTTTTTGTCATTGCTATAAGCAAGCATGTCAAGGACAATGTTAAATTAAAATGGACATGCTTCCTTCACCTCTGATCTAACTGGAAAGACTTCTAGCTTATTTAGATATTGAGGATATTCCTATGCTTTCTAGTACTGTTTTAAAAACAAAAATAAGAGTTTTTTCAAAAGTTTTCTTCTACATCAGTTGAAATAATGAATTGATTTTGTTTCCTTTTTTAATCAATATGATCAATTATGCTTACAGTTTTCTGAATATTGAATCAGTCTTGTATTCTTGATATAACTCCAGCCTAGTCATAAATGTATAATCTTTATGATATGTTACTGTAATTCTCTTCCTAGTGTTTTATTTTTAATTTTTGCCTCATTATTCATTAAGGAAATTGGTCTATAGTTTTCTTTCTCCATTTTTGCTCTCACTGGTTTAGGTATAAAGTCTACATGTGTGTTGTAGAAGCAATTTGGTAGACTTCCTTCTTTGCATATTTTTTTTTAATTACATAGACATGTGGTAGAATTTTCTTATAAATCTATCTCATCCTGGTTTTTTTCCCCTTTAGGAGTTAATTTATGGCTTGTTCAATTTAATTTTCTAAGATAGGATTATTTAAGTATTTTCTCCTATTGTCTTAATCTGGATGATTACATGTTTTATAAATGTTCAACAATTTCATTTATATTGTCAGTTTTATTGGTATTAGTTGAGTGAAGTAATTTCAAATAATTGCCTTTATTTCTTTTTTTACTGGTTGTGAATTTATTTTTCATTTTTGATATTGATAATTTGGTTTTCTTCTTTTGAAAAAAAAATCAAATTGTCAATGCTTTATCTTCCTCCACCACTCCCCAAAAAGAAACAACTTCTAGTTTTATTTATCAGTTCCACTGTTCTTTTGTTTTCAAGTTTGCTGATTTTTTCCTTTGATTGTCAGAATTTCTATTTTGGTGTTTAAATGGGGATTTTAAATTTGCCTTCTAGGGTTATTTTTAGTTGTAGGATCTGCTCTCTCTTACTTATATAAGCACTTTGAAATATAAATGTTCCCCCAACTACTGCTTTAGCTACACCTTAAAAATATTACGTTGTCTCACTGTCATCATTATTGACTGTTTCTATGATTTGTTCTTTGACCTAACCATTTATTAGGATATAGTTAATTTAATATCCAATTAATTTTAGATCTATGCTTCAAGGACCTTTTTTAAATGTATTTTTTATTTAACAAAAATAAAATTTACTATTGATTTTATTAATTTTTATTAAGATTTTACTAACAAATTCTAGTTTATTTCTTTTTCTCACGGCTAGAAAAAGCTGCACTTATTATTTCTACTTTTTGGCAGTTGTTTTTATTCTATGGTCAATTTTATGTAGAAGCTATGCATAACAGATTAATTTCTTTCTATTTCCATTCAGTATTCTCCACAGGTCTATCATATGTAACTTTTTTGAAATTCTGTTTATCTCCTTAACTTCTTTCTTGTTTATCTTTTGGTTAGATTTATCAAGGTCTGAAAGGAATAAATTTAAGTCCCCCATTAGTGTAGCTTTATTGTTCTTTTCTTTCAGGAAATTATTTATCATTTTCTTTAAGAATTTAGATGCTCCATTTGGTGCATATATGTTTGCTATTGAGATTAATTCATTGTCTATTGCATTTTTAGCAAAATATGTTTTTCTTTATTTATCTCTATTAATTAGGCCTATCTTAGCTTTTGTTTTATCTAAAATCATGATGCTATTCCTGTATTTTTTACTTGGTTAAGCATAATAGCATCTACTCCAGTCTATCATTTTAATTCTGTGTATATTTTCTGTTTTAAGTGTATTTCTTAGAAATAGCATATCCATTCTGTTACCCTTTTCAATGTTATAGGTGAGTCCATCTCATTCAAATTTACAGTTATGATTGCTAACTGTGTATGTCCCTCCATCCTATTCTCTTATACTTTTTCTTCTCTTTTTTCCCTAATCTTTCTTTAAGAGTCTGGAGTTTTTTATGGGGAGGGGTGGGTGGAGCAGAGCCAAATGGAAGAGAAAAGGCTCTCACCTAAGATCTCCCAAATTCCCCTTCAGACAACTTTAAATAACTCCTCAAAATGAATTCTGGGCTAGCAAAAGCCACAAAAGGATCAGGTGAAACAATTTTCCAGTCCAAGACTACTTAGAAGGCCAAGAGGAAAGATCTGTCATACTATGATGAGACACATTCCAGCATAGGGAACACCTGGCAAGGCAGCTGCAGACCTTGTGGGCTAATGAACTTCAGCAGCTTCCAGAGCTCTCAGCCCATACATGGTAAGGGGTAAGGGTAAGCCCACAGACAGTATCTTCTTGGAAGGAGATTACAGAGGTTCTTTGGCTGGTCCAGGATTTTTGTGGTGGAACTGTCTCAAAGAATTCAGAGTCAGACCACTTCGAATCCAAGTATAGGCATTTATTGAAATTGATGCCTTTCATGAAGCAGGCTAAGTTCCAAGGGGAACCAGCAACTTCAGAGAAGACAAGATGGATTTTTATAGGGTAAAGTTGCAATTACATAACAGAAATTTATATAGAATGTAGGAATATGATTAGTATTAAAAAGACAGCAAGAGTTTGTTAAGGGATTAAGTAATGAAAGTAGGATCCCATGTATGCCTTGGTTGTTAAACATTCTGCCTATGCTACCCTTCAGTTGGTTCACTATTGTGTCAAAATAGATAGCTAGGTAATGTGATCTTGTCTTGGGCTAGATGAATGATGTGATTGTGATTAACTACAATAACATACCTGTTTCTATGGAAATGGGTTTGGGGATCATGGCTGGGTAGAGGTAGTGACTGGGTTCCCACACCTGCTGTTTCTTTGAGAACTGTGAGTTTCATGGGTACACCTGTTGTTCTAGTGAGCAATGAGGCATATATGAAGAAGTTAGGACATTGGCAGAGCTGGGGGCAGCTCTGCTAGGACTCCATAACTGGCACTGGGTGCAGGATTCTGTTGCATTGCCCGTTGACCTTGTCATGATCCTCAAGTCACAGTTCAAGGTTGAATCTTTTTTTTTTACTCTCTTTAAAACTTTTTCATTCTTCTAGGAAATTTTGTTGCATCAGCCTTGTGTCCAATCTACATTTTTTAATTGGAGGCTTTGCTTGTAGATTTTTTTCAAGTCTTTATCTTCTGTGCTTGTGTCCAAATTTTTCCTGTCACCGAAGTAGCTCTTTAAGGTCAAGTTCTTTTCCATTTACTCATTCTTTCAGTCTCATTCTTGTTACTGGAATTTATGTTAGTGCTGGGTTATGCATACTTTACGGGAGGGGTGGAACTAAGTTATTTGGCCTGACTTTCAGTCCTTTTATGTATCTGGGCTTTTTCATCTCAGTCTGGGCTGGGCCCCTTTCTGTCTCTTAGTATTGCAATGCTTCCTCACAGATGCCTCTACACACCCATCGTTGCTTTCAGGCATTTATTTCTGGCCAGTCCCCTGGCCCAGTCTCTGTAGATCTGTCTTTCTCCCCAAGCTGTTTTAGGTTGGAAAAATGACTCTGCAACTTTTTGACTTTCTGTACAGGAAGTATGCTAGCTGAGTTAAGAAAAAATGTGTCTTGTAACTCCACCACCTTGATTCTACCTGCCTTCAGCAACTGCCAAAGCTATTTGTCTCAAAGACAATTGTTGATCTGCATTGGTATAGGGACTTTTCTCACCCCCAGGCTTTCCCTACACTAATGAAATCCCAGGTTCAGGCCAAAAAAAGAGTAGACAGGATTAACATGTATACTGAAATCCACAAATAAGTCTCTAACTTTATTTTCCTCAATATATTTAACTCCTTTCCCCAAGCAACTTATTAAAAAATATAAAATCATAGCTCTAAAATTCTAATGATATTTACTGGTTTGAATTTCATTACTTCTCTCCACAATCAACTTCCTGGAAGTCCTAAAAGTATTTGAAATATATACATTAGTTAGTCAATAATATTAATTTATTTAGTATATTCCAGGCACTGTGCTAAGCATTGAGGTGCAAATATAAGCAAAAAATAGTACTTATTCTCAAGTCATTTACATTCTAATGGATGAAAATAACACAGGAAAAAGAGTGAGAGGCAAAGGGAAAGTGAAAAGGAAGGTCTTGCCCAGGGACTGGTGGCTAAGGCTGCCTTAGGATCCTTTCCCCAAATGGAGGTTCCAACAAGAACTTACTTAGAGCAGAAAGGGCTTTTAGGAGGGGCATCAGGAGGCAAATTGAGGGAGTCAAAGAACCTGAATAATAAACTTTCAAATAATTGCATCCTGGCTATGGTTTTTCTTTACATATAAGAGCCAAATGAGTTTATTAATTTGGACCATGAATTCTTCTGAGGTGAAGCTTTTTTTTTCAAACATTACATTATTTTCTTGATGAAAGGAGGTAGAAATCTGTTGGTTTATTTTTAATATGTTGCAAACTAAAAATGCAACAGCAAATTATTCTGGCAGAAGATTAAATAAGTAATACATGGGTATCCACGGAAAATATTATTTCCACTTAAATGTCAGCACAACATCAAATATCAGACAACTCTGTAAGATGAAGCAGTGGCAAAGTAAGACAAATCATAATAATGTGGTTTGCGACACAACTTCATTTTATACAGTATCTTTCATATGAGCTGCTTTCTAGAATAAAATAATGTGAGTGGACTGCCTTATGTGTCAATTACAGAAAATGGCGTAAGGACATTATGTGGGGTGCAAATTAAAGCATTCCATCATAAAGTCAATAGCGGAGGGCAAGAGCACTGGAAAGGTAGAAAGGAGAAAACATTTTAGACGAGGTTTGAAAAACCATGATTTATGAAAATGTTTGCCCCAGTTATGTTAGGAAGAGAGAGAAACAGAGAAAGAGAGAGAGAGAGAGAGAAGGAGAAGGAGAGGGAGAGGGAGAGGGAGAGGGAGAGAGAGAGAGAGAGAGAGAGAGAGAGAGATTTTATTATTGCCTGGGATGGGGGGAACAAATCTCCTATATTACTCGAATTTACATATTTGATTCTATATCTACAAAAATGGTATGTTCTAATTACTAGAAAGTGTTAGATGTCCAGCATAAGGCCCTAAAGATTGTCTAGAACATTTAGAGTTAAAAATTAATTTTGGCAGAAGCTCTCCCAGGATCTGTTGTTTAGGGACTACTGACAATCTTACAGTCACTGATGCAGAAATAGGGAAAAAATGCAGTTTATTACAGTTAAATGAAAGGCATCACTCAACAGCAATAACAAAATTTGGTGAGCCCTGAGCATCAGTCTTAGCAATCTTACACAGGTTTTGGTGACATAAACAGAAAAATTACAACAGAATTTCCAATAGCAAATGAAAGAAGATATGGATTTATAGACCAAAGAATATATGGTAGTAAGTGGAATATCTATATCAAGTAAAACTGGAAACCAACTGGTTAACAACAGATCTATAGTTAATAAATTTGATTTTGTAGATTCTGGCTATTAACTTCTACGTGACCTGCCATCTTAAGTAAATGGGGGTAAGAAAGTTAAGGCATATAGCAAAGTCAAACCTTTTGCTGTTGTTCAGTTGTGTCCAACTTTTTGTTAAACCGTTTGGGGTATTCTTGGCAGTCTATACACAATAACAATGCAGCCCCAAGCTTTTTCTCTGTTAGGCTTCCCACAAACCAGCTCCTTTAAATAAATCACAAACAGGCTCCCTTAAACAAAATGCCCTTCTCTCACTGACAGACATCTGCGGGCTTGCCTGTATCCTTCAGGTCTCATTGCTCTTTGACCAGTTTCCTTTTAGCTCTGCTCTGGTTCTGCCTCTTACTGTTCCATCTTCCTGCTCTACCCATTCAGCAAACTCCTCTCACCACACGTGACTTAGGAGTCCATGTGATTTAAACAGGTCACACAGACCTATTAATGAATGGAAAAGATCTTCCCATTTAAATTACCATTACAGGGGAGCATCCCTGTGAGCCCACATAGTAGCTGAACTGAAAAATCAATTATATGTCACTCATCTATCTGCCCACCAAAGAAGACCAGGGAGTCCAAATGGAATGACATAACTGATCAAGCTTGCACCAAACAGATCAGCTCAGGTACATGACGGAGTCATAGAAGAGCCATGGAAAGGAGTCCATTATTCCACCTAATTCAAGAATAAATACTAGCTAACATTTATATAGTGCTTACTATGTGCCAGACATTGCACCAAGAGTTTATAATGATGATCTTATTTGGTCCTGTGAGCTAGGTGTTATCGTTGTCACCGTTTTACAGATGAGGAAACCAAGGCAAACAGAGATTGAGTGACTTGGCCAGGACCACATAGCTAATATCTGAGGCTGTGTTTGAACTCAGGTCTTTCTGACTCTAGGTGAATGCTCTATCCACTGTGCCACCTAGCTGCCTAAGAAGGAATTGAAGAGAAGGCTTGCTATACTTCCTACCAACTCCATCACTCTGTAGAAAGAGAGCCCTTCAAGGAGATCCGCTGAGGGCAAATTCAGACAGATCTTGTTAAGTGGATTATGTCTCACTGTGGGTACGAATGTCTCACACTGATAGAAGTAAAGTTTGTTAAAGCTATCTCTATATGGAATGATGCTTTTCTCTTGAACTCCCCTGAGCTATAAGAAGAGATTATCCCCTTGGTTATATAGGACTTTGTGGCCTTGTCAGGTGGGTTATCAATAGAACTTATTTCCAATACTATATCCACAGTTCGAATCTATGAAGAATGATCAGATCTCCCCACTGTCCATGGGAATCTGTGCAGATTTCCTATCCTACCCAAGGGAATTTCCCACAACTAGTCCCTATATAAGTGGCGAACTCCTATGGAGAAAGTTAACATGTTAAAAGCAATACATATTATATATAACTATATGTAAATTCCAATTATGAGAGGGTAATACCTGATGCAGTGTTGAAACTGTAATTTAGGAGGGCAAAAATTACCCTACTAAAAATTTTGAAAGGGGAGAACTAGGCTACTGATCCTGATAATATCCAAGGACATGCCAAGAATGTTTAGTTCCTGGAGCTCATTGGTCTAGAAATCAGTGGGACATCCCTTCCTGGTAAAGAACAAAATGTTATCCATGGCCTCTCCCAAGAACAAAAAAGAGACCCAAAATTTATAGGATTATTTGGTTATTGGCAACAGCACATCCCTCTCTTTGGACTTTTGCCCAAATTTTTTCATCAAGTGAACCAGAATTCTGTGCTCTTTTCCTGGGCACCCAAAGAGCACCAAACCCTTGAACAAGTAGGAGAAATGGGTAAACAGATCCTGCCATTAGGACGTTTTCATGATCAGGATTATGATGAATCATAAGTGTCAGTCATCAATGATAGGATTGATTAGAGTGTGTGGCAAAAACTCTACAGAATATGAAGGCCCTTAGAATTCTGGACTTGCAATTTAATAAAAGTCATGCTAAACTATGCATAGTTTGAAAAGCAACATCTAGTTTGCTATCAACCCAGTAGAAACTGAGAGACTTACAGGGGATTTTCCTATAGTCTCACCACCAGAAATACCCATCTTCGAGTAGATGCTAAGTAACTCTAAATCTCCTAAGCAAGTTTAAGCAAATGAAGACTCTACTGATAAATGGTGATAAATGGAAGCCCCATCAGGAGTGTCCAGTCTACATGGATAAGATGTAACTATTCCAACTAAGGAGGGTGAAAATAACCCACTCTTGTTACTGCTCCTGCAGAATGGGGACCACAATTGTCAATAATTCTTCCCCAATTATGCCAATGCATGTGATGTGACTTTGATGCGGAAAAAGAAACAGTAAACTAGAGTGGCAAAATCTGGGTATAAACAAAGGAAGTCTACACACTTCATAGAAACTATCAGCCTTCATAGTCGGCCACAGTAGAGCTTGGGCTATTCTACTGGCCCTATACACTATCCCTGCAACATGTATACCTGTTTATAGACTCTTGGGTAGTGGCCAATGTATCTGCCACTTTTAAGGCAATGAAATTAGTGGATCATGAAAAGCATTCCAGTCAGGAGATCCCAGATCACCTTTCACAACCTTCATCTAAAGATGTTTGTAACCCATGTATAGGTCCATTAACATGGACCCTACCCTGACTTAAGGCAATATCCTCAGTATCTCCTGGGTTTCATGACCAAACTATGCATGGTAACTCATTGACCACAACTGCATAGGCAACTGAAGAAAGAATCTACTTAGTCCAAACAGAAACCCAATTAGTGCTAGACTAATGCCTGATATGTCAACAGAAGAAATGTGTTGCTGCATTTTCATTAATATGACTCCCCCAGGGAACTCTACTAGCACCCTCTTAGCAACTAGATTTCACTGACCTCCTACCTTCACAAAAGCAACTCCAATATGTTAGAGTGATTAACACATACCAGATATGGGAAAACTATTGTAATGCCAGCTTCCACCACAAAGGCATCCAAACTGTCAAGAACCACCGTTTTATTCCTCAAGGAGGTTTGACTACTGAGATTACAATTCTACTGACAGTGGAATCTCACTTTGTGCTGCTTTTCCATGGACCTTAGAACAAGGCTATGGTATCTAGGTGTTTCAACCTTGGTGGCAGGGATAATTGAACCATGGAATGGACTGCTAAAACCCAGCTCAAACGCCCTATTTCCAACAACTCATGGAAAAGATGACTAGATGGCCTTCCAGGATTAGTTTTCACCTGAAGCTTACCATGCTTAGAAAGAAATGATCTTCCCTGGCCCATCTTCTGAACATACACTTATCAGGAGGTAGAGACAAGGGATTACAACTGACTTTTGGCAGGGCTTTTTAATTTTTTAACATCCTTTTATAATTTTGAGTTCCAAATTCTCTCCTTCCCTCAAGTCCCACTCACTAAGAAGGTAAACAGTATCATACCTATCATACATGTGAAATCATATTTCTTTATGACTTCAAAACATATTTCTATATTAGACTTGTTGCTAACAAAAGCAAGAAAAATAAAGTAAAAAAAAGATGTGCTTCAATCTGTACTTAGATCAATAGTTGCCTCTATGGAAGTAGGTAGCATTTTTTATCATGAGTCCTTTAGAATTCTCAAGGATCATTGTATTAATCAAAGTAACTAAGTCTTTCATAGTTTATTGTTGTCATTTGGTTGTTTTTTAGTCATGTCTGACCCTTCATGACTTTAGTATTCAGACCTAATAGTAATATTTTACAGATGATTAAAATGATGCAAACAGGTTTAAGTGATTTGCCCAGGGTGTCCCAGCTGGTGTTTGTCTTAGCCAGCTTTGGATTAAGGAAGATTCATCTTCCTGGCCCTAGGCTCAACATTCTTCCCACTGCACCACCATCATAGTTGATTATCATTACAATATTGCAGGTACTCTGTATCATCTTCTCCTGGTTTTACTCCCTTCATTTGTATCAATTCATATAAATCTTTCAGGTTGTTTCTGAAACCATCTTGACTGTCATTTCTTGTAGCACAATAGTATTACATCACAGTCATACATCACAAATTGTTCAGTCATTCCCTCAACTGATGGGCATCCTCTCAATTTCAATTCTTTGCTACCACATAAAGCTTTTATAAATATTTGTGTATATATAGGTTCTTTTCTTTGATTTCTTTAGTATTCAGACCTAATAGTAATATTGCTGGTCAAAGGGTGTAGTTTTATAGCCCTTTGATCATAGTTCCAAATTGTTCTCCAGAATGATTGGACCAGCTCACAACTCCACCATCAATTTTTCCAGATCTCTGGCAGCTTTTTTGTCACATTAATGCATCTGATAAGTGTGAGATGCTACCTCAGAGTTGTTTCAATGTGCATTTCTCCAATAATTAGTGATTTATAGAATCTTTTCATGACTATTGATCATTTCCATTTCTTCTTCCAAAAACTGCTTGTTCATATCATTTGATCATTTATCAGCTGGGAAATAGATCTTATATTTATAAATTTGACATAGTTCCCTATATTTTGGGTGAATTTTGTTGGTTTTGCTGGGCTTTTTGTTAGTTTACTTGTTTTTAGAGCACAAGATAAGCCTTATTTACCCCAATCAAACAAAACCAAGTCACAGGTCAGAGAGGATTTTTCAGTTGAATTGACAAACCATCAATACAAATCTCTTGCCCTTTCCACTGGATCTCAACCTTTTTCTAGAAACTATGCAAGCCTTGAGACTCCAAATTGTAGCTTGTTTCATTAAATATTTCCCAATTATATTTTAAAATATTTTTTATCTTCATGATTTAAAATTTTGAGTTCCAAATTCTCTCTCCCTCCTAAACCTTCCCCACCTCTTGAGAAAGCATACAATATGATCATGATTATACATGTGAAGTTATGGAAAACATATTTCTATGTTAGCCATGTTGCAAAAACCCCACATATACACAATTAAAGAAAAATTTATAAATATACTTCAGTTTGTACTTAGAGTTCATTAGTTCTTTCTCTGTACGTAGGTTGCATTCTTCGTCATCAGTCATTTGGAATTATCTTGGACTATAGTTCATCATTACAACATTGATGTCATTGTGTATACAGTGTTCTCCTGGTTCTGCTAACTTCACTTTGCAACAATTCATATAAGACTTATCAGATTTTTCCAAAATCTTCTTGTTTGCCAGTTCTTATACAACAACAGTATTCCATCACAATCATATATCACAACTTATTCAGTCAATCTCAAATTCATAGATATCCCTTAATTTCCAATTTTCTTGCTTCCACAAAAAGCTGCTATAAATAGTTTCGTATAAGTAGATCCTTTTCCCTTTTTTTATTTCTTAGTAGTATTGCTGAGTCAAAGGATATGGACAGTTTTATAGCCCTTTGGGCATGATTCTATATTGTTCTCCAGAATGAGTCAGTTCACAACTCTACCAACAGTGCATTAGTGTCCCAATTTTTTCACATCCCCTCCAGCATTTGTCCTTTTCCTTTTCTATGATGTTAGCCAATATGATATGAATGAGGTGGTACCAAATAGATGTTTTAATTTGAATTTCTCTAATCAATAGTAATTTTGAGCATTTTTTCTTATAATTATAGATAGGTGTGCTTTTTTGAAAACTGCTATTCATATCCTTTGATCATTGATCAATTAGGGAATGACTCTTATTTTTATAAATTTGGCTGAGTTTTATACTTGAGAAATGAGACCTTTATCAGAGGTATAAAATTTCCTCCCTAGTTTCTTGCTTTCCTTCTAATTTGGACTGCATTAGGAATTTTTTGTGCAAAAACCTTTTAAGTTCATATAATCAAAAGTATCCATTTTCCGTCCTGTGAACCTTTCTATTTTTTGTTTAATCATAAACGCTTCCCTTATCCATAGATCTGGCAGATAAATTTTTCCATGTTCTATTAATTTACTTATAATATCACCCTTTATGTCTAAACAATTTTTCCATTTTGAACTGATGTTCTTAGTATATAGTGTGAGATATTGACCTATGGCTAGTTTCTACCCAACTGCTTTCCAATTTTCCGACAATATTTGTCAAATAGAGAATTCTTGTTCCAAAAGTTTGAATCTTTGCATTATCAAACACTAAATTACTATAGCCATTTACTACTGTGTATTGTGTACCTAATCTATTCCACTGATCTAACATCTATTTCTTATCCAGCACCAGATTGTTTAATGATTGCAACTTTGCAATGTAGTTTGAAATCTGATATTGCTAGGCCACCTTCCTTCACATTTGTTTCATTGAGTCTTTTGATATTCTAGATCTTTTGTTCTTTCAGGAATTTTATTATTTTTTTCTAACTCTATAAAAATGTCCCCTGGTAGTTTTATTGGTATGGCAATGAAAAGTAAATTAATGTGGGCAGAACTGTTATTTTTATGATATTGATTCAGGCTATCCATGAACAATTCATATTTGTCCAATTGTTTAGATCTATCTTTATTTGTGCGAAAAGTATTTTGTAATTGTGTTCATATAATTCCTGGGTTTGACTTGGCAGGTAGACTCCCAAGTATTTTACATTATCTACAATTATTTTAAAAGGAATTTTTCTTTCTATCTCTTCCTGTTGGGTTTCATTGGTAATATGTAGAAATGCAGATGATTTGTGTGTGTATGTTTATTTTATATCGTGCACCTTTGCTAAAGTTTTTAATTATTTCAACTAGGTTTTTAGATGATTCCTAAGGTTCTCTATTTATACTGAAAAAAGTGACAGTTTTATTTCTTGATTACTTATTCTTATTACTTCAGTTACTTTTCTAGTCTTGTGGCTATATCTAGCATTTCTAGCACAATATTGAACCATAATAGTGTAATGAACATCCTTATTTCACTGTTGATTTTATTGGGAAGGTTCCTATAATCTCCAATAGAGATGGGAAGATTTCTATAATCCTCATTACAGATAATGCTTTAGATAAATTCTGCTTTTCATTTGAAGAAAGGTTCCAGTTTTTTTCTGTGCTTTCTAGCATTTTTAATAGAAATATGCATTATATTTGGTCAAAAGGCATCTATTAATATAATCATATGATTTATATTGTTTTTGTGGTTGATTAAGTCAATTGTTCATATTTTTCTTATATAAATCCCAACTTGTCGTTGTGTATGATCTTTGTGATATGTTACTGTAATCTCCTTGCTAGTATTTTATTTAAAATTTTTGTAACAGTATTCATTAGGGATATTGATCTATAGTTTTCTTTCCCTGTTTTTCCTCTCCCTGGTTAAGATAACAGCATCCTATTTGCATCATAAAAGGAATTTGGTAGGACTCCTTTACCTATTTTTCAAGTTTATATAGTACTGGAATTAATTGTTCTATAAATTTTTGGTAGAATTCACTTGTAGATCCATCTGGTCCAGGGAATTTTTCCTTAGTGAGCTTATTTATGACTTGTTCAAGATAAGAGTTTTTTTTAAGAGAAGAGTTGTTTAAGTATTCTATTTCTTCTGTCAATATGGGCAATTTATATATTTGTACATATTTATCTATTTCTTTTAGAGTGTTAGTTTTATTGACATATAATTGGGAAAATAATTCCTAGTAATTTCTTTAACTTCATCTTAATTGGTGTGCAACTAACTTAAAATCCAGTGACTCCCTATAACCTCCAACATCAAATATAAAATGCTCTGTTTGGCATTCAAAGCCCTGCATAAGCCAGCCCTCTTTTCTCACCCCATCCCCACCACTATCCCACCTTTGTAGTTTTCTTATATTTCATTCACTCCTTCCCTCATATTGTTCAGTTCGGTTCAAACCATTGACCTCCTTGCTGTTTCTCAGACACTCCATCTCCCTGTTCTAGACAGTTTCTCTGGCTGTCTCCCCTTCCTAGAATGTTCTGTGTCTGTGCCTTTTGGCTTCCCTAGCCTCCTTTAAGTCCCAGTAAAATCCTACCTTTTACAGGAAGACTTTCCCAATCCCTCTTAATTCTAATATATTCCTCTCTTGATTATTTCGTCTTTATCCTGAAAAATCCTTGTTTGTACATAGTTGTTTGTATGTTGTGTTCCCCATTAGATTGCAAACTCCTTGAGGACTAGAACTATCTTTTGCCTTTCTTTGTATTTCCAGCACTTAGCACATGGACTGCCACATAGTAGAGATTTGATAAATGCTTATGGATTTACTACTGTGCTGAGCCATTGCTGGTACTTGCTTGTGTGACTGAAGGGCTGGACAGTTCCAGCTGAGAAGTAGCAAACTGCCTGATATGTGATTAATCCTTGAGTACTTGTATCCTTTCATGACTCTTCACCTATGATCTACTCACAGAGGCAAAAGGAGAGACTGAAACAAGGGAAAACAAAGGTGGAAATGTAGAGGGAAGGAGAATGCTTCCATGAGGGAAGAGAAACCAGGGGAGATGGGAACCTTGCAAAGAGTACAAGGTTCAGGGACTTAGTTTTAGAGAAACTAGTCATTCTGCTTCAGCAAAGGTATTTTCCAGGACCACATGGCACTTTTACAAATATTGACCAGGCATTAGAGCACAATGACATTGTAAACAAACATAACAAGGAAGAAATGTTAAATGCATCTTTTGAAGACCATAATGCAACTAAAAATAGACATCGGTTCAGGGAGAACAAACAAAAGACTCCAATCCAAATGAAGATTTAACAGCAGAATCCTAAATAATGAGTGGATCAAAGAATAAATCATAGAAACAATTAATTATTATGTGAAAGAGAATGAAAACATGAAACAGCATACCAAAGTTTCTGGAATGCAGTTAAAGAGAACTCAGGAGAAAAAAAATCATTTCCCTACAAACATACATTAGCAGAATAAATAAAGGGAGTATTAATGAACTGAATATCCTTTTTTTTTTAAATTAGGAAGCCAATAAATAAGAAAACCCAAAATAAGCACAAAAGAGAAGATATTAAATTAAAAGAAATAGATAAATTGGACATAAACCCATAGAAATGAATAATAAAATGAAAAGCTAATCTTTGCAAAGACTAATAAAAATGATAAACTTTTAGCTAATCTGATTAAAAAGAAGAAGCCAAAATGAGATATCTCGAAAATAGTATAAATAGTACAGGCCCAGGCAAGTAAGAAGTCAAGGGTAGAGAAGTCCTGTTATGGCAGGAAAATGCGATGGCATATCATAGACCCAGGCAGGCAAGCTCCAGAGAGGAGGAGTTAATGATACAAGATCTAGAATTAAGAGACCTGAGAAATCCTTTGATCTAATCCAGTAACTTCATAGATGAAAAAATTTAGACTCAGAGAAATTAAGAAACTTGTCCAAGGTCACATAGCAGCCAAGATCTGAAACCAAGACTTGACTTTACATGCAGGGCTCTTCCTTCTATGCCAAAAGAAGACAAGGTTATTGAATATTGATCCTGGGACAGTTAATTCCCTGACCTATTTTTAAATTCTTGTTAGATGAGGTTGGCTCTAAATCCTAGGCACTGATTTGAGTCAGAAGAAAGTTGGAGGCAGAGAGGGGAACACTGAACCTGGTAGAAGCAGAAACAGACTCTAGAATTATCTCACAAATTGACATGTGGAAAAGAGAGAATTAAGAGAAATTATGTAGTCTGACTGGTAGATCACAAAACAAAAAATTAGCATCTTAATGTAAACTTACAGGTCAATGGGAAACATCTTAGAGCATTTAGCATAGGTATGTAATGTAATAGATGCAAACTTCAAAAGAAACTGACAAGAGTATTCAGTTTCTTTGTAAAATAATGGGCACCTTTTCTCCCCTTTTTTGCCCACCCCACTTTTCAAGGGGTTGAGAATGACTATAATATACACAGAAGCAGGAATGGTAACTATAGAAGTGTAAAATTGGTTGCGGAAAATGCGAGGGAAAAAAACAGTCTCTTTAATTTGCAAAAACAATCAGTAGCCTGTTCAAACACAAAACCACTTTGGCAGCCATAGAAGATAAGCTTGCCCAGAAAGCCTGTCTGTGGAGAGACAAATTTTCTTCCTCTCTGGAACTAATGGATATGTTTGCTTTCTTGTCAGGTTCCTATCTTATCAACTATGTGATGTTTTTACCTTGAGGCCATTTACCCAACTGTGCAATGATCTACACAATACATGAAAGTCAATGGGATTAGATCCTGTTCCCGTAGGGACAACTCTGAGAACAAAGGGTTATAGCAGTGGTTTTAGGA
This sequence comes from Potorous gilbertii, assembly GCA_028658325.1. Classification (NCBI taxonomy): domain Eukaryota; kingdom Metazoa; phylum Chordata; class Mammalia; order Diprotodontia; family Potoroidae; genus Potorous; species Potorous gilbertii. The sequence goes on from CM053772.1 coordinate 136,155,955, forward strand.
TAAACTTTGGATAGCTAATTATTTATCAGCAACCTTTATTAGATCAGCATTCCATACAGCCTTTAAAACTCAGAGAATTTTCTTTCATAGACATTAGTTCTTAATATTTCATCATCTTAGCAGATGTAAAAATACAAAATACATAATATATATACTATATATATATCTTTTCTCACAACATTTTCTATTATAATTAAGCAGTCTGAGTTAGCCATACGTCTGTGCTATCTAAGTACATTTCCTTCAGTGGTGCATTGACTTTCTACTTTTCTACTTCTACATGCATACCACTTCCCAAAGGAAGTTTTACAATGACTCTCAAGAAAAGGACTTCTCACATAGATTAGTAATATTAATTAATCCTTTACTCTCTTCATGCTTGGGAACCAAAATGATATATAATTGGAAGTATCACATATTTAGACACTGGAAAATATATATACTTAAATACACAGTAAATGAGACTTGCAGAAATTACTTAAATTAATGAGAGACATCAATTTTATTTTATTTTATTTTTCTTTTTTCTGTATAAAAATAAGCAACTGATGCTGGATCCAAAGGGTTGGACTACTACTCTCCTCTCTCAGTGTAGTACATTGTTCCTCTCACATCTACACCCACGCATGAGCAATCTAGGTTCAGTCCTGAAAGAGGGTAACCTCTAATAGACAAGTTAGTCTCTTTTTCTCATACTCTTTGTTTCTTTATGCCTCCATCCCATCAGAGTGCCCTAGGAAAAACTATTTAAGGTTTATGTTTGGATCATATCTCCCCACTTCAAAAAAAGGGTAAGTACGCAATATACAATATGAATCAAATGTAAGACTGCTATTTATTTCCCCTACACATAAGGCCTACAAATGAGTATTGACAAAAAGATATAGGATATAATAACATAACTTCTATCATACTTTCCCAGGACGTTAAAACTGTGAAGACGTAAAGCATTTTGTGACACTAATGAACAGGCATGTTTACATTTCACTTCATTTCTACACAATCATACACAATTCCCTCTAGGACCAAGTCTCCTGGTAAACCAGGGCAGGGGTCATCCTCCCTAATGTAGAAATTTACCTCTGTCATGAGTCAATTTCACAACTAAGGGACCCAAGATCTCTGCACATCTTTAACTCACAAAGTTGTCTCTAAGGCTAGGCATATCCATCTAGGGACTGCTGTTTGATGACTTATATTAAAAAAAAATAAAACAAGAGTAGTGGCCAGGGACCCATGGCCCAGGTTCAGGCTCACCTAGATTCACAAGGTATCTGGGCATTTATATGGTGCTTTAAGGTTTGCAAAGCACTCTATGTTACCTCATTTGATTCTCACAATACCTGTGAGGTAGGTGTTAATATTATCTCCATTTTACAGATGAGGAAACTGAGACAGAGACAGGTTACATGACCCAGTGTCATCTAGCTAAGGGATTCAAGCTCAGGGATTCCGGAAGGCAAATCCCATGCTCTATCTACTTCTATCGAGATTCCACATGCTCACATGTAGCCAACATGGAGAAAGGCAGCCCCATAACCACACCTCTCATAATAAAGGCTCCAATAGTCATGACACACAAAGAGAGAGGAGAAGGCTGATCACTTCCTCTTAAAGATTAACTGATTCATCAGCTCTTCCAGATCTGCGGTCAAACAAGTGAATTGCTTTGTCATCTCAAAGCTCAAAGTCCTTCAGTATTGAAGTGTGTGTGTCCACGGAAGTGTCCATGGAAACTTTGCCACATGATGTGAGGTCCAACCCATACAAGATCTGTATAATGACTACTCTTTTTTAAGTTCTTATTGATAATTTTTCTTTGTACCTTGACTTCATTTCTGAATATTCCATCCTCCTCTTGTCCCCAGCAAGCTGTTTCTTGAAACAAATAATTTAAACAGAAAGAAGTTTTTTAAAAGTAGTTTAGCAAAACTAATCAAAATACCAACTGATTCTGACAGTAGTAGACAGTGTATTACCTCTTCTGGGCCCCCTCCCCAATTTAACTTTCACAAGTTTTCCAGTTGGGGCCCCCATGTGATGATTATTAGCTCAGGTTCAAAGGGCTAGTTCTCTGGTCCTGAACTTACCCAAACCATATCTCAATGAATTCTCCTTTCATGGTTAGTCAGGAGATACAATTAATGTACAGCCAAAGCATTTACTGAGATGGCATAATAAAAGAGCAGGTACAAAACATTTCCCACCTAAGAGCTCTGCTGTCATAGATCCTGTCCAGGACCACATTCCGCAAAGGGAATTTCAACAGGTTGAAATTCAACAAAAGTTTTCAATGAATCCCAACAAGACAAATGGCTCCTGAAATGCCCTCAAAGGGCACTTAGCAATATATAGGATGATACAAACTGAGAGTTTTCTTCACCCCTCACTAGGACAAGGAGATTAAATTAAAAAAGAATCAAACTCAAAAAGTTCCAAAAGATATGTGGGCTTCTCCAAGAATTTTAAGCACTTGAATTTGATTACTTGAAGTTTCCAGACCATTGAGTGAACCTTATACTATGAACCTGTAGTCAGTGAGGATCACAGACCAGCCACCTATACTTGTGTCATAGTATGGCAAACAGTATAGATTTGCTTAGAGGCAAAATAATGAAAAAAGTGAACATAGTTGAGTTCCCATAGTGAGCTCAAGGTACAGTTCCCCCACTCTACATAAGCAGTGTTCCAGACCCATAATCCCTCCTCTCTGGTAACATCATAATTAAACACTGGTAAGTTTTTCTTTATTCTACTCTAAATTTTTATACTATTTACTCATTTATTTCTATTATCTATTCTTCTAAAAATTTTGTTATTTTCTTGTTATTCTTTATACTTACATTGATATAGTCATTTTGTACATATTTTTTCCTGATTTTGCTCGCTAATAGAATGATTTGAACACATTGACCATTTTCTTTACATATTTCAGGACTTTTATGTAGTCTACATTCTCAGTCTTCACTGTAATGCATATGGGATATGCACCTGTGAGTCCAGGAGCAATCAGCCTGTAACAAATTGATGCTGCAGTCATGCTTATTACCTTCAGTATCTAGAGTGACCTCCTTCTCCTGCTTCATTTTCTTTTCCTAATGTTGGTCCTATAGACATGCATCTTCTGCAGCATTTTCCTCATGGGTATTTCCAGTCTCTTATGCAATCGTAACAAAAAGTAATTCTATTTTTCTGGTTTTCTCCTGATGGTGGTAGTTGCATAAGATCCTATTATGGATTTCTATTCCCACATCTCTTTATTTTTCCAAGAAAAATGGGTTTGTCCATGGGACCACCTCTCTCTCATCAGATTTTTGGTGAGTTGTTTTCAGTTGAATCTTCATTTGTATGTCTAATTACATGCTTCATTCCTATGTCCCAACCATGAGAAGTTGTTCCTGAAGTGTTTGGGGTTGATTTTTGCAAGACAGATGACCTCAAGGACTCCTTTCCCATTATTCAAATGTTTTTATGTGTTCATCAATTTGTCACAGGTCAGTAATTGTTTCATTGTTAGAGCAATCTTTAAGTCAAGTTAGTCCTTTAGGCCTTCAGGCAGCCTTCTCATCTTAGCTCTTTCAGGGGGTACCACTCTACTCAATAATCATTTTTTTTTACTTCCCACACCATAAATTTAGATGGTAATTTTCTTTTGTACAATGCCCAGTGGTTTTGTCAAACTCGGTAAATGTCATTTCAGTTGTTAAGTCAGGACCATAGAAGCACTCCAGGTTTTAAAAGCATTCCTGATATGACTGGAGGATTCTTTTCCTCAGAGGGTGGAGTCTTAACCCTTTTAGTGTTGTAGACGCCTTTGGAAGTCTGGAAAAGCCTACGGATACCTCCTCAGAACAATGTTTTTAAATGCATAAAATAAATAAAATACATGGAAATACAAAGAAAACAAATTATATTGAAATATAGATAGTAATTTTTTTTTAAGTTTATAGACCAAGGTTGAGAACCCTAGCCTTAAAACCTAAAGGTCTTCCAATGTGAAGCTTCTGACCCTTTTATCAAGCAATTTTTTTTGTTTTTGCCATATTTGCTAGCCCTGTAGTAGGTCTGTTGCATGCTCAGTCTAGTCCTTTATTCTTTCTAACTCAGGAACTCAAAGGTCCTTACCTGGGAAAACTCCTATTTGGGGCTGGTAGCCATTTGGATTGAGATTTATAATATTGGATCTGTCCATAGATTCTCTGTAAAACCGAGGGGATTTAGTCTTCTCCTGACAATGAGGTCATGTTTTTATGCTTCTAGAGAACTAGAATGTCCCTTACGTACAGGTGAGCTATCTCTTTCTACCATAGGTGACCTAGCTTTGGCCCTTCCTAAAGGAGATGGTACTCTGTTGTTTGTTCATCCTTTAAACTAAAAGAGGATGAAAGACAGCACAATGTTAGGGTCAAGATGCAGTGTGTTCAACTATGGCTGATCACTTCAATACAAACTCAGAAGGTTCTACCACAGGTCAGGCACAAATCATCTGTTTGAATATTGGGGATGAAGATGTCTCTGGATTTGCACATTTTGTTTCCTTTGTACTACTTTGATCCTGTTTTTGCTCATAGGGCATAGCATCTGCTTTGATGCAAGTAGGCCATGCTGGGCTGTCCTGTGCCAGTATCTCCCATCTCTCACAATTGATACTTAAGTTCTTCAGAGAGACTTTGAGAGTGCCCTTGTATCTTGTATTCCAGCCTCCATGTGAGAGCTTTCTTTGGGCAAGTTCTCCACAAAATAGTCAGAAAGAACTTGTACTTCTGGTGGGAGGGCTTGCCAAGTCCTTTTCTTCCTCTAGGCTCAGGCAAAGCTTTCATTTCTAATCAGTCAGTTAACCAGCAAGTATTAATTAATGCTTACAATGTGAGAGGTACTAAGATTTGGGAACATAAAGAAAGGCAAAAATAGTCTTACCCTCAAAGAGTTTACATTCCAATAAGCGAATAACCATGTTGTTTGTATAAAGTACAAGATGCAGATAGAGCAAACGGGCATAGAGAATATGGAATCAAGTTTACTCACAGATAAAATGCCCAATTCTGATAATAAGAACCTTGCTTCAGCTTCCTCTACAGCAGGATTTAGGGCAGCCAGTGAAAAATGTAGGGTCAAAAATTTCTCTGCATCAAAAAGAGATTGCAAACCACTTTCCAGTTACTATCCCCTACATGGATCGTGTCAGCAATTTTGAGCTCTCAAATAGGTCTTGTAATACATAGAACAAATCATTCATTAATGGTTTTTCCTGTCCTTATTCCACTATAAACCAGCAGTAGGCAAACCCAGCCACCTATTTTTGTATGGCCCAAGGTCCAAGTATAGTTTTAACATTTTTAAATAAAGGTTTATTGTATTTACATAAACTGTTCTGTAGTCCACCAACTCTTACTGTATCCTTCAATTTTTCAAAATATTGTCAGTTTTGTCTTTTTCGATTGTCACTAAATATGAATATTAATGCCTAAGACAAGATTTTAATCTTATTTTTAAAAATTCACTCATAACTTCAAAATATTGATCCATAATGACAATACTTGAGTTATAGTATGAAAATGAACTATACCACAATAGTACAGTAGTGTTAGTAGTGCTGTGAGCAATTGACATGTATCAAGTAGCATTAAAGGAAATATGCACATTACCAACAATGAAAGTAATATCACTCTCTGGCTATTGTTACAGTTTCCACCATTAAATAACAGGCATTCATATGCAGATGAAACCCTGAGGTGTAACTGACTGGATACAATGGAGAGAACTACACAGAGGGAGACCTAAAAAAGTCACATATATTCAAAAGAAAAGCAAAACTGAACAAAGCAAACAGAAATGGTACTTAAAATAAAAATTGAACTGAAAGCTTCGGTGAAAAAGTTTAAAAAAAGGAAAAGAAAGAATATAGCATAATTAGGAAACAAAAGTGTACTTCAAAAGAAAACAAAACTGTATTTCACAGTCATAAAATTCAAAATGCAACAAGTAAAAATTATGAGATTCAGAGAACATGTCTTTCCACTAATAGCAAAACTAATGAGCTAAATTCAATTGTAAACTCAAAACATAAAAAAAACTGTAGCATAAAAATGAGAAAAGATAAAAATTTTAAAATTTTAATATAGGTATCTACAATTCTGCCTAACATAATCAGGAAGAAGAAATTAAAGCAGTACTGAAACTCCTAATTAGAAAATAAATAAAAGGTTAAAAAAATAAAATTCAGCCCAAGATGGGCCTCTGCTTGTAATAGTAGCTAAGGATTGGAGATATATGGCTAGAGTAATCTTCCTACTCTTTGTAGATGGTGATCAGCCTCATGTTAGCAGAACCATTTCTTCCCACCTCTTCTTTTCAAATCTCTCTCTCTCTCTCTCTCTCTCTCTCTCTCTCTTTCTCTCTCTCCCTCTCTCTCTCTCTCTTACTGTTCCCTCAGCTTCATGCTATGAAGGGAGGGTTTCTTGGAATTTATGAAAGTAGAATACTTAGGAAGGTGAGTTGCCTGGAAGAGGAACTCTGGGAGGGATCTTCTCCCTAATAGGACTCCTGTCCCTTAACACTGCTGTGATGGTAATTTAAATGGGAATTTAATGGGAAGATCTTTCCCATTCATTAAGTAGGCCTATGTGACTTGCCTGGAGCCTGTGGTGGGAGGAGTTTGCTGAACAGGTGGAACCAGAAGGATGAAACAGAAAGAGGCCGAGCTAGAGCAGAGCTGAGAGGAAGTTAGTCAGAGAGCAGTTAGAACTAAAGGATGCAGGCAAGTAGGCAGTGTGAGAGAAGGGTATTTTGTTTAAGGAAGTCTGTTTGTGATTTGTTTGAGAGAGCAGTTTGTGGGAAGCCTAGCAGAGGGAAGTCTTGAGGCTGGTGTTGCCCTCTGCATTGTTAATGTGTATAGATTTCTTTGTTACTATGATAGATTTGGCTTTCTGGTGTCTGAATAAATGTTTTGGTTCTGTCTTCCACGTGGAGAGTCTGTTGTATTTTGTGATCCAGAACTGCACAGACGCATCCATGGCTACCATCAGCAATGTGAATATTGCATTGGTGTTGCAACTGCTGACCCATTTGCACCACAGGATAGATCTACAATGATCCATATTCCCATGATTTCATCTTTTCCTTCCTTTAGGGGCATTATAATAATGTTTGCCAAAAAGAAATCTCTTTGATTTGTTTTGAGTGCCAGTGTCCTAAATATAAGCTCTTTCTAAGGTGGCTTTAAATATGATTCCATGGCATGGTCCCTAAGAATGATGGTATAACAAGGTCTCCTTCAACTCTCAGAATCTCAGTTTTCTCACCTGTAAAACAGAAGTGATAATAGCTCCTACCTTATGGAGTAGTTTTAATGATCAAATGAGATAAAGTCATATGATAACATATGTAAAACATTTCACAAACTTTAAAAAGCTATATAAATTTGAGCTATTATTACAATTGTTGACAGAGTTATTTTTCTGGAAGCCAATCTTATTTCGGCAGAGGGTGGATTTGAGATGAGAGAGAATGGAACCGAGGAAATCATTTAGAAAACTATTTCACTGGCTAAAGGAAAATATAATGAGGGTGTGAATAGGAGTAGTAGTAATGGACATAGAAAGAAATAGGCTGATTTGAGGAGACTTATGACACCTTCAAAGTACCAATATGTAGCTCTGGGACCAAGTAGCCTGGTAAAAGTTTCTGAGGCAATAATTTTTTTGTCATTCTAACTTTCAAGTTTCATTTTTAAAAGAAATAATGGACATTTTAGCAACCTGGAGTTTCTTTTCAGCTCTTTCTAGCAGACCTCATAGGTGTTTTTGTAGTACCTTTTGCAATGTTTTTATCTTTAGGTACTTAGGGAACAATTCAATCAGGAAATAACAGAATGGTTTTTGTTCCTGGCTTTATTACTGATTAGTTCTGTCACTCTCCACATATCACCTAATATTTTCATTTCAGTTTCTCCCTTTGGGAAACCATTATATTTCTTCTTATATTAAAAAGTATGTAGTCCATTAAAACATCATGTCTCCAAAACACTATGAGGCATTTGGAAGTAAAGTCCTATTCTATTATGATTTTAACTGACTCACAATTTTCCTACTTTCTGATTATTCATTTCTATACACCTAGGACAAAAGCAACCCTAATAGTTTTCCAATAAACATGTGTGTGTATCTTTTTTTAAAGCAGGCCATCTGTTCAAGGCTTTGTGTTCGCTTTTCTTGTCACCCATTCATACTACAGTGGACGATTTGGCCATGTTTTTCAGTAACCAAAGTTGATTTTCCCCTCAATTCTCTCATTCATTCCTCTCCTCCCATCATTTGTAGGCTCTATCACCATTTTCCAAATCAATGGAAATTTCATTGGTTTTCATGTGACTTTCCACACTAACTATATAAAAGATGATCTACAATAATACACTGCACACAACAGGTACTTAAAAATGTTTTTGTCATCGCCATAGGAAGCAGACATTAAAAGCACTATCTGAAAAAATGGTTATATAACAGAGGCACGGGTTTTATTCCCTTTTAGAATGTTTTAGTAATATATACTTTAAAAGATGCTTTTCTACTTATTCTTATTCAATTTTTGCCTTATCTTCTTAAATCTTGAAGAAAAATGAGATGTTAAAAGATTCACAGGGAGATCTCATCCACGTTGAGAGAATGTAAGGAAGCGGTTCATCTCAGATTCTTCTTCTCTATACTGTACTTCCCTCCCCAATAAAAACACAGTCCTCTTAGTTTAGTGGCTCTGATATACATCTCTGAAAGAAGAGGGATTTCAATTACTAGAACAAAGCATGATTTTGAAGAAAAGAGCCATGGCACAGGTCTTTCAGAAGATAAAGGACTTAGTGGAGTCACATGGTTTGATCTCTAGAAAAGAGAGACCAGACTACTTTGGGCACAGGGAAACCTTGCACATCCCCAGCCTGAGCTGTTCCTAAGATCCTGAAATAATGCAATACTCAATACTCGGCCACCCCCCAAAGCGGCCACAGGACCCAGGAAGACACAAAACAATATCAAGCATCACCCAGATATTTCCTCCTCCAGAAGTGTGTAGAGCCTTAACCTAACATGGTGTGAAATCAGGAAATAACTGTGGAAATAACAAGAGAACAAAAAGAACTCCTATCACAAAGAACAATTACTGTGACAAGGAAAAGAATGACTTTAAAATATATACAAAAAAAGTCCCAAAGAAAAATACAAAGAAAAGTTGAACACAGGTTCAACTTAAATTCTGGGAAGAGTGCCAAGAGGGCAGATTAGCAAGAAAAAATACAGCCTAGCTTCCTTACCATACTTCTTCCATAAACATCTGGAAAATTTACCATATCAAAATCTTATTAGGAAATTCAAGAAAACGTCACAACAGGCCATTTGTCCAGCAATGGGTAGCTTGGAGAGATAGACAAAGATGTCTGCTGACATCTTGGGGACAGAGCTTGGTCAGGAACACGTTGTACACAGAGTAATGCAGTGGCCAGTGCTGAAAGGGAGTTGAATCTGGGTACCAGAGTGGAAGACCAAATATAGGAATAGATCTCAAGGAGTCCATGAAGAGATACTATCTGGTAGCTCTGTTATATATTACCTACTTAGCTCCAGGTCACAGACCCAGAGTGGATTAAGAAGAGACTGCACCTAGGGGATTAGGAATAGTTGTAAAGAGGAGTGGTCATGGTCATAGGCCCTAGCTATGTGCTAGGTGAGAAACAAATTCAGAAGAAAACAGTAGTTGTGTGATTCTGATGCCATGGGCAAAGTATGAAATCAGTTCTAGCCCTCAGCCCAGGTTGAAGCCTGTAGTGGGATAAGGATGGCCAAAGGGGATAATCTTAGACCAAATGAAAGCCTCTAGTTCAGTGACTCTGAATCTACAGACCCACTCAGTGGTTGGGTTCAGCTGCAGTCTAGTGAAACTTCTAACCAGGGAAAGTCTGGGTCAGAAACTTGAAGAGCCCAAACTAGGAAGGCAGTAAACAGACTTTTCCCAGATCACTGAAAACTTTCCAGTATTCAGTCTGAGTCAGGAAACAAATAGGACACAAGAGGACAGTCCAAAAACTCCTGTAAAAAAAAACAACTTAAAATTATTTTTTAAATTAAATGAGAGTCCTAGAGGAAAGAAATGAGAGCTATGGAAGAGTGCATTACAAAGAGACTGACAGCTTGGCACAAAACCTTCCTCAAGCAACATACTCCTTAAAAATAAGAAGGGATCAAAGAAAATTTGACTACATAAAACAGAGACAAAATAAAACAAAATCATAAGACTCAAAAATTAGAGAAAGTATAAGCTATCTTATTATGGAAACTTGGGAAATAGTTCAAGAATAGATAATCTAAGAATCGGTGTCTGAAAGATACAGTGAACAAAAAGAGCCTAGATATCATATTTTGATAAATCACAAAATTATTTGAGCAAGGGGGCAAAGTAGAAATAGAAAAAATCCTCTGATCACCTCCAAATGATCACCCTAAAATGAAAACTCCTATGAACATTATTGCCAAAATCCAGTGCCTCAAATCAAAGAAAAAATACTAGATGCAAACAGCTGTGAAGAAGGAATTTGAGTACCAAGAAACCTCAGTCAGAATCACACAAGATTTTGCTGCCACCACCAAAAAGGAGTGGAGAGTATGATACAAAATTACAAATCGCGAAGATATGCTTATCTAAGAATAATTTACTCAACAAATTTGACTATAATTCTGAGGGGGAAAATAGAATTTCTATGAAATAGAATACTTGCAAGCATTCCTGATGAAAAGACTAACATTGAATAGAAACTGAAATAAAAACATAGGAGTTAAGAGAAACATAAAAAGGTAAATATATGTGAACAATTAGAAAAGCCTTTATAATGATGGGTAGTTTATCATCAATGGATATGATTCACGGGTCTCTTCAGAATCCTAATGTAAACAAGGGTTATAGAGAGAGTCAAATAAGACAGAGTACTTGAAAGAGGTTTTGTTATGTTAATTACCTTAAAAGAAGAAAGGGAGGAAGAAAGGGGAAAAGAGGATGGATGAAATTATTGTCTCATTTATACAAATGTAAAAGTGTGGGAAGTAGGCATCACTTGAAATTCTCTTCAAGTGGAAGGTAGGATGCACATAAGAGCACATGCTTGCTCATGCACACATGCGCGTGCGTACACACACACAAAGTACGATGCAGAAGTGAAATCTACTCAATAAGGAAAAAGAAGGAAAAGGAAGAGGTAAAGTGGGGAGTGAGGAGAATAAATTCAGGAAGCAATTAGTCATAAGCAAAACAAGCCTAAGTTTAGAGGCAGGATTGGGAAGGAGCGAAAGATAAGAAAGAAATGATAAGAACCTATAAGAGCACACTGTGGGTGGAGGCAAGAATTAATTGGGATATTCTGAAAAGCAATTTGAACCTATACCCAAGAAGTAAGCAAATTGTGTATAAACTTTGAATCAGCAATACCTACTATCCTGCACCCACAAAGAAATCAAAGAAAGAGGAAATAGGTCTATATATTGGTCAGTCAATAAACATTTATTAAGTTCCTACTAGATGTCAGGCACTGGGCTAAACTCTGAGGGTTAAAAAAGAAGTAAAAGATAAATCCTTGCCTTCAAGGAGCTTACACAACTAATAATGATGGAGACAAGTAAACAAACACGGTCAAGCCAGTTATATACAAGAGAAACAGGAAATAATTAAAAGAAAAAGTTCACTGGAACTAAGAGGGATTGGAAAAAGCTTCCTGTAGAAGAACCTTGCTTCATATTTTATAGAAAACAATTGAGGCCACTTCTCCGTTCCTAATCTCATGCACCTGATATGCCATCTGCTGCTACCTTTCACCCCTCTCTCACATGATGGGATAGCCTAAGTCCTTACCAAGGATAACTTCTCTCTCTGTACAAGTTATCCCCCTTCATCTTGTCTCCTCCAACGCATTGCCCTTCAGTCATCCCTACTCTACCACTTATTTCCATCTCTCCCCGTCTACCAATTAATTCCTCACTGCCTACAAATATGCTCGTCTCATCCATCTTTAAAAAAAAGCCCTCACTTCATCCTTCTATAGTTTCGCTGCCCTTTGTAACTGAATTCCTTGAAAAGGCTGTCTCCCATAGGTACCTCCATTTTCTCTTCTCTCCTGAGCTTCCTAACCCCTTATACTCTGGTTTCTGATCTTATCATTCCACCAAAACTGTACTTTCCAAAATTACTAATGTGCTCTTAGTTGCCAGAAGTCTCATTTTCCTTGACCTTTCTATAGCCCTTGATTCTGCTGATCTCTCTCTCCTTGATACTCTCTTTTCTCTAGACTTTCAGGGCATCACTTTCTCTCGTTTCTCCATCTATCTGACCACTTCTCTGTCTCCTTTACTTGATCCTCCTCCAGATCATGCCTTCTAATATAAGCCTCCCTCAGGGTGCTGTCCAGGGTTCTTTTCTCCCTCTATTTTTCATCCTTCCCAGCTATGTTTACCTCTCACTCACCTGAGCCTCTCAGTCTGGTCACTCTTAACACCAAGTTCTTAGCAGAGCATCATGTATTCTCTTTACCTTCTGAACATCAGAAATTCAGGCCAGAAATCCTGCCACACCTTTTCCCAATGAATAACACATTTCTTCGTAAAGAAATAAATTAGGTCATACTTCAACATCAAAATAAATTATATTTAATAAACATTTTCTTTATATGGTACCAATAGATGCATCCTAGGAGAGCAAAATGACACAGATAACTTTTACACTTTCTTTCACAATGTTTAATACTATGTTTATTTGCTATCAGAGAACCCCATAATTTACTGATAAGCTTTTGAAAAGGAATTAATAAGAGCTGAGGAGTAAACGAAGTCTTTGTCACATTCATCACATTGATAGGGTTTTCTCCCTAATATGAATAATTTTATTCTGAATAAACTGTGAGGTTTGATTGAAGGCTTTCCCTCACTCATTATATTCATAGGTTCTCTCTCCTAGAAGAATTCCCTCATTTTCAGAGAAACAGGACCTCTCATCAAAAGTTTTCTTGCATGCATTTTCACTTTTACAGTTTCTCCCTACTATGACTTTTCAAATTTTTGGAAATTTACTTTAAGATTGAAGGCTTTCACACAATTATTGCTCACATGTGGTTTCTCTCCAATAGAAATTCTTTGGTGTCAAATAAACAATAATGGGTTACTGATTTCATTCCAAAACACCTCCAGCCATTTAATATTTATTAAGTGCCAACTATATGCTAGGCACTGTGCTAAGTACTGAGGATACAACTAATAAGACAGTCCTTGCCCTCAAGGAACTTAAAATCTAAAGGGGGAGACAACACACAAAAGGAGTCAAGAAAGTGGAAGATGGTCGTTAGGAGGTACCTGGTGCTGGGTCATCTTGTTCCATGAAATTAAAACTAAGCAGACAAACAAATGCAAAGTGAAATGAACAAAGAGTACAGTTTCTGTCCTCTCTAAAGGAAGACATTAGGAAGAATTTGGTACACCACCCTCCAGTCTTCCAATCAAAGGGGAGAGGAAGCTGAGGGAGGTGGTGTCAATCAAGACTTGAGTTAAGATGGTGAGTTTAGTGTAATAAGCTTATCCTAGGAGAGGCACCTTATTCCTTGGAATTGAAACTAGGCAGAACAGTACATGCAAAGTGGAGTGAAGACTCCACTGAATTAATTGCATTTACAAAGCTTCTCCCTTGTATGGATTCTCTGATTTTTTTATTTAGTGTGAATCTTTTTCTTTCTGTGTATATGAAAGTTATTAGATCTCTCCTGTAGGAACTTTCTCTTCATTAACAATAACTGATCTATCTCTAACTTTCCTAATATGTTATTTTGAAATATTCTATATATGCATATATTCATTATTGCATTCTAGTGTATATTAAGGAGTCAATTATAAGTTTCTCTGATGTCAAATAAACGCAATAGATGGGTATATGGTATGTAAAGTTATGGGTTTTGCCCATTTATGTTATAAGTATCCACACAGGACTGTCTCCTTGTGTCTCATAGGGAGTTAAGATTATGTGTGTCTAGAATTTCCTCAAGCTTTTCCATGAGAGACTTCTGAGGAGGGGAAGCAAGGATTTGGAACCAGAGGCTATCCATTCTGTTCTCTCCAGATAGAGGGGGTATTGGACAAGAATTATTTCTATCTGCTCCCTTCATTATTGTCTAGGAAAAGTAACTTTTAGGCTTAAGTTAAGCTCCTGTTTGATAATCGTTAGCTTGGAAGGAGGCTGTCAAGTGATGTATCCAAGACTTGACTCTATTGCCACCAGATGCCAATCCCACAATGAACATACCTAGAAAATAGCAAATAAACCCATTTATCCACGTTGGATAACAAAATAGAAATCAGAGAAAATGTACACAGGAGAACATGGACCAGCAAGACAGTGAATGAGCTCACTGGGAGCAAAATAAGCTAAGCTAAGAGAGACAGAATCTCAGATTTTACCCAAAGAGAAATCCCTGAAGTCTCTACCTAGCGTAGCAAGCTGGGGATATGGACACGATAGACATTGTCAGATTTTCTAGATGTCAGCTACTTCCCAGAATCTTTCTCCTTTCATAAACATTAAAAAGATTGAAATCATTTAACCTCTCTCAATGAGGAGAGCCAGAAGAGCCTGGATTTCTCTTCTCTCCTGCTCTTATCAGCTTCTGCCTGACCCTCACACAGAGAGAGGGCATTGAATAATCAATATAAGGAGAGAGTCACATGCAACTGGCCCTTTGAGCCACAGGTCACAAAAGTATCGAGCACGGTGAGAGAAAGTACGAGTTATTCACATCTTTCTGTTCCTAAATGCATCTTTTGATACCACATAAGGAAATATGATAACCAGATGCAAGATACTTTGATGCTGAAGGATGGCCTACATTATTACATTCAAGTATAATATTTATTGGTACAGCAATAAATGTAATAATGTAAAATGACATGTTACATTCACAGTTCCTCTCCTCAGTAAGGCTTTTCCTGTGGATAATTGTTGCTTCCTTCTTCCCCAGTTTTCTGTCAGAGTGATTTCTTCTATTATCATTGATTATTTTGTTTCTCTTTTTCTAGATTGTCCTTCACTTCTCTGTATTTGCATTCCCAATCTATTGTTTTCTCTTTTGTTTCTTTTGTGAGTCTTACTATTGAATATTCTAATTTTTCTAGTCTGTTATTTCAGTTGTGCAGATCATAAATTCTGCTCTAATAATTTTCATTTCACTTTTGAACCAGGAACAGCATGTTGTGTTTCCATGTTCTCCTCACATTCCACAGGGTCCTCTGTGTTATCAAATGTTAGATCTTTTTCTTTCTTTTTTTTTTTTTTAGTATTTATTCATAGATTCCTGAACTCATTTACTAAATTTGGACACTTTCCAAAAATCCTTCTTCAGTTAATGTTTTCCTATGGTTTTCTATGTTCAGAGTCTTTGAGTTTTCTCCTTCCTGATATCTTGGATCATTTCAAATGCTTGGTATACCAGAAGTAGGTAAATTTACCACCAGATTTTTGCATGAATATTTGCCAAGTATATTTGGTGGTCTAGGAACTTACTATGGGAAGTCCAAGTCCTTTCAAATCATTTTCCCACATTTCCTAAAGGCCATCTGTTGGTTTTTATATTTTGATGTTTGATTATTTTTTCTGTGTTCATTTTGAAAACTACATGCTAAAGTAAATTTTGATGAATGAAATACTGACTATATTTATACAAATGCACATATATTATATATACAACATATATTCTATGTGTGTGTGTGTGTGTGTGTGTGTGTGTGTGTGTAATATTACATAGCTGTAGCTAGGTAGTGCAGTGATTACAGCACTGGGCTTGGAGTCAGGAAAATCTGAATTCAAATCTGACCTCAGACATTTACTAGCTAGCTGTGTGATCCTGGGCAAGTCACTTAATCCCTTTTGCCTTAGTTCCTCATCTGTAAAACAGGGACACACTGGAGAAGAAAATAGCAAGCTGCTTTAGTATCTTTGTCAAGAGAAACCTTATGGACAAAAATCCATGAGATCACGTAGTGTCAGACACGACTAAATGACTGAGCCACAAAAATATTATATGTTAAACATACAACATACATTATCTTTGTATAGCTTTCACGGAAAAGAATTAGTGCTGCATATATTTAAAGACCAAATTATATAAAATACTGAAATAAAATATTTTTAATAAAGGAGACGAATGATACTGACAATTCCACAGCTCTTAATTGCATGACTTGAAAACTTGTGATTTCTGAACACTTTTTAAATATCAGTATTTGTTAGTCCCTCTCTCAAAGTCCTGTGCCATCTCCAGTCATCCTGATTAATATCTGGTCACTGGATCCAGATGGCTCAGGAGGAGAAGTGAGGCTGGTGACCTGCACAGCCCTCCCTCACTCAAAACAAAGTCAAGTGCGATCATGTTATCAATTCTCTGATGGCATGGTCTTCTTCAGCAATGAAGGATGAACACAATCTCAAAGTCTAATGGATAGTTAAGCGTCATTTGCTTTTAGAGCAAATAACAAAAGATAGATTAATTGCAGTTGATATATCTTGACTACACCATAAATCATCCCCTATTCAATCTATCATTTCTGTCTTCATAACATCTCTTATATATGCCACCTTCTTTCCTCTGACACTAAAACCATCCTAGTGGAGGCCATCCTCACCTCACATCGGGACTACTTCAATAGCTTTTTTTGGTTGCCTCAAGTATCTCCTGAACTCAATCCATACTTCACTCAGTTATCAAACTGATCTTTCTAAAATGCAGGTCTGATCATATCACATCCTTCCTCCCCTAAATGATGGATCCCAGTGGCTCTCTATGGTATGGCTCTCTATACACAACTCCAGGTGATAAAATACTGTTTATCTTTACAGCCTTTCATTAGCTGACCTCTTTCTACCTTTGCAATCTTCCTATACCTTACTCCTCTCAATGTACTCTGCAATTCAGTGATACTGGCTGTTGCTTTTCCTTGAACAAGATAATTCGTCTCCTGACTCCAGGCATTTTCACCCATCCATACAATGTTCTCTTTCTGCATCTCCACCCTTTAACTTTCCTGGCTCCCTTCAAGCACCAACTAAACTGCCCACTTTGCTAGGAAGCCTTTCCTCTTCCTTAATCAGAATATTTTCCTTCTGAGATTACCTTCAATTTATCATATATATCTTGTTTGTACATAGTTGTTTGCCTGTTGTCTCCCCTCTTAGACTGTGAATTCTTTGGAGTAGGGAACTGTTTTCTTCCTTCTTTTCTATCCTTTCTTCTTCTCTGCTTCCCTTCCTTCATTCATTCTTTTTTATTCTTTCTTTTTATTTATTTTTTGGCTTTATTTTGAATTCCTAGCACTAAACACAGGGTCTGGCACCTAGTAGGTGCTTAATAAATGCTAGTTGTTTGATTAGCTGACATATAACCATAAATAAGTCATGAAAGTTTGAATTTAAAAAATTGAGGTGAAGATATTTGCATTTTCAAATAATCTATTTTGTTCAGTTTTTAAACAACTTTGAAAGTACTGAATTAAAGCTAGAAGTATAGAAGAAACTGAGATGATTATAAAATACTAAACAGAATTGATATTTGAGTAAGGCATATTTTGTTAGCAGACAAAATTTCAAATGTACAATGCTCTATTTGATAAGCAAACCCATAATTTCTTAGTGTATCGCTGTTTGAAATCATTTTTCCCTAGATCTGTGTATAACTATACACATACCATTAGGTTGATTCATACTTTTCTGTGGTTCTAGACTTTTTCTCAAACATAAATGTTTCTGATAACTCAAAAGTGATGATGGAAAATGGAATTACCTTTGGAAATACTCATAGAAAATAACTTGGCACTGAGATGTCAAACTTGGGTGGCTTGGTTATCAGCTACAATTAATTAATAGATGTTAAGGTGACATATGTTTTAAAAATTGCTTTCATGATTCTTGTGCAACACCAACTGTGTGCACTCCTGATGTCTGAAGACCAGGTAGGCAAGATTTTACCTCTTCCTCAAGGTTCTCTGGTAGACTTAGGGGAGTGTAGAGTATTTGGATTCTCTGCAAGTGGGTTCAGCTCCCAGTGATGGTGTTCCCCCAATTGTAGTAGCATTCTCCTGTACCACATTAACACTTAACAACTAATAGTCAATGAAGGAATATTTACTTCAACAAGTATAATAAAAAATGTACAAATTTACTCCCCAACAAGTGGGATGTATAATCCACACAATCCCCACCCCCCATACTACCTCTGATTCTGGGATGGGGAAGAGTATTAAGTTCATTGCTTAGCTTCGTTCCTATATAATCTCAGTCCCCCAAGTCCAAAACTTCCTTCAGGTTTAATTCACAGGCCATCTGGCTTTTGAGGGCTTCCATGCCAGACTGGACAGTCTCTTTCTGGCTCACTTCTCTTTCCTGCTGTGCCCAGAGGATGAAGATCATAATTCACCTATAACTTGGGTACTATGAACTAAAGAGAATGGGGGGAAAGACTTCCTTTTCTTGTTCCCTCTTTTTACCTCTGCTTCAAGAAATGGGCTAGGATGTTTTCCTTGTTCTGTCTTAACAGGCAAGTGTTGGCAGGAGTATGTAGCTCATTATTGGGAAATTAAGTGTATATCACCTGGAATATATGCATGTAATGACTTGTTTACAATGCAATACTATATGGTTTGATGATGCAATATTACATCATCAAAATTTCAATGCAGGAAAAAATCCACAAATTTACAATAAATTATTAAATTTAAGATGAGAAATGAGCCCAACAAGCCCCCAACTGTGAGAAACAGGCTCACCTTAAACAAAGAACAATACTTGTTATAAAATGAGGAAATCTTTCATTATTTCTATATTCATTCCCCACGAATGAGCGAGGAGCTCCCAAGTAGGGCTACAGGTAGAGTACAAATTGTTTCGACAAATGCAAGCCTTTTCGACTGTTGAACTTCCCACCACACCATCTGACTTCATGTTCTCCTCTGTGATGGGCTTCCCCTCAAACAGCTCATCAAGCCTGTGCACAAGTTTCTGACCTTTTAACTGTCCATTCTAGGTCACAACTCTGATGAACTGTCATCATTCAAAGCTAGGAGGAGTTTTAACCCTGTGGAAATAGAACTACTTCCTTTGTTTCCCATGTACATCATTTTTTAAAAATTTATTCTAAGTTTTCAACATTCATTTCCACAAAGTTTTGAGTTCCAAATTTTCTTCCCATCTGTCTCTCCTCCCCCACTCCAAAATGCCTTGCATTCTGATTACCCTTTTCACCAATCTGCCCTTCCTACTAACACCCCTCCCTTCCTTTATCCCCATCTTCTCTCTTGTCTTATAGGTTAAGATAAATTTCTATACCCCATTAACTGTATTTCTTATTTCCCAGCTGTATACAAAAACAATTCTCAACATTCATTCCTTAAACATAGATGAAAGTAAGCTTCACTTTTTCCTTCTCACTTCACCCCTTTTCCCCTCCATTGAAAAAAGCTTTTTCTTGCTTCTTTTATGAAAGATAATTTGCCCCATTCCATTTCTCCCTTTCTCCTCCCGATATATTCCTCTCTCACCCCTTAATTTTATTTTTTTAGATATTCTTATATCTTCTTATTCAACTCACCCTGTACTCTCTGTCTCTCTGTTTCTCTCTCTCTCTCTCTCTCTCTCTCTCTCTCTCTCTCTCTCTCTTTCTCTCTCATATATATGAGAGAGAGAGATATGTGTGTGTGTATAATCCCTCCAACTACTCAGATGCTGAGAAAACTTTCAAGAGTTACAAATATTATCTTTTCATGTAGAAATGTAAACAATTCACCTTTAGTAAGTCCCTTGTAATTTCTTTTTCCTGTTTATCTTTTCATGCTTCTCTTGATTCTTGTGTTTGAAAGGCAAATTTTCCTTTCACCTCTGGTCTTTTCATCAAGAATGCTTGAAAGTCCTATATTTCATTGAATGACCAGTTTTTCCCCTGAAATATTATACTCAGTTTTGCTGGGTAGGTGATCCTTGGTTTTAATCCTAGTTCCTTTGACTTCTGGAGTATCATATTCCATGCCCTTCGATCCCCTAATGTAAAAGATGCTAGATCTTGTATTGTCCTGATTGTATTTCCACAACACTCAAATTGTTTCTTTCTAGCTGCTTGCAGTATTTTCTCCTTGACCTGGGAACTCTGGAATTTGGCCACAATGTTCCTAGGAGTTTCTCTTTTGGGATCTTTTTCAGGTGGTGATCAGTGGATTCCTTGAATACTTATTTTGCCCTCTGGTTCTAGAATATCAGGGCAGTTTTCCTTGATAATTTCATGAAAGATGATGTCTAGGCTCTTTTTTTGATCATGGCTTTCTGGTAGTCCCATAATTTTTAAATTGTCTCTCCTGGATCTAGTTTCCAGGTCAGTTGTTTTTCCAATGAGATATTTCACATTATCTTCCATTTTTTCATTCTTTTTGTTTTGTTTGGTGATTTCTTGGTTTCTCATAACATCATTAGCCTCCATCTGTTCCACTCTAATTTTTAAAGAACTATTTTCTTCAGTGAGCTTTTGAACCTCCTTTTCCATTTGGCAAATTCTGCTTTTTAAAGTATTCTTCTCATTGGCTTTTTGGACCCCTTTTGTTAATTGAGTTAGACTATTTTTCAAGGTGTTATTTTTTTCAGCATTTTTTTTGGGGGGGGGGGTCTCCTTTAGCAAACTGTTGACCTACTTTTCATGATTTTTTTGCATCTCTCTCATTTCTCTTCCCAGTTTTTCTTCCACTTCTCTTACTTGATTTTCAAAATCCTTTTTGAGCTCTTCCATGGCCTGAGACCATTGCATATTTATTTTGGAAGTTTTGGATGCAGAAGTCTTGACTTTTATTTCTTCCCCTGATGGTAAATATTACTATTCCTCATCTGAAAGGATGAAAGAAAATACCTGTTCACCAAGAAAATAATCTTCTATAGTCTTATTTTTTCCCCTTTTTTGGGCATTTTCCCAACCAGTTACTTGACTTTTGGGTCCTTTGTCAAGAATAGGGTATACTCTGGGGACCTGTAAGTTCTCAGCTCCTCCAAAGTGGCACAAACTTTCTTCATCCTGAGTAGACATTAATTTTTAGAAATCTACCTTTGTGCTACTGATCTTTGTTTCCTGATCTCATTAATATCCCTTTGACAGCTTGTATGACTGGTCCTTCATCTGAAAACTCTATATAAACTCAAGTCTCCAGTGACTCCAGGCCTTTGACCAAAGGGCATATCCCATAGTTTATGTAATCATTATCTAGCATATTCCCCATGGGATGGTAGGAAGAAGGGGAGACATATGAGACTCTATCACTGACTGAAGTATTATTCATTTGCATATATCCTCTTATGATGCAATTGGCTATATCAATAAACTATTATAATACATTCTCTTATTTCCCTTTAGTAACAGTGAAATGGTAAAAAGGCAGAGAAGAGAAGACAGATGGAGAAATGGTCCCTAAATTGATAATCATGCACTATTTGATTCAGAGTTAACCATGTCAAAAGTTTACTATTGTTATTCTTTAGCCGTTTCAATAAACCTTAAGTTTAGTATTGATCTGATATGCTATTTAAAATCATTTGGTCAAGTGAGTCTTTACAAATCTGAGTTAGGTGTCTGTATAGATGCTAGCAACTACTGAGATGAACATGAGCTTTATTAAATATGGGAAAAGTGTTTTTATCAAACAATCTTTGTTAATATCTACTTAACATCAGGGGCCTTCCTCAAAGTCTTTTGGTACATTGTTAGTACAATGCCCAGGCCATCCATCTATTCTCCCTCAGTTTTGCTATGTGATTGATCCATTCCATTTCTAATCAGATATGCAGGGTATATCTTATCTTCCTTCAAAACTCAGCTCAAGTTCAATCTCCTAGGTTTTGTCTCATTTCCTGTAGCTGCTAGTGTCTCTCTCTGTCTGTCTCTATCTCTCTGTCTCTCTCTTTCTCTTTCTTTCTTTCTCTCTCAAATTACTGTACTTATTTTGTGTGTGTGTGTGTGTGTGTGTGCGTGTGTGTGTGTGTGTGTGTGTGACCTGTCTCAGTTATTAAACATTTAGCATCTAGAGATTTAACATTTAACTCTCTAAGACTACAAGTTTTAGAGAAAATGTCAACCAGCATTAATAGAGGGAGTCTCCTCATTCAGGAGTTACTATACCAGTGAAATCACAGGTTCAGCCCTTATCCCTCATAATTACAGCAGTAATAACAATGCCACCTTTGAAACACAAACCACTATCCACACTATAATCAGGTTTGGGATGGGGAGATGACAAAGCAAGGGATTGACATTCAAAGCAATAAATACTAGGGACTTTGTGTATCCTGAAGCTATTATAATATTTGCGAAGCCCTGACAGAATTCCTAAAATGCCATAAAATTGGCCTCTGGCAGTGTCATGGATTTTTGTTAGCATCTTGGGCAATTGATATAATTGATCCTAAGAATTAAAAAAAAAACTATTGAGGTGATCATGCAGCCTGACCTTACTTGGAACCATTGTGATAAATAGTTTCATTTGGAGGACATCAGAACTAGGGGCATACTTCTGTATTCTGATGCCACAAAAAGACTAAATATACTGAAAATACCAATGCCCTAAATCCTTTGGTGCAATTGGTATTGACCACTAAAGTGTGTAAACCCTAATAAATATTCATGAAATGGATAAGTTGTAGATATAAAAGTTTTCATCATCTGCCAAGATGACAGCAATAAAATTGGGAAAATTCTGAAATCACTGGAGAAAGTTTCCATGGGGTAGAAAAGCTATTTAATACGTTTTTCCATGGAACCACATAATTAGTGGTACTAATAATATTACGTTATTAATGTTGATTTTATAAGGATTATTAACTGGCAATGATGATTAGTACTGGGGAGAAAACACTAGAATGGGAACTCAAGCATTAGAAGGATCCCAATGATCCTTCAAGGGTATCCCTAGAATCCAGAGGGAGAGATGTAGATATCCTCTAGGGACCTGATTTGCCAGCAAGAGTGGGAAATGGGACAAGAACTTTCAGAAACTACATGGACTATGTATATAATGCAAAATTATCTGTTTTATCTCTTCAGATCCTTTCTATTACTTGTTTGGTCAAAAACTCTTCCCTTATCCATAGTTGTGAAAAATTATTTCTTTCCGTTCTCTTATAATTTGATTATGACCCTTAATATCTATCCATTTGGAGCTTATTATGGTTTTTAACTGGTGTCATTCTAAACAAAATTTTGCCCAGACCGCTTTCCAATTTTTTCAGAAGTTTTTAATCAAGTAATGAGTCCCTATCCTAATTATTTATGTTCTTGGGTTTATCAAAGATAAACTGTTACCACTATGTTCAATTGCTTCTAGATCTTGCATATCTAATCTATTCCACTGATCAACTTTTCTTAGAGCCAAATAACTTAAAAAAATACGGCTTTGTAGTCTCTTTTGAGATCTGGTACTGCTAGGCCTCCTTACTTCCAATGCTCCTTCTTCATTTTCCTTTAAATTCATGACCTTTTGTTCTTGCACATTGATTTTGTCATAATTTTATCTAGGTCTCTATCAAAACACCTTGGTGGTTTGGTTAATATGTTTCCAATTGATTTTTGGTTTGTCTTTCCATGGCCCTTTATTACACATAATTTTTATTGCATTATGATCTGAGAAGGATGCATTGATTATCTCTGCCTTTCTGCACTGGATTGTGAGATTTTTATGTCCTAGTACATGGTCAATTTTTGTAAATGTTCCATGTACCGCTGAGAAAAAGGTATATTCATTTCTATTCCCATTTAATTTTCTCCAAAAATCTATCATGTCTACCTTATCTAGAGTTTTATTTACCTCCTTATCCTCTTTCTTGTTTATTTTGAGGTTAGATTTATCGAGTTCAGAAAGGGGGAGGTTGAGGTCCCCCACTAGTATAGTTTTGCTGTCAATTTCTTCCTTCAGCTCCCCCAACCTCTCCTCTAAGAATCTTGATGCTATACCACTTGGAGCATACATGTTTAGTAATGATATTGCTTCCTTGTCTATGGTGCCTTTTAGCGGGATATAGTTTCCATCCTTATCCCTTTTGATTAGATCTATTTCTGCTTTTGCTTTGTCTGAGATTAGGATTGCTACTCCTGCCTTTCTTACATCAGCTGAAGCACAATATATGCTGCTCCATCCTTTGACCTTTATCCTATGTGTATTCCCCCATTTCAAATGTGTTTCTTGTAAGCAGCATATTGTTGGATTATGGCTTTTAATCTATTCTGCTATTGGTCTCTGTTTTATGGGAGAATTCATTCCATTCACATTCACAGTTACGATTACAATCTGTGTATATCCCTCCATCCTCTTTCCCACCATTTGTTCTTTTAGCTCTCCTATCTCCTTCCCCTTCTCAATAGTATTCACTTTTCACCACCTTCTCCTGCAGCCTTCCCCTCCTTCTTTTAGACCCCCTCCCTTTTACTCCCCTTTATTCTTATTGCTTCTTCCTTCCCTTTAAGCCTCCCTCCCCTTTCTTCCCCCTTCCCCTCCTACTGCCTATAGAGCTAGTTAGGATTATCTACTTAAGTTTATTGTTCCCTCCTTTAAACAAATCAGATGAGAGTACCTCTCAAACAATGCTCATCTCCCTCCCATCTTTCTGTCTACTATAATTTTGTACTTCTTCTTGTGATGTAATTTGCCATTTTCTGCTTCCTCCTTTTCATACCTCCTATTACAATCCCTTCTCATACTTAAATCATATTTTTTTGTCATGATATCATTTACTTTATACCTGTTCCCTCTATGTATATCCCTTTTATATTTCATAATAGTAGCATAATTCTTAATATTAACAGGTATCATCTTCCCTTATAGTGAGGTAAACAGTTTGCCCTAATTGAGTAACAAGTTCTTTCCCCACCCCGATCTGTTTACCTTTTTATGATTCTCTTGAGACCTGCATTTGAAGATTGAAATGTCTATTAAGTTCTGGCG
>CM053772.1:136181470-136218992 GCA_028658325.1 Potorous gilbertii
CTCTCTTGCCCAATTCCAATCTTTATCAAATTGTTTTCTTCCGTTAACTTTTGCATCTCCTTTTCTATCTGCCCAATTTTTCCTTTTAAGGAGCTATTTTCTCCAGTTAATTTTTGAACTTCCTTTTCCATTTGTTCAATTTTCCTTTTCAAAGAGATGTTCTCATCAGTGAATTCTTTCTTCATAATTTTAAAATTGTTGGCCAGTTTTTCTTCTATTTCCTTCTTCAGCTGTTCCAGGAGAGCTGCTTGTACTTGCGAGCAGTTCGTAGTCCCCTCTGAAGTTTCAGATGGAAGTATAGTCTCAGCTCTGATTTCTTTGGTGCTTGTGTTTTGGTCCTTATCCCCATAGAAAGATTCTGTGGTTCTTCCACCCCTCTTTTTCTTGTTCATGATGTCGATTGAGTGTTGTGGCTTCTGGTTCTTTTAGTCAGAAGCTACAGAACCTTTTGCTGAGCTGATGTGTGAAAAATCTGAGAGCAGGTTTTTTTTTTGTGTTTCCCTGGTCAGCCCTGGGGTTAGCTTATTAAGTGTGGGGGAGGAGTGGTCTGGTCACAAGAGATCTCTTCAGCTGAACTGAGGCAAAGGCAAGCTCAGGGGCTGGTGATCGCAGCTGCCCTATTATCTTTCTGATTCCCCTGGAGTTCTGAGGCACGCCTAGATGATAATTCGTGTTCCCACCCCTCCTGGGGCTCCTCTCCTGGTGCTGGGGCTTGCCTGGGTCTTAATGTGAGTTTTCTCTTCCTTGGGTCCTCTGTGCTTCCAGTTTGCCTCTGCCACAGTAGGAGGAATCCCCCTTAGCTATTTTCCTAGTCTCAGGTGTTATGAGACTATTATTGGCCCCTTTGCTGTTCCCACTGATCCAGGCTTTTTCTGGGGAAATATTTTATGGTTCTTTCAGGGCCATCAAGGGGGGAGGAGAGAGCATTTACTGATCACTCCGCCATCCTGGCTCCTGGAAGTTCAAGTAGGTGACTTACCAAAGTTTGATCTTTGGGCTGAAGGTCTCAGGAGCTGCTGCACTGATATTTGGTGCTCGGTGGCTCTCACTGGCTTGGTTCAGCTTGTCTCCCACCCTCGGTGCTGCTCTGCCAGTTCTGCCTGCTGCTTTCAGGTTTCTTGGGTCCTTTCCACTCTGCTGCACTGGCCACGTTGCGCTGTGCACTATGAGCTCACCCCCGCAGAACAGATCCTTCCCGTGGACCTTCCTGTCTAACCTGAACTCTGAATCCATCACAGTCTGTCTCCTATTGGATTCCGCACCTCCAAAATTTGGTCAGATTCTCCTTTCAGAGGTATCTGAAGGAGTTTGTCCGAGAGCTTAGGTGAGTCGTTGTTCTCACTCCGCCATCTTGGCTCCACCCTCGGTTTGGTTAATATGGCACTGTATCTGCAAATTAATTTTAGTAGTATTGTCACTTTAAGTATATTAGCATGGAGAAACTCATAAACACTTAAGTCTCTATTTCTTGTAAAAGTATTTCAGCACAGTGCCTAGCATAGTGCTAAATTATGGTTTACTGAAAGATTGCATTTCTATGTGTGGCTTAGCAAACAGATTTATGGACATTGAATGCATTGTATAGTAATTTTGAATGGAAATTTCCATATCCACTGGGTTTTGTTAGTAAGGTACCAAAAGTCAAGTATTTTCTGTGGATTTCATGTACTACTACTTTAATGAAGTTATTGTTTCTATTACTATTGACTGATTAATTGACCATAAAGTCCCCCTCCTTTCTAGTCTCTGAATTTGCCCAGCATTAATAATAGAACATAAAGATAAAGACAAAGAGATTTGGGCTTTCATTCAGGATATACATCCCACCACATGCCCAAGACACCATAGACCTATAACCTTGCATATTTGTGATTAACAAAACTGCCTAACTCATGATCCTTCAATCTCTTTGTTCCTCCTTGGTGCCTCATCCATGATCCATCACAATTACTCTCTATTTAAGTTTGGATGCTTTTGTCAGAAACCTTTTAGGATAGAGGAGAGGAAAAGGAACTGGACCTTTGATTTCATTGATATAAGAAATTCCTCCATTAGAAAATGTCTTCTCCCAATGTAGTTCATCACATTCTGTGCAACTTACAATTGGAGAATTCTGTAGCACTGAAATGTTTAGCAATTTGCCCAGGACCATGCATTAATTATATATCAGAGAGAGAACTTAAGCCCAGGTCTTTCTGACTTCATGGCTGGTTTTAGAGAACCAGACAGATCCACTAAGCCATGATAATCTCAGATGCCTTTTATTGATTACAATTTTAATGTTGTAGTCAGGAAATATAAACTAAAGAGAATCTAAATACGATATAATTATTTCATACCACAAGACACTGTAGAATGAAATGGAATAATATATTATGAAAAGCAAAAGAGTAGAAGAGGCTACCAAATATAGCAGTGGAGAATCCCAAGGTGGAGCTCAGCACCAGCATAGGTAGGGAATTGCTTCAAGGAGGAGTCTAGTTGTGGAACTGTACTCAGGAGCAGACAAACCCTGTCCATACCATTCAATTTTGGAGCCTAACCAAGAACAGGTCCCCCAATCTAGACACTAAGACAAAAGTAATGAGTAAACTAAGGAAAACCCTAAATACCATGAAGAAATACTTTAGTTTGGGAGATGTCTAGCCTTTAGCAAAGAGAATAGCAACTCCACAAGTTCAGGTAAAGCCATGGATTTTTTCTTAAAAGTATCATGGCCACAGGAGCTATAGGAATAAATAGAAGAAATGAAACAGGTAAAAATGAGGCTCTCTAGATAGGAAAGATTGGTGATGAAAATTTATATCTTGGAACAGAAGGAAAAACCTTGACAAGAACTGAATACCCTGAAAAATAAAATGAACCAAAGAGAAAATGACTCAATAAAAGACTACCAGAAATATTTCAAAAGATTTTTTTGAAAAGGAGAAAATGTAAGAAATATTCAATCTGTCATGTTCTTCTATGAGACTTGGGATCCTTGGATTGTTTCTGTGCATTCTGTCTTCAATATCAGTATGTTTGCTTACATAGTGAGTATATTTTTAAGAATATTATTGTTTTTTGCTTTTTTTATTCAAGGTTGTCTCTCTCTTCTGTGTATTTGCATTCCCAAGCTATTGTTTTCTTTTTTGTTTAATTGGTGAGGTTTGCCCTTACAGATTCAAGTTTTTCTGTCCTGTTTGTTATTTTGGCAAAGCAGGACACAAATTTTTTCTCTCATAATTCTCATTTCTCTTTTAAACAACTCAGGAAGAGTGTATTGTAACTCCATATTCCTCGTTTTCCTCAAACTCCACACAGTTCTGAGTTGGATTGTTTTCCTTTGTTTTGTAATACTTATTCATAGAGGTCTTAACTCATTTATTAGATCCAGAAGTATTATTTTCTCCTATTGCTACTGCTTGCCTTCATTTCTCTGCTTATTTTAAGGTCTCTCATTCATTCCTAATGAATATTGATGTAAAAAAAAATTTTAAATAAAATATTAGCAAGTAGGTTGCATATTAGGAAGATTATGCAATAGAACTAGTTTGGATTTATACCAGGTACATAGAGTTGGTTCAACCCAGGAAAAATTGTAAGTATAATAAACCAGGTTAATAATGTAAATAATAAAAATAAAAATAACATGTTTATATAAAAAGATGCTGAAAAGTATTTTGACAAAGGCCAACAACATTTTCTGTTTAAAATTCTAGAAACCACAGGAATAAATGGATTTTTCCTCAATGTAGCAAATATTATCTATTAAGTCTAACAGTAAGCATTATATTTAATTGGGAAAATTAGAGACATTTCCAATAAGATCAGGGATAAAGCATTAATTTCCTTTATTACCACTGCTATTTAGTACAGTTCTAGAAAATCTGGCTATTGCAATAAGACCAGAAAAAGAAACTGAGGGAATAAACATAGAAAAAAAGAAGAAACAAATTACTTTCTTTTTGTAGATGATATGATGGTGTACTTAGAAAACCCCAGAGAGTTAACCAAAAATGATTGAAATACTAAGCAAAGTTACAGGATATGAAAGAAAGTCACAGAAATCATCAGCATTCCTGTAGATTACTAACCCCAGCAGGAAGATATCACAAGAAAAACTCACTCAAAAAAACTACAGAAACCAGTGTCATGCCAACAAGCATTTATTAAGCATTACTTCATGCCAAACACCGTGTTAGGCATTGGGGATATAAAAAAAGGCAAAAGTAATCCCTCATTTCAAGGAGTTTACATTCTAAAGGGACAGACAACATGAAGACAGCTGAGTATGTACAAGATATATCCAGAATAAATTAGAGGTAATCTTAGCAGAAAGGTCATAGGGAGGACCAAGACAGGCTTCTTGCAGAAGGTGAAGTTTTAGTTGAGACTTGAAGGAAGACAGGGAAGCTATGAAGTGGTAGTAAGAAGGGAGAACATCCCAGGCATGTGTGATGAATGAAAAACCCAGGGAAATCATCAATTCATTAATTAGGCCAGCTAATAGTCAATAAATTGATAGTCAGTGGTTTCTCTCAATAACCAAAGTCCCATACTGGAGACATTGAATGCTTTAAATATCTTTATAAAACAGGATGCCCCTGCTATGTGAAAATCAATCCTGACTGGTAGATATTTAAAGAGGAGGTGGGTTAGGAGTCTTCAGCTCCTCCTGCTGGGAACATGGCTTGATCATGAGACTCAGTCACCTCCAGCAATCAGGACAAGGGAATTTATTTCCATCTAGACCATTCTGGTTGGTTTCTCCTTCATAGATTGGATCACCCTAAATTCTAATGGAGGCTTACAATGAAAGGGGCTCATTTCATAAGGAAAAGAGCTTTCTAGGCTGGATTCTATTTACACTCTAAACAGAGATAAAGTCTCCTAGTTGGGTGGGGTTAGGCCAAAAATCAAGGAGCATGTTCCCAGAGGTTAGGGAAGCAGCAAGCACCTTAACACATCCAGGATGGCCTGCTAGCACAGGCTCTTAGATCTACTTTTCCAAAAGGAAAGCAGCTTTTGAGGGGACAATAATCTTCTTTAATCGCATATACCAATAGAGAAAATATAAGCAGAAAAATAAAGACCAACAGACAGGGCTTCTAACTGTCTGACCATAAGCAACACATACATCACAGATCAACAGACAGATCCAACTGTCTGACCATTACATGCTCGCATAGTTACCAGAGAGAGAAGCCCCAACATCTGGGTTTTCAAAGCCAGGGGTCTCCTTAGTGGCTACCCAGAGTCTTATCTGGCACATGAACCTTCTTCCAAAGAGTAAGGCCCAAAGTAAAACCTCACCTCAGAGTATATATACACTTTCCAGAGCCAGAGGATATCACGACCCTGATGACCCAGTGCTTCATTAGAAATAAAAGGTGTGGGCCTTCTTATAAAACAAACATCCCCTAATGAAGCTTCCTTTAATGGGCCTCATCTGAGCCCTCTTAATGGGTAGCGGAAGATCTTTAAATCTCATTACAGCATCTCAACAACCAACTATGTCCTTCAGAGACTAACTGACTTTCTACAGGGGCTGGTCCTAAAGGAGGAAATAAAAAGTCTAGTTTCTAATTGATAATGGGTTACTAATATAATAGAAAACAATAATTTCTCTCACATAGGGGATAGAAAATGGAAAGGCATGGATGACCTGTGCTTAATGAAAATCACAGGAACAGTTGAGTGGAGGATGGAGTAAAGTTGAGTGACACCTGAAGCAGGGAGACCAATCAGAAGAAGCCACTACAATAGTCTAAGTATAAGGTGATGAGGGCCTGTACCAGGGTGGAGGCAGTGTCAGAGGAAAGACAGGAGTATATAATAGAGATATGGACATGGTAGACTCTAAAGGACTTGGCAACATATTGGATATGGGAGCTGAGGTACAAGGGTCAGAATGCTTAGATTATGTGGCTGTTTAATTGGGAGGATGGTGGTATTCTCTCAACAATAATAGGGAATTTTATAAGACAGTAGGGTTGGAGAGGAAAGAAAATTAGTTTATTTTGGGGTATGAATTTAAGATGTTTATAGGACAAAAAGTCTGAGATGACCACTAGGCAAAGGAAGATGTGAAAGTGAATGTCAGGAGAGGGGTTAGAGATAGATAAATGAATATATTTGAGAAACATCAGCATACAGATGATAATTGAATTCACGGCAATTGCTGAAATCATCAAGTGAAATAGTATGGAAGGAAAAGAGAAGAGGGAGCAGAACATAGCCTCAGGGGACACTAGCAGCATGAGATCTGGCAAAGGAAGCTATGCAGAAGCAATTACACAGGTAGGAGGAGAACCAGGAGAGAAGAGTACTAAGGAAATCTAGAAGTAGAAGGTATCAAGGACACCTTTGGTGATGGACAATGTCAACAGATGGAGAGAGGTTAAAAAGGGTGGGATTTAAGACATGGTCATTAGATATTGCAATTGAGAGACCACTGATGACTCTGGAGAGAGCAATTTCAGATGAATGATGAAGTCTGAAGTTAAACTGTAGGGTTAAGAGAATAAAAGGAAAAGAAGTTGAGACACCCATTGTAGAAAGATTTTTAAAAATTGTTTAGCCATAAAAGAAAGGAGAAATATTGGATGATGACTAGCAGAAATCAAGTAAAAGGTGCTTTAAAATGGCAGAGCTATGACTGTTTGTAAGCAGCAGGGAATCAGTCAGTAGACAGGGAGAATTAAAGATGAGTGACAGAAAGGGAAGAAAAGAAGGGAAAATCAGCTGGAAAAGATGGGATGGAATAGAAATAATGCACATGGGTAGATGGGGTTGTCACTTACATAAAATCTATAAAATGTTTGAGAGTGTATCTACTAACATTCACCCAGGAACTATATGATTCTAAGCCAATTCCAACTCCAACTGACTGGGGCTGCTAGATGGTGCAGTGGATAGAGTGATGGTCCTGGAACTAGGAAGACCTGAATTCAAATCTGACCTGGGACACTTACCTAACTGTGTGACCTTGAGCAAGTCATTTGACTCTGATTACCTCAGTTTTCTCATCTGCAAAATGGGGAAAATGATAGCACAGGAAAGGGGACAGACTTCAAGGATTAATGGAACATAGAAGGACCTGGTTTGCTCTGGTCTATGGGGTCACAAAGATTTGGATATGACTGAACAGCAAGATAATAATTATAATTATATATATATAATTATAATTATATATATATAATTATAATTATATATATAATTATAAATAATTTAGCACTGTGCCTATCACATAATATATATTACATAAATATTAGCTACAAGTATTGTTATTACAAAAAACTCTGCAGAAATAAAGACAAATAATTGGAGAAACAAAAACTGTTCATGGTTGGATTGAGACAATGTAATAATATAATATAACTATATGTAATATAAGATATGATATAATATGATAAATATAATATTATAGAATATAATAAGTATAATATAATATAAATTATAACACTACCTAAATTAATTTATGGAGTATTGCACCAATCAAACTACTATGTTTTATATTTTATGTTTTTATATTATATATTATTATTAATTATACATAATATATTACTGTATATAATATAATTATAATAAATAATATTAATATTATTAATATATGTTAATACATTATATAATATTTTAAAGCCCAAAGTTATGGATGCTTCATTATATTGTTCAGCAAACTTATTAGTAATTATACCATTTAAATCTAATTAGAGACGATTTAAAGCCAGTACTGACCTCAGTAACTCTCTAGCAATGCCCAAGATAGCTACAAGGGATTTTGGTTTCCCTCAAGTCCTAGATCCATTCAGGTATTGTTTTAGGTTCGCTTGTGTTTTGACTTTGCTCAAATTTTATTGAATATTCACATTTACCCATATTCATCTCAATCCACCTTGCTTCCAAGTTGCTCCCTCAGCAAAATTGCTGTTAAGCAATATGTGTATTTCTGTTCTGATTCTCTTATCTAAATCCTATATAATGTGAATCTGTCAGAGCCTGAATGAGATGGAGCCATGTCCCCTTTCCAGTTTGCTCTTCTCTACCAAACTATCTAATAAATTAATTTTAATTTATATTTATTTTATATAATAAATATAATTTAATTTACATTAATATTAAATTAATTAAATTTATTATTTATAATAATAAATAAATATAATATAAATACTAAATTTAATTTATTATTTATAATAGTACATAAATATTATTTGTTTATTAAATGGAGGAAGCAGATCTTAAACCATCCTACAAAGCAGTAACCACTCAAATGATTTGGTATTGGTTTCAAAAGAAAGGTTGATCAGTAAACTGATATAGAAGCAAGCAAACACAGTTGCCTAATGTTTGATAAACCAAAATTCCCAGTTATTGAGGAAAGTACTCACTAATTGACAAAAAGTGATAGAAAAATTGGATAATAGTTTAGATCAGGTTTAGATCAACTATCACACAATATACCAAAATAATGAATTAGACACATGAATTACATGTATTAGATATAAATAAATAAAATAAAAATACATGAATTAGATATAAAAGATTGCATTATAAACACATTAGAGAAAAAAAGAAGAAATTATCTTTTAGATTTATGGATGTGGGAGCAGTCATGACTAAACAAGTAATAGAAATGATCACAAAAGATAAAATAGATAATTTTGATCATATAAAATTTAAAAGTTTTTAAAAAACAAATCTAGTACAGCTAAAATTAGAAGGGAAACATAGAAATGGAAAAGAATTTTTGAAATAGGTTTCTCTGATAAAGGTCTCACTTTAAATTATTAAGACTAAGAGTCATTCCCCAAAAGATAAAAGTTCAAAGGATATGAACAAGCTGTTTACAAAAAAAAAATCTAAGTCATCAACAAAATAAATTTTTTAAATGTTCTAATTATTTAATAATTAGAGAAATAAAAATTAAAACAACTTGGAGGTTCCACTTCAAGCTCATCGGACTGACAAATATGACAAAGGAGGAAAATGACAAGTACTGAAGGGGCTCTGGGAAAACAGATGTTCTAGTACACTCTTGGTGGAGCTGTGATTTGGTCCAGCCATTTTGAAAAGCCATTTGGAACCATGCCCAGAAAATAACTGAACTGTGTATCTGTGTATTCAAAAATTCATATAGTAGCTCTTTTCATGGTAGTCAAAAATTGTAAAAAAAGGGGGCATTCCCGTGGGAGATGGTTAAATAAATTGTTATAAAATATGAATGTAATGAAATACTATTGTACCCCATAAGAAACGATAAAATGAACAATTTCAGAGGGAACTGAACTGACACAGAGTAAATAGAACAGAACTCATAACACAATCCGTACAACGATTACAACACTATAGAGAAAACAACTTTGAAAGACTTAAGAATTTTGATCAATACAATAATAAACCACAAGTCCAAAATAATGAAATTGAAATATGCCACTCATATCCTGCCAAAGAGATAATTAACTTACCTTACATAAAGAAACATACATTTTCAGACATGGCAAATGTGGGAATTTGTTTTGCTAGACTGCACATGGATGCATTGAGAGCATTATTTGTGTTCATTTTTTAAAAATTATTTGCTCCAAAGCAGGGCTGGAGAAGTTAATGAGAGGGACAGAAGGAAAAAAGAAAAAAGGTAAATCAATTCTTAAAAATATGAGTTTTAGTGTCCTTAATGACCACCACATTTTGAGAAACTTTGTACCAAAACCCAATCCCATTCAATAATTAATATAAGTTATTTGTAATAATAATAGCTAGAGAGGTTTTTAAAGCACTTTATGTATGTTTACTCATTTAATTCTGTGAAGTAGTGACTATTATCTTCATTTTACAAATCAGGAAACTGAGCCACAATGAAGTTAAGTGACTTGTCTATTAGAGATACAAAGACTAGATTCAAACTCAGGTCTTCTTCACCAGAAGTCACGTAATTTATCCACGGCACTATCAACAGTATTTGTACTTTACCTTTCAGCTTTTATGTTCTAGTCCAACTGCCACTCAGCTGTCACAACGATCTTCCTAAAGTGTAGATCTGATCATGTTCCTCCCCCAAACCCCATTCAATAAATCCCAGTGACTGTCAACTGCAGGATCAAATATAAAATCCTAGGTTTGTTTTTAAAGCTCTTCATAACCTGACCCCTTGTTACCTTACACTTTGCTTCTTCCCATGTATATTAACTGTTTGCCTGTCCCATTAGACTGTAAGCTCCTTGAGAACAGGAACTAGTTTTTGCCAGCATTTGAATCTCCTGTAGACTAACTTCCTGTTCTTCCTCATACAGACAATATTCTATCTCCTATCACATGTTAACCAAAAAGCTGACTTCAGGGCAACACATGCCACCTGGCATGCACCCCCTCTTTACCTCAGTTTACTGGAGTCCCTACGATTCTTGGTCTCCCCCGCTCCTCCCCTCTTAGTTGCTGGCACCTCTCCACTCAATCATCATTTGTTTATATTGTGTTAATTATATTTTTGTTAACTTTTACTCTAATACTTACATATACAGTAGAACCTCAGTTTACAAATTTACTTTGTTCTGAGATTCTGTTCATCATGCAATTTGTTCGAATTGCAAAGCTAATTTTTTCCATAGGAAATAATGTAAAGTTGGATGATCAATACCACTTCTCCAAAAATATTCATATAAAATATTTATCATTTTAAGTAAATTTTGTGTCCTTAATGAGCCTGAAATACAATAGAAATGATTAGTACACAATATAAACTGAAAATAAAATAAATTAACCTATACTTTAACCTTTGAGAAGAGTCGTGGCTGGCAGGAGGGAGACAAGAGAGAGGATTGGGAATGTTCTCTCTTATACTATTTTCACTAAAAGTAAAACTAACATTACTGCCTTCCTTATTTTTTGGTTTTTAGAATCACTTTCATGTTTTGATTCACTAATTTTTTTCTTTGCGCTTGCTTCTGACTAGGAATCTATCTAACAACACTTGTTTTTGATGTTTTTTTCAGAATATCATGGAAATGTGACATTGTGTTATTGTTAAAAATATTCATGGTTCTTGTTACTACAACCTTATTTGAGTGATGTTTTTCAACAAAATTTTGATGTTTGTACAGTGAATTTTTGTTTGTCCTGCAAGACAAATTGTGTGAAAAATTTTTCCTCATCCAGCAAACCAGGTATGTATGTAGATCAGGCTGCAAACTGAGGTTCTACTGTACACAGAACTCAAGCTCCACGAGGGCAGGAACTTTCATTTTCACTTTTTTATTTTTAGTACCTGGAATATAGTAAATCAAGAGTTGTTAAACTAGGGCCTCTAAATATTTTGATATATTTGGTGAAACCCATTTTGTTTTGAAAACTCATTTTGTTTTGTGTATATAGAAGAGGCAAAGTGGTACAGTGGATAGAGGTAGGCATGGATTAATGAAGACTTGAGTTCACATTTGACCTCAGACACCTACCAATGGAGCCAAGTCTCTCAACCTTTGTCTACTTCCATCTCCCCAATTGTAAAATGGGAAAATAGCACCTGACTCCTGATATTGTTAGGATCAAATCAGATATTAGTAAAACACCTAGTAATAGCTACAAAAAACTTAGCCATTGTTTCAAACATGATCCTCAGAAGGATCTGTAACCATCACCAAATGATCAACAGGAACCACAACCCAAAAAGCTAACCCAGTAGCTGTTCAGTTGTCTCAGACTCTTTATGATCCCTTTTAGGGTTTTCTTGACAAAGATAATAGAGCAATACCACTACTAGGTTTGTATCTGAAAGAGATGAAAAACGTAAAAGGAAAAGGTTCCCCACATACAAAATATTTATCGTGGCTCTTTTAGTGATTGGCAAAGAATAGAAAACTGAGGGGATGCCCATCAGTTGGGGAATGGCTGAACAAGTTGTGGTATATAACTGTGGAATACTATTGTACTATAAGAAATTATGAGTGAGATCCTCTCAGAAAAAACTTGGACTTACATAAACTGATGCAAAGTGAAATGAGCAGAACCAGGAGAACTCATACACAGTAATGGCAATTTTGTACAATATTCCACTATGAATGACAGCTATTCTCAGCAATACAATGATCCAGGACAATTCTGAAAGATTTATAATAAAAAATGCTATCTATCCATCTTCAGAGAAAGAATTGATGGAGTCTGAATTCAGTTACTGAACAAGACTAGAAAGAAGTGTACTTATCTCTTATGTGCATTGCACCTTTACAAAAAAATTGGCCATGTGTTAGGGCATTAAAATCTTTAAAAACAAATGTAGACAAACAGAAAAATTTCTTTATAGGACACAACACAATATTTGTTATTCAGTCATATCCCAGTCTTTATAGCCCATGGATCATAGCATTCCAGGCCTTGCTCTCCTCCACTATCTCTTGAAGTCTCTCCAAGTTCACATTGCTTCCATGACACTATCCACCTCATCCTCTGGCATCCCTCTTTCCTTTCACCTTCAACATTTTTCAGCATCAGGATATTTTCCAACATATCCTGTCTTCATATAATCAATAAAAAGCTTTGAAAAAAAGTTTAAATTCTTCCTCCTCCACCACCTCCTCTTCCTCCTACTGCTTCTCCCCTGTTCCCTTGGAGTGGACCATCCTGATACTTCTTTTGTGAAGTGACATCTGAGTAGACGACTGGACTCCCCCATGACCAATGAAAAGCCAAAGGAAGGAGTCAAGACTGAAAACAAAGCCCATTAGTGTGAAGGTGGAAGGGCAATATGGTTCAGTGGTCCAATTTAAGATTAAGAGGCACACACCACTTAGTAAACTAATAAAAGCCTACTGTGAATAACAGGGTTTGTCAATGAGGCAGATCAGATTCTGATTTGATGGGCAACTAATCAGTGAAATAGACACACCTGCACAATTGGAAATGGAAAGTGAAGATACAATTGATGTATTCCAGTAGAAGACAAGAGGCACTTACTCAAAAGAAAATCGACAACTCTGCTCCAGGACTGTGCTCCCCAAAAAAATACACTCACAATTAGAAAACCAGGATTTGGTTCATCCACATCCTAACCACTGTACTATAGTTTTCTCTTTTCTTTGATTCCCTTCCCCCATTCCTTTATTGTACATAAAATAACTTATATGTGCACAGGCATAATGCATATTTTTTATAACTAAATGGCCAATGGTATGTTTTGCTCAACATCAAATGGAGATGGGGAGGGAAAAAAACAAACTGGTTCTGTGAAAATATCCCTTTTCTCTATTAATGACATGTTCATTCAACTTTTATCTTTATATTCCGGTAAGTATTTTGTTCTCACTATTTAACAACAAAAAATACAAAAAAAATCCTTGCATACCTTGTTTGATTGGATAATTTCAAGGTTTTTCTTTTATAAAAACCACAGATGATTTTACAAATTTTTTGTACATAGCTGTTACATGTAGGGCAATCTCTGCCTCTCAGTAGGGATAAATCACTATAAAGAAATTGATCCTAGATAGTTTAGCCTTCAAGTCAAATATCTTCTTGTTTAAATGAACTTCATGTCTAAAATTTTTTTTAAAAGCTTAAACTTAGAGAATAAAAAATTTAATCCTAAAGCAAGTCTTATAGTCAATTGATAATTTCATAAAATAAAATGACAAAAAAACATGCAAAAACATTTAGGATGCAATTGAAATAATTCTTTGAGAATTTTTCCCCTAAACACTAAAAAAAAAAAAGAGAAAAAAAAACATGTCAAAGAATTTGGTATGGAATTTTTTAAAAATAGAAAAGTAATACATCAAAACTACCAACTAAACACCAAAGTAAGAATTTTAAAAATCAAAAAAGTAATTAAAAATTGAAATCAAAAACCACCCTATCAAAGTTGATAAATAAAACTAGGAATTTTTGAAAATTAACAAAATGGCTAGGCCATTAATTGACCTGATTCTTTAGCAAGAGAAAAACCAAAATGCCAGTATAAAAAAATGAGAAAAAAGAATTTACAAAAAAATGGAAAAGAAATTAAGGTAATAGATAGTTTTAAAGTGAATTCTAGTAAATAGTCAAAGAAAAAATAGTACCAATATTGCATAAACTGTTTACTAAGATGGGAAAAGAAGGGACCCCAAATTCCCTCCATAATGCAAATATAGACACTATCTAAGCTAGCGAGACAGAGATCAGAGAAAGGAGGAAAAAAGTATACTTTTTATATTTGATATGATAGTGTTCTTAGAGGACCGTAGAGATTCAAGTAAAAATCAATAGAAATACTTAAAAATTTCAGCAAAATAGCAAGATGTAAAATAAATCCTCCCGACATTAGCTTTACCAATGAAAACTGAGCAAGAGATTCAAGGTGAAATTCCTTTCAAAATAGCTCTAGAATGCATCAAATATTTGCGAGTCTTACTACCAACATATACATAGGGACTATGTACAACTGTGAAACACTTTTCAGACAAAAAGATAAATCAAAATAATTAGATATTAATTATTCACAGTTAATATGATACCAACATAATAAAAATGATAATAAACAATTAATTTCCTTATTCAATGCCACATCAATCAAAACACAAAAGGAGGGCAAGAATCTCAAGGAAAATATTGGGGAGGTGGGGAGGGAGGAGGGAGAAGGAAGAAAGCTTGAAACTATATTATAAAGGATAATTATACTATTTGGTACTAGTTAAAAAATGGAACTCAATGGAATGGATTAGGTACTTCGGAAGAAGTAAGGAACATATTAGTGCAGCGATTCACTGACAAAATTTTCTGAGAAAAATGGAGAGCAGTCTGGCAGAAACTGAGTTTAGAATAACTCCCCATAACATGAACTAGAACAAGTTAGAGAAACAAACGGTATGTTTTTTACAGCTACGTATGGGGAGAAGTTCATTCTCAAACAAGGGATAGAGAGGATCATAGAAGAAAAAGCATGCAGTTTTAATAATTTAAAACAGAACAGTCTGAAGTCAAAATCAATACAGTGGAAATTCTTTGAAAAGTTTCCCTGATAAAAATCTGATAAACCAAATATGTACCAATTCAAATATTTAAGAACAAGAGATGTTTGTCAATAGATAAATAATCAAAGGATATTAACAGGAATTTCTGAAAAGAGAAAAAGGCAAGCTATTAACAACCATATAGGATACAGAGCTTTAAATCTCTAGTAAGAGGAATGCCAGTTATGAAAACTCAGAGGATCTGCCTCATACCTATCATATTGGCATATATGACAAATACACAAAGGAAAATAATCATTGCTTGAGCAGCTGAGGGAAAACAGTGGTATGTGAAAATTTATTCATAGCAAATGAATACTGTACAAATACTGTAGCAAAGATTTAAATTCTAAGAGGGTGACCATTAACGGAAGCCCGAGTAAGCAAATTATGATATACGAAAGAATAAGGGAATATTTAACACCATAAAAATTCTGGGATAAATGGATTCTGAGAAGACTTAAAGGAATTTATAAAGAGTGAAGTAAGGAGAACCAGGGGGAAAAAATTATGCACACTGAAAAGAAAAAAAACTTTGAAAGAACTCTACACAGTACAACTTAAAACTACTCCATGTTACCCATTACTTGACAAGTGGGAGATTCAAAGGGCAGATTGAAATATACATTTTCAGGTATGGCCAATGTGTGCATTTGTCTTGCTCAATATATGTATTTGTTGTAGGGGGATAGGTGTAGGTATGTTGTTGTTTTTAGTTTTTGGTTTTTTTTTAATAAGGAAATTTTGGAGGGAAGGATTAGCAAAAATGAAAATGTCATGGTAGCATTTTTGACTAAAAAAAGAGAACACAAGGGTAAGAAAAAGATACAGAAAAACCAAAAAGTTTTGAAACTAATATGTTTCATTTATTATATTCTCTTTTCTACATTAAAGTTGCACAAAATATATACTTGTAGTTTCATGTATATTCTTTTCTGATATGTAATATGTATGGATGGAAATGTTCATGTTTAATGATATTTGTCTAGTAGAGAATAAGAAAAAAAAATAAAAATGATCAACCCTAATGAGAGCATTTCAGATCTCAGATAATGTCTATTATAACTTCCTTGATATTTGATGAATCTGTGATTTCATCAATATCACTTCTTACAACAGCAAACTCAGGAATGCCTTCTAAACTTGTATAATTCTTTTCTATATCTTACCATAAATTCTCCATTGGAGATTCATCCAATATACTGGAGAACTTCAAAACATATTGACATAATATAGATATCAGAGGAGCATGTAAGTTCCCGACAGGATATTGCTTGCTTTCATTATGTGACTGTTCAGATATTCTTCCCCAGTAACTTTTTATATAGATATTGTGATTTATAATTTCATAAATTTATATGTATAATGTAATGTATAATATAATATATAAATTACATAAAATAAATTTATAATTATAATAAGTAATTATAACATATATGATATAATATATAATAACATATACTCGTATATATACATCTTAGGTGATGTCCTTTTTACTGTATGACTTGCACAATTCTTCATTTATAATATCTCGCAGCACACTCACACATGTCATACAATGTACTTCTAGATTGCCTTTGAGGTAATCTGCAACTTTGATTCTTGTGACTTCAATTGCTTAGACAGTGTTATTCCATGATATGTAGCCACATGACATTGTCAAAATAATAAGTTGAAGATATAGATCTTTGTATCAGGGAGAAGCTTGGGATTATTAAAAGCACTCCACAGTTTTATAAAGGCAATCTAGCCCATTCTCCTCATCCTGAGTCTGGTTCATTGAATATTTACAGAGCCTGCCAAAGA
The DNA here is from genome assembly GCA_028658325.1 of Potorous gilbertii. Lineage (NCBI taxonomy): Eukaryota > Metazoa > Chordata > Mammalia > Diprotodontia > Potoroidae > Potorous > Potorous gilbertii. Next base: position 136,198,234 of record CM053772.1, read on the forward strand.
TAATCGTGGTATTATGACAGGTCTAGTGTCCATGCAACTACTTAAAATAACCTGAAAATAGGTATTCTTCATCCATTTGGTTTTGCTTGTGTGGAGAGCTAGGCTGAATTACTTTGAGTAATTATATTCTCATTTTGGAGTCTCTGCACTACTGCAAAGCTTGATATAAATGATATCACCCGTAAATAGGTTCATCTAGAGGATCTCACCACATAGTAAATCACTCTTCCATTTGGAGGCTGAACTAAGCCTCTATATAAATGGCAAACAACTTTGTTGAGCATATGTCTTCCTGTTTTATTCTTTACTTTATTTTAATAATCAAAGAATTGTTAAATGAAAGGATCTCTATGACATCTTCTAAGGACCTTTTTATGATTTTGACAAACATGGGAGGTATGTTTTTAGAAATAACCTATGTTAATCAAAACATCAAATTTATGGAGGCAACTCATCTCTCGTGTAACTTCTATTCTGAGTCTGTGATTTCTTAGTCTTCACCAAGCATCTTCTACCAAAGCAGGCGGGCACTTGCTCTACAACTTAGTCTTAGAGAATTCCCTGAGACGCTGAGAATGCCTTACCCAATGTCCAAGAAAGTTAGGTGGCACGGTGAAATAGTGTTAGATTAGGAGTTAGGAAGACATGCTGGGGTCCAAATCCTGCCTCAGATACTAACTAGTGTGTGACCCTGAGTAAGTCACTTGACATCTTTCAGACTTGGTTTCTTCATATATCAAATGATGATAAAGTAGCACCTACTTTCTGGAGAGCTATTGCAGAGATGAAATTAGACAAATTGTATCAATCACTTTACAAACATAAACACACTCTACAGAGGCTAGCTATTATTTTAAGTCAGAGACAGATTTCAACACAGGTTGGTCTAACTCTGAAGCCAGTTCACTACCCATTATACCACACTACTTCTCAATGTAATTATATTAAATATTTATGAAAACATTACTTACCTTTTTTGCATATAGCCAAAACACAAACATTTTCTTATTTTAGACCTCCAATTCTTGCAGAAAAAGTGAGAAAACAAGTCTTCAAAGATACAGGGTCAAAGCTGATGTCTCAGAGTGAATGAGAAGGCAATGTTTTGCAGGATATTTAAACTAAAGGTATCCTTTAGCATTTAGCCATTATGATGAAAGCTCATACAGGTTTCAGGGGAGCTGGGTTCCATAAGCAATATTCTTTTTATTGTTTTAATCTCACATTCTTCTAGATTAGTTTGCTGTGCGTTTGTATGTAGTGTTAGAGATAATAACTAGGTCTAAATTGTGAATACTGATGAGACTTATTAGAGGGGAGAAAAATGGAATTCAGTTACCTTATGTGTCAGGTGCTAAAAAAAGATGCTAAACTTTATATTGAGTCAGATTCTTTATTGGTGCTAATAACCCCTGACAATTAGCCCTTTTTTCATTTAAATATGGAAGGATACCACCTGTATATAAGTTAATTTTATCCACCAATGAACCAGAACATATGCAATGATCATTTCAATGGAAAAAAAAATTTCAAGTCCCTTAGAGAGTAAAATAAAAATGAGAAAAGGTAAAGTTTGTTCATCAAGCTGATTGTATCTAAAAGTTAGCATCATTTGTATTTTTTCTTTGAAGTTCATGAATATATTTTGTTATAAAATATTCCAAAGCAGGGTTTTAAAGTGCATTGTAGGAATACAAGCATAAAGAACTTTGTGACACTAGTGGAAAAGTACTGGTTTAAACACTATGGAGCTTTCTAGTAGATAAAATAAGCGCTAAGAGTATTTAATTTAATTCTTAGCCATACTGATGGTTGAAGTATTTCAGAAAACTCTTTTTAAAAATGCCTTGTTGGATGTCTGTTATGCTGACTTTTTATGACAAATTCTCAGACAGCAATGATTGTATATGTAACCTAGAGTTCAAGCCTGGGAATTTGCATAAGACTCTCCTCGTTGGAAAGAATGATTACTTAATCATCTGTGCCTCTTAGAGGGACAGAGCTGATGAGAGCTGGAGAGAGGAGACTTCTTTTTCTGGCTTTGAGAAAATGGACACTATAACTCTGAATTATTTGTTTCAGGAATCTGTCTCCATCCGCAACCCCTTCAAAAAGGATTCTGTGAGTCCCTCTTTGCAAGAGAGGATTTCTTGCAGGCAATACATGTTTTGTTAATTCTGTGTATTATCAGGCAAATAATAGCCAATAATGTTGTGGTAATGTAAAAGAGTACTTAGAAAAGGAAAAGTTTTACAGTAATGACAAAATGGAGTATTTTGATCTTCCATTTAAGTAGAACGCCCAGACCAGTCATGACTTCATTCCAGGCCTGCTTTCTAAAATTTCTTCTCTTGAAGATTAGAGGAACCTACCTAGTACATTTTCCCAGCAGAGGCAACAGGCATTGATAAGGCTTGAATGAACAAGTCAACAACTATATTGCATACTATACCTTAGTTTTCTCATCTTTGCAAACTTTAAAGTGGATATATAGATATAAATGTATACACATATATACATACACACACACTAGTTATTAACAAAGAAGAAAGAAGAAAAGAAAGATAAATGCCACAAATAAGAGCTAATGATCTTGCTGCTTCGGGACCATATATGACCTTTTCTCCCCAGGTCCAGTATGACCAAAATGGAACACATTCTTTTGCATTACAGAAACAATTTCTAAACAAGCAGCACATTGCAGAGGAGGACATGTCATTCCACATTTGTCCTTCAAAAGGCTCCACCAAACATGCCTTAATAGGCTACTCTGAAGTCCCAGTAATATGTAGGATAAAATGGAAAGGAAAGGAGAAAAGTGGATAGATATTTCTGGGGGAATTTGCACTGGGAAAATGAATGGCAAATGGAACTTTCCTTAGTGAAGAAGAATTCATTACCTGCTAAGAAGTTCCTTGTACTTGTAGAGCTTCCTGCTTTCTAGTTGTTTTTGTCTATAAATAAAAACCTAAATCTGTCTTTTTTCATCTTTCACCATTGATCCTGTTCCTGCCCTCTGGGGCCAACCAGAACAAGGTTATTGATTCTTGCATACAAAACTCCTTCAAGCACAGTTATCATGTCCCACCTACTTAGCCAGTCTCACCCCCAGGGCTTCTTCTTCCCAGAACTTGGTACATACCTTCCACTGACCCTTAGGAAGCAGTTCATCATCTTGGCCATGCTACTCTAAATGGTCTCCAATTATTCTTAAACTGTAGCACCCAGAACTGAACCCAAATTCCAAATGTGATCTGATTGAGACAGAGTAGAAAGTAACTAATGCCTTCCTCAGACTGAACAGAAGCTCCTCTTTTGATGGGATCTGAGATTAGCATTAGCTTTATTGATTGCCATATTATCCTGTGGACTCATTGAGGTCACTTAAAGCCAGAAATCTTTCTCAGAAAAAAAAACTGCCTATATAACTCCCACTTTAAAGTGTTTTTTTTCAATGTGTGGAATAAGACAAACATTTCCATAACATAGAATATCTTTTTTAAGAAAGGTAATTACCCATGACACTGTAAATCTATTATGTACAACTTACTATTCCTTTTAAATATATAATAAAATTATCATGTAAATTTATTTTTTTCTTTCTTCCCCCTACCCTAGATATGACTACCATTAGATACAAATAGGCATATATGTATGTATATATATATATATATATATATATATGTGTGTGTGTAAAATTATTCCATATATACTTCTATTTATCAGTTCTTTCTCTGGAAGTACATAGCATCTTTCTTAATTTGCCCTTTATTATTAATTTGGGCATTTATAATAGTCAAAATAGCTTCCTCAGAGTCATTCTTAAAACAATATTGCTGTTACTGTATACTATACAACTTGGCAGTCAGGAAGGGCCAAAATTAGAACAGGTTAAAATTCTTTGGGCCACAGGTAGGATTTTAGCCGTTCACTTTCTAAGTAAAGGTATAATTAATGACTAAACTATTTTGTAAATAAACCATATTTTAAAAATAGAAACAATTAATATCAATTAATTACACTTATTTAAGATTTGTATTAACCATGAAATTACATTAATATTAAAAAAAATCACTTTGCTAAGTGGTACAAGTTTAAATACATTTTTCAGGTTTTCTTATTGTTTACATTTAGTTAATGAGACACATTATACTTCTTGTCAGCAATCATGGAATCATGTCTGAAATCTATTTTTTTAGAAATCTTAAAACTAGCCTCATTTTCTGAGTTTACTTTCCTGAAAACAATACTGTTGTTTCCCACTGAGATTTGTCAATAATTTGGATGCTTTAATTTGCTTTTCATTGGTGTCTAATTTGCTTAAGTCAGGATGTTTTGATTCAAGACGGCAATGAAGATTGTATGCCTTCAGAAAGGCTGCTACTTCTCAGCAAAAAAGGAACAATATTTTGTCTCTTGTGTACGTAAACAAGTATCTATTTGTCCACTCCAGATTAAACACTCTATGTTCTGATTTGATCTGTTTCTTTTTATCATTCATTTTACAAAGTTACCCCCAAAACTTTAATATTAGAATCCAAAAATCTCCACAGCAACTGCTCACATGCAAAGAAATACTGAACTGAGTGTCTGACCTTGGAGAGAGCCCCAGATGCTCATGTGACTTGGACAGCAACCACACAGTGAAGGAAGAGTTTTTGCTGCTCATTGCGTAGTGGGTGTCAGCTCCATTTTGGCATGTGGCTGCACTCACTTTGTCCTTGTTCAACACCAGGAATGACCAATAATATAGTAAAAAGATATGACTCTCTCTTGTCTCATACTAGAGACAGACTGATGATGGTTGGCTGCCACAGTCACATGACAACCAGGAGAGAGTAGGCAGTGGCTACCCACCAACCAAGTTACATGATGGGTGCAATAGTGACTAGTGGAAGGCAGGTCAAGAGGGCATGGACAAAGCACTTGTTACATCTGTCTTTATTTTCCATTCTCTATTTTTGTCACTGGCCGCCTGAATCCTTTGGCAGCCATAAGTGGCCTGTGACCTGTACGTCATGCGAGCCTGCTGTATACAATGATCTTTTGGCTTTGCTCATTTCACTCTTCATTATATCGCGCAAGTCTTTCCTAAGATTATTGAGCTCACCATTTCTTATAGCACAGTAGTATTCCATCACAATCACATACCACAACTTGTTCAGCCATTCCCCAAATCACAGCCATCCTTGCAATTTCCAGGTTGCATGTCCCAGACACGTCTTCATTCCAGAAGCTTACTCTAGTCCTGGAATTCACATAATGAATGTAAACTCCTTTCATGCTTCTCCCTCTAACTGGACAGCTCTTTCCAGAAGCTCCATTTAAGAAGAGTGACCAGGTCAGATACTCCATACCTTCTCTACCATGCTACCACAGAGGGTACCTTTGTCTGCTCATGCCCTTGCTTTTCACCTTCCTTTCATATGTTGTCTTTCTCAACTGAATGAAACTCCTTAGTGGCAGGGACTGTCTCTCTTTGTATTTATGTTCCTAGTGGTTAGCATAAATAAATTTAATTTAATAAAATTTAAAAATAAAATAAATTTAATAAATTTTTATTAAAGAGACTTCCTAGTCATGGGACCAGAAAGATGGAGGACTACACATGCTCCAATCTCCACAATCTCTCAAAACTCTCCAAAACAGAAATTGTGTACCAGATAAAACAATTTAAACTGTCTTTGACATCTAGAATCCAAAAGAAAACAAATTTTTTAAATGAACTGATACCTACCCAGAGCTCATTCAGCACCTTCTACTTGACAACCATTGTGATGGGCAGCAAGGCTGCACGAGCCAACTGAAGAACCCATTTCACAGGCTTGCAATAAAATCCCACACTGAAGACCCCTCTCCCTTTCTCCAATGCTGTTGAGATCCCAGGTCTAGGCTACAGAAGTTTGCTCATGACCCAACAGACAGCTAGCTCCACAGCAGCATTCCAGACTGCAGAAGCTTTCTGGGACCATGACAGATAACATTCTGTTCCACAAAAGATCTCTGCAAGAGAATGAAGATCTTGAAATAAATCTTAACCCCATACCTCATCTCACCTCCTCCCAGAGTTTAAGAACTCTAAACAACAGACATCAACCACAAAGCACCAGGTAGGGGCAGCTCTTTGAACTGCTGGTGCTGGGCCAGAGAACTGAAATAGAAGAACCAAAATGGGATCCTGGAACAGGACATCAGGAGGGGAGGGAGGAAGCAAAGTAACACTCTATTAATCCTGAGGAAAAGGCCTCAGCATTTAGCTGGGGCTACTTGTGCTCTCCCAAAAAAGTCACTTGGGGCAAGAGATTAAGTTTAGTCTACCATGAATTGTCCAGTATGAGAAGGGGCTGAGATGCTTTGAAACTCTGCCTCCAAGGAAGCTACCATCAGAGGAGACCTCAGGAAGAAAAAAACCCACACTTTAAAACATAAGCACATAAATCAATAGGGAAAACATTAACAGCAAGAGGAAATATGACCTCAAGATCTAATAAATGAATTCAGACATCCACAAATAAATACTTCAAAACAAAGGAAAACAACACAACACTTGATAAGTCAGAGGAACCTGTAGAAAGTGAGAATATGGAACCACAACATACTGTTCCTAAATAATTCAAAAGAAAAATTGGGAATTATGAGAACAGAATTTATAGCCTGCACAGCAAAAATATGAACAGAATAGAAAAAATTGAAGTGTGACGGCAAGTCTCACCAAAGAAACAAAAGAGAGAACAATAGATTAGGAATGCAAATACACAGAAGTGAAAGATAATCTAGAAGAAGAGAAGTAAAAAACAAAAATACAAAAAGAAAATATGCTCCCTATCTAGGCAAGATACCTTGATCTGGAAAACAGGTTGTGCAAAGACAACATAAAGACAGTAAGTCTCCAAAAGAATATATTAATATAAATTCTTAACACCACAATTCAAGAAATAATACAAGAGAGCTGCCCAGAAGTTCTAAACACAGACAATGAAATGCCAGTTGAAAGAGTTCATAGAACACTTACAGAAAAAATTCCAAGGCTGCAAACTACAAGACAGATAGTAGTTAAACTTGACAATTCAGTTCAGAAAAAAGTTCTGCAAGTAGTAAGAATACAAAGGAAACTCAGAAGAAAATTCAAGGTAATTCAAATACAAAGGAAAGGAAATAACATAAAATTGCTCTGCTTCCACCAGAAATGCAGGAGGGAATTAGAATGATGTGTTCCAAAGAACAAGGGATGCATCCCAAGGTGATGAAAATCTGAGTTGAACCATAAATAAAAAAAAGGACATTCAATAATAGTGTTTGAAACATTCTAAGAAAGAAAAACATAATTGAAGAGATGATTTGTTCCTAGTTTTTTGAACACTTCAGACAATAGAAATGCAGGAGGGGTGAATGAATACAACACAGAATATGCTACTCCGATGGGGAGGGGCAGAGGGCAACAACACGCAAGGGGTGACTCCTGAAATATGGGGTTAATTAAGAAAGCAAGTGATAGCCAGTTTAAGGAGGTATTACAGGGAAATTTAGCAACAGGGGCCATTCATCCTCACCTAAGCCTGAGGAATGCTATAAAGAATTTGTACCATTTGGATCACTCAGAGGAGACTACAGAGGTCATGACATAAGCTCAGTGCCTTTGCAGGCTTTTCAGCAATCTCTAGGCCCATTACTGTGTGACAAAACAGAAGTTCTTAGAATCAAACCATCTCACATGATTAATTCCCAAAATATCAGGATCCACAGGAGAGTGCCAGATATTTCTTCTCAAAGGATAGAGACAAAGGAAGCTGGAGTACTTCATTATAACAGTTCATCTTATAACAACCTTATTTTGCCTGTGAGGAAGGTAGATGGCATCCAGCAGCTTACAGTAGATAACAGGGAGCTGAATGAAGTCATTAGCCTCATTACCACAGCCATCACTCCATCAGTGTTAGAGACCAGGTAGCCCAGGGGAGGATGAATGGTATGGGTTTACTGACCTCACCAATGCTTATTTTTCTATTGCTGGGTCTGGAAATAGTCAAGATCAGTTTGCTTTCACTTGGGAAGGAGTTAAGTATACTGTACTTGTCCTTCCCCAGGGCCACCTGAACTCTCCCTCAATACTGCCACATTATGGTGAGTGAAGACATGAAAGAGGCCTCGCTTCCTTAAGACATTGATGAACACCACTAAATTAATGACATAATGTTGACTGAGTCAGGACAGAGGTCTTAAATCAGATAAGAGAAAGGGATAGGAAATTAACCCTAGGAAAATCCAGGGCCCAGATCACTCAGACAAGTTTGGGGGGAAACAGTGAGTATCTGGGAAGACAGTAGGATTACAGAAACTGCAGAATGAGCTACTGATGTTCATTTCCCAATAACCTAAGAAGAAAGCCCAGAGACATATCGGACTCTTCAGATTTTGGAGAACTCATATTCCCTACCTACAAACCTGTCTCAAGTAGTGCCTAGACTAAATAATCAAGTTCCAGCCATTAAAAGAATCATAGAGGTTAGGAAATAGGCCCATTGCCAATTTCATTTGAGGTAGTGATATTATGTTGTGCTGGAAATAGGACCATGTAATCCATATAACGAAGGAAAAACAACTAACTATTCCTGTCCAATTAAACTCCCTGTACCAACTGGAATACCCAACTAACCCAAATGGCCTCCAACCTCTTCCCAGCTGGTAAAATGGCATTCTCCTATACTCAGGAAAAAGATTTGCACTATTAATCAGCAGTTTAATAATTATGTGCTTGACTTGAAAAATACAACCTTCAAAAAGCCATATCTTTGTCAAACTGATATAGGGGAAGGGCTATCTAGTCTGGTAGTTTCTGGGATATAGTATAGTATCCAGGCAGATTTATCTGAGAGCAGACTGGTTCTGCACATAGTTCTGACTGACCCTCTCTGGCTTTTTATTTCTTCTTCAGTGCATAGTAGACTTGGCTTCAAGATTTTTGCTCCTTCAGAGGGCTCTATACACTCTGAAGAAATAGCTCAGCATCCTCAATAAGTAGACTTCCTTTTCCTAGGAAGATTTTAACAACTCCTTCCCAGAAAGGGCTTGAGGGAGCAATGGTTGGTATTGCTGGAAGATGCCTTGCCTTTTTGCACAGGAGCAGTGAAACTGTCACTACATATCTATGGTAGATATATATTTACTTGGAAGAAATGAAATCCCCTGACTGATCTGGTGGTAATTCTGAGTCACTCTATGGGGTAGAAAGTTCATATTTAGCCCCCAAAGAAGAAGGGGTAGCCTCTTTATATAGGCCTCTAAGAGAGCAAAGTTTTTATATCATTCCCCTGATGTGCCTCTCACAGTGGGGAGATCTTGGTGAGTAAGTCAGGGAATACTAAATGGGTGATGTTATTCGGAGAACCTTGGTATCATTTTAGCTTCTTATCACAATAAAAATCTAAGATGTAGAGAAACTGAGGCACAAGTTCCAAGCACAATTTATTAGCAAAACTTGCATCCTAATAAATAGGATCTAAGGCTCCTCAATAGCCAAAGATATTCATGGCAAAATACAGAACATTCTTGTAATCTAAAAAGATGAATTAGTCAAAATATATATTCCTGAAATTAATTCATATTCATAAGACTTAGAGAGTCCAAGTGTCACAAGAAAAGAGTCAATTTGCAACGAGAAGTGGGTCAATTTGCAATACTGAGCTGCTGGGCATATCATGGGTTTGTCAATCATCAAATTATAAACACTCCTTTCTGGTTACACAACATTACAAACCTTATGACAAGTGGAATAATTGACATTTTGGAATTCCATATCATACAAAAGGGCTGGTTAGGACCAGTTGAAAAGAGAAATTGGAAAAGGAAAATTGGGATAGTTCCTAAGGAGTAAGTAAGCCCTCTTGCTGATTGGCTGAGGTATAGATATTGATTAATGGAATGTTTTACATCCGCAGGTTACTGACAGTATCAGCCACAAACAATGAATTTCCAAAAGGAGACTAGCTTCTGACAAACAAAAATAGAGGAAATGTGACTGAGGAACTCTCTCTCACATCTGGTCCCCTACTGCCCTACTGCCTTCAGCAATCATTTCCCATAAATCATTATTTTACAGTACAGTAAAACCCATATCAAAAAACAGGATTAATTCTGATATAAAATGGAGTTAATTGGTTAATTCATGTCATATCCTGGGACAAAACAAATCCTGGGCTTGCAAGACATTTATGATCTCTTAGTCATTTTACTATAGAGGACCCTGATGCATGGTGAAGAATTGTGGACTATGCCATAAGCTTCATCTGTGCTGTGGTCCTGATGTTCCATGCTAGCTCATTGGCTCATTACCACCACCTTGCAATAGGAGATTCACTGAATTGCAAAGATCATACAGCACATAGACTAAATCATTGAGGTCTGAAACTTGATCTTTACAAAGTGGAGTGGGAGGGAGGGGAGATTTAGAATATCTGTCTTTTATATTCTGCTTTATATTCCACTTTTTTTCTATGGTGACTTTTCAAGGACAGAGGGAAAATGTGATGTATTTTTTTTTTTACTTTTTATTTTCTCCTTAGTACTCTCTTCTCCAGGAGAACTATCTAGTCAAAGCCCTGAAAGCATTCAAATGGTACAAGATCCTTTAGAAGATTCTTAAGTCTTTGGAGGTGAGGGATGAGCATGAGGGATATGTGATAGGACCAGGGCTCCCTCACTTCCCTGCAATAGGGATTATTTTTCCTTGAAAAGCAAAGAAGTTGTCCTTTAGACCAGAATGACTTCTGTCTCCATGACAGTTTCTTGATCACCTAAGACCATAAAACTCAACTCATATCAAAGAGCAAACTTGTACAATCACTTATACTATCACTCATCTGCTTGAGGTACATAAACTGGGACATTTCCTTTCCTTTCCCTTTCCCAAACCTTCAACCTACTACACGCTGAAGTCTATAGATTGGACAACACTAGGCCCCTGCTCAAGCTCCGCTTAAGGACTGTTCTCTGGACCCTCCTGGCTTAAGAGTGATCAATAGTAACTGTTGCTGTTTCCCTCCCATCCTGATGTAGTTATTTTTCTTTGTTTCACTAAAGGGGCCACCCCTGACTGCTTCTTAAACAGGCCTATTCGCTGACTGGGTATTACCTCCCCCTAAATGAGTACTTCAATAGACTTTGGCCTAAAGGTGCCAAGGTCTCCCATTGCATGCTGAGCCATCTCCAGTCATTCTGATGACTATCTGGTCACTAGATACAGATGGCTCTAGAAGATGTGAGGCTGGTGACCTTGCGCAGCCCTTCCTCACTCAAAACAAAGTCAAGTGCAACTCATATCTCATTTCTCTAATGGCATGGTCTTCTTCAGCAATGAAGGATGAACACAACAATACAACACAATACAATACATCTAAGTCCCATCAACAGAAGTAGAATAATTTAATTTGTCTTAATAGTCAAGGGGTTTCTAAAGATTTTCAGTGGGAGAGATATGGCATTCACACCTTAGTAAACTACACTACACATACACACACAAATCACACATACACATAAAATGTACATTTTTTCTTCTATATGCTTTCTTTTTCTCATTCTTCCCTCTGTGTTTTAAAGCTTTTCTGTTTCTCCTTGACCACTCTATATTTCAGAATTTCTGGTCTGAATCATTCTTTGGGATTCTAGGAACCAATGTAAAACCCCAATTATGAATTCCAATATAATGGAAAAAGTATTAACTAGTCTCATGGTAAGCAGTTTGTTGTAACATTACTATAGCATTGCTTCTCAAGATCACTTCTTTATCTAGATAAGGCAGCTTTTCTTTTTCTTCATGAATTGCTTTGCTGGCCAGTGGAACAGATGATTCATTTCACCATCTGGGCTGTAGGGAAAAGAAATAGAGTGCTGAATAAAACGGATTATTATCAGTAGAATGATGACAAATCAACTCAAAATATCTCCTTCTCAATGATCTCATCCACACTTAATCTTCAAAATAAAATTAGGTGATAGTCTACAAAAGCCAATACTGAATGAATGAGAATGACTTATTACCTAACTCACCAAATGCCTGGCAACAAGAGAGTACAAAAACGTTCAGGTAACATGAACTTTTTGAAGGATGAGTAATACCTGAAAAGATTGGATTCATATCTTACCAGTCTACCTTAGCAATAACTGCAGTCATCATTCAAAATTATCCATTTGCAAAAGCATAATGGTTTTTGTACTGGGCTGCCCAAAGCATTCAGAATCAGCTGTCTCCTAGAAGCAAAAGCAGTATTTTCAGAGATACAGATTCTGCATGGAATTTGACATAGGAATACTCTTCTCATTGCAATCTGTCTTCCCTAAGAAGATGTTGCAGATTGATGAATCAATACAATTAGACAAAAAATAAACCTCAAAAATATCTAAGTTAATAGATGCATAGAGCTTCAGCTACAGTTATAGATGATTTTTATAAAGATAGAGAGGTGGATGTAGATAAAAGTACCTTCCATGAATCCAGGCTTGACATGTTGTAGTTCAGTTCATCAAATCTGGGCTAAGATTATAGTGCTTTTCTGTTGATAATGTGTTCTGGGAGCATCACGGACATACAGCAATGACAAATAATTTAGAATGCTTATATTATAATTTGATGTGGCTTCTTTTCTTTTTAAAAACATGCTTCTTGCAAACCATCTTTGCAAGTTAACAATATAAGAAATCCAGTTCTTTGAAGGGAAAAGAAGCCTGTGCTAGATTCCCTATGGGAGCTCAGAAAATGCTTGTTGATTGTATCAGTGTAAATTTCATCTGATTTCTAATTGAAATGTACATAATTATATCACTCACATACTTTGAGCTCTTAAGTATGTTGTCTCTTATGTTGCAGTTGACATCAACAGTAGAAAACAACTTTGAATGTTATCAAAATATTCCCGTTTTTTAAAATTTAAAGACAATCAGCTAAAGGTCTGGTTCTAATGAGTTAGAATGTATTATTTGCAGCTTCAAGGGGAAGGCTTCCTGTTAAGGGAAAGGCTTAAGATGATAGAATTTTATTCATTCATAGAAGTAAATTAAGCGCCTACTAATAAAAGTCTCTTACATATTAAGTAGAAAGCATTGTGTTAGGTACTCTGGGAAATAAAATGATACAATTGTGCCCTCCAGGAGTTTACATTCTATTGAAGTGAAAGAAATGCCTGATCTTTATGCTTCACTGCTTCCAAGCTCCTGTCCCCTTGGAAATCCTGATAACGATCTCACTGCTCCACTTTACGGATGAAGGTTAGGGAGTTGACTGAAACAGGAAATCAAATGCTTTAATTAGAATACTGAATACCTTAGGGAAAACTAAGGGGGTCACAATTCTACAAATCAATTCAAAGGTTTGGCTATCAATCCAATTCAGTTCAATAAACTGATTAGCTTAAGTGCCTATTACATTGTAGATATCCTTGAGTCAGGTGCCAGGGATACAAGGGAAATTAGCACTGTCTTTGCTCTCAAACAGTTTGCATTTTATTAGGGTTATTCATTGGGGATCATCAAATTATGATTCTGACCTAAGAAAATGCTAAATTAAAGGTATTAGTGTAGGGAGTGTCAGTGATGACTGGGAAATAGCCCTGTTTTTTGTGGCAGTCTGTATATGAAGGTTTTTATTCCAAGTACCTACTAGCTAATGCATGCCAGGCACATCATGATTCACCCTCAGGGATCCCTTGGAATGTTCTAATTTCGTTCTGTTTTTGTTGGTTGGTATGTGTGATAGTTCTCAAACCCCTCCTTTTTAAAACCTCTTTGAGATCCATAAAGCTAAGAAGAAACAGGTTTCTTTTATTGTGAAAATACCCTTTCTTCCTGCCAACACACCTTTCCTTTTCTGAAATCTTCTATGCCAGGAAATTGCTGTGTTCCATGCTGTACTCAACCAAGTCTTCTAGACAATCAAGAGAGTTTTCCTGCCAGTGACTCAGAGGTGGGAAACCAATAGGAGATGTCTGCTGGAGATTTCACATCTCAATTAATCAAACATGTAATAAGTGCCAGGCATTGTGCTAAGCACTAGGGAAACAAAACAAAGTAAAAGATGGTCCCTGCTTTCAAGAAGTTTACATGTAAAAGGGAGAGAAATACATGCAAATGTACACAAACACATGCAAAGCAAGCTATCTACAGGATAAACAGAAAATAATTAACAGAGGGAAGGCACTGAAATGAAGTGGAGTCGGAGAAGGCCTCTTGTAGAAGGCAGAGTTTTATCTGGCACTCCAAGGAAGCCAGGCATGGGGAACAATCAATGAAAATGTCCAGAACCAAGAAATGGACAAACCTGTTCTCAGAGCAGTGAGAAGGCCAGGGTCACTGGATCAAAGACCTGGTGGGGGGTTGTGAGGTGTAAAGCAGCCTGGAAAAGGTTGGAAGAAGCTAGGTTATGAAACTCTTAGCTTTCAGTCAGCCAGTCAGTTAACACAACATTTATTAAACCCCTCCTATTAGCCAGACACTCTGCTATGTTCTGGGGATAGAAAGAAAATCAAAAGACAGTCCCTACTCTGAAAGTGTTCACAGGTTAATGAGTAAGAAAACAGATACAAAACATGTGCAAAAATTATGTACAAATATCTAAAAAACCCTTGAAGATAATCAAAAAAAGGTACAGACATTAAGGGAGATCAAAAAGGCTTTTTGTAGAAGGTAAGAGTTTAAATGAGATTTGAAAGAAGTCAGAGAAGTTGGGATGCAGAGATGAGGAGGAAAAGAAGTCCACATAAGGGGGACAGTGAGTGAAAATCTCCAGAGTTGATGGCTAAGTGGAACATTGACTGGAGTGGAGAGAGGCTTATGTTAGGCAAAACACCCAGCATGCTACTGCAATTGAACAGATATGAGACTATGAGGGTTCTACAAGAGAGATATGGCAATGTCAGAAGAGAAAAGGGAATTCTGCAAGAGACATGTTACAAAGGCAAAATTGACACACCTTAGCAATAGATTGGATGAAGGAATGAAAGAAAGGGAGGAGTTGAGGGTGATACCTAGGCTGTGTGTTTGTACAGCTTGGAGAAAGGTGATACCTTGAACATAACAGGAAAGTTTGAAATAGGGGAAGGCTTTGGGGAAAGAATGAGTTCAATTCTGGACAAGTTGGATTTAAGATGCCTTTGGGACATTCATTTTGAAATGTTGAGAGAAGATATGGCTGGGTAATTAATTTCAGAATTATCAGAGTAAAAATGATAATTGATCTTTAGAAGCTGATGAGATGAGAAAGTGAAATGTTACAGAGGGAGAAGAGAAGAGGGTTCAGGACAGAGGTGGAGCACCTGTAATTGGCGGGTATAATCTGCATGAAACCTTATCAAAGGAGACTGAAATGGAATGGTCACATAGGTAGGAGGAAATAAGAGAAAGTAATGCCATGTAAATTTAGGAATAAGATAGTACCAAGGAGAAAAAGATTATCAACCATGTTAAAAACTGCAGAGAGATTGGAAAGGATGAAAGCTGAGTAATGACTTGATTAGGTTTGACAATTAAGAAATTACTGATAATTTTAGAGTGACGTCGTTTGGTTGAATGAGATCAAAAGTCAGATTATATAGAGTTAAGAAGAGAATGAGGGGACAGGGAGAGGAAGTACTTATTGTAGATACCTTCCTCAAGAAGTTTATCTGCAAAAGGAAACCAGAGCCAAAGTGGCCAACTGATAAAGAGGAGTTCATGGCTTCCCCTCCATAAATTCCTTTAAATAGATCTAGGAAATGCACAAAATTTAATCCTGAAGGGGAAATCTAGAAAAAATCAGTAAGTCATTTGTTCAGCGTTGCTCAGTATAGGGAGACAGAAAGAGTTCTGGGGACACTGGGATCTGAGTTAAGGCAGAAACACACCACAGGCATAGCACTCTAGTGGGAGATGCTGTATACCAGAACAAGACAGGGTCCCAGACCCATACTGGGACACTATCAGACCCACATCAGGTCATTGAAAGAGAGAGATGCAAACTATTAGCTCTGTTGCCCTCTAATCAATTCCATCACAGATCTAGGGGAGATTGAGAAGGGACTGAAAATGATGAGGGGTCCTCCCAGGGAGGGAAACTGTAAGTAGAGTATTTAGAAGCCAATAGCAACAACAATCTGACCTCCAAGCAGGGTCATACTTTCAGCATCTAACCCAGCTTACAGAGGAATTACCAAGGCACAGATCCATGAGGAAAATGATTTAGCATACAGTTTAGGAAAAAAATTATTATGATGCTTAAATCCAACTTCATATGACTCAAATGTCCACACCCAGAATGCCCTTTGACCCTAGAACTCTCTAGGAATGCCAGAGATAGCTAAGGATTTTGATTCCCCCAACCCCAAATTCACCCAAAGCATTCTTGTTTTGGGTGATCACACCAGAAACTCCTGAGGGGTTCAATTCAAGCTTCTGGTTTGGATTAATTATTCATATCTGTCTCAAACTACCTTGCTTTTAGGCTGTCTTCTCAGCAAAATTGATTCGCTATGTATGTGGGGTATATGGGGTTCCTATGTGGAAAATCTTTCTTAAAATCCTATATATTATAAGCCTTCCAGAGCCAGAGGGAGGGAACCACAACTCCTTTCTGGGTTGCTCTCCTACACCAAATGACCTAGTAAATTTCTTTCTATAACTATTTCAAATTTTGGGATCTGCTCTTGCAACCAACAAATCTCAGGCAAAAGCAGAACCCTATAATTTTGCCACTTGGAACCAAGAAAGCTTTCTAAGTTAGCTGATAAGGCCAGAGTCCCACAGTAGTTTACTTTTGCATACTTATTGCCAATGTAGGAATGATGACCTAGGAAAGAACTGATGGAATGAAAGACTGGAGGTCATGTTGAAGATGAAGAGCAGTGTTTCCATTTTCAAGACAGAAGGAGAGGTACAATGACAGCAGGTTGTGATTAGATAAGGGAATTTCCAAGTTCATGAACTTGAAAGTAGTGCTTTTGTGCATGATGGCAAGATCAACAGTTTAACCATCTCTATGAGTATAGCTGAATGATAGAGGGTACAGTGATAGAGTGATATAGGGAGAGCTTGGAAGTGACCAGGGGAGCAAGGAATATTCTGAATCCTTCATCTTAACAAGCAAGTTGGTAGGAATGAATGAAAGTGTAATGATTGCTGGTCTCAATAAGAGCCAGGGGATGGAAAGAGTAGGAAAGGAAGAGATTTACAATGAATCCAAGTTGGTTATATATGCAACAGGCATTCCAGAGAGCACAGTGGAAGAGGTGGATGGTGCTAGAATGGAATATGGGGACAGAGGTTAGGTTGGGGGCCAGGGACTAAAAGAATAGACAATAAGAGAAAGAGAAAGGTTTGAATAGTGATGAGTGGGAAACAAAATCACTGGGCTGGGGAGAGTAAGACTGGGTGTAAATTTGTTAAACATTGAAGAATGGGTTAGACTGGTTATCAACATTCCTAGGGAGTTGACCCTTTTAGACATTAGGGATGGTCCATTATGAGGAGCATGATGGAATGGCATTTCTTTCCTTTTTGGCAATCAGGAAGAGGCCAAGTGAAGAGACCAGAGCAATGGAATGATGTTTATGCACACTCACGTGCGCACGTGTGTGTGTGTGTGTGTGTGTGTGTGTGTGTGTGTGTGTGTGTGTGTCTGTCTGTCTGTCCTCTGCTATCAGAAAGAAGGCAGACTAAGAGAATGGTGCATGATGGAATGGTGTCTCCCTCTGTCCCATGCAGGCAGGAAGAAGCCAGGTAAGGAGATTGAAGTCTTGGCCAAGGAGGTTATAGTTCCTAAAGCATGTGCAGCTATGACTTGTCTGGTCTCAGTCCAAGAGAGCACTTGAAAACTTGAAGGGAGTTGATTTTTGGCCATGATGACTCAGGGTTAGTACTATGTGACAATGGAAAGGTTTTTAGTTGGGTTCAGTGTTGAAAGGCCTAATATCTAAGAAAAGGCTGAGCTAGAACTGAGTGTGCATATAAAAGTTTTATTTTATTTTTAATTTATGGAATAAAAGAAGCATTTCCATAACAATAAAAAAAGATGATTGCACAGGAAATGACAAGTCTATTGTATACTACTTACTATTCATTTTAAATATATAATAAATAAATAATATAATAATGCAAATTTATCTTAATTTTTTCCCTCCACCACCTCCCGCCCCCCAGAGATGGCTACCATTAGACACAAATACGTATTGTGTGTGTGTATAAAATCATTCTATACATACTTCTATTTATCAATTATTTCTCTATAGCATCTTCTTTCACGTGTCTTTTTTAGCTTATTTGGGGATTTGTAATGTTCAAATGACTTAATTGCTCAAAGTTGTTCTTAAAACAATACTGCTGTTACAATATACAATGGTATCTTGGTTTTCATTTCCCTCTTCATTGTTTCTTGCAAGTCTATCCATATTTTTTAAGATCATTGAGCTCAGGGCCAGGGCCAAGATCATGGTGTAAAAGCAGGGACTTCCCTGAACTCTCCCCCAAAGCCCTCCAAATACCTGTAAAAATGGCTCTAAAAATTCTGGAGCTATAGAACCCACAAAATGACAGAGTGAAATAAATCCCTAGACCAGGACAACCTGGAAAGTCAAGGAAGGGACTATCACTCCAGACAGGGAGCGGAGCACAGTATGATGTGGGTCCCACCAGCACAGACCAGTCAGAGCAGGCCTCAGGGGACTGAATCATTGACAGCTGTGACAGTTTCCAGACTTCTCAACCTACAATGCCAAAAAGGTTCTTGAGAAAACTCTATGGGACATGGGTGAAAGAAAAGCACACAGTCTGGCCAGGTCCAGCCCCAGACTCAGGGCAGTGGGGGTCCAGCATTAGCCCCAAGGTGGCTGGAAGCAGCAGCAGCAGAGGTTGCCCTTGGGGCTCTGGGCCCACAGATGGTGGGGGATTCAGTGGCTGATACAAAATCATTGAAGGATTGGGACAGTACACCCACCCCTCCTAGAAGCAGAGCCCTACCTTGACAAAGAATTAGAAAATGAAGTATTTGTCTGGGAAGATGAGTAAACATCATAAAAGAACTCAGACTACAGGATCTTACTTTGGTGACAAATCAAAATATACAACCAGAAAAAGACAACCAAGTCAAAGCTCCTGCACCAAAAGTCTCTAAGAAAAATATGTATTGGCCATCAAAGAGCTCAAAAAAGATTTTGAAAATCAAGTAAGAGAAACAGAAGAAAAATTGGTAAGAGAAATGAGAATGATGCAAGAAAATCATGAAAAGTGAGTCAACAGCTTGTTAAAGGAGACCCAAAAAATACTGAAGAAAATAACACCTTAAAAAATAGACTAACCCAAATGGCAAAAAAAGTTCAGTAAATCAATGAGGAGAAGAAGGCCTTAAAAAACAGAATTGGTCAAATGGAAAAGTATGTCCCAAAGCTCATTGGAGAAAATAATTCCTTCAAAATTAAGATGGAGCCAATGGAAGTTAATGATCTGATGAAAAATAAAAGAAATTATAAAACAGAACAAAAAAGAATGAAAAAATAGAAAACAACATGAAATATCACATTGGAAAAAACAACTGACCTGAAAAATAGAACCAGGAGAGATAATTTAAAAATTATTGGACTACCTGAAATCCATGATCAAAAAAAGAGCCTGGACATCATCTTTCAAGAAATTATCAAAGGAAACTGCCCTGATATTCTAGAACCAGAGAATAACATAGAAATTGAAAGAATCAACCTATCACTTCCTAAAAGATACCCCAAAAGGAAAACTCCTAGAAATATTATAGACAAATTCCAGAGTTCCCAGGTCAAGAAGAAAATATTGCAAAAGCTAGAAAGAAACAATTTGAGTATTGTGGAAATATAATCAGGATAATACAAGATCTAGCTGCTTCTACATTAAGGGATCAAAGGGCTTGGAATATGATATTCCAGAAGTCAAAGGAACTACCATTAAAACCAAAAATCACGAAGATGGCAAAGTAGAAAGACTCACCTATGCTAGCTCCGAACCCACAGCCCATGGATTTCCTCTAAAAAGAACTCCCGACAAATTCTGGAATAATGGAAGCCGCGCAGCAACACAGTGAAGGAGATTTTCGTTCCAAAGAGCCCTGAAAAACTGATCCCAAAAGTCCATCGCGCACCAGACGTGAGCGGAGCCCTCCTCTGCCCGGGCCATGCGGCACTGAGAGGAGTGAGTAGATCCGAGCAGGCTTCAGGGACAGAATCTCCAGCGGCCGCAAAGGTTCCCCCAACCCACAGACTCACAGAGTGAGAGAGAAGGGCTGAGAGGGGAGCGGGGTGTCTCCGGGTCTCAGGCTCCCTCGGGAGGCAGTGGCAGCGGCAGCGGCAGAGGCAGCTGCAGAGGTAGCAGGCGGCCAGAGGCTCCCTGAGTAGGCAGGAGCTCAGGCAGGAGCTCCATTACAAAAGGTCTCTGCGTAAACCCCCTGAGGGAACTGAGCCTGGGAGGTGGCCCTGCCCGGACCTGAGCACCAGCACTTAAGCTCCCATTGAATAGAAGCCAGACCTGCCACTGAAAGCCCTGAGGCTGGGGAGCAGCATTTGAATCTCAGACCCCAAGCACTAGCTGGGAAGACCTAGGCCTGGGGTGGAGAGGACTCTCAGAAGTCAAGTAACTGACTGGGAAAATGCCCAGAAAAAGGAAAAAAAATAAGACCATAGAAGGTTATTTTCTTGAACAAATGATTCCAAGCTTCCTCTCTGACGAAGAAGACCAATGCTTACCATCAGGTAAAGACATAGGAGTCAAGGCCTCTGTATCCC
>CM053772.1:136219492-136327247 GCA_028658325.1 Potorous gilbertii
TGGTATTGCTGGGTCAAAGGGTATAGGCATTTTAATAATTCTTTGGGCATATTTCCTGTTTGCTCTCCAAAATGGTTGGAACAGTTCACAGTTCTATCAACAATGAATTAGTGTCCCAATTTTTCCACATCCCTTCCAACATTCATTGCTTCCCCACTTCAATCATTTTAACTAAAGGCAGGCCAAGCAATACAGACCAGAAGTGATCCCAGGCTGTGGTTGTGGGCCAGGAGGAACAAGCATACAACCACTGAATGGTACCATAGTGTGGTACCAGAGTACAGTAACAGAGAGAGCAAGAACATTTTGGGATAGTATGGCGAGAGGCCCTATCTGGCTTAAGGGAGGAGAGGAGTGCATGAGGTCAAGCTACTGGACAGAATTCAGAAAATAACAGTAAGGAGTACCTAAGTTCTGGGACACCATTACACACAACTCAGGATTAAAGCTTGATTATAGTAATAAGCTACTAAAAGTAAAATAAAACAAAATAAAAATGAGTAAACAAGAAAAAGAGCCCAAATATAGATAACTACTATGATGTAAAAGAAGATATAGGCTCATATTCACAGGAAGATAATAGGGTTAAAAAAAAAAAACCACTCATATCCCAAAGAGTAACATCAAATGGTCACAAACCCAAAAAGAATTCTTGGAAGAAGTTTAAAAGGAATTTAGAAAATGAAATAAAAGCGAGATCAAGGAAAAGTGAAGGAAAAATGCTGTGAGCTGCCAGAAAGTGAGGGAAGGAAGCTGATCAATTTTCTCCCCACTTGACTGCCATGTTTTCCTTAGCATATTTCTTTTGTTTATTTCCTTGATTTTAGGTAAATGAGTATCTTTAAATAGGAATACACAATCAATTATGCATTTGGGAGGTCTTAGTTTTACATATCAATTCAGTGTTTTTCTTACTTTCAATTTCATTAATATTTTCTTTGATTTTCGTTCTTTCCAATTTTGTGTTTAATTGGAGATTTTCAATTTGTTCTTTTTCTAGTTTTTTTGTAGTTGTATGACCAGTTCATTGATGTGCTCTTTCTCTACTTTATTCAAGTAAGTATTTAGAGATGTAAAATTTCACCCAAGTACTGCTTTAGCTGGGTCCTATAAATTTTGATATGTTGTCTCACTGTTGTCATTCTCTTTAATGGAATTATTGATTGTTTCCATGATTTGTTCTTTTACCCACTAATTCTTTATATTTACATCATTCTGTTGCCAATAAATTTTTAAGCTATACTTCTATGGTCCTTCATTGAATGTAATTTTTATTGTGTTAGGATCTGGAAAGGATACATTTAATATTTCTGCCTTTCTGAAATTTTTGTCAGGTTTTATGCCCTAATATATGGTCATTTATTTCTGTAGGTGCCATATGCCACTGAGAAAAAGGCATATTCCTTTCTATTCCCATTCAATTTTCTCTAGAGGTCTATCTCATCTAACTTTTCTAAAATTCCATTCATTTCTTTAACTTCTTGTTAGTTTATTTTGCGGTTAGATTTATCTATTTCTGAGAGGGGAAAGTTGAGGTCTCCCACTAATATAGTTTTATTGTTTACTTCCTCCTATAAGTCATTTGACTTCTCCTTTAAAAAACTGGCTGCTATACCATTTGGTACATATATATTTAGTATTGTTATTACTTTATTGCCTATGGTATCTCTTAGCAAGATGTAACTTCTTCCTTATCTATTTTAATGAGATCTGGTTTTGCTTTTGTTTTCTCTGAGATCATCATGGCTATATCTGCTTTTTTAACTTCAGTTAAAGCATAATAGATTCTGCTCTAGTCCCTCACCTTTATTCTCTCTTTGCTTCAAATATATTGCCTGCAAACAATATATTGTAGGATTTTGCTTTTTAATCCACTCTGCTATCTTCTTCCATATTATGTGTGAGTTCATCCCTTTCACATTCATATTTATGATTACTGTGTATTTCCCTCAATCCTATTATTCTCCTGTTTATTCCCCAACTTAAGTAAAACCAAAAAATCAGGTATAACAATCATGATCTCAGGCAAAGCATCAGCAGAGACTAAGTTAAAAGAAATAAATAGGGAAACTAGATTTTACTAGAACATCATGTAAACAATGAATTAAATATAACAATTTTTAAAAATTTAAATTCATTCAAAATTCTCTCCCTCCAGCCCCTCTCATCAGTCAGTCTTGTCAGAGCTAGGAAGGATGCAGACAAGTAGGCAGATGGCTAACATGAGTGATTTTGTGATTGTTTATGATTTTGTTTAAGAGATGCCTGCTTATGATTTGTTTAATGGAGCTGGTGTGTGGGAGGTCTAGCAGGGGAAGGCTTGGGGATGGTGTTGTTCTCAGCATTGTTATTGTGCGTAGATTTTTGTTACTATGATGGATTTGGCTTTCTGGTGTCTGAATAGATGTTTTCCTTCTGCTTTCTATGCGGAGAGTCTGTTATACTTTGTGACTGAGAACTGTGCCAGCATGTTCATAGACAGCAGCAGTGAGTGTTGTGAATATTGCCTTGGCGATATACCCACTAAGAAGGCAAGAAATATGATGCCCATTATACATATGAAGTCATGAAAAATATTTTCACATTGGTTGGTTGGTTGTTGTCCTTCATTATGGAAAAGAACCAAAATGACAACATGGTGATAAAGTGAAATTTCGGTGTGTCTGACTGTGGCTGATCAGACCAATGTGAGCTCAGAATGTTCTAGTATAGGTTGGGCACAGATAGTCTGTGTGAATATTTGGGATGGATACTCCAAATCTGCACTTCCTATGTTTACTTTGTGCTGTCTCAATTCTGCTTTGCTCATAGAGCACAGCACCCTTTCTGATGTGGGCACACCATGTTGAGGGGTCTTGTACCAGTGTCTCTCACGTTGCACAGTCAAATCCAAAGTTCTTGAGAGAGATCTTGAGATTGTCCTTGTATCACTTCTTCTGACCATCATGTGATTGCCTGCCCCATGTGAGTTCTTCATAAAACAGTCTTTTTGGCAAGCCTACGTTTTGTGTTTGAACAATGTGGCCAGCCCATCAAAATTGAGCTCTCTGAAGCATAGTTTGAATGCTTGGCAGTTCAGTTTGAGCAAGGATTTCAGTGTCTGGTGCCTTATCCTGTCAGGTGATCCTCATGACATATGAAGTCATGAAAAACATTTTCACGTTAGCCACATTGGAATAGAAAAGCAAAGAAATAAAGAAAATTTAAAAATATATGCCTCAATCTGTACTCAGAGATCATCAGTTCTCTCTCTGTAGGCGGATAGCATTTTTCATCATAAGGTCTTTGGAATTGTTATGGATTGTTACATTGATCATGGCAGCTAGGTCCTCCACATTTGATTATAATTACAACATTAATGTTTTCCTAGTACAGCTTACTTCACTCTGCATCATCTTCAGAAGTCTCAGGTTTTTCTGAAATCCTCTCTATTCATCATTTCTAATAGCATAATAGTATTCTATCACAATTAGATATCACAACTTGGTCAGCCATTCCTCAGTTGATGGGCATTCCCCCAATTTCCAATTCTTCATCACCACTAAAACAGCTCCTATAAATATTTTTGTACATATGAGTTATTCTCCTTTTTCTTTGATCTCTTTTCAGATACAGACCTAATATTAGTATTGCTGGATCAAGGGCATGACAGTTTGTTCCATTCAATCTAATAAACATTTATTAGGTGCCTACTACATGCCTCACCTAGAATATATCCCTTTTTCTCTTTGGGACAGCTATGTGGCACAGTAGATACTGTACTGGGCTTGGAACAGGAAGACCTGAATTTAAATCTGGCCTCAGATACTCAATAGCTTTGGGTTCCTGGACAAGTCATGTAACCCTGTTTACCTCAGTTTTCTCATCCATAAAATGAAGTGGAGAAAGAAATGGCAAACCACCCCAGTATCTTTCCCTAGAAAACCCCAAGTTGATTCAAGAAGAGTGAGACATTACTGAAACAAAGTAACAACAACATTATGTGCCAGGTACTGTGTTAAGTGCTAGGGATACAATTAATACAAAGAAAGACGGCCCCTTCCCTCAAGGAACTTCAAATCTAATGTTCTGGAGACAACATACAAAAAAGACAGGAAAGTGCAAAGGAAGGAGAAGACACCTGAAAATACTAAGCAGAGAGACATCTTGGTCCATGGAGTTAAAACCAGACAAGGCAGCAGATGCAGAGCAGAGAGAGCACAAAAGTCAAATTTCTGTTCTCACTGTTGTAGTTCATCTTTCCTTTTTGAAGAGGACTGATGACATCATGGTATAATATCTTGACTTGCGCATGAATTGGATTTAAGGGAGGTAGAGTTGCATAAAGTTATCAGCTTCATTCTCTTTTCTAGAGTCACTGAAGTCAAGTTAAAAACTAAGATTTGGCCCAAGATATAGTGGATGACTTTGGTGTCTTTGATATCTGACCAATCTCTAAGTGCTTCATAATGCCTGCTTTAGCTGCCTTCATGACCACTGAAACAAATTGTTCTCATCTGTCCATTCATCCAGGGGGATGTCTTCACATGCTTGGGTTAGAAATCCCCATCACTCATGTCAGCAACCCTCAGTCTGGTTTAGTGTATCTGCCAAGAGGTTCTAAAAGAGTATGGCCCTGTGAATGCCACAGCTTCTTGGAGCTGCAGGTGAGATTTGAGTGACAGCCAGCCTCCAAAGGTGAATGAGCAACCCTAGTTCTTGCTCTTGATGTGGATAGCATTTTCCATCGTGTGTCTATTGAAATTGTCTTAGATCATTGTACTGCAAAGAAGAGCTAAGTCTATTAAAGTTGGTCATCACACAATGTTGCTGTTACCATGCACAATGTTCTGCTGGTTCTGCTCAATTCACTCAGGATTAGTTCATGTAAGTCCTTCCAAGTTTTTTTTTCTGAAATCCACTTGCTCATCATTTCTTATAGAACAATGGTATTACATTACGTTCATATACCACAACTTGTTCAGTCATTCCCCAGTTGATTGGCATCCCCTCAATATCCAATTCTTTGCCACCACAAAAAGAGTTGCTGTAATATTTTTGTACATGTGGATCCTTTCCCTTTTTTATGATCTTTTTGGGATACACATTTAGCAGTGATACTGCTGAATAAAAGGGTATATACAGTTTTATAGACCCTTGGGCATAGTTCCAAATTGCTCTCCAGAAGGGTATCAAGAAATTATCAAGGAAAAGTACTCTGATATCCTAGAACCACAGAGTAAAATACTCATTGAAAGAATTCACTTATCACCTCCTCAAAGAGATCCTGACATAAAAACTTCAAGGAATATTGTAGCCAAATTAAAGAATTATCAGGTCAAGAAGGAAATACTGCAAGTAGCTGGAAACAATTTAAATAGTGTGGAATCATAGTCAGTATTATATAGAACTCAGCAGCTTTTACATTAAAGGAATGGGGGTCTTAGAATATGATATTCCAGAAAGCAAAGGAGCTTGGATTACAACCAAGAGTCAACTGCCCAGCAAAACTGAGCATAATCTTTTGAGGAAAAGATTGACATTCAATGAAACAGCAGATTTTTTATTATTCCTGATGGAAAAACCAGAGTTGAACAGAAAATTCAGTCTTCAAATACAATACTCAAGAGAAACATAAAAATGTAAACAGGAAAGAAAAAAAGTTATTCAATAAGGTTAAATTGTTTACATCTCTGTACTGTTAGATGATACTTGTAACTCTTGAGAATGGCATCTTTATTAACGCAGTTAGAAGGTGTATACAGAGAAGATAGTGTGGGTATAAGCTGAGACTGATGTGATGATAAAAAATAACTAAGAGGTGAAAAAAATATTGTATTAAGCAAGGAGAAGAGGAAAGGGGGAAGCATAATAGGGTAAATTTCACCACATGAAGAGATTCAAAGACCTATTACAGTAAAAGGAAAGAATAGGGGAGTTTGCATTTTTTGAAACTTGCTCTCATCAAATTTGGCCCAAAGAGAGAATAATGTACACAATGAATTGGTTATAGAAATCTATCTTACCCTATATGGAAGTAGGAAGAGAAAGGGGAAAGAAAAGGGACAGGGATGGATATAAGGGAGGGCAGCAGGGAGTGAAGAAGTAGTAAGGGAGAGGGGAAAGAAAAGGGAGGGCAGAATGAAGGAGGCAATGGTTAGAAGCAAAACACTGGTGAGGAGGGAAAGAGTGAAAGGTGAAATTAAAATATAAACCAGGGTGGGACGGGGGATATGGGATGGAGAGAAAGACACAGTTAGCAAATCGGAACTGCGAATGTGAATGTGATGAGCTCTCTTGTATAATGGAAATGGATAGGAGAGTGGATTCAAAAATAGAATCCTACAATATGTTGTTTACAAGCAATACATCTGAAGCAGAGAGATACACACAGAGAAAAGATAAGGGCCTGGAGCACAATCTCTTATGCTTCAGCTCAAGTAAATAAAAAGCAGGGATAGCAATTCTGATCTCAGACAAAGCAAAAGCAAAAGTATATCTAATTAAAAGAGATAAGGAAGGACACTACATCCTGCAAAAAAGGTACCATAGACCCTGAAGTAGTATCAATATTAAACATACATGCAACAAGTTGTATAACATCCACATTCTTAGAGGAGAAGTTAAGAGAGTTGCAGGAAGACATGAAAAACAAACTACACTAGTGGGGGACTCCAACCTCCCCCTCTCAAAACTAGATTAAATCTAACTACAAAATAAACAAGGAAGAAGTTTAGGTGAATAGAATTCTAGAAAATTTAGGTATGATAGAACTCTGGTGAAAACTGAATGGGGATAGAAAAGAAAATACTTTTTCTCAGTGGTATATTATACTTACATAAAATATAACCATGTATTAGAATATAAAAACCTTACAATCCACTGCAGAAAGGCAGAAAAATTAAATGCATCCTTTTAAGATCATGATGCAATAAAAATTATATGTAATAAAGGACCATGGAAAGATAATCTAACAATTAATTGGAAACTAAATAATCTAATCCTAAAGAATGAGTAGGTCAAACAACAAATCATAGAAATAATCAATAACTTCATCAAAGAGAACAATAATGAGACAATATGCCAAAACTTATGAGATGTAGCCAAAGCAATTCTTAGGAGAAATGCTTACATGAATAAAATAGAGAAAGAGGAGATCAATGAATCAGGCATGCAACTAATAAAAGCTAGAAAAAGAACTAATTAAAAATCCTCCATTAAATACCAAACTAGAAATTCTGAAAATCAAAGGAGAGATTAATAAAACTGAAATTTCAAAAAACTATTAAAGTAATAAATGAAACTAAGAGCTGGTTTTATGAAAAAACAATAAAATTGATAAACCTTTGGTTAATTTGATTTAAAAAAAGAAAAAGAAAACCACATTACTAGGATTAAAATGAAAAGGGTGAATTCATAAACAATGTAGAAGAAATTGAAACAATAATTAGGAGTTATTTTGCCCAATCATATGCCAATAAATCTGACAAACTAAGTGAAATAGATGAATATTTATAAAAATATAAATTGTCTAGATTAACAGAAGAGGAAATAAAATACTTACCCACACTTAAGAAAAATAAACTTAACAAGTCATCAATGAACTCCCTAAAAATGATTTACAGGTGCACCTTTAAAGAACAATTAATTTCAATACTATATAACCTATTTGGAAAAACAGGCAAAGAAGGAGTCCTACCAAAATTCTTATTATGATACAAATATAGTGCTGATACCTAAACCAGGAAGAGCCAAAACAGAGAAAGAAAATTATCAAACAATTTCCCCAATGAATGTTGATATAAAAATTTTAAATAAAATATTAGCAAAGAGATTACAGCAACTTATCATGAGGATAATACACTATGACTAGAAAGGATTTATACCAGGAATGCAGGGTAGGTTCAATATTAAGAAAATGACCATATCAACAATAAAACTAACAGAAATCATATGATTATTTCAATAGGATGCAGAAAAAGCATTTGACAAAATACAGTAGCCATTCCAATTAAAAAACACTAGAGAGCGTAGTAATAAATGAAGTTTCCCTTAAAAAAATCTAAAACCATCAACAAGCATTATATGTAATAGGGATAAGCTAGAAGGACCCCCAGTAAGATCAGGAGTGAAACAGTGATATCCATTATCACCACTGTTATTCAATATTATGCTAGAAATGTTAGCTTTAACAGTAAGAGAAGAAAAGGAACTTGAAGAAATTAGAATAGACAATGAGGAAACAAAGCTATCACTCTTTGCAGATGAATGATATGATGGTATACTTGGAAAATCCTAGAGAATCAACCAAAAAAACTACTTGAAAAAATTAACAACTTTAGTAAAGTTGCAGGATATAAAATAAACCTACATATATCATTGGCATTTCTCTATATTAGTAACAAAGCCCAGCAGCAAGAGATAGAGAAATTCCATTTAAAATAACTGTAAACACTATGAAATATTCAGGAGTATACTTATTAAGACAAACTCAGGAACTATATGAACACAATTACAAAACACTTTTCATACAAATAAAGTCATATCTAAATAACTGGGAAAACACGAGTTACTCATGGGTTAGCCAAGCTAATGTAATAAAAATTACAACTCTACCTAAGTTAACTTACTTATTCAGTGCCACACCAATCAAACCACCAAAAATTATTTATAGAGCCAGAAAAAATAACAAAATTCATCTGGAAGAACAAAAGGTCAAGCTTGTCAAGGGAATTCATGGAAAAAAAATGCAAAGGTAGGTGGACTAGCCATAGTAGATCTCAAACTGTATTCCAAAGCCACAATCATCAAAACTATTTGGTACTGGCTAAGAAATAGAGTGATGGATCTGTGGAATAACTTAGGAACACAAGACACAATAGTCATTGACTATAGCAATCTACTGTTTGATAAACCCAGTGACTCCAGCTTTTGGGATAAGAACTCACTATTTGACAAAAGCTGATGGGAAATAGTATGGCAGAAACTAGGCAGAGACCAACATCTTATACCGTATACCAAGATAAAGTCAAAATGGGTATGTGATTTAGATATAAAAGGTGATGCCATAAGCAAATGAGAAAAAGGAGTAGTTTACCTGACAGATCTATGAAGAAGGGAAGAATTTATGACCAAACAATAGATAGAGAACATTATGAAATTCAAAATGGATAATTTTAATTACATTAAATTTAAAAGTTTTTGCACAAAGCCAATGCAACCAAGATTAGAAGGGAAGAAGAAAGTTGGGAAACAACTTTTATAGCCAGTATCTCCGATAAAAGCTGCATTTCTAAAATATATAGAGAACTATATCAAATTTATAAGAATACAAGTCATTCCCCAATTGATAACTGATCAAAGGATATGAACAGGCAGTTTTCAGAGGAGGAAATTAAAGCTATCTCTAATTAATTATATGGGGAAAAATATGCCCCATTTTAAATTAAAACACTTCACACCTATCAGACTGGCTAATAGGATAAAAAAGGGAAAATGATAAATGTCATAGAAGATGAGAAATTGGAACTTCTATCATAAATTTTTAAAGGAAAAGTTAAATGAACTTACAGAGAGAAAGAGTAAAACTACAATAGTGAAGGACCTCAACTTAACATTCAGTTGTACACAAATCTAAACAGAAAAGAACAAAAAAAAAACATTAAAGACTAGAACTGACATTTAGAAAAGTTAGTTAGGCTAGACCTGTGCAATATTCTGAATGGGAAGAGAAAGGAATATACCTAATTCTCAACTGTTAGGGCACCTTCACAAAACTGACCATATATTAAGACTTAAAAATATCATAAAGAAATGCAAAAAAGGAGAAATATTAAGTGTGCCTTTTAGTGACTACAACACAATAAAATTATATTCCATAAAAGGCTTTTGAAGCAAAGATGAAAAATGAAGCGATAACTAAGCAATTTCATCCTGAATTATGGATCACTCAAAGACAAAAAGTTATTGAAATAATCAATAATATCATTGAAGATAATGATAACAATGAGACAGTATATACCAAAATTTGTGAGATTCAGCCCAAGTAGAACCTAGGGGAAATTTTACATTTCTAAACATTTCCATTAAGAAAAAAAAGAAAACAGATCAACGAATTGGGCATGAATTTCAGAGAGACAGAGAGACAGACAGAGACACAGAGAGAGAACCAGTAAACACCTCTTATAAAATACCAAAATGGAAATCTTGACCATCAAAAGAAAGATTAAAAAAAATACTAAGAGCTAGTTTTTTTAAAACAAAAGTCATTGACTAACTTGATTTAAAAAGATAAAGAATAAAACCAAATTAACAGTATCAAAAGTGAAAATGCCATATTTGCCCATGAAGAAATAAAAGAAAATTGCTGGGGTAAAATAATTAGGAGCTGTTTGGCCCACCTCCATGCCAACAAAATTCATCATCTAAATGTAATGGATGATTATTTACAAATATATAAATTGCCCACATTAACAGAATCAGAAATATAATAAGTACTTAAATAATCTTATTTTAGAAATCTTATTTTAGAAAAAGTAATTGAACAAGCCATCAATGAACTCCCAAAGAAAAATCTTCCAGATCAGATGGATTTACAAGTGAATTCTGAACAGTGAAGAAAATTAATTCTAATGTCATATAAACTAAAAAAAAAACAGGAAAAGAAGAGATCCCATCAAGTTCCTTCTATGATACAAAGTCTTGATACATAAACAAGGGAGAGTCAAAACAGAGAAAGAAAATCCCACTTTAATTATCCTAATGAATATGGATGGCAAAATTTTAAATAGGATATTAACAAAGAAATATATATATCACAAAGATTATGACCAGACTGGATTTATGTCAGTAATGCAGGGTTGGTTCAATGTTAGGGTAAATATAAACATATGTCCAGGAATGGATACATCATCTGTGGGATATCTCCTGTCAATGGGATAATTGATTCATTTGTGTATGAGTCTATTGGGACTTGGCAGATGATGAAATTTAAAACCAAAAATTAAGTGTCTTATTTTATTGTGGGAACTTCTGAAGTAGGAAAGAGGTGTGTTTAGCAAGGTGGACCCTAAGAGAGGAGACAAGAACACATTTTGAGTCACTCACATAATTTCCTATCAGAGTTTTCAGAGGCTTCCTCGCTATTGACATTAACATGTGTTAGGAGTTGGAGTCAAATGATTACGGGGAAAGTGACAGAATGGACGAAGGGAGATCCTCAGGTTCTTTCTTCCTCTTCCTTTCCCTATATGTTTCCATCTCTAACAGAATCAAAAGTGAAATGACACTGTTCTGGTCCTTGAAACTTAAGGATACAAATGAAGTTAAAATGTTAAATGTTAAACCTGACAGATCCCTTTAGGCATCGTATAAACCAGTCTCCTTATTTTCAAGGAAGGTTGCTACATAGTTACTGGAATAAAGGTCATAAAGTTACACGTAGCGTCGAAAGAACGCTGTCCTTTAAATAGATACATACACACACATATAAAATACATCTTTAAATTTTATCGCATTTTTGTGGATACATTTTTTTAAAACATCCTATTCAGTTCTGTAGCCTTCTTCCTTCCCTTGGTCAGCCTGCCATCCATTATAAGAAACATTTTAAGAAGGGGGATGGGGAGGGAGAAGCCCTTCGGCAAAACCAACCAAGACATCTACCGCGTTTGACAGTATATGCAATATTTCACCTTCTCGGGCCTCATCTTTGCAATGAGGAGAGATGGGTACATTTTCTCATCCCTTTTCAGGACCACCCTTGGTTAGTGCGGAATGTTCAGCTTTTCTCTGTTGTGTACGTGCATCCATCCGTTTACACAGCCGTATTCCACGTCTCCATTTCAGCTCAGTTCCAGACA
The DNA here is from genome assembly GCA_028658325.1 of Potorous gilbertii. Taxonomy (NCBI): domain Eukaryota; kingdom Metazoa; phylum Chordata; class Mammalia; order Diprotodontia; family Potoroidae; genus Potorous; species Potorous gilbertii. The sequence goes on from CM053772.1 coordinate 136,231,333, forward strand.
AATTACATCATGGGGAGGGGGGTGTAGGGACAGTCTGGGCAGTGCGCCTACTTCCTTAGAGATGGGGAGACCATCGGGTACTCGTCCGGTCCTCATTAGTCTTGCCTGGCGGTCGCTGAGCTGAAATGGAACCAGAACGAACACCCCAAACTTTCTTTGTCCCTGTGGAATTCAGTTATCCGCCACGCAGCCCCCTCCGACTTCCCCAGTCTATTTTTAACCTCCGCAGGGTGGAACTTGTCCTCCACTTCTCGGGGCTCCGCCCCTCGATGCCATGGCTCCGCCCCTCGATGCCATGGCTCCGCCCCTCGATGCCATGGCTCCGCCCCTCGATGCCACGGCCCCGCCCACTCGCACCGCCCACCTCCGCAGGACCCCGCCCCGCGCTGTGCTCCGGTCCCAGGGTGCACTTTGGAGAAAGGCTGGTGAGAAAGTCATTCTCAGCTCTCGCGCGGTTCGGCCAATGGAAGGAGTCCTCCTCGGGGGAGGCGGGGCTTTAGCTATTGCTTCCTTCTTCCTTCTGTGCCCCGCCCCGCCCACTCAACCACCCCATCCCCTTTCTTCCTCCCCGTCGGATTGGGTGCCTGTCTTCCTTGGGCAGAGGTTCTTTCTGCCCATTGGCCCAGAGAAGGCGGGGAGGGCGGGGCTTCGCAGGCTCGCCCCTCCGCCGCCGCGTTGGGTGGGGCGGGGCCTTGGGGTTGCCGCCCTGCGTGGGGAGGAGGCGGCGGCGGATGAAGGAACTTAAGCTGCTCACGGCTCGGACCCTCTGTAAGAGGAATTTTCTTTACTGGGATCCGCAGTTCCCCGGATCCTACGGGTGTAGGGGTGGGGGCGGTGCCTCCCTGGGCTACGGGCCCCCCCCCTCCCCGAGTCCAGAGAGCCTCCCTCCGGCCCAAGGAGAGAGAGGAGCCCGGCCGGGCTGGCTCCCCGCGGGCTGCGGCTGCGTGGCCTAAGCCGGAGGCCAGGACCTCCCGGCCCCCCGGACCTCCCCGCCCCCCGGACCTCCCGGCCCCCCGGGCCCGGCTCAGGTGGGCCCTTTGTGTACCCCTCCCTTCCTCTCCGCGGTCGTCATGTCGTGTGGCAGTCCGGGATGGGTTGGATGGTGTTTGGGGGTGTTCCTCCCCTACCTTCGCACCCCCATCTCCGTCCCATCCCCAGCCCCCCTGGGCTTGTCCTCCGGCCCTCCGGCCCTCCCCTCCGTCCTGCCACATCGGATCCCTGCTGGTCCTCGGCCCCTCCATGCGGCTGCCCAGCCCCTTTCACTTCTCCCGTTTCCTTAGGCGGACCTGCTGGGCCGGGCAACTTTGCATCGATTCTTCCCTGTATCCTTGTTAACCCCAGCCCGGCCTTTCCCTTCCCAACCCTGGCATTTTTCCCGTGTGCTTGCCCCTGCCCTGTTTTCCACATTCTGTCATCATCCCGTCAGCCATATCTGTTCATTTTTCCTAAAGTATAACTTCCCTGCATACATTCTTATTACCAAATTCAGATCGTTAACTTTAAAATCTGTTCATGTTATGGAGTAAGGGTGGGAGCGAATGTCATACTGGAAGCATTGTTAGATTAATTCCTCTCTGCAATAGTTTAGTGCAGTTTTATTTAAAGCTTACACAACACAAACGTCCTCAGTGACTTAGCATTTTGATTCTGCATGGGCATATTGTTTTAAAGGCAAGTATAGGTTGTATATGCTACTTTTGACATTATTTGGTTCATTACAAAGTTTTTTATAAATGTCAAAGTCTTTTATCCTCTTCGAAGATCAAGTATATACCCCACTGTAGTCACTTAAATATATTGGGTGTCACTACTTAGAGATGAAGGAAAGTCGTAAAAATATATAGTGTTTCAAATAGGTCATGGCTGTATTTTATGTTTAATATTGTCTTAGAATGCACATATGCTTTACCTACAATTGGAGTAACATTGACTTGATTTCCTTAGCTGGGTTTTAAATTTATAAATTACTTATCTCTAGTTGAAGGGCATTTTAAGTAATTCCTTCCTCTTTCCATCTTAATTTCATGTTTAAATCTTGTATTTCATTATCAGTTGTCCATTTTGAAATCTGTCTGCATTCCTTTCAGCATCATAACACTGATGGCTGATAGCATTATCTTAATCCCATATTTATAGTTTCATGTTCCCTCTTTCTGACATTTATCAGCTAAAGCATTATTTGTAGCTGATAATTCTTTCCAAAATGCTACTTATTTACTGACATTGTTTATAAGAATTTGTCTAATATGTGAGCAGAAGGATTGCCATTCTCTGAAAACAAAAATATCTAGCTTCAATTTATTTTTTCTTAGGTAATTAGAACAAAGAATTGTCAAGTTTTTCAGACTCTCTATTGTGATTTAATCCTTTAAACTTCTACCTTCTCATAAATTTGGTGCTTAAGTATAGCATTTTTCAATGTTATTATATGATTATTTTAAAAAATCCATTGTCCTTTATGACTGCCTTCGTGCACACATTTCATATAAATTTTAATATCCAGTCATTTTATTTCATTAACAAATAAAGTTAAAAGATTAAATGTAGGAATAATTAATGTTTTCTTGTCATAAACTAACTGAAATTAGTTTTAGGTTTTTTTGTTGTTTGAAGAAAGTCTGCCATTTTCCTGTGCCATTTCAAACTCTGGCATACTTCATTTTACTGAATATTCTGTATAGGACATCAAATGAAGCTTAGTGTATGGTGGCTTTGGAATTGGCAATTGACCCAGCTCTCAAGTGTTTAACAGTAAAGTAATGCCAGTTTTCACTTGTACTATTTCTATTATATATTAAGTCATCATGACAGTTGTGGATAGAGGGCTGGCCTCAAATAAAGGAAACCAAGTTTCAAGTATTGTTTTGACACATACTATAGCCTTGTGTCCTTGGGCAATTCATTTAACCTCTCTTTGCCCTGGATAAATCTCTAAGAACATAAATTGAAGATCCATGGCAGGTGTTCCTTAGTAAAGGAAATTCCTTTGAGAGGAATTTCCTGCTAGGATGAGATCCTAGGTGTAGAATCCTTCCCCACAAAAAAAAAAAGGGCTCCAAAACAGCAAAATTTTATTTACTCCGGATTAGTTCAAATCCCTTGGTTTTGCCTAGATATTTTGCTTCTTATATAATGAAAAATAGAAATTAATTCACCATCATTTATACCTTCCTAGGCATATTTTATTGGCGATGGTAGACTGGAGAGAAGTGGGAAAAACTTGTTTTAAGTTTGTGCTAAGTGCATTTTATATATTTGTGACATTGTTTTGGTAATATATTCAAATAGACTAGAATGCTACTTTGACCTTTATAAAGGAAGTGAAGACTTCTCTTAGAAATAACAATGTAAATGGCTTTGGCATAACTTCAGAATTACCACAGAAACAATTTTATATTACTGTTGTCTTTTTGTATGAAGGATAAAGATGCATTGTTGACACAGATAGGTTATAATATTGAATCCAACTCACTTTCTACCCACAGTGGTAGTATATTTCAAAGTGCAATCTTGCTTTATTTTTCAGTTATTGACTTACCCAGGAATTTTCAGAGGTTTTAAGAGGGAGCATCAGGTGACACTCAGGTGAAGCAGAAGGGATTAGCTTTGTGACATTCCTTAAATCATGTGAACTTTGTGGGGGTGGGGATTAATCTTGTGAATTAAAATTAGGTTACTTAAAAACACCTGAAATTTAACTTCACAAAATGGTGGATAAAAGTAAGATGGAGTTACTCTTGCTCATTTTTAATATAACATTATTTCCTTTGAGGTACTCCAGTCTCAGGATCACTTATCTTTACTTAAGCTTTATCTACTAGGGATTTCTGAATAGAATGGTAGATGGTAAGGGGCATCAAAGGGGTAGGGTGAGAGACATAAACAGTACAAGCAGAATTATAATCTTATATAACACCTAAGGAGGCAAACCTTGTTAAATAGACACTATAAGTGAACTAAGTCAGGCTATAGATCAGATTATGTTTAGAGGGTTCACCATGGCTCATTTTGAGAGAAGAGATTTACGTGTCACCAAGATCACTCAGAAAACTCAGCAAACAAACACCATGAAACAAAAAAGCTAAAGTAGTACAATAATGGTTTTCAGTTTGTATTGCCTGTTCACCCTTAAGGCAAGACTGAAATCATTGAATGTAAGGTTTATGATTACTAAGTTGGCTCAAAGATTACATAACTTCAATACAGACTATTAATTTGTTATAGTATAATTTTATTATTTTCTCAAGTATTAGCCATATAATCTCAGATGAAACTCTTTAAGCAAAATTGTAAGCTTCCCCACCTTGACTGGGAGCTACTACTATAGAATTTTTTTGCCCCACTGTTAGCAGGATGGATAAGATTTTATTTATTTAGTAATGTATTCAGTTGCCAAAACAACAGCAACAACAAAAAAACCTGGATCTAAGGCTCTAGGTAAACCAGGGACCCAGAAGGTTGGTTTCTCACAGTTAATATACAATTTGGAGAGAGGGAAAAACATGATTATGGGGATTTTGGCACTTGCTTTCTCACTGTTGGGAAGTGGGGGAGGCATTGGAAGACACTGAGATGAGAGAGAGATGGATTAGTTTTGTGACATTCCTTAAATTGGATGACCTTTGGGAGGGGAGATTAATCTTGTGACTTAAAATCAGGTAATTTATAAGCAGCTGAAATTTAAGCTTCACAAAATAATGGATAAAAGCAAAATGGAGTTACTAGTGCTTATTTTTAATGTAACAGTCTCACATCACTCAGATATTGAGATCATCTTTTTTGCCCAGGCAAACCACTCTAAATGCACCCATGTGAACACTCTAAGTCCTTCAGCAGATTGTTCCCTTTTATTCTCTTAATCTCTAATTTCTCCCTAATCTCTCAGTAATCTCCAAATTCCCCCCATCCTGCTGCACTCTCCTGCTCCCTAACTCATTTTCTTCTCACCCTTAAAAAAAATCTCTGGATCCTTTGCTTCTCCCATTTGAAGCTAAATTCCTTAAGAAAGACATTTTCACTAACTGCCTCTCTTTTCTATCCTGTCACTTCTAAACCCACCATAGTCTGGTTTCTGTCATCATCATTCAACTTAAATTGCTCTCTCAAGAATTATCATTTTCTTAATTGCCAAATCTAATAGCTTTCTTCAGTACTTATAAATTTCTTATTCATCTTGATGTCTCTGCAACCTTTGATAGTGTTGATCAATCTCTTCTGGATACTGTACCCCTCTCCATTTTTCTGACACTGCTCTCCCGTTGTTCTACCTACCTAACAACTAGTGAGTTGCTTTTGCTGAGTGTTCATGCAAGTTGTGACGCCCAACCATGAGTGTCCCTTAGGACTCTGTCTTGGATTTTTGTCTTTCTCTGTACTATGCTGCTTGGATAGTATTTACTTATTTCTATGCATATGATGTTCAGATCCATTTATCCAGCTCTAACCTCTCTCCTGAGCCTCCAGTTTCTCAGATCATTAACTGCCTCTTAGACATCTCCAATTCATAATGTCTAAAACAGCTACCAGGTTGTATCCCCTATAGTAGCTAAGGCAGTGCTAAGGGAATATAAGACTTTAGCAAATGCTTGTTGACTGATAAAAAACGGGAAGATAACCGAATAAGATGGGAGGTAGTAGTACATTGCCATATTCTATGCCTTTTGTTAAAAATAAAGATTTGCATCAAAACAGTTGACAAATTCAGAAACTCAGAAGATTGAAAGACAGGAATTGGAAGCAACATGGAAGAATTGTTTTATACACATACACATAGACAAAAGAAAATTGCTAGTGAACTAGAAAGTAGTATGTTCAAAAAAGATTTGCGAAAGATGAGATTAGAAGATCAGGTTGAGGAGTTAGGACAAACTGAAGGGACAAATTATGACTAGCAGAGAAAGAAGAAAGAATTAGATTAGATAAGGGAGTTAAAAAAAAGCTAATGTTAAGTCTGACTTTTATCTTTAGAATGATATTAACAACCAAGAGAATAAATAGCGATGGGGGATTAAGTTCATAACAACTGCATTTTTGTTTTCTGGGGCACCATCAGAGAACAGAAAACTTGAGAGATGTGTATTTACACCTTTTTAGGACAGCTGTAAGCCTTATGGAAGTCAAGTAGAGACAGAAGAGAAAGGACGGTTTTTACTCTTCAAAACAAATACAACCTAAATATTTCTTATCTAATGGTTTAGTTTTGTAAATTCTGTATGATGAGCACCTGTTTCTCTTCCACTGTATTGAAGTGATTTATGTAAATTCAAATTTAAACATAGTAAATCAAAGTGTCAGATCTGCATATATGCCAGCTGAGTAATGTAGTGGAGTCTAGCTATTTTAGTTTGTTTAGTTTAGATGTTTAAGTTTGTTTTATTTGAACAACTTTGATAGATGATTTATATCGAAAACTCTCCATCACAATGCTTTATATGTAAAGGTCGGTTTTAAAACTAGATTGCTCTCATCTTACTGGCATGCCCACCACACTAGGGCAGACCATCATTGTATTTATCATAAATAGTTTAGGCAAAAGGCAATCTTAATTGATCTATCTTTAGTCTCTCCCCTTCTTAACCCATCCTTAACACAGTTGCCAAAATAATCCTTATAAAAGACTGACAACTGAAAAACCTTCAGTGACTGATTCCTTAGCTGGCATCTATGACCTTCCATAATATGGCCTCAGTCTACCATTCTAGCATTATAGCTGAACTTCAGTAGGTACTCAGTCTGTTGATTGAACAGATTGCTGGACTACGTGTGTGCGCGCGCGCGCGCCCGTGTTTGCCCTTCGTTGCCTGAAGGCCATGCCTACATTTGACTTTGTTTTGAGTGAGGGGGCGCTGTGTAGGTCACCAGTCTCACTTCTTCTCCAGAGCCATCTGAATCCACTGAGCAGATATTCAGCAGGATGACTGGAGATGACCCAGGATGAGGCTGCTGGGGTTATATGACTTACCCAAGGTCACACAGCTAGTGAGTGTCAAGTGTCTGAAGTGAGATCTGAACTCAGGTCCTCTTGACTCCTGCACTGGTGCTCTACCCACTGCACCACCTAGCTGCCCCTGCTGGACTGCTAGATATTTCCCAGTCTTGTCATTCTCTTTTTTGCCTCCATATATTTGCATAGGCTTTCCCTCACCCCCTAAAATGGAATTATCATAATTGATAGATACTCCTAACAATCAAAACCTTTAACATGAGATCCGGAAGGTAATCATAGTTTCTTATTCGTTCAGCGTTAAGTTCAGGGTACTAAAATTCACCACTGAAGACCTGATAGAGGTTTTATAATTCTCATAGTCTCTAGTTACATCTAAGAAAAAAAATGTATAACTGAAATTTACAACTTCCGAAAGGGAAAGATTTACATTTTTTAAAAAATGCCTATAATAGTTAAAGTAGGTTAATGAAGAGGAAGAAGGTTCATATATCAAAAGACAGCAGAAGAGGAAAAATTCCATCAGAATAAGTTGTAAATTGATTAACGAATACTGAAAGGAGTTACTTTGGAATTTACAACTAGCAAATGGTTATCATAAAACTCAGTCAAGTTCTTTTATCCCTAAACTGGTAATCATCCGCATTAAATTATTGAAGATCCCAGTTAAATTCTACTTGAGAAGGAAGGCCTCACCAACGCCACTAGAGAAGAAATTTATATCTTAACAGCACTTGCAATTAACTCTGCTCATTTCCACTGGTTTAGATCCTTTTCTTGCCTTCAAGACTCAATTTAGATATCACAAACCATTCCTTGTTCCCCATCCCCACAACTTAAAAGAGTTCTTAGTTCTTCAGTTTTACCTTTTTTCTAGTTTCACTGTGCCTTGAAAGAATCGACCCTAACCCCAAATGTGCTTATTTTTGAAATTTCCATATTAGATTGTAATCTCTTCAAGGGCAAGGGCTGTATTTGAATCTCTGCATCCCCAGTGCTTAACACAATGCCTTTTGAAGAACAGGTGTTTAATAAATATCTGAACTGAATTCCAAGTATGTTTCAATCTCTCTTGATTTACCTTTTTAATTTTTAAAATTATCTCTTCTTCCCCCACATTGAACAATGAAGGAAACAAAATCCTAACCACAGCTAGTTTCCGTCCTGGTGATGATGAGGACTTCAAGGACTCAAGTATTGTTGAGGGCAAGGTGGCAAAGATGCATTACACTTTTCAAGGGGCAAGAGTTCTTAGGGAACCTGCAACCTTAGAGGGGTACAGGTGAAGTTTATATCGGATGTTCCATAATAAAACATGTGCCAAGTGTGATGACTAGATGAGTCAGGGTGGGATTAGGGAGTGGTTAAGGAGTGGTTAGTTCTGAAAGGAACATCTACTTTTAGCATCTGCTGCCCAGGCATTTTATCCAGAGTTCATTAAGAAATAGCCCAAGGAGCAGCTACATGGAGATGTGGTTTTAGGCCTGAAACTAAGTCAACTAACAGTCAGATGAGTAAGTAATACCAGGCTGCTCTCATCAATGCTTGTTAGACAAGGTAAATATAAGGGAATATATGTGTGTCTAAGTCTAGGATACGTGATTGGTCAGTGAATAGTAAATGTCATTATGACCCAGTACACAGTCAGTATACTGCTGGTTCAAACTAATAAATTCTATAGGTGCAGCTGGCTACTGTATCAGGAAAAGAGAAAAAAGTTTTGCTAGGGCAAGCTGTGTCCTTGGGCTGGGGAGAAACTGCCTGGGGTAGTGTTTTGAGGCTAGAGAGAAATATTTTTAGACAGAAATGTGATTTTAGAATTGGGGTTCAAGCACATGCACCCAAGCATCTCATCAGTGATATCCAAATCGGTATATCTCATTCCATGTTTTAAGGTCATCACCAGTCAGGAAATGGAGAGCATGATTCATCCTTAGGTCTCTGGATTCGTGGCTTATTATAGTATTAATTACAGTTCTAAAGTCTTTTGAAGTTGTTTTTCTCCACAGTGTCGTTTTATAAGTTGTTACGAAGTTCTGCTCACTTTACTTTGCATCTTATCACAGAGGTCACGTTTACAAGCATATGTAGCACTAGCTGTCCAAGACAACCTGAAATGCTCTTCCTTTCCCCTTCTGCTTCAGAGCTTTCCTGCTTTTTCAAAATCCATGTTCTTGCTAGACACCTTCCCGCTGCTAGTACCTCACAAGTCATGCCATCATCTCCCTTATGTTATCGTCCTCTTCGAGAAAACGAAGGACAACTCCCCTCACCACACCCCACACACAACCTTCCTACAGTTTGAATGTATCTTGCACATACATAGTTGTTTGCATGCCGCTATTACCCATTAGAATGTCAGCTCCTTGAGGGCAAAGACTGTATTTTTACCTTTCTTTATCTCTTCAGTGCTTAGCTCAGTACCTGGCACATAGTGCTTCATGAATGCTTGTTGTCCATCAAGTCCAGTTGCCAGTTTTTTCCTCCCTACGTCATCTTCTGTTTTGCATGCCTTGTTTTATTTCTTCCATATATTCTTGTAGTCCTTGTGACCAGCACATTTATTTTCTTCTAGTTTTAGTTAGACCTATTGTGAGAGCCTTGTTTTCCTTAAGATATGTCTTGAGTATCTCTCAGGCCAATGTATTTCCTCATAATAATGGATTTTTTTTTCCTTTAGTTTGCTCATATCAGTCTCAGTGTCTGGGTCATAGGACCTGTATTTGGATCAGGCTCCACTCCTGCATTCCTGAAAATGGGAAGATGCTGCCTAGGTCCTGAGATTGAAAGACAAGACACGGCACCTCTTTCAGACCTCCAGGCTTCCTCACATTTTGGGATCTGCTTGAGTTCTTTCCCTATTATTGGGCTTAGGGCTGCTGCTATAATTTGTATGCAGGGCTCCTGCAGTGGGTCTTCAGGATCACCTGGGCTTGCCTTTTCCTAGAGACCTTTTCCTTGTCCTAAACAAGGCACAGCTGGGCTCCAATTGTTGTTAGGTTGCCTTTTCAGTTGGCCTGGGGCTGCTTTGCACCAGAGTTTTTGATGTTCTCCAGTTGGTGCACTTCAGGGTTCTTAACCTGATTCCAAAGGTACCATGCACCTGGGTTGAGATTCTTCTAACTTGTAAATTAATGGTGCAGCTTTAAGTTTTACTGGGGTGTTTAGATTCTAGCACATCACCTTTTTTCAAATAATCACGTACTATACATTCTGACAAGTAGATTGTTTCATCTTTTTTATCCTTAATTTTTTAAATATAGAGACAGTTAAAAAACAGAAGTTATTAGGTTACTTATCCTCTACTGGACTACCCTCTTTTGCTCAGTAATCTTTGGTAATCTCTGATTTACTTTTAAAAATATATTTTTTAAGTTTTTTTTTATTGATATCTTTTTTTAACTTCATCGTCATTTCCCATTGTATTCCTTCTTTTCCCTCCCAAAGATATTCCTTTAACAAAGCATAAAAAAGAGAGAAAAAAACCATTTTAGTAAAACCAACCAACACGTTAGTCAAGTCCAGTATTCCTTTATATCCAGTATTCCTAAGCCATAGGCACTCACTTCTGCAAAGTAGGAAGGGTGATGGATCCTTCCAGCTCTTCTCTGGGCATGTTTGGTTATTATAATTACACAGTATTCAGTTTGGGTTTGTTTTCTGGGGGGCTCTTCTTTCCATTTACATTGTTGTAAACTTTGTGTATATTGCTTTCTTGCTACTATTTACTTCCCTTTGTGTTAGTTTATATAAATACCTCATGCTTCTCTTTATGGAAGAGTAATATTCCCGTATATTTACGTACCACAACTTGTTTAACCATGCCCCAGGGGTGCACATTTACTTTGTTTCCAGTTATTTGTTATTTCAAAAAGACGTATTATAAATATTTTAGTGTACATGAACCTTCTCTTGGAGCTCCTTGGAGCATGAGCTTAGGAGTGCAAGCTCTGAGTTGAAGGGAATGCTTTGTTGAATGGTTGGACCAGTTGTCATCTCAACCAATAGCATATTGTTAGGGTTTCTGCCTTCTTAAAAGCCACTCTAACATTTCTCAGAGAGAGAGAAAGCATTTCTGCTTTTTGTCATCTTTGCCAATGGATGGGAAGTGGAATCTTGGAATTGTTTTGTTTTCCATTCCTCTTATCATTGTCTTACAGGAGTCTTTTAATATGGTTTCTTGTTTTGTTTTTTAAAGATTTTTATGGATATCTTTTGTTCTTACTTTTCCTATATTTACAGCGAAACCATTCAGCATATAGAAAACAATCTGTTATATGTTATATGTGGTGCTGCCTACCTCTGGATGTTTGCTTCTGCAAACCAATAGGGAAAGGTGTCTTCTCATATCTTATCTTTGCAGGTTAAATGTATTCTTTATAGTTTTGCACTATTCAATTCTTACTATTTTTTTGGTTGTTGACATACTGTGTATTTATTGTTTTCCTGTCCCTGCTTACTTCACTTATAATCAGTTATATGACTTTCTGTGTTTCTCCGATCATTGTGTCCCTTTTTTACAGTCCAATAATCCATTAATTACATTCATGTTTCATAATTTGTTTAATCATTTCCCATATGATTGGCATATACTTTCCAGTTTTTTGCTACCATAAGAAGTGTTATGAATATTTTGGTGCATATAGACATTTTATTTGTCAGTGACCTCAGAGTGTATACTTAGCAGAAAGAAGATTCTTTAGACCAAAGGGTATGAATATCACAGTCACTTTATATGCTTAATTCTAGATTGCTTTATAGAACGGTTATATAAGTTCATACTTCCATCAAAATGACATCCATGTGCCTCTTTACACACTTTCCCATGCTGTGTATTCCATTGATATAATCAGGATAGGTAGGTGGAACAAGGGATAGAATATCAAGCCTGGAGTCAGGAAGACTCATCTTCCTCAGTTCATATCTGACCTCAGATACTTACTAGCTGTGTAACCCTGGACAAGCCATTTAACCTTGTTTGCCTCAGTTTCCTTATCTGTAACACGAACTGAAGAAGGAAATGGCAAATTACTTCAGTATATTTGCCAAGAAAACCCCAGATGGGGTCACAAAAAGTTAGACATGATTGAAAATTGATGTAATCATAGATTTTTATTGTTTCTTTTATTAATATGGTCAGTTATGTTTACAGTTTTCCCAACATTGAACCAGTCTTTCATTCCTGGTATCAATCCTGGTTATTGTGTATGATCTTTGTGATATATTGCTGTAATCTCTCCACTCATATTTTATTTAAATTTTTTCAGTTAATACTCATTAGGGAAATTGACTTGTGGTTTTCTTTCTCTGTTTTTGCTCTTCCTTGTTTAGGCACCAAAGCTATATTTGTGTCATAAAAGTAATTTGGTAAGACTCCTTCTTTGCCTATGAAATGTGACTTGGAAATGTATTTTCATCTTTTGAAATATATTTTATCTCGTGTATTTGAAATTACATATTTTGTCTTTTTATGATCACTTCTGTTCCTCATTTAGCTAAGAATTTTCCCCAGCCACAACCGTGAAGAGTACCTTATCACTCTTCATAGCGCTCTTCTCATTTTTATGTTGACACTTACTAATATTCTTTTGATGTGTCTTATTGACTTTATCTCGCTTTCTCTACAGAGGCCTTTCATAACTTTTCCTTCAGCCCCAAATTATATTCCTGATCCTGTGTTTCTATAGATTACCTCTGTACCACTGTAAGATACTTCATTTCCCATCATCCACACCTCAGAATGTTTGTTTTAACCCACCTTCTCTTTCTTTACTGTAGTTGTAGGTGGCCATTTTATCTCGTAACCTTTCTACTGAGGCCCTTGACCCTACTATTTCCCTCATGTTCTTTCCACACTGGTTACCAACCCCTACTTCATCTTTAGTCTCCTTATCTAAGTCCTCATTATTCTTGGTTTCCATATTTGAAAATTCACCTACTCACTAAAATTTATTTGTAACTCCAAAATCAATACTGATCATGCTCTTGTGCTCATTTACAGATGTGTAAAAATGTGATAGGAAAAAAGTGTCCTCTTTTGTGGTCTACTTAGTACCACACTTTTTACATTTTAGTAGTTTTTATTGGTGATTTCACCAAGAATAGTGTTGAAGTACTTTCTAGTGTTCCAAAGTCCAAGAAAGCTATGATATGCCTTGTGGAAAGAAATACATGAGATAAGTGTTTAGGCTTGAGTTATAGTGCTGTCAGCTATAAGCTCAATGTTAGTGAATCAACAATATGGTGTATCCAGCAAAAGGAAGAGGAAATTAACTGATTTGTATGTGAGGATACCCTAGAAAGTGCTCTGTAGTACAGGGTGAAGCTATGGAAAAGATGGAAAAATGGTTAAATTTGTATATTCATGAGATGATGACTGATTTTTTTTAAAAAGCAGAGCAGTCAACTTTGTTGTGAGGCCAAAAGCCAAAGAAATTTAGTCATGTTTCCCTGGATCAGGAAAAATGAAACCCTTTTCACTAAGTACTGGCTGGTCTACAAGTCATACAGTTTGAAAAGTGTGAAGGTGAAGCAAGTTCTGCAGACCAGGAAATGGGAACAGTTTTTAAAAATACTTGCTAAGTGTTGTACCCACAAAGGGTGATGTAGAAAGCAGGTTCTCCTGAAATTGGCTTGTTATACAAAGGCATTGGCAAAGCACCAATATCATGCAAATGGTCTCCACAGACCCTGGTTTTAAATCAAAGGTCATGCAACCTTTTTGTTATGCGTCAATACCCAGGGTGAATTTTAGTGCAAACCCCTAATAGTGTACAGAGTCCCAAATCAATAAGCACTTACAAAATCTGAACTTTGTGCCAGTCCATTAGAGGCAGAACAGTAAAGCGTGGATTATGCTCAATATACTCTGGCATTGTTTCTATAATTACTTGCAAACCCAGAGGTTTGCAAAATACTTGACTTCAAGGTTTCATTCATTTTGGATAATGCCCCAGTCCGTTGTTGTAAGGAACTTGAAAATTCCTACCCCAACATAAAAGTTCTTTTCATGCCCCCAAATGTGACATCTAGCCCCTGGATCAGGGAATCGTAAAGACTTTCAAGGCACACTACAAGATCTGTATCTTAAAATCAGGTTCAGGAATCTTCCATTTTTTATGTCTAAATTCACTTGACTACCTGCTTACTAAGTGAGACTTTATCAATCAAATAAAGATTTTATAAAGTGACTTTTATGAAACATGGTTTCTTAAAAACCTGGGTTTCCCAATACTATCATAAATGGAGGAACAAGTTAATATTTTTTTTAAGCATCAGTGCCTCTAAAATAAGCATATCCGTCTAGTGGTATGAGTGAATCTCAAAATTAAGGCCCTAAGAAGAAAGAAATATACTTGGATAAGTCTGATTTCATTGATGGTGGGGCATATCCTTCATTGATACAACTTACAGATCTATCCATGCCATCTCATCCTATGTGATTCTTGTTCATGTTAAAAAATAAATCCTTGAAAGAAGATCTACCCAACACAAGGAACATCCTTCAAATTTTTCATGACTAGCTATGCAACACTTGGGATGTGTTGTTTGTTGCTGTTGCTGTACCTTTTTATGGTCATGCTTGTTCTTAATGTTGCCTTTTGCATTTCTTTGCAAGTAGAAATTCCTATTGATATTATGCTGTAGCCACTTAGACGCAATATTTATCTTTCCAGTTGTACTTTGAGTCACCTGTAATTTTGACTCTTCTTATATGATGGTGTTCCAAGATTTTCAGTCATGTAGTATCTGGCAGAATATTGATTTTCTTTTAAAACAGCTTTTTGAGCAGGTAGCAACTCATCAAAAGCAACGTGCAGTTTTCCAAAAACAGTCTGTGATAGGGTCACTATCTACCATGGTCTGTCCTTTGTCCATTCATTATGACTCCTAGCTCCCCCATGTAGGTTAAGCTAGTTTTTCCCCCAAAAAAAGACATTGAAGCTCATGTGGCTTCCTGGCAGTCTCCTGTTCACCTAAGGTAATAAAAGAGGCTGCCTATGTGGAATAAAGGACTAAGTCATAATTTTGAATGGGGAGGAGAAAGGGTCACATATCTACCTGATATAAATTCTTGTTGATTGTTTTTTCTGTGTTCTGGCAAAGCATACTTCCTTTTGTTAACTAGTTGAATATGTCCTATATGTGTTTTTCAATTCATTCCTGTCTCAAATATGAGCTACCACACATGTATGTTCCAAGTGAAATTCATTCAGTTTGTCCATCTGCAGTACCTGTCTTTCTGATGCACTTTCCCCTTTCCTCTTGTTTGAATAACTCAGTGAACTGCCCATTCAGGTGTTTCTTATAGTGTCAGTATTCATTGTGTGTGTGTGTGCGTGTGTGTGCGTGTGTGTGTGTGTGTGTGTGTGTGTGTGTGTGAGAGAGAGAGAGAGAGAGAGAGAGAGAGAGAAAGAAAGAGAGAATATGAGAGTTCACTCATCCTTTTTTGTATTTCTCAGTGAAGAGGCCCTGAAATGTTAATAGGGCTTGATGTAACTAGCATATCTTCAAATGGGTGTACCTATTCATCCTCACTGTCTTGTAGAGATTTTTCTTCCCTTTGAACTTTGCCCAAGATATGCAAACAAAATCTGCAGGAGTCAGGGTAACCATGATTCAACTCCAACTCCGAAGTGTACTAGTTGTGTTACCCTAGAGAAGTCTGTTAATCTTTTGGTAGCAAGGTAATTCTCTAAGAGCATAAATAATAGATTGTTTCCTGATCTTCATCGGTAGAGGGAATTTTGATCAATAACTACTTTCTGTTAGCTGGGTTATCCACTAGATTCTAGAAATACAAAGACACAAAAAAAACAATCCTTACATGTGAAAAGTTTACATTCTTTTGGGGGAAATAACATGTGCACATATAAGTATATACAAAATAAATATAAAGTAATTTTGGAGGAAAGTGCTTTCAGTTAGAGACAAGAGGACCGGCCTCCTTTAGGATGCGTTACCATATATTATAATTATATTCTGATTCCTCATGACCTTGAAGTGACATTGGGTTCTGGTTTTTTTTTGGGGGGGGCGTCTTCTCTTCAAATTTGTTTATTTTTAATTTTCAACATTCATTTCTGCAAGATTTTGAGTTCCAAATTTTCTCTCCATCGCTTCCCACCCCCTACCCCAAGACAACATGCATTTTGATTGCCCCTTCCCCCAATCTGCCCTCCCTTCCATCACACCCCACCCTTCCCTTATTCACATCTTGTCTCTTTTCTTGTAGGGTAGGATAGATTTCTATACCCCATTAATGATATTTCTTATTTCTCAGTTGCATGCAAAAACAATTCTCAACATTCATTCGTAAAACTTTGAGTTCCACTTCTCTCCCTTCCTCCCTCCCCACCCATCCCCACTGAGAAGTCAAGCTATTCAATATAGGCTATACATGTGTAGTTATGCAAAATACTTCTATAATAGTCGTTCTGTGAAAGACTAGCTCTATTCTGCTCCCCATTTATTCTATTCTCTTCTGACCTTTTCTTTCCCCAAAAGTGTTTACTTCTAATTATTTCCTCCTCCTGTTTGCCCTCACTTCTAACATCCTCCCTACACCCCACTTATTCCCTTCTCCCCTACTTTCTTGTAGTGTAAGATAGAATTCATACCAGATTGGGTGAGCATCCCTAAGTCAGATGTGATTGAGAGTAAGCTTCACTTTTTCCCTCTTACCTCCCCCGTTTTCCCCTCCATTGAAAAAGCTTTTTTCTTGCTACTTTGATGAGAGATAATCTGCCCTATTGCATTTCTCCCTTACTCCTCCCAATATATACTCTTACCACTTAGTTTTATTATTTTAGATATCATCCCTTCCAATTCAAGTCACCCTTTGCCCTCTCTCTCTCTCTCTATATATATATATATATATATATGTATGTATATGTATATAATCCCTCCAACTACCCAAATACTGAGAAAAGTTTCAAGAGTTACAAATATTATCTTCCCATACTTCTCTTGATTTTTGTGTTTGAAAGTCAAATTTTCTATTCAGCTCTGGTCTTTTCATCCAGCATGCTTGAAAGTCCTCTATTTCATTGAATGACCATATTTTCCTCTGATATATTATACTCAGTTTTGCTGGGTAGGTGATTCTTGGTTTTAATCCTAGTTCCTTTGACTTCTAGAATATCATATTCCAAGCCCTTTGATCCCTTAACGTAGAAGCTGCTAGATCCTGTGTTATCCTGATTGTATTTCTACAATACTGAAATTTGTTTCTTTCTGGTTACTTGCAATATTTTCTCCTTGACCTGGGAACTCTGGAATTTGGCTATAATATTCCTAGGAGGTTTTCTCTTTGGATTTCCTTCAGGAGGTGATTGGTGGATTCCTTCAATATTTATTTTACTCTCTTGTTCTAGAGTGTCAGGGCAGTTTTCCTTGATAATTCATGAAAGATGCTATCTAGGCTCTTTTTTCAAAAGAACTATTTTCTTCAGTGAGCTTTTGACCTCTCTTTCCATTTGGCTAATTCTGTTTTTTAAAGCATTCTTCTCCTGATTGGCTTTTTGGACCTCTTTTGTCATTTGGGTTAGTCTATTTTTAAGTGTGTTATTTTCTTTAACATTTTTGGGGTCTTCTTTAGCAAGCTGTTGACTCACTTTTCATGATTTTCTTGCATCACTGTAATTTCTCTTCCCAATTTTTCCTCCACTTCTCTTACTTGATTTTTAGAATCCTTTTTGAGCTCTTCCATGGCCTGAGACCACTGCATATTTATTTTGGAGGTTTTGGATGCAGAAGCCTTGACTTTGGTGTCTTCCTCTGATGATGTGCTTTGTTCTTCCTCATCTGAAAGGATAGAAGAAAATACCTGTTCACCAAGAAAGTAACTTTCTATGGTCTTATTTTTTTCCTTTTTGGGGGCATTTTCCCAGTCAGTTACTTGACTTTTGAGTCCTTTGTCAAGTGGAAGGTATACTCTAGGGACCTGTAAGTTCTCTCAGTTCCTCCAACATAGCACAATCAAGGGAGAGGAGTTTACTCCTCTCTTGGCCTGCACTCTGATCTGGGAGCAACTGCAGGCTTTTCTGCCTGGGGTCTGTAAGTAGAGTACCCTCTCTAGAGCCTCCAACAGCTCTCTACCTGGCCAGTGTTCCTCCTCACCCCAGGACCACCACTTAGGACTGAGACCCAGATCAGCTACTTGATTGCCCCAGGGTCTTTAGGCTGAGGGCTCCTAAAATGGATACAGCAGGGACCAATACTGGGACTGGCCCCTGGGACTGGGGCCATACCAAATTCCCTTCTCACCCAGATGAAAGTACTTTCTCATTGACCTTTGAAACAGTCTTTGGCATTTGTGGGTTGGGAAATCTTGGAACCACAGCTGCTACCTGTGATTCCACACCAGTGTAGCACAGTCAAGGCTGGACTGTGCTCTGCCCTGAGCTTGGTTTCCTGTCAGCCTTCCAGGCTGTCTTGGGCTGGAAATTTTTTTCATGGTTATTTTGTGCCTTCTGTGGCTCTAGAATTTGTTTAGAGTCAGTTTTTGCAGGTATTTTATGGGCTATAGTGGGGAGAGCTAGAGCAGGTCCATCCTTCTACTCTGCCATCTTGGCTCTGCCCCCCTCTCCACCCTGGGTTCAAGAATGCAAGCTCTTCTCCCTTCTGTTGATAAGAGGCCTTACAGAAGGGTCAGTTGATGAACTGCATATCTTTCTTTTTCTAGGACCAGGCTATTTAAGGAACTGAGTGAACTATGAATAAAGTCAATGATTCTAAGAGGCAGAGTTGAGGAAGGAATCATTCTGGACTTGGGGGATGGGGTGGAGCCTATCAGCACCAAGATGAGAGGTAGCATGTCTTGTGTCAGGGCCATCAATATAGTCAGTTAACAGTGTGTGAAGTGAGGTTATTGAGCAATAAGTCTGGAAAGGTGGACGGGAATCAAACAAAGAAGGAATTTAATTACCAAATAAGGAATTCGTTTGTAATCCTAGAGGAAATGGGAGGTACTGGAACTTCTTGAGCAAAGTGGGACAAGGCCAGAATTGGGCTTCAATGACTATCATTTTGGCAGTTGTGGAGAATGGATTGGAGAAGGGATATATTTGAGGGAGGGAGAAATCAGTCAGACATTATTAAGCACAGTATCAGGCACCCTACCAAGTGCTAGCAATGCAGAGGAAGTCAAGACAGCCTTTGCTCTCAAGGAGCTCACAGTTGAACAGAGAAGACAACAAACAGCAGATATGTACAGGATAAATAAAGAAATGAGACAGAGAAAGCATTGGAATTTAGAGCAGTTGAGAAAAGAGAAGAGAAAGAATTCCATGCTTGGGAGACAGCCATCAAAAAATACTCAGAGCCAAGAGATGGAATGTCTTGTTCAAGGAATTGCAAGGAGAACAGTTTCTCTGAATGAAAGCCTACATGGCAGAAAAGTTAGGAAATGGAATTTGCATTTGATCCTGGAAGCAGTTTATTTATTGGGAATTTATTGGGAGAGGGTGTTACATGGTTAGAATGGAGAAGAGAAAGGGTCTACCTACCTTGCTGTGCTTTAGGAAAGTCACATTGTGGTTGAATAGAGGATGGATTGCAGTGGGGAAAGACTTGAGCCAGGCAGTTCCACCATTAGGCTATTGTTATAATCTAAGCATGAGTTAGGAGGCTATTATAGTAGTCCAGTAGGCCTGAACTAACTTGATGTCCATGAGTGGAGAGCAGGGGAGAGGTGAAAGAGATGGCACACACAGGCGAAAATCACTAAGACTGGCAATTGGAATGAGTGGGAATGAGGATGATTTAAGGTTTTGAACATGTTTGACTATATAAAGATTGTGGTGTTCTTGACAGAAATACTAAAGCTTGGAAGAGAATGGGGAAGGATGATGGGTTCTGTTTTGAGTGTTTTTGAGTTTGAGATGCCTTCTGGATATATATTTTTTTCAACTCTAGTTTAAAAGTCCAACAAGCAGTTGCTAATGAGGGGTTGGAGTTCAGGGGAGAAACTAAGACTGGACTTGGATGCTGAAGAAGTCAACAAGAGAATGTGTATAGTGAAAGAGAAGATTGAGCTTTGTGTATACTCCTAGTTAATGGATGGGATATGGATAATGATCTATCAAAGGATACAGAAGGAGTCCTCAGACATAAAAGAACCAAGAGGGAACAGAAATACATAAAATAATCAGAAAAAAGTATGTAGGAGAAGGGGGTGGTCAACTAGTTCAGAAGACAATCAGGGCTGTTTGACCTAGGTTAACTAGTGAAGGCTCAGGAGAAATAGAAGCCAGAGAGAAAAATCTGGGTTGGTAATTAACATAGATCCTGTCATTTATATCCAATCTTATTTTATACTTACTATATTTATACTTATGTTAGGCACTTATTAGTATTAGCATTAGTGTCACTATTATGATTACTTGACTATTCTATTTACTGTTCTGTTGATGTTACTATTTCTAGTATTGTTGATTTTTTTTCCTGTTCTCAGAATAATAGTAAACATTGCTGAATGTTTAGTTTTTTATTTCAGATTACCCAAAGCAAAAACTGCCAACATTTTGGTAACATTATTGAGAGGAAACTAACTACTTACTTTCTTGGTTGATATGATTTCTCTGTGTACTTTCAGATTTTGATAACTATTTTTACAAAAGGAAATCTCTCAAGACCCAAACAAAAGTCATTGGGTAGCACAACATCATACTTGCATAAAATTTACTACTTACTAATCAAAAGACTCTGGTATTTTTATGTCAATTGTTGATGGAAATTCAGTTTTTTCTTTTGTTATGAATAGTTATAAAAATTATCTAGGCTGTATGGAATACCAATTCTGTATTTCATGTTTCCTTAAGAACTGGTGGGTTTAATTAGATAATCTTTGCTTTTTTGTTTGTTTGTTTTTGTCACTCAATAGATTTTACCCTGATGGATTTTTGGTTTGCAAATGGTCCAAGGGAGACAGTTTTAGAAAGCTAAGTTAGTGGTTTTTATCATTCACATAAATTTTTAGAGGAATCTATAGGCATTTGAAATATATTTTTCTTTTGGTTCATTATTTATGTGTAAGTAATGATAGAAATGACAAAAGTGAGAGATTTCTAATTATTGAAATTTTTTTTACATTTCATATTTTCATGACTGTATATAAAATCAGTAACAAGAGTATAACCTGAAGTGAATTTTTATTTTATTTACCTTTTAAAATTTTCTTTCCTCTTAGTTTTGGGTTATCTTCTTGTTTTTCTATCACATTAGTTTCATTTATACTATTAATTTTTTTTTTTTTACTGTAGCATTGGTGTGCTCATGTTTAGGAAATGATTTTTGGTTGGGAGGTACATTAAAGATCATCTGATCCATGCATTCTTAATCTGAGGTCCATGAACATGATTTTTAAACAATATTTTAACAAATGCATTTCATTATAATCGTTTCCTTTATAATCCTATGTACTGTAATTTATAAATTTCAAAATATTATTCTGAGAAGTAATCCATAGACTTCACAGACTGACAAAGGGGATCCATGACATTTTTAAAAGTACATGGACACACCAGGCCAGCCATGTCTTCATCCCTTTCCAGGCTACCCTTCAGACTCTCCAGGACTTTCTTTACAATGCCCCCAAAACCTCTTTCACCCCTGGACTTCATATGCTAGAAGTAACTCCTATACTGATGAATCTCCAAAGGTCTTCATAAGCTAGAACACTGTACTTCTCTGATGTATAATTTAATTTCACAGCCATGTGTGAAGGGAGATATGGCCAGACAGTGCTTTGTCAATAAAAGATCTAGTGTTTTTAGTGGGCTACAAGCTCTGACTTAGGGAGTTTATAGTTTTATCTATACTTTTCCCCTGATCAGACCATGTCTGGAGTATTCTCTTTAGTTCTAGGCACCATGTTTTAGGAATAACAGTGGCAGGTTAGGCAGTGACAGAGAGCAGGCAGGTTAGTGAAGGACCCTGAGTATTCCAGATGAAGATTATTTGAAGCAACTCAAGGTTGCTTACTTAGCCTGGATAAGAGAAGAAATGAGAGCAAGCATGGTAGTTGCCTTCAAGTGGGTGAAGGATTGCAGGGTAGTAGATGGATTAGTTTTGTTTTTCAAGTGGGTGAAGGATTGCAGGGTAGTAGATGGATTAGTTTTGTTTTGTTTGACCCTGTTGGCCAGAACTAGCAACAGTAGGTAGAAGGAAAAATAATTTAGGGTTGCTCTAAAGAAAAACTTCCCTACTAATTAGAACAGTCATAAAGTAGAGATTGAATTGATTTAGGAAATAGTTGTGCCCCCTTTCCAGAGGTCTTCATGCAAAGATTATTTCTTGTAAAGGGGATTTTTTTTTAGGTATGGTTTAGACCAGCAGTGAGGAACCTGTGGTCTGCTAGATCCTCAAGCACAGCCCTTTGACTGAATTCAGACTTCACAGAACAAATCCCCTTAACAAGAGAATTTCTTCTGTAAAACTTAGACTCGAAAGGTTGCACCCGAAGACCTAGAAGGCCATATGGGGCCTTAAGACCATAGGTTCCCTGGACCTTTAGACTAAAATGGTTTCTAAAATCCATTCAGCTCTGAGATCCTGAATTTTGAGGAAATATGTCAGGTGGCAGAGGAGCATTATTCTTATCCATCATTTTCTGTGATGTAACTTAGGAAGAAAACAAGGTGATTCTTTACATTTAAGACATTAAATTTTGGATCAGAATCTGATTTTAAAGTTTCTGTCTTCCAGTTTAGATTTATAAAAGTTATCCAAAAGAAATTAGGAAGCAGTTTCTAAAAGTGGAAGGTTTCTGGGAAATCACTTTACGTTAATGTCAATATATTTCACACAATATATTTCCTTTTACCGTGTTTTTGAAGCTTTTTCTTTCCAACTGTCTTGTGGGCTAGGTCATAAAACTATTATAATCCCCATTGTACAGATAAGGAAAACAAACCTCCAAGATTGTGATTTGCTAGTTGTCACATGTTAAGTGTATGAGCCCAAATTTAAATTTAGGTTTATTGATTAAAAGTTTATTGCTCATGCTATTATACCATGCTGCTATATTTGGATGTGGTTTATGGGGGGAGAGGAGATGCTAAAAGAATGTATATTTCTTTATTCTTTATCTTCTAAATAAATGTTAGTCTTCTATTTTAAAGATACTTTGAATTGTGTATTTTTCATCAGCCATCCTATGGCTGAATTCTTACTCTTTGGATCATGTGGCCACAAGAAAGGGAGCACTACTTTGATAGAATAGCATATGGAATTACAGGCAAGGTAGTCAAGAAGAGATAAATAACTTCTTGAACTTGAACTCGAAACCTATACATATGAAAGTTGTAATATTTTCACTTTGATAAACAGAATTTGATGTAAGATTTTAACTTCTTCCCAGGTACATTTAGACACAAGAAGGGTCAGCAAGACCAAGAAGGCTGTTCTCTTCCATATTATCAATACCCAGAAGGTAAGTTACTGTAATGTCATAGTTTCTTTAGTATTTATGGTCTCTGTGTTTTGATGACTTCACAAGTTTTATTTGTCAGCTTACTAAATCTTAACAAGCAGTTGGTGGACAGGTAGAGAGAATAGAAGACATCACCATATTTTGTTTAACTACAAAGAAATATTTAGGTAGGACAAAAATTTGGTTACTTTCCTCCATCAAGTTATCTCTTATGCCTTTTTTTGCTTTTATATCTTGTTCATTTCTGAATATATCCCTCCCTCGTTCCCTGCCCAGCAGATCTTCCCCTATAAAAAATATTAAAAAGGAAAAAAAAGTTCAGAAAAACCATTGTATAATTAGACTGTTATCTGATGGTATATATGGCCTTTACACATATAATCCCTTACTTTTTACATGAAAGAGGAGTATTTTCTCAGTGTTTCTCTGAAACCACTCTTGGTCGTTGTAATTAAATACTATTCTATTTCATTTAATTATTCTTTTTACAGTGTTATTGTCATTGTTTATACTTTCCTGGTTTTACTACTTCTCTTTGCATCAGTTTATATATCTTCATTCATTTCTCCAAATCCGTTACATTCATGTACTACACTTGGTTAGCAATTCCTCAGTCAGTTTTCAAATGAATATATTAAAATCAAGATTCTTTGAAAGATATAACAGCAAACAAATTTGTTCAGAGACCTTCTGATTGTTAATGATCAGGTGAGGTATATAGTTGGGGGATGGGCTTACCAAAGGCTTTTTCCTCACTGTTCAGAACTTTTTCTGATATGATGTAATTATTTTTATCCAGGCAATTTTTCTTAAATAGTCACTAATGAACATCCACATATAAAAATCCACATTCAACAAGAGCTGAGTTGGAAGGAAAATTTGTCATCCCCTGAAAGCAAAGGATGAAATGACAGAAAATAATTTGCACAAGATTTTTGTTGAAAAGTATCATTTATTTTTGGAGACAAAATTAGGTATAGTTACCTTACTTTGAGTAAATATTTAGGGCTGAGGCAAAAAAAAAAAAACAAAACCAGCCCAACTTTATCTCTCTAAGTGGAGGGAAAAGTTAGTAGACTTAATTTATGATTAACATAACAGTTATTTGAATTTGGGATTGTGAAGTAATGAATAATTGTTGACCATGTAAATACTGATTTTAAAATTAGCAGTGTGTGTGTGTCTCTGTGTGTGTGTGTAAGTAAAAGTCTAATTAAAAATTTTTGCATCTGGAGAAAGTAAACCTGAGTGAACATCTTAGGAAGGCACTTTCAGATGTATTGATGGACCGTATTCAATAAGGGAGAAAGAGTGAGAGATCCCAGGATACTTTTGGGAGGGTATATACCATCCCCCCTACCCCAGTCAGACCATTTGATAACTTCCTCTGAAAACTAATTATTCATGATAGCGAGGTCTTAAGGTTATTTCTACAATAAGAAAGGTTATCTTCTTCAAGAAATCTTATTACTATAATGGTATAGTAACCCTTACAGCAAATAAATGCTTTTCAATAAGAGCCTTAAAGGTTCAAGTCAACTCCATATCTCCCCTCTTCCTTTTACCCCTTAGAAATAACATGTCAGGGACATAAAATATCATGAAATGTACCTTAAAGATCATTTGTTCCACCTCACTGATGTTATAGAAGAGGAAACTAAAGCCCCATATAGAGGAATCTGTTTGCCCAAAGCCAGAGGAAGACTCATTCAACTTTTATTGAAATGGAGGCTAAGCTGAAGTGAGTTAAATGGAGTTCAAATTGCATAGGTTGACTTGCTGTTAGGACTGAAAAGAACATTGGAGACCACCTTGTGGAACCTCTTCCTTCTACAGAGTATGAATGAGGCCCAGAGTTAATGTTAGACTAGGAACTAGAATCCAGTTCTCCTAATTCCCAGTGAACACTCTTCCAGGTTGTAGAAATTTGGTCTCTTTCGACACAGGGGCATGTGAGGGCATTGACTATAACAATACTGCCAGGTCTCATGACTCAGAGATGCAGGACAATCAGTTAAGTAGAGAAAAGGACCTTTCACTTCTCCTGCTCTTGATTAGGGACATTTTCTATAATAGTTTGAGGGCTTTTGTGGGTTATAGGAGGTTTTAAATGAACTTTAAAAGTTTACCCTACCCATTTCAGTTCCTATATTTGGCAGCAAAGACTGCTCCAAATGAATGATTATGTGGCAAACCAAGGTTCACACTACAGATGGGAATGAGAGAAAGCCCACTTGTAAAATTTGTGTGTCACATTGAGAATTAAAATATTCTTAACAGCTAGATGATGTTGTGGTTCTCCAAGTCTTCATAGTTCTTGCGTTTGTGGTATGGCAGCCATCACTTTTTGTATTGGCTCCTGGTATTTTTAATATGTTACTATAAACAGTTTAATTATTTGAACCATTTAACCAAATACTTTTATTCTAATAACATAAAGTCAGTCCTATTAAAACATGTTGAATGTGAATATTGTATTCTTAGCACAGTCACAACTGTGGATTAGTAGAAAGCATTGTTGTTGGAGTCAGAATACCTAAGGTTGAATCCTTGTTTTGCCACACACTGGCAGAATAATTTAACCTGAGTCTTACTTTCCTTATCTATCAAATAGTAATGTTTCCATTGCCTACATTACTCAGTTAATGTGAAGAAAGTACTTTTTAACCTTATGGTACTCTATAAATGTAAGTCATGACAGGTGACTTGTGATATTCTAATGAGAATATGCAGAATGAGAAAAAATATGCAGTGGTCTCAGGCCATGGAAGAGCTCAGAAAGAATTTTGAAAATCAGGTAAGAGAGGTGGAGGAAAAATTGGGAAGAGAAATGAGAGATATGCAAGAAAATCATGAAAAGTGAGCCAACAGGTTGCTAAAGGAGACTCAAAAAAATGCTGAAGAAAATAACACCTTTAAAAATAGACTAACCCAAATGACAAAAGAGGTCCAAAAAGCCAGTGAGGAGAAGAATGCTTTGAAAAGCAGAATTGACCAAATGGAAAAGGAGGTTCAAAAGCTCATTAAAGAAAACAGTTCTTTAAAAATTAGAATGGAGCAGATGGAAGCTAATGACTTTATGAGAAACCAAGAAATTACAAAACAAAACCAAAAGAATGAAAAAATACAAGACAATATGAAATATCTCATTGGAGAAACCACTGACCTGGAAAATAGATCCAGGAGAAATAATTTTAAAATTATTGGTCTACCTGAAAACAATGATCAAAACAAGAGCCTAGACATCATCTTCCAAGAAATTATCAAGGAAAACTGCCCTGATATTCTAGAACTAGAAGGTAAAATAGAAATGGAAAGAATTCACCTATCACCTCCTGAAAGAGATCCCCAAAGGAAAACTCATAGGAATAGTGTAGCCAAGTTCCAGAGTTCTTGGTTTAAGGAGAAAATATTGCAAGCAGCTAGAAAGAAACAATTCAAGTATTGTGGAAATACAATCAGGATAACACAGGATTTAGCATCTTCTGCACTAAGGGACTGAAGGGCTTGAAATATGATATTCCAGAGGTCAAAGGAGATAGGATTAAAACTAAGAACCACCTACCCAGCAAAACTGAGTATAATACTTCAGGGGAAAAAATGGAATTTCAATGAAATAGAGAACTTGTGAGTATTCTTGTTGAAAAGACCAGAGCTGATTAGAAAATTTGACTTTTAAATACAAGAATCAAGAGAAACATGAAAAGGTAAACAGGAAAGAGAAGCTTTAAAGAACTCATTAAAGTTGAACTGTTTACATTCCTACAAGGGAAGATGTTACTTGTAACTCATGAGACCTTTTTCAGTATTAGGGTAGTTAGAGGGAATATATACATATAGATATGTATGAGTGTGTATGTATATATTATATATTTGTAGACATGTATAAGTACATGTGTGTATGTATGTGTGTGTATATACATATATATGTACATAGAGGGCACAGGGTGAGCTGAATATGAAGGGAGAATAAAAAAATAAAATTTACTGTGGAATGGAATCTACTAGGAATACAAGAAAGAGAGGAAGAATGTAGCAAATCATCACACGTAAAAGAGGGAAGAAAGAGCTTTTACAATGGAGGGGAAAAGGAGGAAATAATTGAGCCTTACTCTCATGGGATTTAGCTTAAGGAGGGAATAGCACACATTCAATTGGAAATCTATTTTACCTTGCAGGAAGGCAAGGGGGAAGTGAATAGGAGAGGGAAGATAAAAGAAGGGACAGCAAATTGGGGAAAGGGATAATCAGAAATAAACACTATTATGGGAGGACAGGTCAAGGAAGAGAATGGAATAAATGAAGGGCAGGATAGGACAGAGAGAAATGTGTTCAATCTTTTACAACATGACTATTATGGTAGTGTTTTGCATTGTTACACAAAAATTGCCTATATTGAATTGCTTGTTTTCTCAGTGACAGTGGATGGGGAGGAAGGGAGAGAATACAGAACTCAAAACTTTAAGAATGAATGTTAAAAATTGTTTTAGTATGCAACTGGCAATTAAGCTGTACAAGCAATGGAGTATAGAAATCTGTTTTGCCCTACAGGAAAACAGAAGGAAAAGGGGATGGAAGAAGAGTGAGTAGTAGAAGGGAGGACAGACTGGAGGAAGGGGTCAATGGGGTGCATGCTGTCCTGGGGTGGGGAGTGGGAAGAGATTAGGAGAAAATTCTGAATTCAAATTCTTGTGGAAGTGAATGTTAAGAATTGAAAATAAACAAATTATATATATATTTTTAAAAAGACCTGAGTTCAAGTCCTTTTTCTGTGACCCTGATTCTCAGTTCCCAAATTGTAAAATTTTTTAAATGGAAATAATAATAGTATGTACCTCATAGGGTTATGATGCTCAAATCAGATAATGTATATAAAGTACTTTGTAACTTTTCCCTTCCTCCCATACACATACACAGAATTTTTAAGACGTACCTAGGTAGAACATTGGCTAGATTTTTGGACTTTAGGTCCAAAAGCCATGAGATCAAATCTTACCTAAGTCACTTATCAGCTGTGTGAACCTGGGTAAGTCGGTTAACTCAATTTCTCTTAGTTTCATTTTCTTGATTGGTAAAATGGGGGCAATAACAGCACCTACCTCACAGGGTGTTGCGAAGATCAGGTGAGAAAAGATGTGTAAAATGCTTTGCAAACTTTAAAGTGAGATAGATACAGTAATATGTATATAAATGTATATAGTGTTCTATATGTATATATATTATATATATATACACATATGGATTATTATGGTTATTATCTCTTTTCATTCTTAGTTTTCCTTGCTTTCTTACAACTTCACTGTTCAGATGCCATAACTTTTCCCTATTATGCCTCTTAAATCATTGTTTTTTGCATCTCACTTCAGGGAAAGAAAATGTCCAGGATTAGGGTGAAAAGAGAGTGATAAAGAACACATCCCAGTTGAAAAAGAATTTTTATTTACTTACTGATTCATATTTTGAAAAGCTTAAATTACATAAACACCTAGGAATGGTACTAGTTGGAGTTGTAGAGTCTGGAAATTTCAAAAGAAAAGTAAGTAAGTCCATAATAGAGCAAGTGTATGTATCAACATTGTTTAAGTAGGGCAGCTCCTGAAAGTATGGTCCTTGGATTTAATCTATACTCCTCTCTTTTTTTTAACACACATCTATTTCTCAGGGCAGTGAGGGCTTTGAAGATCTAGAGATGAGGAGGGAGAGAGTTAAAGAGTAACACCAGCCATTTGTTATGTAATTTGAAAATAATATTTTTATGTAAGTTGCTAAATATTTTGGAAAATAGGAATTAAAGCATTTAATTTAATCATTTGCATTGTGTAGTGTTTCCAAAGCATTTTTCTTACAGTAGCCCTATAAAAGAAAGTATATAGACATTTTTAACCTTAATTTACAGATTTGGAAAAGGATAAAGAACCCTCAGAGAATTTTTGTCAAGTAAGCTGAGACTGAAAATGCAGACCTGACTTCCATAGCTGGTGACCTTTCCATTGCACCAAATAATATTATTATGATATGGTACTTTAAAAATTATGTTGTGTATCAGAAATTTAATTTAATTTATTTCCTTTTTTACATTTTTATTTTATTTATTCTTAATTACATGTGAACAAAAAGTTTTTAATATTTTTAAAATTTTGAATTTAGAATTCTCTCTCTCCCCCTCCCTTCACTGCTACTTGAGAAAGCAAGCAGTTTGCTGTAGATTATATATGTGCAGTCATGCAAAATATTTCCGTATTAGCCATATTTAAGGCAGAAACAGACCAGAAAAACAAGAATAGTATAAGAAGTATGTTTCAATCTGTGTTCAGATACTCCGTTCTTTCTCTGGAGATGGGAGAGAATTTTTCCTTATAGGTCCTTTGGGATTATTTTGGATCATTGTATTTGCTGAGGATAGCTAAGTCATTCACAGTTGATCATCATATGGTATTGTTGTTGCTGTGTAATGCTCTAGTTCTGCTCATTTCACTTTGCATCAGTTCATACAAGTCTTCTCAGGTTTTTCTAAAATCATTCCTCCATTGTCATTTCTTATAACATAATAGTCCATCACTATCATGGACCACAACTTTTTGGCCATTTCCCAGTTGGGCATTCCCTCAGTTTCCAAGCCTTTGCCACCACAAAAAAAAAAAAAGAGCTGCTATGAATGTTTTTGTACATATAGATCCTTCTTTTTCTTTGATTACTAGGTCAAAGGGCATGCACAGTTTTATAGTCCTTTGGGCATAGTTCCAAATTGCTCTCCAGAATGACTAGATTAGTTCACAATTCCACCAACAATGCATTATTATCCCAATTTTTCCACATCTCAAAACTTCATATCCATCTTTTTCATATTAGTCGATCTTATAGGGGTGAGATGGTACCTCAGAGTTGTTTTAATTTACATTTCTCAAATCAAAAGTGATTTAGAGCATTTTTTCATATGACTAGAGATAGCTTTGATCTTCTCTTATGAAAACTGCCTGTTCATAGCCTTCATATCCTTTGATGATTGATCAATTGGGGAATCACTAGTATTCTCATAAATTTTCATCAGTTTTCTATATATTTGAGAAGTAAGGCCTCTGGCAGAGAAACTGGCTGTAAAAAACTTTTTTCCAATTTCTCATTTCCATTCTAATCTTGGCTGTGTTGGTTTGGTTTCGTTTGTGCAAAACCTTTTCAATTTGATGTAATCAGAATTATCCATTTTACGTCACTTAATGCTGTATCTCATTTGGTCATAAATTCTTCCCCTATCCATAAATCTGACAGGTAAATATTCCATGTTCCTTTAATTTTCAAGTAATATTACCCCTTATGTCTCAATCAGATACCCGTCTTGATATGTTGTGTGAGATATTGGTCTATGCATAGTTTTGTTTTCTCAGAAATTTTTGTCAAATAGTGAGTTCATGTCCCAAAATCTTCAATCTTTGCATTTATCAAACACTGGATTACTATGGTCATTTAATTTTGTGTTTTGTGTACCTAGTGCATTCTACTAATCCACAGCTGTGTTTCTTAGCAAGTACCAGATTGTTTTGATGATTACCTCTTCATAAAATAATATCAAATCTGGTACTTTTAAGGCACCTTCTTTCACATTTTTTTCATTGATTCTCTTGATATTTCTGACCTTTTGTTTTGTTCCAGGTGAATTGTTATAATTTTTCCTAGGTCTATAAAGTAATTTTTTTTATTAATTTGATTGGTATGACACTGAACAAGTAAGTTAATTTAAGTAAAATTGTCATTTTTTAATTATATTGGCTCAGCCTAGCTATGAGCAATATATAGTTCTCCAGTTGTTTAGATCTCTACTGTTCAGATTTGCCATAACTTTTCTTCCAAGAAGCAAGCATCTTTTAACTTCATGGCTGCAGTTACTCTCTACAGTGATCTTTGAGCCCAAGAATATGAAATCTGACTCTGCTTCCATTTCTTCTCCCTCTGTTTTGCCAAGATCTTAATTTTTTTAATGTTAAGCTTCAAGCCAGCTTTTATACTCTTCTCTTTCACTCTCATCAAGCAAGAGGCTTCTTAATTCCTTTTTACTTTCTGCCAACAGAGTGGTATCATCTGCATATCTAAGATGGTTGATATTTCCCATAGGCAACCTTAATTCTAGATTTTGATTCATCCAACCTAGCATTTCACATGATATACTCTGCACATAAATTAAATAAATAGGGTGATAATATACAGCAGAGGTTTCCAAACTTATTTGGCCTCCTGTCCCCTTTCTTAAAAAAAATTACTCAGAATCCTCCATCTCCAGAAATCTACTTTCTTCAACCCTTTAAAGATTTTCTTTTTTGAAATTTGCATCCTTTACAAAAATATAAAATTTAAAAAATAATGCATCTTAAATTTAATAATTTATTGTAAATTTGTGGTTTTTTTCCCTCATTGAAATTTTGGTAACATAGTATTACATCATGTAACATCGTATTGTCTTATAATGTGAACAAGCTATTACATGCACATATTCCTGCTGATGCATGCTGGACTTCCCAACAATGTGTGGCACAGGAGCCTACCAATATCTGCTTGTTAAAGACCTGTCAGCAGACTTGATTACTGATTGGCAACTTGCATTTTGTGTATTTATTTGGTAAATAAGATTATCACAAGGACTTTAATTGTTACGTAACAGATGAAACATGTACGAATGTTTTTTCAAAATTATCTTAGTTTCTCTTTCTTTCCTTATGCTTCTACCACCTCCTTGCTTTTATTCAATATCCCAATTCCACCTGAGGCTACAACTGCTCCCCTGGATCATTCCAGCACCCTCCCAGAGGGCAGTATCACACCCACTTTTGGAACCTATGAATGTAGACAACCTCATGGTACTCTTCCTATCATCAACCAATCAGTTATTCCATGTTTGGTTCTAACAGCGGCTTCTTGGCCCACATGTAGGTTCCTCTTTAGACAAGTAAGATGATGTGCTACTCCCATCTCTTTGAGGACTTGTCACACCTTGTTGTGATCCAGTCCATCCAAGGCTTTAGAGTAGTCAATGAAACGGAAGTCGATATTTTTTCTAGAACTACCCTGCTTTCTCCATAATCTGGCAGATATTGACAATTTGGTCGCTAGTTTCTCTGCTTCTTCTAAAACTAGCCTGCTCCTCTGGTGATTGTCAGTTCTTCTGTTACTGAAGCCAACCCTGCAGAGTCTTAAACGTAACCTTGCTCACATGTGAATTGTGTTGATGCAATTATTCTTCCATTTGAACGTTATTTGGCGTTGCCCCCCTTTAGAATTGGGACATAAACTGATCTTTTCCAACCCAATGGGACTGCTGTGTTTTATAAATTTGCCAATATATTGAGTGCGACAATTTAATAGCATCATCTTTTAGAATATTAACTGGCTCACTTGGTATTCCATGACATTCACTACCCTTATTGTTAGCAATGTTTCCTAATGCACTTGACTTGATTGTCTAGGATATCTGGTTCTAGATCAGTAACCACACTATTGTGGTTATCAGTGGTGTTAAAGATCTTTTATAATTCTTCTGTGTATTCTTTCCATCGCTTCTTAATCCATTCTGCTTTAATTAGGTCCCTTCGATTTTTACCTTTTATCATGTCCATATCTTCATGTAATATTTCCTATATCTAATTTTTTTGAAGAGATCTTGTTTATCCCATTCTGTTGTTTTCTTCTACCATTTTGTGTTGCTCATTTAGGGAAACCTTTTCTGTCCTTGCTGTTCTCAAATTCTTCATTCATTTGGGTATATCTTTCCCTTTCTCCTTTACTTTTCACTTTCCATCTTTTCTTAGCTATTTGTAATGCCTCTTCAGACAACCATTTTGATTCCTTGCTTTTCTTTTTCTTTGGTATCCTTCTTTTCCTGACTTCTGTGCAATATTGTGAGCCTCTGGCCATTGTTCTTGAGACAGTCCATCTACCAGATTTAATCCCATAAATCTATTTATTACCTGTACTTCATATTTATGAGGGATGTTTATATCTGTATGGTCTGATGGTTTTCCCTGCTTTCTTCAATTTAAGTCTGAATTTTTCAGTAAGAAGCTCATGATCTGATCCACATTCAGCTCCACGTCTTGTTTCGCTTTCTATATAAAGCTTTTCTATCTTTGGTTGTAAAGTTTATAATCAATTTGATTTTGATATTGACAGTCTCTTGTTGTCCTTGTGTAGAGTTGTAGCCTTTTGAGTTGTTGAAAGAATGTGTGCTATGACCAGCAAATTATCATGACAAAACTATTTTGTCTTTGCTATACTTCATTTTGTGCTCCAAGGCCAAAGTTGCCAGTTTTTCCAATTGTTTTAATTTCTTTCTTTAGCATTCCAATTCCCTATGATGAATATGACTTTTTTTTTTTTTGGTGTTACTTCTAGAAGATGTTCTAAGTCTTCATAAAACTTCTCAGCTTTAGCCTCAGTGGTTGAAGCATTCATTTGTATTACTGTAATCTTGAATGGTTTGTCTTGGATTTAGACATATATCATTCTTTCATTTTTGAGATTATACCCCACTGCTGCTTTTCTCACCCTTTTATTGTCTCTGAGGACTATTCCATTTCTTCTGCGGGATTCTTGCCCGTAAAAATATATGTAGTGATCCCCTGAGTTAAATCCACTGATTTCCTGTCCATTTAAGTTTATTGACAACCAAGATGTCAATGTTGATCACATTCAGCTCACCTTGGTTTATAGATCTTATGTTCCAGATTTCTATGCAATAGTATTGGAGCCACTAGTAGCTATTCTCTACTCTTCCCTAGTAGCATGTTAGACCCCTTCTGACCTGAGAGACTCATCTCTTGATGTCATATCTTTTATCATTTTAATACTATCCATGGGGTTTTCTTGGCAGAAATCCTGAAGTGGTTTGCCACTTTATTCCCAATGAATTCTGAACTCTCCATTAAGACTTTGTCCATCCTAGGTAACCCTGCATGCCATAGCATGCACTTCCCTTGCCACAGCAATGTAGTGATCTAGGAGGGGAATTATGCCAATATTGAACCAGTCCTGCAATCCTGGCATTAATTCCACCTCTTCAAAGTATATGATCTTTGTGACATATTGCTGTAATATCCTTACCTAGTATTTTAAGTTCTTATATCAACAATCATTGAAAAGCTTGGTCTATGGTTTTGTTTCTCCGTTTTTGCTTTTATTGGTTTAGATAGCAGCAACATACTTATGTCATAAAAGGAATTTTTTAGGACTCTTTTTTTGCCTATATTTCCAAAAAGTTTATAAAGTATTGGAATTAGTTGTTCTTTAAATGTTTGGTAGAAATCACTTGTGAATCCATCTGTTCCTGGGAATTTTTTCGTAGGGTTTTTCTTGATTTTCTTTCTCTTTAAAATCAAAACCAATGGTTTATTTTTTTTTGTCCATAAAACTAGCTTCTAGTTATATTTATTCAGTAGTTTATTTTCAGTTTTATTGATATCCCCTTTGATTTTTAGGATTTCCAATTTGATTTTTAATTGGGAATTTTAAATTTTTTAATAGTTTTTTTTTTTAGTTTCATGCCCAGTTTATTAATCTGCTCTTTATTTTATTGATGTAAGTAAGCATTTAGAGCCAGAAAATTTCCCTATAAGTACTGCTTTGGATAATCGCATGAATTTTAGTATGTTGTTTCAGTGCTGTCATTCTCTGTAACGAAATTATCATTTCTATGATTTGTTCTTTGACCAATTCATTCTTTAGGATTAAATTATTGTTTCCAAGTAATTTTTAATCCATTTTCATGGTCTTTTATTGAATATAATTTTTATTGTATTATGATCTGAAAGGGATGTATTTAATTTTTCTGCTTTTATGCATTTGGTTGTTAGGTTTTTATGCTCTAAAACATGGTCAGTTTTTATCAAGGTTCCATATACTTCTGAGAAAAAGATATATTCCTTTTTTTTCCCATTCAGTTTTCTCCAGAGGTCTGTTATATTGAGCTTTATAAGATTCTGTTCTCCTTAACTACTTATTTATTTTATGATTCGACTTACCTGGTTCTGAGATGGGAAAGTTGAGGTACCCCACAAGTATAGTTTTGCTTTCTGTCTCTTCCTGTAACTCATTTAACTTTTCCTTTAAGAATTTGGATGCTTTGCCATTTGTTGCATGTGTATTTAGTACTGATATCACTTCATTGCCTGTGGTTTAGCAAAATGTACCTTTCTTGCTTATCTCTTTTAATTGGGTCTATTTTGCTTTTTGCTTTCTCTGAGATCGTGATTGTTGTCCCTGCTTTTTTCCCATCTCAGCTGAAGCATATTACCCTCTGTTCCATCCCCTTTTTACTCTGTGTGTATCTCTATTCCAAGTGTGTTTCTTGTAAACAGCATATTGTTGACTTTTAATCCATTCTGCTGTCCACTTCCATTTAGTGAGTCAATTCATCACAAAACATTCAGTTATGATTATTAATTGTATATATCCCTCTATCTTATTTTTTCCCATCTTACCTTTCTCTCTCTTTCCTGTGTCTGTTTTTTGTCTGTTTTGCTTCTGACCTTAATTTGCTGCCTCCCTTAATCCACCCTCCCTTCTCTCAGACCCCTTCCCTTTCTTTTATTTCCCTCCCCTCCTACCTCCCTGTAGGGCTAAATAGATTTCTATTCTAAGTATATATGTTTTTTCCTCTTTGAGCTGATTCTGTTGCGACCAAGAATGCTACTCCCAGCATTTTCCCCTGAAGGTAACAGCTTTCTTTTCTGCCTCTATTTTATATAAGGTAATTTTCCCTGTTTTTCACCCTTTCCCCTTCTCCCAGTGCATCTATCTTTCCCTTCCCTTAAATGTATTGTTTTGAAATCATCCCATCATAGTCAACTCACTCCTGTGCACTCTATGTATACTCCTTCTAGCTTCCCTAATAATCAAATATTTAGTATTTAATTATCATTTGTATAAGAATATATATGTATATCATTCCCTTATGATTTCTCTTTCATTTTTACCTTTTAATGCTTCTCTTTAATCTTGTATTTATTTGAAAGTCAGATTTTCTATTCAGCTTTGGTGTCTTTGTCAGGAGTGCTTGAAAGTTCTCTATTTCATTACATATTCATTTTTTTCCTCTGAAGGATTATACTCAATTTTGCTGAAAAGGTTGTTCTTGCTTGCAATCCTAGTTCCTTTGTCTTCTGGAATATCATATTCCAAACCCTCT
Organism: Potorous gilbertii; assembly: GCA_028658325.1. Classification (NCBI taxonomy): domain Eukaryota; kingdom Metazoa; phylum Chordata; class Mammalia; order Diprotodontia; family Potoroidae; genus Potorous; species Potorous gilbertii. Next base: position 136,267,879 of record CM053772.1, read on the forward strand.
GATTTTTTAATGTAGAAGCTGATAAATCCTGTGTAATCCTAACTGTGGCTCCACATTTGATATTGACCCTGATAATCAGTACCTAATCCTTCACCTGTTACCTACTATGCAGTTTTTGTTTGTATTTTATGCCGTGCTTTTTGAACACTTTTTGGCTGCTTACAACATTGTCTTCTTGACCCAAGAGTTCTAGAATCTGGTTGTAATATTCCTGGGGGTTTTTGTTTTTTAATCTCAGGAGGTGATCAGTGGATTTTTTTCTATTTCTATTTTAACCTTTGGTTTAAGATATCAGAGCAGTTTTCCTTGATAATTTCTTGTAATATGATGTCCAGGCTCTTTATTTTTAAATCATAGCTGTCAGGTACTCCAGTAATTCTTAAATTACCTCCCCTAAATCTGCCCCCAATTCAGTTGCTTTATTTTTCCAATGGGATAGTTCACATTTTCTTGTATTTTTTTCATTCTTTTGATTCTGTTTGGTTGTTTCTTGGTGTCCCCTGGGGTCATTGGCCTCCACTCGCCTGATTGTAATTTCTAAGTAATGATTTTCTCTAGCTGCCCATTTGTCCAATTATACTTTTTAAGGGATTATTTTGTGAATTTTTGTACATATTTTCCTTTTTGACCAATTCTGCTTTTTTAACACTTTCTTGTCTAAAGTAGTTTTTTGTGCCTCTTTTACCAAGCTGTTGTTTATTCTCTTCATAATTTCTTGTATCACTTTCATTTCTTTCCCCAATTTTTTCTCCACCTCTCTTATTTGATTTTAAAAATCCTTTCTGAACTCTTTGAGGAATTCTTGTTGGGTTTGTGTCTAATACAGATTTTTTTCCTTTAGTCATTTTTTTTTCTTGATTTTTTTTTTTTTATTTTCCCCATAATACTCTACTGACTATAATAGTTTCTTTTTGGGTTATTTGATCATTTTTCCAGTCTATTTCTTGACTTTTAACTTTTTGTTAAAGTTGGGCTCCCCTCCTGGGCTGGAGGAGACACTGTCCCTAATTTCAGGCCTTTCTTGCCTTTCTCTTAGGCTCTAATAAATTTGGAGGGGATAGTAAGGCTAATGACTTTGCACAGCTGTGCCTCACTTGCAAATCAAGACATCACCCGCCTGATGTCGTTGCTTCTCTTTGAGAATGAAGGACCAACAAAAACAATAAAAACAACAGGTCTATCAGAGATAGTTCTGGAGGTCTTTAGTTTTCAATCTTTCCAAGGCTATATCTTTTAAGAAGAGGTGTGATCTCTGCTTTCCTGGTCTGTACTCTGGTCTTTTCCCAGGAAGGGACACTGTTTCCTTGCGTCCACCAGTGTTAATATTGCTACAGGTCCCCTACTTTCTTGTAGCCACAATTGCTAGTGCTTTCCTCTGTCTTGGTATTGAGACCAGGGTACCTACTCTCTCTCATTAGTGATCACAATCTTTCCCCTCTGGAACCATAACTTGGGTCCTGCTCTCTCATGGTCAGGGCTATTGCTGTTTTTGTTTTGTTAGGACCCAGAACTGAGTATGGGCAATACATCAGGATCCTGAACCCAGTGCTACCAAAGGATCCTCTCCAATCTCCTTCTAACCAGTTCTCTGTTTCCCTCTCTCCCTCACCTTGTCTGTGGCCTGAGAGCTCCTGAAGCTGCTACTGCCACCAGTGCAGCCAGAGAGACCAAGTATAAGGTCATCATAACACACAGGAAAGTCAAGACCATGCTGTTTTCCATTATGAAAATAGGACAGCTAAGGCCAGGATAGAGGTAGAGGGTGGATGAGGATCAGAGCTCACATAAACTGGCAGGAGTGCAGGGAGGTGGGCAAAAGTTAAGTGACTTGCCTAGGGTCACAGCTAATAAGTCTCTGAGGCCAAATTTGAACTCAGGTCCTTCCGACTCCAGGACCAGTGCTCTCTATCCGTTGCCCCATCTAGTTACCAACATTTTGTCACAGACATTAATGTGTCAAATTATGGAATGTTACAATCTCCATGTTACAGGTTATAGTGTATATGAGCAGGATATAACATATAATAAGGAATTTTGTATTCTATGACAAGACATGGAGTAAAGGTGTGTGTGTGTGTGTGTGTATGTATATGTGACATGTATGAGCAAAAACAATGATTAGTTGGTCATGTTGCAAGGGATAAAACAATGGAGATAGTCATCATTAAGTGACAGAATTTGAGAGATGGAAAGAAAACTTTTGAGTCAGTTAGGACCACTCAGTTTTCTGCCTTTGAACTTTATTCTATCCTTGTGCTCTCCAGTCTGAAAAACAACTTTTTATGCCTTTCTCTGAATTTTAACCCACTAAACTAGGGCACTGTATTCCACCATTAAGTCCAGTCTCCCTGGTCATTTCTATCCTGTTTGACTATTGATTCAGTTTTAGCAGATTGCACTTAATTAAAGTATTTCCCAGCACCAGCCAGAAGAAATATTTAGAAAAGTTCTGAGTCTATAATACCAGTTACCTCATCTACTTTGAATGAATCATATGGAATCAGTCTGTATAATAATGTATCACCTCTTTCTCCTGTCTCCTCTCTGGGCTCAGTACTTTCAGTCTTCTCAAAAACTCATCTATACATCCTAACATCTCTCTTCTCTACACCTCTTTATCCCCTTATTTCTCAAAAAAGAACCAGAGCTGAAGCATTGGGCACCTCAGAAGGTTTACTTTTGGAAGGATGAGAAGCAGTAAACCCAGCCAAAGGTGTGGGGCTCAAACTTTCCTAGGTGTTGTGTATATAGATGGAAAGCTAGAAAGTTGACCCAAGGTTCCAGGGTCACCTCCCTCTTCACCATAAGATGAAGTGAAAAGCCAGAAAACCAAATAGTTCCCAGTTTCCTCTTAAATTTTCCTTCCAATATAGTGAAAAGTAGCAAGATGTCCTTGGGGAGTTCTGCTCAAAGACTTCTCTCAGTTGTAGGTGTAATGATCAAAAAAGATGGCTTAAAAATCTTTCCTTTCGACTGTAGCGGGTAATTTGTCAGTTTCACTGTGTGAAAAGAACAGGTCACAGGGATTTGGCAACAAAGTGGTGATGTCACCAGTGGGAGGGGCTATTTGGACCATGGAGGAGAATTGACAATAACCTCACACATGGGTAGTATCTGGGGTGGGGCCAGTTACATCATAGTATGGGTGGGGTTTGAATTTAATAGATGGTTATAGAAGGGGCTTTAGCATTTTGACGGGTAGTGAGTATAGCTTCTTACTACTAGCAGATTTAAATGTAACTAAAAGCAGCATAAGTCAAATGGAACAGGTTGTACTGAATGGGAGAGTTATATGTCTGTCTGTATTGCCTTCTGCTATCTGTTTGGTATCTGTAGCATTTTTTTTCCACCTGTGAAGTCAAAAACTTGTAAACTTAATCAGCTTTCATTAGTATCTTTTCATTTCTGAGGGTTTGTAGTTTATTTCATACTTTGATGCAGTAGGTCTTAACATAAGATTTGGAACAGGAAGAGAGGTTAAGATGGTCAAATCTAGCTTCGTTGTTTTGTTCAGTTTTTAAGTCACGCCCAATTCTTTCTGACCCCATTTGGGGTTTTCTTGGCAGAAATACTAGAATGGTTTGCCTTTTCCTTTACCAGCTCCTTTTACACATGAGAAAGGAACCTGAGGCAAACAGAGTTAAGTGAATTGCCCAGGATCACACAGCTTATACTTGTCTGAGGCCATATTTGATCTCAGGAAGATGAGTCTTCCTCAGCACTATATCCACTGCTACATATAACTGCCTTTAATTGGTTTACAGATAAGGAAACTAAGGTTCACAGAGATTAAATGATTTATCCAAGCTACACAGGTGGTAAATAACAGAGTCAGGAGTCAAACCTAGGTCTTCTGATTCCACTGTCAAACTACTGGCATAAATCATATTACTCCATAGTAAGAAATTTGTCCTCTAACAGAGTTCATTGACAAAGTAATGATGTCACTACAGTTATTACCAGATTCTCCTCCCATTTGAAAAGATAATCTGCCCTGCACATCTGGACTGGTACTACAAGTCTAAGCAACCAGATTTATAGCCAATGAACAAATGTGAGAAATGATTTTAACTGTGTAAGTCTATAAGTAGCTGTCCAAAGTAGATAGTCTCCCTTGAGCTCTTGGAGCATTTATTATATTTGCTTTAGCAAGTGAATGTTGAAAGATAAGAATACTAAATTAAAATGAAATGGTGATTTGAACAGTTATGAAACAGATGTGATTTGTTGAGAAAAATGCCTTAGAATGAGTCGACATAAATTTGAATATAAGTTATGTAACTGAGTCCCTCTGTGACATCAAGTGAATCACAACTTTCCTGGTTCTTTTTGAGGAACTGTGATTTCTGTGGTCCCTCAGTTCCAGGTCCAAATGAGGTGAACATGGTTTCTTTGAAATTCTATATAAATTCAGAGTCTGACATGAATTTGTATTCAGAAGTTTCTATATTTATTTATAATTTGTAGCTTTATTCTCTGCAAATAACCAAAATTAGTTAGCACATCTTTTTTGTATGTGTGAGATTATAAAATCAGTTTGCTGAAGGGAAATGTAAATCAGATGACCAGCAAAACCTGTTTTATTCATAAAGGGAGTTTAGAACTAGTTAAATGGTTTCAGGGACTTAGAAGAAAGTTATTAGGTAAAATTAAATATGGCCTGTTCTGTTGTACATCAGTGCCAAAAAGATTGGATCTCAATATATTCATTCATGGCTTAAGATTTTCATTTCTAGAAAAGATCCTTAACTACTAGTATTGACTTGCATAAATCAAAAAGTTCTGGATACAGATTTCCATTTTAATAACTACTGAAGTAATGCCAACTTGTTTCTTTAATCTTTTCTTGATAGGTAAAATTTAATGGTTGTTCTATATATCTTTTTCAATTGAATTTAACTTCTAAAAGAGCAGTGTTAGTGATCAAAGATCAAGATTAGTAATAATTGATTTCATTATTGAGTATGAGTATTTCTGCTGCTTTCCATGCTCGTGACAGCCACTCTTCTGTAAAGTACATAGTAAAACAGTTTACCAAGGAATGTTGGAAATCTTTGGAGTTTTAATAGCTTTGAATATGTTAGTCTTCCAATAAGTATTTATTAAGTGCTTATTATGTACCAGATACCTGGATGAAGCACTACGTATACAATATAAGATTAGATTCGTGTATTTAATTAAAGGTAATAAATTATTTTTACATGTATTGAGGTTGCCAAACTGGGGGAAAACATTTAACCAATACTATAAGAAACAATTTGGTTTTCATGAAACTTGATACTTATTTCATTCAAAGAATTAATCATGTAGTTGAGATAAAAGGTTTTTGAACATGCACTACTTTTTTAGTATAAGATATATCACCTTTTTAGGGACTAGAAAGTTTTTCTAGGCTTTTAGCTTTCCAGCAACTTTCCCATAGCCCTCTAGTTGTCTTATATACCATTTTGGCCTTTCATTTCTTATTACCATTTCCATCCTGGAAAGGAGAGAAAAGTCAATCTTGTTTGTTTGTAAATGAGGTAAAATCATGGCTGAAACAAACATTTTTACAGTGCATATGGATATCAAATATTTGATATATATCTCAATTTGAGATTATAAAATATGATGGAAAGAATTCGTTAGGTAAAAAGGAAATCAAGGTATAAAATAACAATAATTATATTTTGTTATTATATTATTATATATATAGATGGGTTAAAAAGTGGCAGAAATCATCTATTAGTTATAATTTTTAATGCAAAAGTAATAGTGAATTCAGTTTTTAAAAAGATTTCTTTGTGAATAAAAATAAGCTTTCAAAATTAATACCTTTTTTGGACATAGTCCCTTTCGAATGAACAGCACACCCCTCTTCAATGCCTTCAGATTTTTTTTTTTTGTTACTAATAGAGTGCCTGTTGCATTTTTGTAGTTTACTGTTTGTTAACATAAGGGACTGATGTGTGTTTTAACCTTGGGAATTTGGAAAGAATTTATATTTGTATCTGATCTGGGTTTTGTTGCCTTACTAATAAGAGTAACTAGTCCTTAGCTAGCACTTAAGGTTTGCATGGTGCTCGCACAAATATTGTCTCATTTAGTTCTTTCTGCAGGCTAGGGGATGGTTACCGTTATTATCCCCATCTTACAAATTATGAAATTGAGGCAGATGGAATTTAAGTGGCTTACCCAGGATCGTACAGCTAACATCTCAAGTCAGATCTCCATGTACTTTGTTACCAAGTTGTGCTAGTCCTGTTATTTGGAATCTATTTGCTTCATTTTGCGTTACTTTTTCATCACATATCTCCCTGAATTATTCACATTTATTGTTCGGTGGCAAGTATGAGAAGATTATGATTGGAATGCTTTCCCCTCAGATCAACTAATCAGCAAGCACTCATTAAGTACCTACTTGGTGCCAAGCTGTCTGCTCGGAGCTGGGGCAGAATTTCTACCAGAAAAGAACTTACATTCAAATGAGGGGAACAACAAGGACATATAAGCAGATACAGAATAAATATAAAGTGAATAAAGTGCAGGGTAACTTGAGAGAAAGAGTAGTCTAGCAGGGGATCCAGAAGAACTTCCCTTAAGTGCCTTTTGAGGGTCTTGAAGAAAAGTATTCTGTGAGGCTACGATGAGAAGAGAGGAGTGTACTTGAGGCATGAGAGACAGCTAGGACAGAAGCAGGAAGCAGGCAATGGAGCACCGTGTGTGGGGAACCGAGAGAAAGTTGGCTGAATCATGAGGAACAATATACATTGAAGCTGTTGAAATAAATTAGGGCAAAGTTACGCAGGGCTTTAAAAGCCCTCTCCAACAGCCAGCCACCTAAAGAGGCCTGTATCCTCACCAAACTGGGCTGTGCCCTGTGGCCACTGAACCCCTTGTCCAACATGCCTCCTCTTCCCACCAGAGTGAAGTAGACTGGTTGCTATACCTCCTACCCCTTCTTTCAGTTTTCTTATCTCTTAAGTGAAAATAAAATTTATTCATCTGATAAAACAATGTTAGCCAACATGGAAAATGGATAAAGCACTGGATGAGTCACAAAAATCTGAGTTTCAAGTCTAACATTTACTGGCTGTGTTTGATCCTAGTTAAATTACTTACCTTACCTTCCCAGAATCACTTCAGTTGTGGAAAGGCTTAACAAATTGTAGTATTTCAGTGCAATGGAATACCGTTGTGTAATAAGAAATGATGAGCATATGGGTTTCAGAAAAACCTGGAAAGATTTCTGTGAACTGATGCAAACTGAAATGAGCTGAATGAGAAAAAACATTGTGTACATTATCAGTTTCATTGTGCGATGATTACCCATGAATAACTTAGCTCTTCTCAATAGTACAATGATCCAAGACAAAGGACTCGTGGTGGAAAATGCTGTCCACATAAAGAGAAAGAACTCATGGAGTCTGAATGTGGATCAAAACATACTATTTTCATTTTCTTTATTTTTTTATGTCTTTTTCCGTTTTGGTCTGCTTCTTCTTTCACAACTGATTAATATGGAAATAGTTTTATTTGATTGCACATATATAACCTTTATCAAACTGCTTACCATTTTAGAAAGAGGGAAAGAAAGGGAGAAAAATTTGAACGCAATAATCTTGTAAAAATGAATGCTAAAAATTTTCTTTATGTGTAATTAGAAAAAAATAAAATACTGTTTTTTTAAAAATCCTTCTATGCCTCAAATTTGCAGTGAGTTTTTTTTAGTATCAGTATTGTACTTTGTCAAAGGCTGTTTGTTTTCATTTATTTAAGATGATATTGTGGTTTGGGGTATTTGAGTTTTTATTACAATTACAATAATGAACAATATTGATTTTCCCCCTAATGTTGAACCATCCTGGTATCATTGGGATAAATCCAGTTTGAATTTAAGGATTGATTTCTTAGATGAAGTATTGTAATCTTTTTTTTTTTTTTTTTTTTTACCAAATTTTGTTTAAATTTTTTGAGTCTCATTCGTTAATGATATTCATCAGTTGTTTTCCTTCTCTCATGTATGCTTTCCTGGTTTAGGTATCAGGACTATGTCTCACAAAAACAATTCTGGTTAGGTGTTTATGAGAATAATTTGTGTAGTATGAGCATAGATTATTCTTTACAAATTTGATAAAATTTGAGTGTGAATCCATCAGGACCAGGATATTTTAACTTTGGTAGTGCTTTTACAACTAGTTCTTTTTCTAAGGTAGGATTATTTAAGATCTCTATGATCTTCTGACAGTTTGGGTATTTTATATTTTTATAGATATTCCTCTATTTCTTTTGTGTTCTCATTTGTTACCATATACTTGTGCCTAATAGTTTCTAATTATTCTTTTTTTATTGTTTTCAGTGTTCTACAATCACTTCCATATATCTTAGACTTTTTTCCTCCCTTCCCCCTATGCCCCCTATCTCCACACTCCCTCCCTGAGACAGCATACAGTTTTATATAGGATCTACACATACATTCCTATTAAATACATTTTCCCCTTAGTCATGTTGCATAGAAGAATTAAAATGAATGGGAAAAATCATAAAACAAACCAAAACATAATACAAAAGAAAATGATCTGTTTCATTCTGTGATCGAATTCCATACTTCTTTCCCTGGATGTGGAAGACATTTCGTCTTAAGAGACCATGGGGAATTATTTAAGTCCTTGCATTGCAATGAAGTACTAAGTCTACCAGAAAAATTCCTCACACACTCTGGTTGTTGCTGTGTACAAAGTTCTCCTGGCTCTGCTCCTTTCACTCAGCATCAGTTCATATAAGCCTTTCCAGGTCTCTCGGAAGTTTTTCTGTTCATCGTTTCTTATAGTACGACAGTATTCCATTACATTCGTATGCCACAATTTATTCATCCATTCACCAATTGATGGGCATCCCCTTGATTTCCAGTTTTTGGTCATCCCAAAGAGAGCTGCTATAAATATTTTTGTACCTATGGAACCTTTTCCCATTTTTATGATCTCTTGGGGATACAGTCCTAGAAGCGGTATTGCTTGGTCAAAGGGTATGCACATTTTTATAGCCCTTTGGGCATAGTTCCAAATTGTTCTCCAGAATGGTTGGATCAGTTCACAGCTCCACCAACAATGAATTAGTGTTCCAGTTCTCCCACATCTTCTCCAACATTTATCATCTTCCTGTTTTGTCATCTTTACCCAATCTGATAGGTGTGATGTGGTATCTCAGAGTTGTTTTGATTTGCATCTCTCTAATCAATAGTGATTTAGAGCATCTTTTCATATGACTATAGATAGCTTTAATTTCTTCCTCTGAAAACTGCCTGTTCCTATCTTTTAACCATTTATCAATTGGGGAATGACTTGTGTTCTTATACATTTGACTCACTTCTCTATATATTTTAGAAATGAGGCTTAGAAATGAAACAGACACTAGTTGCAAAAATTCTTTCCCAGTTTTCTGCTTCCCTCCTAATCTTGGTTGCATTGGGTTTGGTTGTGCAAAACCTTTTCAATTTATTGTAATCAGAATTATTCATTTTGCACTTCATAATGCTTTCTATCTCTTGTTTAGTCAAAAATTCTTCCTTTCTCCATAAACCTGATAAATACACTGTTCCTTGCTCCACTAATTTGTTTATAGTGTCAATCTTTATATCTAAATCATGTACCCATTTGAGCTTTATTTTTGTGTACAGTGTTAGGCATTAGCCTATGCCTAGTTTCTGCCACACCGTTATCCAGTTTTCCCAGCAATTTTTGTCAGTGATTTCTTATCCCAGAAGCAGGGGTCCTTGGATTTATCAAATAGTAGATTGCTGTATTCATTGACTACTGTGTCTTGAGTACCTATTGAGATTTTGTTTAACTGATTCTTGATGTCTCATAGAGTCATTGCTCAATCCTAATTTTTATCAAATTGTTTTCTTCAGTTAACTTTTGCATCTCCTTTTCCATCTGTTCAGTTATTCACTTTAAGGAGTTATTTTCTCCAGTTAGGTTTTGTGCTTCCTTTTCTATTTGTCCAATTTTCCTTTTAAAGGAGCTGTTCTCTTCAGCGAATTCTTTTTTTATACTTTTAAAGTCCTTGGCCAACTTTTCTTCTATTTTTCTAATTTGACTTTTAAAATCCTTCTTGAGCTCTCCCAAGAGTGCTCTTTGTGTTTGTGACCAGTTCATAGTCCCTTCTGAAGTTTCAGATGGGAGTGCAGTGTCAGTGCTGACCTCTTTGGTGTTCATATTTTGGTCCTTGTCCTCATAGAAAGTTTCTATGGTCTTTTCTTTCCATGAGCTTCTTACTCATGATGATGAGGCTTTGTGTGTTGTGGTCTCTGGTTCTTTCAGCTGGAAGCTAAAGTACTGCAGCTTACCTGGTGCTGAGCTGGCTCGTGTGAGAAAGCAAAGGTCAGGTGAAGTCTTTTTGTGTTCCCCCGGATTTACCTTGGAAGCTAGCTTGTTAAGTGTTGGGGAGAGGTGGTGTGGTCACAGGAGGTCTCCTCTGCTGAGCTAGAGCATAGGCAAACTCAGTGGTTGGTGATCTCAGCTGCCCTAGTGTCTTCCCGATTCCCCTGAGGTGCTGATGTAGTCCTGGGGTCCGTGTTAGTGCTTGCGAGGCTCCACTCCCCTGGGACTCTGGATCTCCTCCTGGTTCGCTGAGGTGCGGCTGTCTAGGACAGCTCTGGTCCTGGCACTGGTCCCCTTCTGCCGTAGCCAGAGGGAGCCTCCTTAGTGATTTTCCTAGCCTCATGGGCTAAGAGTCTGGTTACCCCTTCTGCTGATTCCACTGTGCCAGGATTTTTATGGGGAAATATTTTATGGTTCTTTCAAGGTCAACGCAGGGAGGGGGAGAGAGCATTTATCGATCTCTCTGCCATTTTGGTTCCTGGAAGTTCAAGTAGGCAACTTATAGACATTTAATCTGCTGACTGATAGTTTCAGAGCAGCCACTGCAGATACCTGGGGCTCTACAACTCTCACTCATTTGTTTCCTCTGGACTTCAGTCCTGGGCTGATATGCCTGAGATTCCACAGTGCAACTGCTGCCTCAGAGCACTCAGGGCTTCCTGCTCAGCCTTACCACGGAGGGGTGCACTGCGCTGTGTACTCTGTGCTCTTCCACCCCCGTGGAACAGAACCTTCCCCTCAACCTTCCAGTCCATCCTGGGCTGCGAATCTGCCACAGTCTGTCTCCTGTTGGATTTTGCCCCTCCAAAATTTGGTCAGATTCTCTCTTTAGAGGTATCTGAAGGAGTTTGTCTAAGAGCTTAGGTGAGTAGAGTAGTTGCTCTCACTGAGCCATCTTGGCTCCGCCCCCTAATTATTCTTTTTATTTTGATTTTGTTGTGATTTTACGTTGCTCATATGCTATTTAAGTTGTTTTATTTTCTGTGCTATTCTTTTCAATCTAAAGATTAGTTTTAAGATTTTCCCATTTTATTAGCCTTTTCAAAGAACCAGCTTTTAATGTTTTATTTATTATTTGTATGTGAAGTTTTGGTTATTTTGGGATTTTTTTTGTTTATTTAATTGTGGTTATTTTTTGTTTTTAGTTTATTTTTCCTCTAACTTTTAGTACTTATTTTAGATATGTTTATTTGTTGATTTTCTCATTTTTAAATGCATATTCAGTTTATTAATCTTCTCTTTTTCTGTTTTGTTAATGTATGATTGTAGGGATATGGTTTTCCCCTTGTGGACTATTTTAGTTTCATCCCTGACATTTGGGTATGTTGTTTCATCATTATCATTTTCTTTCATATAACTATTCTTTCACATAAATATTCTTTTTGACCTACTTATTTATGATTTCACCATTAAGTCTTTATTTGGGTCTATTAGTTTTTTTTTTTTGTGGTTTTTGAACTAATGATTATTATTTATTGTGTTATGGTTTGTAAAGGGTACATTTACCATTTCTGCTTATTTACTTTTCTTTGCAATATATCTGTGGCCTAACACATGATCGATATTTATGAAAATTCCTTGTGGTGCTGAGAAATACATTATATTCTTTTTTAGTCCCATTTAGAATATGCAGTAAGTCTTTTTAGCTTCAGTTTCTCCAAGCAATTTTTTTCACTTCTGTATTTTCTCTTTGATTAATCTTTCTGTTTGACTTGAAATCTTTCACTGTTGTATTATTGTCTATATTCTTGTAACTGAAATTATTATTTCCTTTGGCACAGTGGATAGGACACTAGACTTGGAATCAGAAAACTCATTTCCATGAATTCAAATCCAGCCATACATACTTACTAGCTGTGTGACCCTAGGGAAGTCACTTAATGCTGTTTGCCTCAATTCATCATCTCTAAAATGAGCTGTAGAAGTAAATAGTAAACCACTACAGTATCTTTGCCAAGAAAACCCCCCCAAAACAAGGAGTTGCAATCATGTTATCTGACAAAGCAAAATCAAACATTCAAAAAATAAAAAAAGAATAAACAGGGACACTACATTATGCTGAAACAGTTCAACAAACCAACATCATTATTAAACTTATTTGCTCTAATTGCCTTTGTTGTTGCTGTTCAGTCATTTTCAATTGTGTATGACTTGCTGTGACCCCATTTGGGGTTTTCTTGGCACAGATCTTGTAGTCTCCCTGGACAAGTCTAGTGCCAGTTTCCCATGCTCCTTCACTGAGCATCTCTCTTCACCCACTGGAACATTCATCAGTGACTTCTTCCCATCACCAAAACAAGACCTCCTCCTTTTCCATACTTTCACTCATCTTCTCACTCTTCCTGTGCCCTCCTTTCCAGCTCTTTTCTTATTGAAAGATGACAAGAGTCACCTTCCTTTCATTGTTAGCTCTGGGCTTGACCTGGGCATATCATACACTTTCCTTTAGCCTTCCATCTCTGTCCCCTTCTCTCCCCACTTCTTGCACTCTTCCATTTTGTAATTTAGTTCCACCTCTAAAAACTTGATTCACTTTTAATCAGGGTGCTCCTACATTAAGTTCATGATACCTCAGGCCTGCCTCTCCATTATCACTTTTATGCCTTCTACCTTTACCTCTGTCTCCTTTTGTATACATTTGTAAAGATATTTCTTAATTCTTTTTGCTATTTCTTGGTTATCCTTCACTGTTGTATCAGTCCATCTCTCAGAAATCTGTTGTCAGGGGTATTCAGGAAGCAAATAATCTCTTCAGGTCTGAATTTTTAAGAAGGTGTCAGATAGCTCTTTATTATCAAGTTTTCATCTTTTTACATATATGGTTAAACTTAGATTCATAGGCTAGTAACTTGGGTGCAGCCTTTTGACTGAGTCCAAGTTTTATTGAACACATCCTTTTATTTAGAAGATTTGTTCTGTGAAGTTTTGGTTCAATCAAAAGGTCGCACTTGAGGATCTAGAGAACCACATGTGTTCTTGAGGCCACAGGTTCCCCACCCTGGGCTAGGTCACCTTGGATTGCATCTTGAGTTGCATTGCATTTTCAGAAATGTCATTCCATTCCTTTCTGCCTTTCCTGTTAATGTTGTTCAGATTTCTTATGTATTTGAAAGTCCTTTACCTGGTTACTTGAAGAATTTGTTATTTCTCCAAGGAACTGTTAAATTTGACAAATACTGTTGGCAGCTTTTTTTTTTCTGGAATAGATTTCTGGGTTCTTTGGATTTGGTATTTAGTTTCCTTTGAGCACTTTTCTTGTATTGTTTCTTGTATCATGATGTTCAAGCTTTTCTTACTTGAGTTCTTTTGAGAGAACAATGTGTTTGGTTGTCTCTGTATATCTGGTCTTCAAGATGAATACGTTTTGCTTACTTGGAATTTAATGTTATTGCGTTTTGTTCTTCCTCTTCTGGACTCCTTCACCTCTGTGTATTTGCTGTCCTAATCAATTTTCCTTTCTTTTGTTTGTTTTGCGCCACCCTAGATTAAAGGTTATTTTTGTTTTGCCAATTATTTCTGTTATTAGCAGGCCAAAAATTGTGCTCTTTCAGATCTCATTTCTCTTTTAATATATATAGGTAATAGCTTTACTAACGAGAGTATAGTAGTAAGTGGGGGAGACAAAAATGCTGAATGATAACGAATTAGACATTAGTTGATGGACTTTTGATCCTCTTTGGGTTCTTTGTGTCTTAGATCATGTCTTAGCTGAAATATGCTTCTAGAACATAATTTCTGATCTAGAAATGCTTGAGGAGTTATAAAGATCAGAGAAAAGGTCTAGGCCTCCCCCTTATTAGTCACATGACTCAAAAGTTTGTCTTGGTGGGGTTTTTTTATCATCATAGTTTGACTCAATATTTTCCTTCCCCCTAGCACCTCCACCTCAATCACTATCATATAAAACAGAGTATTTTTCTTAAAGGAAGAAACCAAATAGCATAAATGATTAGTGCAATGAAAAAGTCTCAAAAAAATATATATACATATATATAGTCCATATTTGTGGACCTCTCCTAACTGCAAAAATGTGGTATGAGAATGTCTTCTCATCCCTCTTCTTTCAAGCTTACTGAAGCCTTATAGTTTCATGAGAGTCACTTTTGATTTTTTTTCTGGTTCTTTCCACCACATTTGTAGTCATTGTGTTTATTGTTTTCTTGTCTCTGCTTACTTTGCTCTTTTATAAATTCATGTCGATGTTTCCATGCTTCTCTGTATTAATCACATTTGTCATTTAAAATAGTATAATATTCCATTACATTCATTTATCATTTTTTTTTAAAACATTCTCTAGCTGATTGGGCGTCTGCTTTGTTTCTAATTCTTTACTACCTTGGAAAATGCTTTGTCTTTTCTTGGCATCTTTTGTAAAATTGGCCACTCCTTCTTTCATATCCCCAACAAAACCCCTTTATTCCCCACTGCCCCAGTTAGACTTTCCCATCGTCAGTCAATTTGCACCTCTCTTTTAGTGTTCATCTCATCCTGTTCAGATCCCTGTTGCTATCGTTGGTAAATCACCAGTTAATTTTTCCTTCCTCTCCCAGAGGTTCTGGATCTTGCTTACTATCTCTTTCTCCATCCTAACTCCTTTGTCCTCTTAAGACTTTGGCTCCTGTTCCTTTACTCTACTCAGATGACTTCTATCTCCACTCTGGCCCGGTCATGCATTAGAATGATTGTATGTTAAGCCTCTCCTTCCCCTCATCATGCAGTTCCCAAGTGCCAAAAATCCTCATTCTAGTTTGGTGTGATATAATAAATCAAATCCAATCATAGTCTATATTTTGGTATTTAATTGAACTTTTTCATTTTGTTGGCTTTCAACAGAGGAAGCTGGTGATGTGCTGGCTAGAGTGCAGGGCCTGCAATCAGGAAGACCTGAGTTCCAATCAGACTTTTGACACTTATTAACTGTATGACCCTAGGTTAGTCATTTAATCTGTTTGCCTTAGATTCCTCAACTGTAAAATGGGAATAATTATAGCATCTACTTCATAAGGATGTTGTGAGGATCATGCTGATAAAAAGGCTTAATGCTGTGCCTGGTGCCTGGTAAGCACTGTAGAAAGGCTCGTTTTGTTCTCCCTTTCAAGGGTTTTTTTTAATGTGTGCCCAATTCACTGATCTGGTCATCTTCATCATGCTTAATGAAAATTTTAGGGATTTTTTTCCTCTATGGACTGCTTTGTCTTCATCCTCAAAATTTTGTTATGCTGTCTGATTTTTGTCTTCTGTGATGAAAGCACTGCTTCTGTGATTAGTTCTTAGTCCTTCCCATTATTGAAGATTAAATTATTTAATCTCAAATTACTTTTTAACCTGTTATTTAATAGATCTTTTTATTTTAAAATAGTATTTTATTTTTCCCAATTACATGTAAAAAACAATTTTTTAAATTTTCTTTTTAAAATTTTGAGTTCCAAATTCTCACCCTTGCTCTCTTCCTTCCTCCTCTCCCTGGGACAGTAAGCAATCATACAAAACATTCAGTAGTCCTTTTAGAGCTAGGACATGGGCTATGGTCCAAGCATCAGGAAAACTGATAAGAAGATGGGGGTTAGTAGTTGGGGAAGTAAAAGGAACTCATGGAGTCTCTTCTGGTGGTATTTAAGGTCAAGTTGTGTAGTTGTGATCCTCTTTCTATATTTCTCTTGATTCTTGTGTTTGTATTTCAGAATTTCTTACCCAGCTTTCGTCTTTTTTCCACTTGTGTGACTAAGCTTTGCAGGATAAGTTAATCTTGGTTATAAATTTCTTTTGCCTTTGAAATACTGTATTCCAAGTTCTCTCATTTATTTATTTATCTATTTTTAGTAAGAGCTGCTAGGGCTGGTATAGTCATAATGCCGTTCCCTGGTTCTTAAACTGCTTTTTTCTGGATGTTTGCAATTTTTTTCTTTGACATTGGAGCTCTGGATTTTGGACTTTTCATTTTGGACTTCAGTTCATGAGATGATCTATGGATTCATTTTATTTGCTCTCTGGTTCTCATTGATCTGGTCACTTTTCAGTTATTATTTCTTGAAACATAGTGTCCAGTTTTTTATTTTTTAAATTTATTTTTAGATTATGACATTCATTTCCACAAAATTTTCAATTCCAATTTTTCTCCCCATCCCTCCCCCCCACCCCATAACACATTGCAGTCTGATTACCCCTTCCCTCAATGTGCCCTCCCTTCTATCACACCCCACCCTTGCCTTATCCCCATCTTCTCTGTTTCTTGTAGGGAAACATAGATTTCTATATCCCGTTACCTGTATTTCTTATTTCCCAGTTATATACAGTAACAATTCTCAACATTCGTTTCTAATACTTTGAATTCCAACTTCTCTCTCTTCCTCCCTCCCCACCCATCCCCACTGAGAAGGCAAGCAATTCAATACAGGCTATATATGTGTCATTTTTCAAAACACTTCCATAATAGCCATGTTGCGTAAGACTAGCTATATTTCCCTCCATCCTGTCCTGACCCCATTTATTCTGTTCTCTCATTTGACCTTGTCCCTTCCCAAAAGTGTTTACTTCTAGTTTGTCCCTTCTCTAGTTAATTCCTTCTGAGATTGACTCATTTTGCCTCCTTGTATAAAGTAATCATTTGATAGTTTAATTGATAATGCCTTAAACCTGTCAACTATTTTTATTATATTGGCATTGACCAACTATGAATAATGAACATTTCTTCAGTTGTTTAGTTCTTTTTTTTATTTCATGTAAAGCATATTTATAAAAGTGTTGTGAATGCCTTGGTAGGGTATCTCCTATAATTTTATGGATAAATTAGTTATTTTAAATAAGGTTTCTCCTCAGGTTTTTTGGGTTTTTTTGGTTTGTAGTATGTAGAAGTATTGATGCTGTTGTAGATTTATTTGATATGCTACTGCCTTTATTGGAACTATTAATTCTTGATGAATTTGTTGATTTTCTAAGGGTTTCCAAGTAAACCTGTATCATCTGCAAATAGAAATAATTGTGTATTCTATTTGTTGATCTTTATACTGTCTTATATAATTACAGGACAAATAGATGGTATAGTGGCTAGTGAGCTAGGCCTGGAGTCAGGAAGACCTGAGTTCGAATTTGGTCTCAGATACTACTAACTGTGGGATGTTGGGCAAGTCACTTAATCCAGTTTGCCTCAGTTTCCTCATCTATAAAATGACCTGGAAAAGGAAATGTCAAATCACTACAGTATCTTTGCCAAATGGGGTCACAAGGAGTCAGACACAAGTGAAACAACTGAATAACAATATTACAGCTTTGTGTAATATATTATCAGATCATAATTCTATAATTATATGCTATCCATCTCACCTGTCTTATTAATATAAATATAATTTTTGGAACTTTATTAAATAATGAGGAGAATAGGTATCCTTGAGTTATTTCTGTACTTATTGGAAAAGCTTCTAGGGTTTTTGCATAATAAAAACTTTTGTTTTAATGTCTTGTATATACACAATATTGTGATCATGTTAAAGAAAGGCCGGTCCATGTCTCTGCTTTTTAGGGATTTTCGGTGGGTAGAGGGAAGAAGCCAGGAAATAGAGGGAAGATGGGCCTAGGAAAAAATCTATAAATACATATTCATATTAGGGAAAGGAATAAAGCATGAATACATCAAGAGTCATAGGTGAGGGTCATTGGAAGGTCAAAGGATCACGTGAGATTAAAGCTCATGATTGCTATACTAGATTCTAAAATGCCCTTGAATAGATAGGAGTAAGAAAAAGGAAGAATAAAAAGATGACTGGCGTGTAGTAGACATTTCTTAAATGTAAAGAAGGTCCATGGAACTTAAGGGTTTAGTACTCTGCATCCTCATCATCAGTGTTTTAGTTGCCATAATCTTCTTGTTGAAACAAATTTATATTTTCTAACATCAATTTTCTTTCAGTGATGCCATATTTCTTCAAAAATTGGAATACCACAGTCTCTGAAGAATTAAAAGTTATGTTTAATTCTTTAAAAGTTAAACTTAAGAATTTAAAATTATATTTAATATTTTAAAAGTTATATTTAATTGTTTAATTCACAAATATCATCACAAAATGCAGTGGAGAGAATCAAAGGCTACAATACATAGCAATGAATAACTGTACAGAACAGGTATCATAAAAGATAAAATTTATTTTCAGAATTATATGACCAAAAAAAGAAGTAGTCCAGGAAGCTCCAGGGGAAAAAAAAAGTGAAGTTTGTGCCACTGATCATCAAATGATATCAAGTGATCTAGATGGTGGACACCCAGCATGTTAGGTGGACTCTCTGTGGAGGATTTATGGGACTACATGAAAAGTAATTGCAAAGGATAAGGTGTCAAAGTGTTATAAGCAGTGACCTTAGATGGAAAATCCATGTCTACGTGATCACAAATCCGTCAAAATATATAATGAGTAATGAATGACAAGACATCTCAAAATAAAGTATTACTGTACTTAAATTTAATGTCCTATATAGTCTCATCCAGTTTGCAGTATGATAAGCCTGTGGATTAGTGTGCTTGCTTATAGGAGTTGGTTGAACCCATAATTTGGGGGATTGTATTTTTATTGGATTCTAGATTTCATTTCATTCTAGATTCATTTCTTCAGATGCCACCTACCTTCAAGCCCATATCTGTATCAAAACTCTGATATAACATTTAGATGACCCCAAAATGTTGATCTCCTTCCAATTGTGTGCATGATTTTAAGAATTGTTTTACATTCATTTGTGGTAATGACCAAGGTAAATATAATAACTTGCTATCTAGTATAGGAGAGCAGTAGCATAATGAATACCAAATTAATTTCTCTTCAACCTTGGACTATTTTGGAGCAGTTATACTTAAATATGGGGTATCTAGATATTCGCTCTTAAGCCTGAAGAGAACTTTGTGGAGAATTTAGTCTTTGTTGCTCATCTGGTTATTACTCAGTTCATGTTATATTAGGTTCATGTTGTAGTCAAGGTGAATTGTCATTAGCTTGCTGTATTCATTTTCGTGTATTGTGTGCCTACCTTTCTGGAATAGAGGTGTTTGGTGCCTTTGAGTGAGGTTTTGATTTTAAAGGCCTTATCTTGGTTTGCAAATTTACTGATGAAACAAAACTCTCTAAATCTTAAAAAGCTGTTTAGTTGGAAAATTAAAAAATTAGGTCACCAAAAAATTTTATCATGATGTTCTCGTTAATTATCTTACAGTTGTGGAGGCAAGATTTTTTAGGTTATTAAGAAATTCAGGATATCCATATAGTGTATGTATCATACATCTTAGAAAATAATTTTGCAAAATTTTTCTTATTGTGAAATTTATTTTGAAATAATTTTTATGGATAGATTAAAACATACACAAGCAGGTTTAGTTACATAGGCCCGTCCAATTTGTTGTAATAATGTAATGAAATCATGTTTAAACCTAGCATGTAATAAAAGTTACTTTACTAGTAACAAAGCATAAAAAGGATACAGTTTCCAAGGTCAAACACATGGTCATTTAGATAACACTGAAATAAAGTTGATTGGAACTGTGTCCTGGAGGACCTGTAAATGCAAGGTTTTGTTGCTTGTTTTCCCTCTGTTGGCAGGGGGAAGCTCCTAAAGGTTTTTGATCAAAGCAGTGACATCCAATTGTGTGTTAGAGACATTAGTTTGGCAGTTGTGTAAAGAATTGATTTGACAGGAAAGACTACAAATGGAGAAAGCTATTAGGTTGTTACAGTGAGCTAATGGAGAGGTGGTGAAGGCTTGAACAGCTATTGGGCAATAACGTCCTGATGACGGCTGTCATTTGTGTTCCCTTTTATTGCCGATGCCTTACTGGTGTTATCCCGTCTGAGCACCACGATAGACCTAAGTAATGGGTAGGTGTGATAATCACCAGCTGATAGACGAGGGGGTTCACAGAGATTGTGTGATCTTGATTGACCCATCCATAGTCACATGATAGACTTTCTAGGTAGGTGCTGTAGGTGTGATAATCACCAGCTGATATACGAGGGGGTTCAGAGAGATTGAGTGATCTTGATTGACCCATCCATAGTCACACAGCACGGAAGCATCACAAATAGTATTGAAATCAAATCTTGCTGACTTTTAGTCTGACCTGCTTTCCGGTCCATGCTGTGGATATGAAGAGGAGAGGGGGACTTAAAAAGGATGATTATTACTTGTGAGTTCTCTGCGTGTGTTATTTATTTCAAGAAGTACTGGGAAAAGAGTGGTTTCTCTCAAAGAATTTATATTCGGATAGGTCATACTTAGGTCAAATAGTAACCGAGACAATTCTGAGTCTGATAGTAAGAAAATCCTAGTGACAATAAAAATAGCATGAGAAATAAAGTCTTATGTTTATTTGAAATTGGAATTTGGAATTTGGCACTATTTGGAACACTTAAGTAGTAATAAATTTAAGAAAGTGATTCAAGAGTTATGGATTAAAATAGCCTTGAACCTAAGGGCAAAACCATTATGAACCAGAAGAAATATTAGCATATACTAAGCAACCTATGTTGACTATTAAACATCAATTAGGTAGAAACCTTAATAATTTGTTGGGTTATATTTTTAGGAGACAAACCATGAGTTGGTCTTTTCAATTTTTTTTTCAAAAATTAATTTCCATATGCTTTGAAAATAATCTTCTGCATTTTTTAGCCTATAATACTAATGCTTAGACTGATGATTCTAAGGACCAGAAAGATCTTTTTCACTTAGATAGATATTGTCTTCCAGCATGCACTGCTTAATAAGACAGGAAATTGGACAATAGAACTAGAGAAAATTTTTCAAAAAGAAGGTTCTAATTTACCCTGAACCAACAAATTAACCATTTGGACAAACTGAACTTCGTAGGTCAAATGTGTGTTATAGCATAGAATGAAGTTAACTATGTCTGAAATCTTGATAGGCTATAGGCTCTTGGAATCTTGAAAAGAATCCTTTTTGGAGAAAGATTGAAACCATTGAATTATGCAACAAAACTGTTAGAAATAATAAGTTGGTTATATAGAAGCAGTTACATCTATTTTAGAAGACTCACAAATCCTAGCATACATGAATTCTGTGGTGTGGGTTTGGTGGAGGCAATGTAGCCTAATGAAAAGTGCTGAATTGGAGTCAGAAAGCCTATATTTGAGTTCCTGTACTGCCGCTCAGCTCCTTTGAGATTTGGGGCAAGCCCTTTGCCCTCCGGACCCTAGTTTCCATCTCTTTAAAATTAATAATATGTATTAAATAGGAATAGTAACTAGATTTGTAATTTCATATAATACTCCTAATCATAATGGAGAAACTCATGCCACTGCAGGTTAGTGCCTTGTCTTCAAGTTAGATTCTTAAAGACTTGCCGGGGCCTCTGAGAGGTTAAGTAACTTCACTAAGGTCCCAGAGGACAGCATTAACAGTATAATACATTTCTGCCTTCACTAAACCACTGAGGTGATCCTCTTGGCTCAAAGTCTGCTGATCTGCCCACTATATTTCCTTACCTCTGTGAACTAGATGTATTCTAAAATCCTAAACAGGAGGTTAAAAAAAAACAACTTACTCTCTTAGTGTCTAACATTACTTTATGCTGAATAGCACTACTTTTCCAGTTTGTTGAATTCATATTTATTGAACTTTTAGCTTTTTACCAGAAGTCCTGTGTAAGAATTAGTGTAAAACTTTTGGACTGGTTTCACACATGCATGTATGCACACACACACACAGCTTCTCCTATTAGAACATACACACATACATATGTGCGTTTATATACACATATGTATATACACATATATCTCTTTTCCATTAGAATATACACTGACACATTTGTTACAAACTTCCTAACAGTAAAAGAAATTTTAGCATGTATCCCTAATATTTGTATATTTATGAACTGTGTATATACACACATGTACTAATATAAATATACTAATTTTACTAATATATGTTATAAATCTGGTAGGTAGGTGGTACAGTGGATATGATGAGGGCTGGAGAGATAGAGGTACAGGAACTCCAAGTCTGGAGTTCTCTGCATGGACCATCTGGGAAAGAATTCACGAACTCAAGCGTTGTTGAGGTCAAGGTGGTAAAGGTTTATGGAGCTTTTCAGAGGGCAAGAGTTCTTAGAGAACTTGCATGCTTAGAGGGGTACAGGTAAAGTTTATAGGATATTGTACAGTAAAACATGTGCCAAATAATCTAAGTAGGTGATTCAGGGCGGGATTACAGAATGATTAAGGAGTGGTTAGTTCTTAAACGAACATGCACTTTTAGTATCTACTGTGCATGTATTTTACCCAAAGTTCATCAAGAAATAGCCCATGGTGGGGCTACATGGAGGTGTGGTTTTGGGCCTGAAATATCACTAAGTCAACTGATGGTCAGGACTGATTATGGAATACCACGTTGCTCTCATCAGTGTCTTGTTGGACAAGGTAAATGTAAGGGAGTATACTTGTGTCTAAGTCTAAGATACATGATTGGTCAGTGAGTAGTAAATGTCATTAGCCAGTTGAGCCACTACATAGCTGGTTCAAACTAATAAATTCTATAGGCACAGCTGGCTACTCTAGCAGGAAGGGAGATAATATTTGTTGGGGCAAATTGTGTCCTTGGGCTGGGGAGAAACTGCCTGGGATAGTGTTTTGAGGCTAGGGAGAAATGTGATTTTAGAATTGGGGTCCAAGTACATGTACCCCATCATATAGAGAGCCAGGACTAGAACCAGGAAGACTCTTCTTCCTAAATTCAAATCTCCCTTCAAACACTTACCAGCTGTTTGACTCAGGGCAAGTCGCTTAACCCTGTTTTCTTCAGTTTTCTTACCTGTAAAAATGAGCTGGAGAAGGAAATGGCAAACCATTACAGTATCTTTGCCAAGAAAATCCCAAATGGGTTACAGAAAGTCAGACATTACTTAAACAAATAACAACAAAATGTAATAAAACATGTATTTTTTAATTATTATTTTGTTTTCAGTGTTCTACAATCACTTCCATGTAACTTAGATTTTTTTCTCTCTCCCTACCCCATCCCTCCCTCAGTTGATATACAGTTTTAAATAGGTTCTACACCTACATTCATACATTTTCACCTTAGTTACGTTGCATAGAAAAATTAAAGTGAATGGGAAAAATCATTAAAAAAAAACATAATACAAAAGAAAATGATCTGCTACATTCCGCGATTGAATTCCATAGTTCTTTCTCTGGATGTGGAAGATATTTTACCTTGAGAGACTATTGGGAATTATTTAAGTCCTTGCACTGCAATGAAGTTCTAAGTCCACCAGAAAAAATCCTCACACACTGTGGTCATTGCTGTGTATGAAATTTTCCTGGTTTTGCTCCTTTTGCTCAGCATCTGTTCATATAGTCTTTCCAGGCCTCTCTGAAGTCTTCCCATTCATCGTTTCTTGTAGCACAATAGTATTCCATTACATTCGTATACCACAATTTATTCAACCATTCCCCAATTGATGGGCATGCCCTTGCTTTCCAGATTTTGACCACCACAAAGATAGCTGCTATAAATATTTTTGTACATGTGGGACCCTTTCCCATTTTTATGATCTCTTGAGGATGTAGTCCTAGAAACTATTGCTGAGTCAAAGGGTATGCACATTTTTGTAGCCATTTGAGCAATTTGAGCCAAATTGCTCTCCAGAATGACTGGATCAGCTCACAGCTCCACCAATAACGAATTAGTATTCTAACTCTCCCATATCTTTTCTAACATTTGTCATCATCCTGTTTTATCATGTTAGCCAATCTGATAGGCGTGATGTGGTATCTCAGAGTTGTGATTTGCATCTCTCTAATCAATAGTGATTTAGAGCATTTTTTCATATGACTATAGATAGTTTTGATTTCTCCCTCTGAAAACTACCTGTTCTTATCCTTTGACCATTTATCAATTGGGAAATGACTTGTGTCATTTGTACATTTGTACTCACTTCTCTATATATTTTAGAAATGAGGCCTTTATCACAGACACTAATTGCAAAAATTCTTTCCCAGTTTTCTGCTTCCCTCCTAATCTTGGTTGCATTGGCTTTGTTTGTGCAAAAACTTTCCAATTTAATGTAATCAGAATTATTCATATTGTACTTCATAATGTTTTCTATCTCTTGCTTAGTCAAAAATTCTTCCCTTCTTCATAAATCTGATAAATACACTATTCCTTTCTCCACTAATTTGTTTATAATATCAATCTTTATACCTAGATCATGTACTCATTTGGACTTTAATCTTGTGTATGGTGTCAGGTATTGGTCTATGCCTAGTTTCCATCACACTGTTATCCAGTTTTCCCAGCAATTTTTGTCAAATAGTGAGTTCTTATCCCAGAAGATGGGGTCCATGGGTTTATCAAACAGTAGATTGCTATATTCTTTGACTACTGTGTCTTGGGTACCTAACATATTCCACTGGGCTACCCTTCTGTTTCTTAGCCAGTATCAAGTGATTTGATAATCGATGCTTTAAAATACAATTTGACATCTGGTAGAGCTAGGCCACCTTTCCTAGCATTTCTTTTCATCGGTTCCCTTGATATTTTGGACCTTTTGTTCTTCCAGATGAATTTTGATATTTTTTTCTATCTCTACAAAATAATTATGTGATAGTTTGATATGACACTGAATAAATAAATTAATTTAGGTAGAATTGTCATTTTTAGTATATTGGCTCAGCCCACCCACGAGCAACTGATTGATGTTCTTCCACTTACTTAGATCTGACTTTGTTTGTGTGAAGTGTTTTGTAATTTTGTTCATATAGTCCCTGAGTTGTAAAACATGTATTTTTAAACACTAAGATCAATCTGAAAAATATTTTAAATAATCTAAAGTTTTATTAACAGTATAAAAACATTTTCCCTCATTAAAATAATAAATTATATTTTTATAACATACTTTTAGTGAGAACAGTGTGATTTAATATGTTTAATTGTTTTCAAAAGTCTCAGCTTCATTCTTTGCAATAGTGGTTCTAGGGGCTATTTCTAAATTGTTTATTTTGATATGTAGGTTTAATGATTAGCATAGCTGAAAAAGATTCCTCTGGGAAATACATAGATCTCTACTGTTGGTGGAGTTGTAAATTGATTCAGCCAGTCTGGTACACAGTTTGGAATGGTGCCCCCCAAATTACTAAACTGTTACTACTAAGGTTCATATGTACAAAAGTAGAGCACCTCTTTTTGTAGCAGTAAAGAACAGTAAACCAAAGGAATACCCATCAATATGCTGGACAGATTGTGGGATATGAATGTAATGGAATATTGTTGTACTCTAAGAAATGAAAAAAAATAATTTCAGGTAAATATAGGAAGATTTATAGGAATTGATACAAAGTGAAGTTAGCAGAACCAGGAGAGCAATTTATACAATTGCACCAACATTGTAAATACAACTTTGAAAGGATTAAGATTTCTCATCCACCCAGGAACCATCTCTGATTCCTGAGGACCAATGATGACGCATGCCAGCCACCTCCAGCCAGAAAGGTGATGGACTCAGGGTATTGAGGCTGATGGAGGTATACATGTTTTGGACGCTCCTGGGGAAGGAGGGTCTACCTGTCCCTGTGGCACCCTAGGCCCTATGGGAGATCTGGACAATGTAGAAGTACCATGTTCAGTCAGTCCACACCAAGGACTAGACCTCAAAATGTCCTTGCTCCTGGGGAAGCACCGTCAGTCAGCAAATATTTATTAAGTAATTACATAGTAGGTACTTTACATTACATATATATACTTCATTAAGTACATACTCAGCTTTCTGTTAAGTGCAAGAGATACAAAGGGAGGTAAAGACAGTCTCTGCTCTTACTCAGTTACCATTGTGGCACGGGCCCCTGAGTCCATGTCATTTGCAGAGCCTGGACTCGGACATGAAATGTCTGCTGTGGCTACGGTAGAGGAATGCCTGCCTGCCACCCTTGTTGCTTGAGAAAGGTGTGCACAGCTGGCTTCCCACTCACGCTCCAAGTTTTGCGTACACAGGGAGTGAGAGAAGCAGGGAGAGTTGGCGGTTGCGTGTACATTGAGCAGTTGTGCTACTTCCTCAGTTGTCATTGTTTTTCACGCACCTCAAAGGGTTGTCTTGTGTACCTTGCTTTGGAGACTTCTGACGCAGTTTGCCTCCCTCAGTCATAGGTGGAGAGTCATAGAAGTTTATGTCAAATATTTTAAGTCATGTCCTACGATAATGGCTGTTTATTACCTATTACCGTACATGTAACTTCTTTGTGTTTCATTCTCCTTATCTTTAAAACAAGAATGTTTAACTAGATGGTCTCTGAAGTCATTTAAATCTCTGTCTGTGATCCAATCAAACTGTTTAACATAGGATAGTATAAGTGACTTATTTTTTAAGCCACCAAAATAAAAGTTACTACATCCTATTGTGATATATAGGTAGAAGTATCTTTGCTTTTGATTGCTGAACATTATTACTTTAGATACTACTAAGACATTAAAAATATTTACTTATTCCCCCATTCTTCTAGACCAAGTCAAATGGGGACTACTAACTCATATATAAGGACCTCTGTAGGCTATATATTGACTTGGTTTTAAAATGTAATATTATGTATTATTGTTTTTTTATTTTGATAAATCTGTCACAATTTTGTTAAATATTTCCAAATTGCTATAACCCAAAGGGCTACAAAAATGTGCATGCCCTTTGACCCAGCAATATCTCTTCTAGGACTGTATCCCAAAGAGATCATAAAAATGGAAAAGTGTCCCACATGTGTAAAAATATTTATAACAGCTCTCCTTGTGGTGGCCAAAAACTAGAAATCAAGGGGATGCCCATCAGTTGGGGAATGGCTGAACAAGTTTTGTATGAATGTAATGGAATGCTATTGTGCTATGAGAAATGAACAAGAAGACTTCAGAGAGGCCTGGAAAAGCTTATATGAACTGATGTTGAGTGAAAGGAGCAGAACCAGAAGAACTTTGTACATAGCCACAACCACAGTGTATGAGGAATTTTTCTGTTAGACTTAGTCCTTCATAGCAATGCAAAGACCTAAAAAATTCCCAATGGATTTTTGAGGCAAAATACCTTCTACATCCAGGGAAAGAACTATAGAATTGGATCACAGAATGAAGCAGACCATTTTCTTTTGTATTGTGCTTTGTTTTGTTTTATGGTTTCTCCCATTCATTTTAATTCTTCTATTCAACATGACTAAGGTGAAAATGTATTTAATAGGAATGTATACGTAGAACCTATGTAAGAATGCACATTGTATCAGGGAAGGAATGGGGAGAGAGGGTGAAAGGAAGGGAGGGAGGGAAAAAAATCTAAAATATATGGAAGTGATTGTAGAACACTGAAAACAAATAAAATCATTTTTAAAAATTTCCAGATTGCATTTTAATCTGACTCAGACCCCACTCAGGAATGTGGGGATACATGTTTGACATCTGTTTTCTAGATAAGACATTTTCCTCTCTCCAATTTATTTAGATATGTGTATTTTTTTCACACTTTTTCAGCAATGGGTCAGGAATCTGGAAAACCTACCTGGCCAAAACCAGCTGGAGGCTATCAGACAATAACAGGCAGGCGATATGGAAGAAGACATGCATATGTCAGTTTTAAACCATCTTTAAGCACTCAAGAAAACAGCTCAATTCAACAGAGTGGTGAATGTGAAGGATTGGAACTAGATGATGTTCAGAAGAAAAAGGCGTCATGTGAGTAGTGACGTTATTACCTTATGGATTATTAATGGTTAATTTTTTTATATTCTTTGAGATTGCATAAAGGGTAGTTTACTATTTTCTGTAACACTATGTGAACTGAGCCTGAAACATTTTACCACCAGAAGCAGTATTTTTAAATTAATTTTAATATTCTTAGTATGTTTTAAGAAAAGAAAGAAGTAAATTAGGGCAGGTAATTAAAATATAACCACTCTCATAACAGTAATTATATCCCTTCAAAAGAGTGATCTCAAGTGTTTATATAATCACAGAACCCCTTAAAGTTTTAAAGTATAATTTCGTATAGTGTAAAAAACAAATGATTAGGACTAGGAGACCCCACTTTGTTAAGTAACTGCTTATGTGACCTTGGGAAATTTATTTCAATTCTTTTGACCCTTAGTTTCCTCATTTGTAAAAATGAGAGATTAGACCAATTTTCTTCGGTTCTCATCAGTTCTAACAAGCTCTCATTCTGGATTGTCTTGTCTAACCTTCAGACCAGCACAGAGTTCAACTCTGCAGTTGCCCTGACCGTTCTTTTGTTTTTCTAGCCTGTTAGAAACCTTGGAGTATCAAGGTAGAGGCAAGAATATCCACATCTTTGACAGTGTTAATAATTAAAAGTTGCTTCTTTTAGTGTGCCTCCCTGTGACTTCCAGACATTGGTCTTAGTTCAGACCACTACAACAATTCAAAATAATTCTAAATCCTCTAATAACCTTTCCAGGTATCTTTTATTCTGAAAAGTTAACCTTAGGAAAGACTATAGATTCATTTTTTTCCCTTTTGTATTTACATTCTGTTTTCTTGATTTAATTCTTATTCCTAAAGAAATCTTTCAGTCTAAATGGACTATGTATATATTAGTAGATTGCCATGATTTTCTTATTTTTAATATAAATAACAAGTAATACAGATAACCAAAGTTTTTTATGTTAAACTTTGTTAAAAATTCATTTATTTTAAAAGTATTTTAAAGATGTCATGTTTGACTTCATTTTTTGGATTGCTTTTTTTTTCTCCTTTGGACATGAGCAAACATAATTCCATTCTAGGTTTTTTTTTTTAATTTTAATAAATAAAACAGACTACTTACGTGAATATTGGTCTTAGATTAAACATTCCAGTAATGAGTTTTTCTAATTAATAATAATCACTGAAATTAATCATATTTTACAGTTATATAGTTTCTTTTATCCTAACACCTCTATATTTTCTGTTACTGAAAGATAACCATACATTAGCTAATCATAATACAGTTAAATTATTTCATCTAAGTCCCAGTAGGAATACCTCACATTTCACAAGATTAAATTAAAAATAATCTTCGCCAAGAAAAACTCAAGGTAGTATTGCTTTATTATCATTAATATAACATAAAGTGCATTGCAGTAATTTCTTATTGAGCTGATTCTGTTATGAAATATTCACAGCTATTATTTTCTGATTGACAACAAAATGTGGCAGATTTCCCAATTCTGTAAAATCTTCATTTAATGTGTGCAAAATCTGTTTTTATCATTAACATTTTCTGTCATTGTTATGAGCATAACTTAATCCTTCATAATAGTAAGTATTAAATGGGAATAGTTTTACAAGATATTAAATCAGAGCCAAAATATGTGATTAAGCTATTCTTTCTATTGCTCATTTTCCAAAAATCACTTCTTAGTGATTTATTGAATAAAATTAATAGAAAAAAAACCTTAATTTTCTGACAAGCTGACCCAAGTTTATTGTCCATTTGCTTGTCTACTGAAAAATGTTAATGTTGAGAGCCAAGTGAAAAGTCAGCTATAGAATACTGATAGAAGAGACTGATAGAATGTGATGATGTGATAGGTTCATCATTGAGACTCTTTTAACAAGTTAATCACCCAGGTTTCCAGCTGGAGTCATGAGAGAGAGCCCCCATCACTTCCCCCAATGTAGATGAATTTAGAGAAGTACTCTTATTGGTAAAATAGTTGTGGAAGCAAGTGGACATGATAGATTAGTGACTCAAAGTGACTTATTAATAGAGTTAAGTGAGTACCTGGCTGATGTATATTTCTCATTGAATATTTATTATTGAATCAAGTTTTTATTTTTCTCTAAATATATTTTCTTGCATTCTCCTATGAAGGCTGCAGTCCGCTGGTTCAAGTTCGCCCTTCATTATCAGGCATACCTTTATTAGAAAATGCTGGAGCTGAAATTCCCATTTGTAGAGCAGCACTGACTCAAGCTACTGAGAGAAGCCCATCACCATTTTCTGCTATACATCATAGTTTGGAAGACAGTGAGACTTCAGGGAGCAGTTTGAATCTGGATAATAGTTCTGATTACTCATCAAGATATACTCCAAGAAAATATAATGTTTCTTATGTCAAAAATGGAATTGCTTTTGTAAATATTGACTCTTATGAGTCAGATAGCAGTGATGGAGAGGACAGTAGTCAAATTGGTATTTCCGCAGTAAAAATGGAAACTGGCAAATTTCAGGAAACATTGGATGATATGCTGTCTGACCTGGAAAAGGGGGTAGATTCTCTCAGTGGTTTACAATCAAAGTTCTCCACTTACAATTTAAGAGAAGGATTTGAAGAAAGAGCCCCAGCATCATTAGTGAAATATTCCAGTAGTGATACTGAATGTGTATATCACAGTAACAGGACACTTGAGAGGTCTTCTGCCGAAGATGAAGCTATTGCAAAGAAATATCTAAACTATTCCAGTTGTGAGAGACAGAGGAAAAATTTAATTGAGGTTCCCATCAGGACTCCGGGGGATGTTCATAATGAATTAAATACCAGTGATGGAAAGAAGAACCAGGGAAACTCATCTGAATTGGTAGTGAGACCCAAAGTTAGAAAGCAGTCAGGTTCAAGCCAGTTGGACAGGAAAAGTCTTTTTAGCAGTGACGAGGAGGAAAAAAGCAGTGTCGAGAGGTGGCAAGACAGCTCGGAAACTGAGGAGATCCATTCAGAAGATCTTTGGAGAAGCTTTAAAGACAAAAAAAATTCCAGCATGTTCTTTGACCCAAGAGACTATGAAGGCACACAAAAAAAAATGAAATATAATCAACTTCATCCAGAAACGGTAACTGTTCAAGAAAGTCACACCGTTGTAGATGATAACGCTTTCTGGCATAGCTTTGAAGATTATTGCAGATATTACTACAGAGGTGAAGATAGGTAAGCCTTTCTTCTCAACTGGAAATAGAGTTCTGTTATATAATGGTGTAAAATGGAGTGATTTTACCAAGCAAGCATGAAGTTCAGTTCCCAGTTTTCTGCTAATTACAAAGTCCAAAAAGAGACAGTCCCTGCCTCCTAGGAATTGGGCCCATTGTCTAAAACTCTAAATGATGGAGCCTTAACATTGCAGAATTCTTACTGAAACCTGTCAAAATCACACTTCTTTTATATATAGAGCAGAATGGGGTATGAAAAAAATATGTTATAATGGTAATTGAGAATTAATATTTACATATATAAGCCTTTAAATTTGCTAAGATGTTGCCTGTTTTACTAGTCCAAAGTCGACCTATTGTAGAAGCATTTTTTTTTTAAAGAAAAGGGGAAACTTAGTTCATTAACCGTAAAAATTGAGGATTCTCACTTAATTTTCCTGCTTAGCCAATTTGCCTTTTATTCCCCCTGACACTTGTGGTTTCTGAATCCTTCTGATTGCCTTGGACAGTACCTAATTTTGTACTGGAAGCAATCAAATACCCTTGGCAGAATGAAGATTTGTGGTTGTGGGATTTATTCTCCCTTTCTAAACCAACAGTAATTTCGCATTTCTACTGTGAGTTTTTATATTTCTTGTTCTTTGGTAGAACAATATGACTTCTAAAAAGCGAACAGTTCTGTACATATTACTTTCTTACAGTCAAGTCAGGTGCCATGTCACTCCTAGTTTAACATTTATTTATTACATAATATGTTTTATGAACAGGCTGAGGGTTATCTGGGTATGAATAAGACACTATCCCTGACCTGAAAAGAGCTGACATTCTAATAGGTATCAATGCTGAGGAAAGTAAAAGTCAGTGAATTTGATTGGCAATCTCAAGGTGATTTCCAACTAAGAGAAATTAAAACAAGGGACTATTTCTCTCTTAAAATTATTTTCTGGCAAATAAATATTTAGTTAGCAAGCAGAACTTATTTTTACCTTTTAAATATTGAGTCTTTACTGTTAAGGAGTTCATAGATTGATAATAGGAAAGAATCTTAGAGGTCATCCAGTTCCATCCCCTTTTCTGAATAATTCTTAGTAATTTTCCTTAATATACTTCTTAAGCAATGTGCCATTATGTATTATTAAACAAAAGATTTTAATTTGGAGTAGAAAATCTTGAAGGTAGGAGAATGGGGAGGGGAGGAGGTTTCTTTAGTTGATGTAAGCTTCTTTTTTCAATCTTGTTAGTGATGCATTAGTTTATAGAACCTACACTCTAATGTAGTCTAGAACTGTCTCAAATTCTGAATGACTGAGTCTAATTTTTACAGCATTCTGACTTAAGCAGGCATATTGAAACATCCAAAACATTTGATATTTCTTTTAGAAATTTACCCAATAACAGCATAAAAAAGAATTATACCTGTAATTGAAATTCTGCTTACTTGTGCATAAAAAAGCCTTTAGTACAACAAATATGTATTTTAGTAATTTACTTTAATAACCTGTATAATTTCCAAAAGTAATTCAACTTTTCTTCTCTGTCCCCCTTTTTCATTATTGTACTTTAACTCCTCACAGCCTCCCTTGTCACTCTCTCTTCGATTTTGCTACCAGCTCCTCTTGCCAGTGCTTTTAATGGAGCCTTTTCTTTTTAACAGTAGCAGATTGTTGAAAAGGAAGTATGGGAAACCCACCATAAGCAATCTGAGAAAAGAAATCTAAATGATTCAAGAATCATTTGACTTTTAAGATTTCTTTTTTGCTTTGTTTTGTAAAAACTCTAGTGCTTGTTAGCTGATTTACAGCAATTTTGCATAGTACCTTTGGGTATATACCATTTTAAAATGTAAACAAAGTAGCTATTTTCTTTAGATAATCACATATATTTTAATGAATGCATGACCCCTTCTTCTTCCTGAAAACCCCGCTAAGTATTCACTTAAATCACAACTGAAATATTAACACTCTTTAGGGTAAATGAAAACTCTGGTATAAAATTGCTAAAGGCAATTCAACAGGAACTGAGCAATTCACTGTTAAATTAGGACAGCAAAAAAAATCTTTTCATATCCTGCCACAGTTACCACACTTGGAATTGAACCAGAAATCTAGAGTTAATACCCTACCCATATAAAAACGGGACTTCAATAACCTCAAGGAGCCAATACCTTAGATTTTTTTTCTTGTTTTAAAAAAGTGACTACTCTGAACTTAGCAAGCACCAAATAAAATAGGCATTTCAATTTACAAAGTAGGATAGAAAAAGCTTTACATGAAATTACATATCTTTGTTATGTAGAGCTTGCACTTTTTTCATTATATAAGTTTGTCCTGCTTGTCTCTGCTTATTTCTTGCCTTCCTTCTCTCCCAGGACCTTGATTATAAAAGACCCTTTTTATAAACTCAGCCTCTATGGACAAATGTTTACAAAAAGGAATAATATATTTTTAAAAACCAGTTGCACAAGGATGACTACATTTGATTCCTTCATTGAATCTTAATTGGGAAAGAGGTCATCCACTCCCTACCCTCCCTGACATACAAATTTCTTCTACAGCATTTCTGACAAATATTTTTTTTTAATTTTATGAGCAACAGAGTTCTTTAAATTCTGGGGAAATAAAGGGATATAATATACAGTTACTAATCTCATAGTATTTACAGCTTACCGTTCCAGAACCATAACATTCCACTTACCTGATATTGAGCAATCTGGCAACCTGAACTACCCAGGAAAAAGCCAGGAATCATGAAATAAGCCAAAAGGCA
The DNA here is from genome assembly GCA_028658325.1 of Potorous gilbertii. NCBI lineage: Eukaryota > Metazoa > Chordata > Mammalia > Diprotodontia > Potoroidae > Potorous > Potorous gilbertii. Next base: position 136,301,884 of record CM053772.1, read on the forward strand.
AAAAAGCTCCAAAGCATATAATCAGTCATGGCAAAATGTGTATATTTTAAAATTTTATGTTCTGTTATTGTGTAGTACTACATGATTATCACATTTTAAGTGCACCCAAAACTCATGGACTTTGTTCATAGTATGTATTATTACCTCATTCAAAACTTAATTGTACGTAGAGTTCTAGCAAACTTAGTTACAGGCTTTCCAAAAATAACTCAGTTGTTCCTAACAGTCACTCTGTGGTAGGTGCAGTTTCTCTCTACATTTCACAGGTGAGAAAACTGAGACAGGTTGATTTATTTTCCTAGTCATACAACTAGTATATGTCTGTGGTAAGGATTGAACCCTGGTTTTCCTGACACCAAATTTAGAATTCTGCTTTGCCACATTTCCAAACCCATGACCAACTGAAAAGAGGAAATTAGAAAGGAGAAATGATCAGTGAAAAGTACAAACCTTGACTGTAGTTAGAATTTATAGCTGCTGTCTTTGAATAGATAGGGGAAAAGTATTAGCTATTCTAGAAGACAAAGAATCATGTATTGATTTTAGAAGAAATTCTGTCCACAATGATTGAAATAATTTTTAAAAAATTTTAAAGATGAAAACTGAAAATTCAGACCAATTCATTCCACATTTTTTACTTTTAATATGTTAAGTACCACGAACATAATACAGAATGGCCATAGGCATTCAAATAAAGAACTGTCCCATTTTTATTTGAATAGTGAGCATTCACTGAAATGTGTTGTACCCAGAAAAACTTTTACTTTTTCCCTTAGGACTTTCTTAAAAAGCCCTATAATCTTGATAGTTAAATGTGTTTTGCCCTTATTACTTTCTTTCAAGTTAAAACCCCAAGATGATTCAAAATCAGGACATGACTGTCTCAACTTTGAATCTGTTAAAGGTTGCTCCCAAAATAAATTTCTTAGAATCAAAGAATTATTTTTAAAGTGTGTGTATTTTATCTTCCTTTACAGTGTTCTTACTAATAGATGCCTCTCCCCCAAATGCCCTTCTATAAGAATAGTAAAATAAAATTAGCCCATTTCTATTAAGTTAGTTCATTATTTGTCCTGGAAGAATGATTATTTGCAAAGTTATTTGAAATAATGATGCTATGATTTTGTACCTTTGGAGTGAGAAAAGAATCCATTTTCAAGGGAATATTATCCTTTGCAGACAGAAAAAAAGCAACTTAAATTCATTCTTCTTATTCAGATTGATTTGTGATTTCATTATGTGTACCTTCCAACAACGTAGATTACATCCCATCTTGTGTTCTTTGTCTTTGTCCTCTTACAAGTTCATTACAGTAGGACCGTCCAGACATGCTGAGGCCCTTCCTTACTTTCTCTTGAAATAACAATTGTGCCAGTGGAAATCATAAACTAGTGATATATCACTTTTTTCTCTTGCCATGTGAATTGCTTGGCTTCATAGTTCTTGTTTTTTTGACGACATCTTTTATTCTGGTAGTTCTTTGTAGTTCTTTCTGTATGTGTGGCAGCCTACTCTCACTGTGCTTCTTCATTGTCCTTTTAATATGTTCATAAATTCTTTTTTCTGTGGCTCATACCAATGTAACATCACTGGTAATACTTGTTTTCCATAGAGAAATAATAAATAATTAACATGTGTTTTAAAACTAGGACAAGGAATGTAAAAAAGGAGTTGTCATTATTTCTTAACCAACCTTTTTTTTAATGTTCCCTTTATTACCTTACATACAAATAATTTTAAACATTATTTTAAATCTCCACTCTCCTCATGTCCTCACTTCTTTTGAATGGACTCTGTTACTTTAGTAAGATATTGGAGCCGTTAAGTATGAGTTTGCCCATTTTTACCTCGAAGTACCTTTTTATCTACACAATCCTTCCTTCCCTCCTTTGTCAGAGAAAAGGATATTCCTCTTTCTTTCCAAGACCCTTCTTCTATTTTTGCCCTCGCTGTCATTTACTTCTGCTCTGCAAAGATCTGACTATTTTTCTATTTCTCCTCTTTCCTTTAGTCTCACTTCTTTTCATGTACTTCTCCTTTGCCTTCCAAACATGCACACGTATTCTCTGTCTTGGGAAATGAGAAGGAAGAATCATTTCTTTCCCTTTCTTTTCCCTTCTCCTACCAGTAAGTTTCTATTTCTTTCCTCACAAGCAAATCTCTTTGACCTCCTGCAATGTCATGTTTTTCTTTCTGATGAAATTTAATTCCAGAAGTCACCAGAGCCCCTTCAAATGATCCAACAATCTTGTCTTGTTTCTCATTCTGTGTTACCTGTCTCCCACCACCGACAATATTAAACATGCTTTAAAGAAAAAAAAACTCATTCATTAACTTCTGTGCCACTTTACTGTCCTGATTTTCCTACATCTGATTATTCATTCTCTGGCTCCTCCTTCTTTTCTTATTAGCTAAATATAAATGTTCCCCCAAAGTTTCAACCTGAGTTCTCCGTTTTTTGTGCTTCTAATCTTGAATATTTCAGTCGCTCTTGCAGCTTGATGAATTATTTTTCTGTGAACGATTCCCACATCTGCATCTCCAGCCTGGGTTTCATTCTGCTTTTTCAGCTACCAGGTGAATATCTCCATTTGCAAATGTAACTTCAGACTGATATGTCCAGAGCTAAACTCAGGTGTTCTTCCTCCATCTTTTCCTCATTAGAACTTCCTTGGTTCTCCTAGTTACTACTGTAGTAAAAATCATCCAGGCTTCAAATTTCAGTTATTTTGGACTCATTCCTTTCACTTGATAGCGGTGTTTCCCATTCTAAACTCTGCTGGAGAGTGGTGAGTACCTGAAGTCATAGGACCAGAGACCTCACCACCATCTGAAGACTTACCTGACAATTTTGTTGTTTCTGCTTAGGCATTTCAGTCTTGTCCATCTCTGTGGCCCCATTTGGGGTTTTCTTGGCACATTACCACCAAAGAGTAATACTCCGGGATAAAGGAGGATGAATTTTTAAAAAAAAAGTCATAATTGATTATCACAAAATTACCTTGACTTTCTCTAGAAAAGAAGACTTAAGTAATGAATATTAAAGCCTGTAAAATTGACAACAATTTATTTTTGTGAGTTGATGGGGTTGGTAATCATGGGTATATCAGAGGAAAAAATGAGTGACAGTAATAGTTTCATGATCTCAGGGGGTTTCTTGTTTTGTTTTGGGGAGGGTTATTTTTTGGGTCATAGAGAATTTTAAGCATGGTAGCCAAGTATAATCCAAACATAGCTGGGAAGCCATCACACATCAGCTAGTTTTAAGCCATCGTTCTTCCTGAAAGCAGCATTTCCTACCACATTCTGTCCTTTGGGCCTAATGCATTGCAAGTTATCTCTGCTGTTCTTTCAAAGGTCAGGCTAATATTGTTATGTTTTATTGGTATCATCTTTTACATCTTACAGTGGGTAAGGATATTTAATCTAAATATTTAAAATATTATCCTGTTGAATGTTCATTTAATTTATGTTTGGAAAATTATATTTTGAAAGGATTTATTTAAAATCATTTGAAAAATACAAACTAATCTAGACCCTATGAAATTATAGCTCTGAAAAAAATATAAAGTTTTCTGAAATTTGCTTCATGCTGTTTTCATTTTTAGCATGTTTATGTTTCTTAAAATATATGTGTTGCCAGACTTACAGAAAATTCATTCAAATTTGCATATAATTAGTTAAAGACAAATTTTTCTGATCTTGGATTATAGCAAACTATATTTTCTACTATCTACTATAATATATTGTTAAAACCCTAAGATAGGTATCAGATGACTAATGATGACCAGTTTTTTCTCTCTGTGATAAATTTGCAGTTCAGAATGCAGTGATGGGGAATGGTCTACTTCTTTGCCTCATTTTTCTGCTAGAGAAAAAGATCAGTCTTCAAGTGACGAAAGCTGGGAGACTGTACCAGGAAAAGAGGAACGTGAGCCTGAGCTCCAGAGTAATAGCAGTGGTCCTGAAGAAGATAACACAGAATACTCTTTCCAAACAGGGTATGTTGAACCACCACCACCCTCGTATTCCCCATATATGGGTGTACGCATGTGTTTCAACAGAATAGGAATTTTATTGGTCGTAATTTCATGTAGCATTAACCTAATATCAGTTATTACTAAGGTTAGAGATGTGCAACCTCTCCAACCCCCAAAAACACCACAACCAGTTACTCAGGTTTGAGAGCGATTTAACTGAAAACACGGAATGTTTGTAGGTACGTGTTCTGAACGCTCACATCTTTCTGCCCTAGTAAGGATATCAGTTCTTAAGCCAGGAACGCGGATCTTTAGATAGAAGAGTCATTATTGTACTGAATTCCCTGTGAAAAATGAGATCTGAATCGTTGGGTGGCGTCATTTTAACCGAGTTGCCTTTATCAAGGACAGGAACTTTCCAGACTCACTGGGACTTTCCTACACTGATGAAATCACAAATAAACAAAAATAATAAAAATCCTGAATTATTTATTAACTTTGCCTCAATAATCAATACCAGGTTAACACATGAGCAGGTAGGGTAGGAGAAGCTGAAAGTAACCTTCTGTGCTTTTGCTTCCCCAGCAAGAGATAAAGTAGGGGCATCTGCCGGAAGGGATCGCAGTAACCTCTTATTGTACCACAGTCGAGTTGCTGCCATTCTGAACAGGCCAGTCTGGCAATATCCTTGAACACACATGCGTGGAAGTTACAGTACAATTCTTTGTCATGACAACATTTCAGTTTTCTTGCTCTGGAGACTTCATATTATTCTATTGTATTATTTCTCTTCCTCCAGCTTTATTTTCCTCAACTTATTTGCAGAGGTATTATTTCTTAAAGTGAAATAAAAGTTGGAATAATATTAAAATGCATTTGCATTCCCTAAGCAGGTGGAGGAAAAGAGTTCAAACATATATTGTGTGGCATAAAGAGGCCAACTTTGGATAAAAAGGGTGCACAGATCATCTAAAAACTCAGTAAAGAATAAGTAAAAGAATGCCACTACTGAACTTGGATTCAGATCCACTAGGATGCATTTCTTTCCTGTTTTGTATTTGAGTGACTAGAGCCATTATTACTTAACTTAAATAGCAAGGTTCAGATATAATTTGTGATAAAGCTACCTAGATGCTTGTTAGATATATGCCCCTGGGCAAATCGCTTAGCATCTCGCAGGCTTCATTTCCTCATCTATAAAATGGGAATAACAGTAGTGCCTACCCCACTTGGTTGTTATAAGATTCAGTCAAGGTCATAGATGTACTTTACAAAATTTAAAATAATGTGTAAATGAGTTTTATTATTCTAAAGTGTACTTTTTAAAAGTATAACTAAGTTGTTTTCCATTTTAATTTTTTAATCACAATGGGTTCAGTTCATTGTAATAAAATTATTATGTGTAGGAATATGCACTATCATTATTGGGAAACCATCTTTGAGAATGCATGCTACAAGATCTCGCAAAAGTTTTAGTGCTGTTTTAAACTGCCCTAAGACTTTTGAAACAGTCTGTATCTGGCAATATGTACTTGAAATATAAAACTTTAATTTACTCTGAATCATACCAGCTGGTTTTAGACTCAAGATTTTTTTTCTTTTGTGCTTTAATGCCAATATCTATCTTTTCTATCTCCAAAAACACAAGTGTCCATCATGAATAAGTACTTGTAAAAAGTTTGCAGAGATTAGTATTGTAAAAACCATGCTTTTATGGGAGAACGTGAGAAGATGTTGAGTAAAACGTTGTATATCAAGCCCCTTTCCTATCTGTCAACTCAAAACCAAAAGAAATGTTCCAAAAAATTAAGAAACAAAAAGGAAAGAAAAGAACTCATAATGAAAATCTCATGAAAAAATTAATGGAGAGACTAAAGAAATGAGTAAATAAGAAAGACTTCATAATGTAATGAAGATTGTGAGGTAAAATACTCAAGCAAAATGCTCAGCAGAAAATGGAAATAACTGTCATGACTACTGTTACACATTCCAGAAAGGACAAGGAAACTACTGTACCCCAGAATTTGCTCAATAGCAATAATTAAAGGAACAGACTCAGATTAAATCTAGAGGTATAAAAAAGAACTTGACAATAGAATTGGTGATTTACATCTGGAAGAGTAAAGAATCCACAAAGTTGGAACAGCTACCAGACTATTCAAATTTGTTTCAAGTACTTTTTGAATTACTACCAGCAATTCTTGGAGGATCAAATGCATTTTGTAATGCTCATGAACTTTTTTTTTTTCCAGTTTTTAGCAATAAGCCGTACATACAGAAAGTTGAAAGATTTAAAATAACAGTAGGAAAAGAATGAAAAACAAATATATAGACACAACAAAAAATGTTAGAGAAGATCAAAACCCTAGAAGTTTGATTAATGAGAAGCTGCATTATTCATCTGCATCATAACTTCTTCCAAGGAGTTCCACGGGTGGATGCTCCATGGTTTGCCCATGGCCTTGGCTCTGACTCTGGATTTTCCTGGCTGAAACTACTGGGAGATTCAGGAATGAGGAGAAGGTGGTAATTTGAACCGAGAGAGAGGAAGCAGAAGATAAGGCTTCAGTGATTTTGAGGCCTTGGACATCAGAAGCAGGGTGGCCTAAGTGTGGAGGGGAGTCCAAGCAGTCCCAATTAAGACTGTAGTCTTAAAAGCAATAGTTTAAAGTATGCAGTCAAGGTTGGCATTTTGCTAGTTAGGAGGTAGCTCTAGATACATGAAATCTAAGTGTTAAGTACTTAAGTATAACTTATTTTCTGATTTTTATATCATACAAAATACACAGGAGATATATATATATATATATATATATATATATATATATATATGTATATACATATATATATATATATACATATAAATATATATAGGCAATCAGGAAGACACCAATAAATATCAACTCACACACTTTTTTCATCTTTATGAAAATGGTTTATATGCAGATCAAAGGGGAATCCTTGATGAAAATGTGAAAGAAATAGGTGAGCTTTTACAAATTTTTCTGTTTTCAGATCTCATCTACACAATGTCACAAAGTTGACACTGACAGGTACAGAGAATACAAAATTCTTCAGTGTTTTTGTTTCTCTCAAAATAGCATTTGAATCAGCAGAATGGCATAGAACTTTAAAGTGTACCTTCCAACAATGAGCCTCATACTGTATTAAAATCTCATAAGATTCCTTGGTAACACAGAGATATAGGTTAAGCAAGGCATCAATGTCAAGGGATAAAACAGGGAGCTGATTATTTGTCAAGAGTTTTTTACCATAGAGGCTGTGTTGTGCCAGGATCAAGATGGAAGAGGAATTCCTTTCGGTGAGATACTTCCGATGCTCATCTTTATAACCAATGCTATGATAATAGCATCGTCTCCAAATATTAGTTTGCCTCTCAGTGAGATTCATCATTATTCAAGAGAAGTAGGGATGACAGTCTCTGTAGAGCAGAGTAAATTAATGGAAAGTTCTTAAGGCCAATACTGTGATATTTAATATAGTGGCAAGTCCTTTGAATTATAAAATTACTTTGTATGTCTCTGCAGAGGAATGTTAACCTGGACCCATAATTGAGTAGGAATTTTTATTTGTTTCTTTCTTTGTGTCATTACTGTCTGTGCTTGTCAGCAACTTGTTAGTAACTTAAAATATTATTAGCTTGCTTGGAGCACTTAGAAGTCAAGTGATTTTACTGTGGTTAAATAAGTAATACATGTCAGAGGCAGGACATAAGCACAATTCTTTGTGACTCCAAAGCCACCCTTCCATTCTGTCGTGTTGTCTCTTTGAATGCCTTGAACATAGTAGGCACTTAAATGAAATTTAATTGAATTTTATTAGATTACTTCCTTGTAAGAAGTGACATAATGATTGTTATCAACAAAATGTATGAGCATAAAATGAGGTAGGTCACTTCTGTAGTAAAAGTGAGAGATTAGTTATACAGAGAGCATTTGTCTCTCCCCTAAACCTTCTCTCCGCCCCCAAAAAAATTCTGTACATGTATAAAAGACCTAAAGGAAAGTCTTCTAAACATTGGGTCAGAGAAAAATCTGTGAGATATCATGGACAAGAATCAGCACAGATAGAAAGCATGGTTGGTTAGCAATCAATACTAGTGGAGAAAGACACTGATGGGATCGGTGATTCATTGGCACTTGCTCATAGATTTAGAACTAGGTCCCTTCTATTTTATAGCTCAGGAAACAGACCTGGAGAAATTAGAAACCTGATCAAGGACACACGTAGAAACAAAACCAGAATTCACCCCTAGTTCTTTCAGCTCTAAATATAGGTTTCTTTCTACTGTTCTGTCAGTGTATCACTTCAAGATTTCGTACTTAATGTGTAGGTAAAACAGGCATAAAATTGTGTTTTGACCTAAATTTGCACTTTGTCACAATTGTGGGTTGGAGGATTTTTGTTTCAAATCTGAATTTTTCCGTGTAGGGAACTCTCTGGTTAGGAAACTTCTCCTGCCATGCATCCTGGCAGCTGCTTTGCAGCCTTATAGACAGTCACATAACCAGTGTATGTCAAAGCAGACTTTGAACCCATATCTTGAGTAGAGACTAGTCCTTTATCCACTGTATTGTCCTGCCACAAATTATGTGAATACATTAAAGTAACTTTCATTCTTCTTGCTTTGTGTCTTTGCTCCGAGCCCTAGGATCGTACTGAGTTTTTATTGTATTGTCTGTTACGTGGAGCAACCATCTCTAACTATTTCTTTGAACAAGCTTATCTGTTTACCTAAAACATTAAGAAAAAAACAGATACATTGGAATTATCCAGATGCCATTTGGTTCAGCGAGCATTTGTCTTATCTGTACTCTGTTTGAAGAACTGTGCCAGGGATAATGATACAAAAACAAAACAGCCCTTACACCTAAGACCTTACATGCTATTGAAAGGAAGGAGTGTAGTGGTTGTCAACTGTCAGTCAACAAGATTCCATTTATTGGGATTGACTAGTAGGGGAAACTTGTAGTAGAGTTATCAGATGATTTAACTGTGTAAGACAGTGCTTTCAGTTATGTAGATTGCTATTGATATGTAGTGTATTAGTTATAATTAATATTAATAATTATTTTAGTAATATAGGATTGACTCCATTAAAGTTTTATATGTTTTAATCTACACAGATTTTTATAACATTTACCCCCACGAATAACAGAATTGCCCCCAAATTTATATTCTAACTCCTTAGTCCTCAGTGAACTTCATGGAGAAATATAACGACACTTTTTTTAAAAACTCAAAGATGAGAGTAACAGTTGGACTTTACGAAATATGTATACATAGAGATATACATACATCTTTTCTGGAGGCGACAGAAATTTAAGGCCTGCCATAATGAGGTCTTAAGTTACTTGGAAAGTATACTTGGAAAAATCATAGACTTACTTATTTTCCTAAGAGGCAAACGTGAACTTGTATGCCTATAATTTCCCATTTCTGCCAAATCTTTGAGAAAAATCCATAACAAACAGCAGGCATGTTCAATAATTGTGTTGTTTTTAAAAAAAAAATGGAATATTTTCACAAATCATATTCAGCTGTAGACTAGTGGTGTCAAATTCAAATAGGAATGAGGGCCACTCAATCACACAAGGATCCTTGTGGGCCAAATATTGGCTTAGTTTTAAAATGTAATACTAGTTGTGTTTAATTATATTTTTATTTATTTTGTTAAATATTTCCCAATTACATTTTAATGTTGTTTGTTCTGTACTCAGGAGTATTATGGGCCACATGTGGTCCAAACTGCATTTCTTTGATATGTTTGCTGTAGACCATATCTTTTCAATCACATAATTGACCAAAAGATGTAAAAGATACATGAATATACTGCATTTTTTAATTTACTTTTAAAAAGCATTTGATTTTTTAAGAGCTTTAATGCTGCTCTAGAACTAATTGCTACTTTAAATAGGCTCCTTAAGAGACTCTTGCAATAGCCCATCTGAAAAATGATAAAAGGCAGAGAGGCAGAGCCAAAATGGCAGAGTGGTAGGAACTATTACAATGAGTTCTCCATAAAATTTCTTCCAACAGATTTAGAAAATATTCTAGACTGAATCCTGATGGAGAAATCAGAAAAAAAGCCACATCGAGTCATTTGTCCATTTCACCTTGACATAAGGAGACGGAGAGAAGTCTGCAGACCTTAGAGACATGATCAGTCCAGGAATACCCCTCACACGGAACACTTCAGTACCTGTGGAGAGGCTGTGCAACAGGTCAAGAGGAGGTACTAGACCCATATCAGGATACCTCTGGACCCATACAGAGACACCACAGCCAGGTCAGGTGCCAACTAGCAGCTTTGTCACTCACTGACAAGTTCTGGGTCACATATCCAGAAGAGACTGAGAATGGGACCTGCCCAGAAAGAATGTGTTCTTAGGTAAGGAGGTCCTGGGCAGCATGCTAAGAAAGGAAGTTCAGAAGCAGCAGTGTGGCTCTTATTCCCTGACCCCAATCACAGAATGAGACCTCATTTCCAGCATCTTACCCAGCCTGAGAAAAAAAAACATGACTGGAAGGCCAGAACAAATGGGACCCTTCAATTCTGCTACTCTGAACCCACAGAACTGATAGAAACTTTGTCTAGCAGCAATCTACGCATACTTAGATAAGAGTTCAGATCATGAGTTTTAATAACTGAAACTGGAATTGGGGACAGGAAGTGAGCAATCAAATTTTTCCCTAGATGTGACCATTTGGGGAGCATTGATAAGTTTCTTTATCTGTTCTTATTACCTGTGCTGGATTAATAACACTTGGCAAAAAGCAACAAGAGAACCAGCCCAGAACTTCCCTTCAGAAATACAGCACAGCCTATCTCTAACATCAAGTTTAAAGTTAGGAAGTAGGTTGAAAGAATGAGCAAACAGGAAAAGAATCACTCAGTAAAGAGCTATTATAGTGTCAAGAAAGGCCAGGGTACTGACCCAGAAGAAGAGAATGACTTCAAAACATCTACAAGCAAAATCTTGAAAAAAATGGAGCTTTGACAAAAATTCACCTAGAATTCCTGGGGTACATGAAGTGTGTGTGTTTAAAGTTTTTAAATGTTTTTGATGAATAAAATTAGAGTACTTTAAGGGAGAAATTGGAAAAGAAATGAGAACTCTAGAAGGAAGAATTGGACAGGGAGTTTGCAACCTGGAACAGGAGGTATAAAATTTTGCCCAAACAACAGACTCCTTGGAAATTAGAATGGGCCAAATAGAAACCAGTTACTCCATGTGGCAACCAGAAATATTGGAATGAAGTCAAAGGACTTTGTTAAACAAAGATATTTCATAGTTTAAAAAAAAAACTGACCTGGAAGGAAGAAAAATAAAGGAAAAAAAATTAAGAATCCTTGAACTACCTGAATGCTATGGCAAAAAAAAAAAAAAAGAACTTAAACATCCTGCTTCAAGAAATCTTAAAACTACTCAGATCTCTTAAAATCAGAGGGCAAAGTAGAAATAGAAAGAATCCACCAATCACCTCTTGAAAGAAACTGTCCCCCAATACTCCCAAGAACGTGATAGTCAAAACCCAGAGCTTCTATGTCAAAGAAAAAATAATGCAAGCAGCCAGAAAAAGAAAAAGTACTGAGGAACCACAGTCAAGATCACACATGATTGCTATACTATACTGCTATAAAGGAGTTGAGATATCAGCTTATAATCAAGAAGAACCTGGAAAACATTGTGTATTTATAGAGGAGGAAATGTACCTTTAATGAAACAGAGACTTCCAAGCTTTCCTTATAAAAAGACCAGAGCTACACAGAAACTTTGAAGCTGAAACACAAGAATGAAGAGAAATGTAACAAGGTAAACACGAATGAACAATGATTTTAAAGGACTAAACAAAGATAAGCTTCTGTACATTTAGTTTTGGGGAAGCTCTTTCATGATCATTGAGTCCAATTAGACAAAACCTGACTTTGTGATCTTAGAAGAATGGAAAGAGAGGGGAACAAGACGACACTGGGTTGAGGGCAAAGGGAAGTTAGGGAAAATTTTCTCCTAATCAGAGTGCCCAAGTAGATAGACATCTCTATGAATAGGGAGGAGAGAAAGAGGAGCAGCTGACCCTTAAGCCTCACTCATCAGAACTGAGATAGAAGAATATATATACAGTTGTGTATAAAAATACGTTCCGTCCAGTAGGAAATTAGAGGAAGAGTAGATTAAGAGGGGGATAAGTACTAAGCAAAACAAACTCTAAAGATGTACAAAAATATTTCTAGCTCTTTTTGAAAGTCACAAAGAATGGGAATTTGAAGGGAATGCCCATACATTGGGGAATAGAAGAGCAAATTATAGTATATAAATGTGATGGAATACTGTTGTGCTAAACTCGTAGTGTAATGACCAACCTCAATTCCAGAAGACTAATAATTAAACGTGCCTCCTATCTCTTGATGGTGGTGAAGGACTCAGACCATTTTTTTGACATGGCCAATGTAGAAGTGTTGGACTATAATGGTTTGTTTTTCTTCTATTCTTAGTTGGGAGAAGGGAAATGTTGGTGTGTTAAGGAGTGTGAGGGGACAGATTTTGGCTCTTTAAAACAAATACAGGCATTTTTAAAGTTTTTTAAAAGTTATGAAGGCCTGAATTAAAATGGTGATTTTGTGGATAGAGAGAAGTGAAAAGATGCAAGAATTGGTATGGAGGTGAGAAACCATAAGATTTGGTAACTGCAATTTGGGGTGGATGAAAATGAGGCATCCTGGATAACGTTGAGTTAGTGTCTTAACCTGGGAGACTGAGAGAATGGTAGGGCATTAATAATAAAGTAGGTCAGAAGAAGGATAGATAAGGGAAGGGATGGAAATGATGAGTTCCATCGGGTAGATATTAAGTATGAGATGCCAGTAGTTCCAAATTTCCAGCAGAAAGTTGATGATGCTGAATTGACGCTCAGGAGAGACTAAGACTTCACAGAGACAATAAGAAAAGCAAAGTTTGAATTAGAGTGAATACTGACCTAAAAAAAATCTAACGAGAAACTGCAGTGACATTTTTCTCCCTCGGAGCTTCACAGAAAGTCAGCCCATGAGTGACAACAAAGGGGGTCCTTCAAACAAAGCCAGTCTCGGCGTGATCAGAGATAGCCAGAGACACGCAGAGCCTGAAGGTTCTTTGTCCGGAGGTGGTAAGAACAGAGAGCTCTCCTGAGGAGGCCCTCAAGTGTAGCAGTCAGCCTCAGGCAGCAGCCAGCACTGTCACAGCACTCAGATCAGGAAAACAATCTACGCCTAAGGCACTGTGACGCCCCTCATATCTGGCCCTGAACTGCCAGGGAATGCCAGGGAGCATCCCACGTGGATGGTAATGTGGTAATGAGAGTAGGCCTCAGGTGAACCTCACTTTCTTCTGAAACAAAGATTAACACACAAGCTGTATGAAAGTTTATCAGCCTGAACAAAGAAACAAGTGAGGATGAGGGGGAGTGGTATGAATAGTCACAAGCAAATCAGACATACCAGATTCTGTGCACCCCTCCTACAACTTATTCAACATAAAGTCATCTGACTTCTTCTTGAAAACTTCTGATGAAGGGAAAACCATAGCCTGCTAAGGCAATCCATTTCACTGTTCTAATTATCTGGTTTAACATTATGTCAAGTGCACACCTGCCTGTGCACATTTCACCTAGTGTTTCCCTCTGGGGAAAGAAGAATAAATGTCAGTTGTCCATATGACAACCCTTCCTATCACAAGACAGCTATGATATTCCGTTGAGTCTTCTCCAGGGTAAACATTCTCATGTCCTTCGGTCAGTGCTCTAATGGCATGAGCTCAGGTCCCTTCATTGCTATACCTGCTCTCCTCTGAACACTCTTCAACTTATAATGTCCTTAAAATGAGGTTGTGGTATCTTCATGAGAACCAAGCCATGATAAGATACAGCAGGGCTCTCAGGTACTTATTCTTGGAAGCTGTCTTAATGCACACCAAGGTCATATTAGCTTTTTTGTTTACCATCAGCTTCCACTGAACCCCAAATCTTTTTCAGATCAGCTGGTAAAGCCATGTCTCTCCCATCTTGTACTTGTGAAGTTGTTGTTTTTGTATCCAAGCATACATTTATTCCTGTTAAATTTTATCTTACTGGATTCAACCTGTCAAGATCTTTTTAGATCCTAACTGTCAGTCTAGTATGCTTGGATGCTGGCTGTCAGCAAAATAGCTGTTCTTCCCAGCTTTTTGCCATATGCAGATTTAATAAATGTGACGTCTGTAACTTTATCCATATACTTGATTTTTAAAATGTCAATAGAAGGACAAGCCTAGATCCCTGGGGCACTGTACTGCAGACTTCTTTCCAAGTCATCTTCAAGCCATTCATGAGTAGTTGTGAACATTCAGTCTGTTCTGAGTCTGATTATGATATTGTTTAGTTCATGTCATCATATTTTCCACACAAATAACTTGATTTTTGCCAATACTTTGCTAAAAATCTAGAAGACTGTGGCCGCCATATTTCCCTGATCTAACATTCTAGTATCATTGCCAAAAAATGAAGTGAGTGTAGTATAGAAGGACCATCTGTACTTGATAAATTCTGATGGTGAAAATCTAAAATTTTTCTAAGAATCATAATCAAGCTTTCTAGATGGCCTATATCTTCACGGTTCTATTTTCTTCTTTTTTAGGACAGTATTTGGCCTCTGGTCCTACACATTACCTCTCCAGGATACTCCAGATACACACACACACACACACACACACACACACACACACACACACCATTTCTTTCAATACTTTGTAGTCCATCTGGGTGTTTTTATTCTGTCCCCTTCCTTATCTTAGTTGTCAGTTCCTATTAGCACTTCTTTTGTCATTTCCAGCATGTATATCAATCCCTTTTGCAGAAAAAAAGAGAAATCAATTAAGAGTTGAGCAGCTCTTTCTTCATTCATCAGTTATTCTGTTCAATGTGCCAAATATTAATCAAGCTCCTTCCGTGGTCCAGTCACTGGGATAAGCACACTTCATGTTTTTAAAAATCTTCATTTAATTCTTTGCCATATTGATTTGAGTATCTGGTTCCAGGTTCCTTTTTATTACATTCTTGATTCAAGTGGTTGTAATATCTTAAAAAGAAACGTAAGTACAAATGGAAGAAGTACATCTTTGGCTACACTTGATAAGTCATGACACTTGCTTTTTGATCCCATCCACAAATTATACAAAAGTTTTGTTGAAATTTGGCTATTAAAGTTTTAGCTACCCTGATGCCGTTATTATTCTCGAAGACTAAACAGAAAATGATGCATATTTTTCATATTTGTATTAAATTAGTTTAAAATCTATTAAAACTCTGAATTCTGAAGACCCTTAAACCTCACAAGGTATATCTCAGGGGCTGGATTATTTTTCCTCTCCCTTATTTACCCCCCAAAAAACTAGGACAACTCTTTCATCCCATGTAGTAACAGTCATGATTTCATTAAATAGAACTCTGGAAAACCAGGCTTTGATAAAGCCTGTTGGGATTCAAAGGGAGCTACTTTACTGTGCCTTAAACCCAGATTACTCTGACTGTCACTGATTTGTCAATAGTAAGTGTCAACTCAAACCTTACTTGGTCCTTGTTTAGGTTTTGATGGCTCAGAGTAGTGAGTATAAATAGCAATTGTTCCTATTGTGGCCAAAAACCCTGAGGGTCTTCCCTTTCCAGATATATTTTTTTCTTTTTGAGTAGGCAAACTAAGCCATCTTTTGCCTCCTTTCTTACCTAGACCTGAATCACTGAATGGGTGTTGCCTCCAACAAACTGAGACCTGGGGAAGACCTTAGCTTAAAAAGGTCAAGGTCTCCCACTGCATCTGGGACCATCTCTAGTCATCCTGACCTATGTTTTGCCACTGTACTCATATGACTCTGGAAGAGAGAGTGAGGCTGATAACTTTGTACTGCCCTGCCTCACTGAAATGCAATTCACTTGCAAGTCAAGACATCACTCTCCTGATATCATTGATTTGGACAAACAAATAAGTTCTAAAATAATTTCATATTAAGTGTAAAAATGAGAGTTTTGATTGGTAACATTTTTTTAGCAACCCATAGAAGAGAGCCAATATCAAAGAGAAGAGGGTAGTAAATGGTGTCAAATGCTGCAAGATGGTCAAGAAGGATGAGAGGAGCAGCTATAGGATTTGGTCATTAAAAGGTTAAGAGATTGATGTTAACTTTGAAGAGAGTACTTTGAGTTGATTTCTAAGTGAAGGATGATGAAGAGGTTGAGGACCTAGGAGACTGGAAGGAGAGTGATGCTGTATAAAAATCAGAGTGAATTTTGGGGAAAAGATAATACAGTGAGAGTTGCAGTGTTGTTCACAACTCATCTGTATCCACTCATCTTGTGCAACTTACTGTGACCTACTGGAAATTAAAAGGCAGATTGGGCATGGCTCTTACTATCTCTTACATGGCTCCAGGGTAGTAAGGCCATCTTTCCTGGTATCTGCCACAGCAGTAATGTGATCTGGGTTGAGAGGGATGGAGTTGAGGGTCATAGTCTAGATACACTGCATGGTAGTTTGGTGTTGGGAGTAGAATGGAGAGGATTGGTTTCACCAATGCATATCTTTTTCCACCTGGCTCTTCTCCTGGACTTCATCATCCTCTCCAGAAATCCACCTTCTACAAGATCACCTCAACTTTGAAACTATTAACTCCTCCCTGCTCCTAGGGCTGCTCTATCCTTTTTGGACTGGGTAGTAGATGGTCATCTGGAAATCCAGATCCTCCATTTAAGGAGGGAAGGAAGGGATGGGGGTCCAGATGCCCATCTTCGCTTCTCTCTCTTCCCCTGCCCCTTTTTTCAGCTTCTTTTTATGCATTGTTTCCCTGTTCCATTGTGAGCTCCTTGAGGGCAGAGACCGTCTTTTTCCTTTGTATCCCCAGACAGTGCTCGGGACATAATAGGTGATTAATAAGTGTTTATTAACTATTATGTAGATATTGGAGTGGGTTTCTAGTCATGGTCATGACATCCCTGATGTTTATGATTTAGAAACCTACTGATATTCAATAATCATTAGAACCAAACTTGTAAATAATCTTAATTGTTATGACAAAAAAAGCTTATCTTATTTTCCAAATATTTCCCATTTCAACTTTATACGTAGACACAAATAGCATTGTTCAACCTACCCTAATTTTACTTGTGTTTTCTCTAATATGTTTTTTTCTACTTTATTAATTAGCAATGACTCACATTTTCAGAGCGTATATAGAGTATATATTTTGGTCAGTTAACTTGTCATGAGAAATTGTTTCCACATGTTTGCATAAATTAATAAAATCACAGAAGTGAAACTGAAAGGAACCTTAGAGCTCATCTAGCCCAGCCCCTTCATTTTACAGGTGAGGAAATTGGGCCTTAGAGGTTAAATGAAATGCTTGAGTTGATGTAGTCAGTAGCATAAAAGGTGAAATTTTAACCTAGGCTTTATGACAGTGATGTTTCTACTGTGCTGAATTTTACTTACATTTGCATAAAATCTGGTATGTATACAGAGTGGTCCTTGGAGGAGAATGAAAAATGAGAAAATAGGCAACTGTTCAAAAGCATATTAAAATGTTAATTGTCTTTCATCAGTGTTACAATAAGTATTTAAAGTGGTTTGAATTTCTAAGAAATGCAGTAGAAAAATTTGTACTTTAAGTTCAATTTAAGAAGCCTTGAAGTTTAAAAAATTTTAATCATTCTAGATTCAGATGATTCTCAGATTACTCATGATAATAGAGCTGATAACTGGCATATATTAAGGAAGTGTTGTCATGGAGGGGACCTCACAGGTCTACTTTTGTACATGAGTAAAACTGATTTAGATTCAGAAGATTACTGGCAAGGACAAGGAGGAAATTCTAAATTATTGAAAATTCTAAATTTCAAATTACTGGTGTTTTATTGTTCTGTGTAGGTAAAATTATATATATAGGTTTGTTCCCTTGAAGGATAAATAGAATTTTCATCCTAATTACTAAGAAAGTATTGCCAACCAGAGGGTCCAGTAGACCTTATTTTAGTGCAAAAGTAAAACTCATTTATAGTTGGTGGATTCGTTATTTTTCTGTAAATTGATGCTGCAAAAGTTCTTTAAAACTTCATTAAAGTAGATTAAAGTTTCCCTCATGTAGTCTTGTACACATTATTTATGCAAATAAACCTCTCGTGCATAAACTTCATGTCCAAATATAATAAAACTAAATGTCAGCTGAACCCTCATGGACATAACGTGACAAGTTCTGAGTTAGCAGACATTGATATGCTCATGTTTTACTATATTTTCAGAGTCGTTGTGAACACAGTTTGTTTTATCTAGCGTGACTGGGTTTTTTTCTTTATGCAACATATAAAGTAATAAACAATTCTTGAGTAGACTCCATAGCTTGTTATATACAGAAAGGGCATTATCAGGAGTGGGACTTGTGGCCTCAAGGCTACGTGTGGCCCTCTAGGTTCTCCAATATGACCCTTTGACTGAATCCAAAACTTCATAGAACAAATCCCCTTAATAAAAGGGTAGCACTTGAGGATCTAGAGGGTCTGATTCTAGTCCAGGCTCTTTTTGTAGAAAAGTAAACTAAATTCTAAATAGTTATATGACTTATCTAAGATTGCACAGCTGTTACAGTTAGTGAAATCTAGGTCTCTTGAACCCAAATCCAGTTATTTTTCCACTATATCATTATAGTTATTTACAGTTGTTTGTATGTAGTCAAGAAAATAAATCTTGTAAAAATAGTAGCGCTGATGCAGGAAATAATAGAATGTGGAAAGCACTAGTTCTTTTTAAAACTTAAAATCCGTTTTGCAGACAGAATTTTAATAGAATCATTTTTATAATAAGTTTTAAAATTATATCCTTTTTCCCCCACAAAAAAAATGTAAAAGGGACCAGACTTCCTTGGAAGAGGGAGAAATTCCTTGGTTGCAATACCATGAAGAAATTGAAAGTAGTAGTGATGAGGAAAATGACCCTGCCAGCCATTTTGTACACCCAGGATTTTTCATGCTGGATGGGAACAATAACCTGGAGGATGACTCCAGTATGAGCGAAGACTTAGATGTGGAATGGAGGTATGTATTACAGTATTATGTGGTATAATGTGGTTGGTTATTCATTGGGTAGAAGGTGTTAATAATTTTAAATTATCAAGGTTAACTTCTGAGAGCTAGTTATGTTTTCCAGCTTCCTATCTATTGAAAAGTGTTTGAGAATCTGTGATGGATAGACAACCTGAGTTGCTACCTTGTTGTCCTGAAGATATTTTTATAGGGGGTAGGAAGATTTCAAATTTGGTGGGTAGGTCAACTCTCCATAAATATCAGTACCAGTGAGGGCAGAGATCCATCTAAACCTAGCGCTGTTTGTGGCACACCGAAGGCTTTCAAGCAGCCCGCAAAAAATATAAAGGAAAACATCCTCTCTATTTCCTTGGCATGCCCTCAGGCCACAGATCGTCCAGGGCTGATCTAAATGCTGTAATACTGACAAAGTTAGAGACAGTGATCAGAATATTTAATAGACTGTCTTTTCTCCTAACATTCACTGACCGCAAGTAAATCACTGATCCCTTCTTCACCAACTAAAAAACGAGGGTGATGCTACTTTATCTGGTGCTTTGAAAAAAATTCTATGCATTTACAAATTAGAATATATTTCAGAAAAGTAGACATACATAAATGCTTATGTTACTACTCATTTAGCTACAATTGCTAAGCAAATGTAACATCTTTTGCATGTAAAATTAGAGCTCTGTATTCCTTTGTAAAAATGTAGTTTATTTCTCATTTCGTTAAAAGAATTTTGCTCCCTGAAAAAGCAAGCTTTTTATTGCCTTCTTCCAGCTACAGAAATAAAGTATTTGAAGGGAGGAGAACGGCTTATATTTTCATATAACTTGAAATTTGGAGATTTCTTACTTTTAACTTTGTTCTAATTCGTCCTTGTATTTATTGGCCTTTTGGTAGTATCTTCCTAGTTCCTAAATCCCGAATAATATCATAAACACCTTCCATATATTTTCTAAAATGGAAAAATAGTTTCTTGACAAGGCATTTGGTTTTCTGAGTCACTGTTTCAGACCAAGATTTCTGTGAGTTAGGAATCTCATCAGTGAATCAAGCAATAGCTTGAGTATTATACATTATTTACTTGACACCTGTTGATTTGAAGTTGATGAATGATGTTAAACCCTTGCTCTACCGGTATTGTCAAAGGAAAGGTTATATTGTTTTAAATATTCTCTGATTAAGTAAAATCTCCTACCTTTAATTACTGTGTAAAAAATAAAAAGAAACACTGGCATATTTGTCATCGTTGTTAGAGAAGGCTTTCCTAGTCAAAGATTCCTTCTCTTCTTTTTCTTTTCTTTCTTGGATGCAACAGAAACTTACTTGAGCATTGAAAGAGAACATCATCACATAAATAAAATGTAATTTAGATTTTCTTTTCATTTTTTTTTTTTTACTCATACTAGGCTTCTTAGCTAAAAATGTCAGCTTCTGTTAGAAAAGACTGAATTCATTTCAGAGGAATTATTTTTTAAAGTAAGTGAGCTTCATTTTAATTTTTTAGAAATAGTTTTGAAATTTATTTTTGTTATTTTTAACTTAAGCACCCACAAACATTAACACCTTCATATAAAAAGAGCAAAACAATAAGATTATATATGAAATTATGACTCTATTATCTACAGATTGATTTTGCGGGGGCAGGTGGGGAGGTGGGAAGCACATGATTAGCACTGGAAGGCCAAGAGATTGTAAGTGATTTCCCCAGGGTGACACAGCTAGTGAGTGGCCAAAGCATGATTCAAACCCAGATCTTCCCAATTCCAAGTCTAGTTTCCAATTCATCATGGTGGCGTATTAGTTCCAAGATTCCAAAGATTTGCTTATTCTGAATCTTGTTCTGTTCTCTTTTATTTTTTCTAATGCTTCATTGACATTTTTCTTTATTTACTTTTTGGGAAGATAATAGGGACATCACTATCAATACTTTGCCCTTCTCTCCACCAGTATTTCCTCTACAAAAATAGAAAAATTTTTTATAGCAATTAAGCCCGGGTCAGCAAAGCCGATTCAGATATTGGCAGTGTCTGAAAGTGCCCGTCCTGTTCTTCACCTCTGGTCTAGAGCCTCTCCGTCAAGAGTTGAGAAGCGTGTTTATCATCAGTCCTGTGGGGTAATGATTAGTTATTGCTTTGGTCACAGTGTTTCACTTAAGCATCTGTTTACACAGTTGTAGCCATTCCCATGTCTTCACTTTATTCTGCATCTTTTCATAAAACTCCCAGGTTTCTTGGAATGCATCTCCTTCCTCATTTCTTACAATGCAGTCATATTCCCTTCCCACATTTTTTAACATTCTCTTTGAGATTCATGATCTTCTGGTCCTGCAGTTGAATTGCGTTCTTCTAATTCCGTAAAAAGTCACCCTTTGGAAGTTTGGTATGGCACCTAATAAATAAATAAATCTAGGTAGTATTGGCATTTGTGTTGTGTTGATATGGTCAGACTATGAACAGTTACTGTTTCTCTAGTTATTTAGATCCATATTTCTGCAAAGAGTGTTTTAAATTATATTTATAGAGTTTATGAGTATGTTTGGTAGATAATCTCCTAGATTTTTAATATATTCTACAAGTTTTAAGTTGTCTATTCCCTCAATTTTCTTTTCTTATTGCTATAACTAATATTTCTCTCTTTTTTTCAGATACTTTTAACAGTTTACTTTGGTTAGTTTCTAAAGTATGAATTGCTTTTTAAAATGAATTGATGAATTGAAGGGATTTATACTATTAAATAGAATTTGTCTTGAAGTACAGAGAAACTTGATTCAAGAAAGAAAAAAATAACTTGCTTTCTTTGGCCCCTCTCCTGTGTAGCCTTTGGACTCTCCATTGATTTTCAAAGTCCTTCTTATCTGGGACAGTTGTATTGAGGAAGGGGTCCTTAGAATTCATCTTAGGTGCCATCTTCATAGGGAGGTCTTCCTTGATTTCTCTCCACATGAAACTCTTTTCTTGTGTAGCTAACATTTCTTGAACTATATCAAGCAACTGTTCTGATAATGAATATCCTTCCTTTACTCTTGATCTTACTTGAAAGACCTCTAGCATTTCTCTATTAGAGATTATTCTTGTTCTCAGTTATAAATAGTTTATATACTGTTGAACTTAATTGTTCTTTGAATGTTTGATAGAATTCACTTGTAAGCCCATCTGGTCCAAGAGATTTTCATTCCAGGAATTCCATTATGGCTTTTCTCTCCTTTATAAAATTTTCTCCTCTTAGTGGTAATTTCTGCAAAGTTTTGTGTTATCCTAACTGTGATTCCTTGAACTATCTTTTTGGCAGCTATCAGTTATTTTTTCTTTGACCTGGAAATTCTGGATTTGGGCTATGACATTCCAAGGAGTTTTCATTTGAGATTTCTTTCTGGAATTTTGCTTTCTGAACCTTACAAGTCAGTGAGTCGGTTTTCCAATACAATTTCTCAGAATAAGGTATGTAGGGTTTTTGTCTGGTCATGACTTTCAGGATTCCAATGATTGGTTATTTTTTTTAATAGGAGTTATCTTGCATGTTCTTTTTTTTAACTATATTTTTGGTTTTGTTCAGTTTTTCTTATCCTAGTTTTTCCTCCAGAGCAGTTGTTTCACTTATAATTCCAGTTTTCATTTCTTCCAGTATGTTTGTAGTCTTTGTGATGGAGCCCTTTTTTTTTTTTTTTTTGACTCTATAGCATTCTCCATAATGGAGTTACTCTTTTATTCTAGTTTTACCCCAAATAATACTTTTTCTTAGTGTTTGGTTATCTTCTGTTTACTCGTATCTTTTCTGTTTACTCGTATCATCTAATAACTTGGAATTTTATGCCAGGTCTCTCTCCACTGCCTCCCACATTCTTGAATGGCATCATCAGGTCCTGTTTAATTCTGACTTCAATTTCTTGAGCTTCTGCTGCTTGCCTCTATTTTCACTAGTGTGCCCATAGTTAGAGTACAGGCAGCCTTCAATGCCCTCAGTAAGAACTCTGTCAAATGCCAGTCCCAGAGCAATTCTAATTCAGAGCAATGCTACATATAGGCTTGTTACCCTCTCAGTGTGCCCATCATCAGAATACTGATCTGGGTTTCCATCTTCTTTGGGACATCCCCTGCTGACACACAGCTAAGGACTTCTGATCTATTCATGTGAACTCTTACTGGTTTCTTTACTGGTATCAGTTTTCTAGGGTTCATAGTTTCTTGCTATCTCTGTACAGTCTTGGCTAGGTGAAGTAGTCTGGGAAGTTATAAGCTGGCCCAGGTTGGAAATGAGCATGACTGGCTTGGAGAGGTACTTGGAGAGGTAACTTATCAGAGGAAGAAGGCTGTAGGAGTAGGGGCTTTGTCAGTGTAATAAGAATGCCACTTCGGTGGAAGTGGAGAAGTTGTCCAAGGAATCTGGACTAGTCCAGGTTTAATGAATTAACAATAAACTCATTGAATGTAACTTCCTTTTCGTGTTGTCCATGGTAGTCCTCAAACAGGCTTCATGTCGCTGCTAGAGTTCTTCAGGCTTTTATATTTAAACAAGGAAAGGAAGTCAGCTACCAGAGTCTTAGTTCCTCAAACCAATCAAACCTGGAAAAGTTTCAGTGCATTTTAAGAAAATGATCTAGCCCATTCCATGTAACAGGAGTCCCTGATAGCTATTTCTTCTCCATTTTCCTTATTCACACCACCATATTCCTTTTCATCAAAGTTGGAGTTTGCTTTGGCAATCCTTCTCTTGATCTTAATCCCCTTTTCCCTTCTCCATCTCATACCTGTTTTCTAGCTGAGTTAAATATACACCAAGCTCTTTTTGTCTGTGTGGGTGTTCAGCTTTCTTTTTTCTTGCTCAATTGAAAGTGATATTTATGTGAAGCCCTCCATTTCTTAAGATCCTCTAAACCTCACACAGCTGATGATTCCTAAATAATCTGTGCTTAATATATTTCTGAGGGCAGTTGTTTTTTATCGAATGTACTTTTACTTTGCATTTTTTCTTTCTTTGATTTTCTTCTAATATTTCTTACTGTCTTACGGAGATGGGCATATTCTGTATAGTTCATTCTATTTTTTCTTGAGTAAGTTGTAGTCCTGTATTGAGTTGCTAAGTCTCCATCCAATTTTTTTCTCCTCTAGGGCTCTAATATGTTTTCTTTTAAATAATTCAGTATTTTATTTTTTCTCAACTATATATAAAAGCATTTCTAGCACTTTTTTTTCAAATTTTAAGTTTCAAATTTTCTCCCTTTTCTCATTCCCATTGAGAAGGCAAGCAGTTTGACGTGTTATATATGTAAAACACATTTCCATGTAAGTCATCTCATGTAATTTTCAATTCTTTCTCCTAGAACTCACTTATATCACTTTTGTAGTCTTTACTTTTTTCTGAAATTCTTTGGTTATAGCATTACCATGAGTTTGTGTGCCTAGAGCACCTAATCCATATTTCTCTGTCATTAGTGTCCTCTTTTGTTTTCTTATTTTTCCAGTCTTACTGAATTGACTCTCGTAGCTGACTTCCTTTCCTTTCCTTTCCTTGTTTACTCTGTCCACTCTGGGAGAAATTTTGGGAACTGTGGAGCTTTGCTACGGTATCTTTCAGACACTAAGTGCTGTGTTCTTTAAAAACCTCAGAAGTAGCTCTGACCAGTCACCTGCACACTTTTAGCTCCCAAACCAAGGTTTACAGACTCTTGAAACTAATTCAGGATCAGAATAACTCAACTTGCAGATTCCAGGTTTACTGGCTCACCTTTGGTCTATGTATCCCTCTTTATTTCCTAGTACACAGCTGTAGGCTCTAGGTTTCTTTGACTTAACCCTGGTCCACATGTTGGAGTGCTACTGTGTACTATTACCAGTCTAGACTTTTCTGACTAGACCTTTTCTGTAGTACCTGCTGACTTCTAGTCTAGTTTTTCTTTGGAATTCTTAATTATTGTTTCACATGGTGCTCTTTTCATCCTTGCTGAAGTAGCTTTATGAGATCTGGGCTGCTTCTCTCTCAGTGACTTCACTATCTTAACCCAAAGTCCTTGAGATGATAGCTCTCTCTGCTAGTGACATGTAATATGTTCTAGTTTAATTTATTTTCACAAGCAGTGAATCTTCACCGGGGAAAGCATCTGGGGGATAGAGGAGGGCAGAATATATACACTAGTAAATTCAGTTATCTTCAAATTGTAGTATAGCTTTCCTTCTTAAAGAGAAAGCTCCAGTAAATTATTTGTAATGAGTATTACATTTGTTTTAAAAGTCATTATGTCCTATTACTTATTTAAGGACGTTACTACCTTATTGTAGCAAA
>CM053772.1:136327747-136344083 GCA_028658325.1 Potorous gilbertii
TGGTTCATTCATCATCACTTAGCTTGGAAGTAATTTACATCAACTCATTGTTCTAAACTATCATCATTCTGTATTTTTATCCTACTTTTAAAATAAATGCCCATCTTCCTAGTGATTTTCCTCCAGGCTCCTAGTACACAGATCTAATAAACAGGTCTAGATGCTGCTGCTACCTGTATCTCCTCCAGAAATTATAAAATAATAATTGAATATTTTGGATTAATAGAAAATTTGAGTATATTTAAGCAAGAATGCAATGAATTCTGACATTTGAATAACAGTCAAGATTTGATTGGTTGTGGCCAATAACCTGTCAAAATAAGGAGAAAGACATTTTTTAGAATATTGCCCATTTGTAGCATGGTTTTGTCATATTGTCCTTTCCATACCAATTTGCCAGTATTTCTGTTTTATTTTAGTTTCTGTTTTCTATGGTGTTTGACAATTCTTTTTTAATAATACAAATATTTTTTTTAAAAACCACAATTTTTAAGTTATGATGTGTAACTATGAATGTTTCTGGCAGTGATAGACACATTTTACTTACAGCCTTCCATGACTATTTCATTTTATACTGTAATGATAATACATAATGAAAGCAAAAAACTACAGTAATTATCGTGTCTTATGAATGGCAAAACAGTATTGTTTTAGTAGGGTCATTTACTGACATAAGATAAGGGTAAAAAATTTTAGAAGTTCAATTAGGATTAATGCTATGGTATAAGCAGATGATTCATTTATTATTATGCCTATTGATGTGACCATGCTTCAAAATGAAATAGAGTGTGGATTTCAGTTTACCAGAGCTAACTTTTAGATTTTTTTTATTGAAGTGGTTTAGTTACTAAAGTTGACTGCCCAATACACTTGATTGATTCAGCTAATTAGGTATGGACAGAACAGACATTGTTTTTGATAACTTTTACTGTATTAAAGGGACCATATCTGATACTGTGGACATGAAGTTAGAGGAAAGTTTGTACTGATATTGTAGCCCCAAAAAAGTGCTCCATTGAATTTCCTGCAGTGCAATAGAATGCTCCAAATCAGGGAGATCCTCTACAAAATTCAGTCTGCATCAAGAATGTGTTTATTAGATCTGTGTACTAGGAGCCTGGAGGAAAATCACTAGGAAGATGGGCATTTATTTTAAAAGTAGGATAAAAATACAGAATGATGATAGTTTAGAACAATGAGTTGATGTAAATTACTTCCAAGCTAAGTGATGATGAATGAACCAGCATTTAAAAGAAGGTACTAACTTAAAGGGATGGGAAGAATTTTTTTTTAAAGCTCTATGTAATTGAACTCTATGACGTGAAAGTAAGGGAAGGGAATTGTGACATCCTCAGCAGCTATAGAGAAGTTCTAAGGAGAGGTGGTTTTGAGAGAAAAGATGAATTTCATTTTGAGCATGTTGATTTTGAGACGCCTTCAAGACATCTGATTTGAACTGTACGGTAGACAATTCAGGTATGGGGCTGGAGCTCAGAAGAGAGACTAGAAATGGATATAAAGGCTTGGTAGTCATCCCTATAGACATTATAATTGAACCCATGGAAGCTAATAAGACCACTAGTGTAGAGAGAAAAGGTAAGAATGTGCAGGGTAGCTTAGGATAACCTACAGTCAGTGAGAATGATCTCGATGAAGATCCAGTAAGGGAGACTCAGGAAGAGGAGAGAAAAGATACTTACAAGAATCAAGAGAAAACAATGTCAGGAAAACCCAGAAAGAAGATATATCTATGATGATGATTTTAGTATCAGTATAAATCCCTAACCTCATTTCTCTGCATACACATGCAATGAAACTTTAATATGAAATAGTCTTTGGTATTTCATACTGCAGACCTTGTATTTTAAATGTCTTAAGGACTCTTCTAATACACTTGATAATTTTGAAGTTCCTTGGATAGGGTCCAGAATAGAACCAGAATAGACTTGCTTCCTATACCAAGGAATCTCCAGCAATTTAGTGTACAAAACTAACAATATTTCCAGCTAGCAAATTATTTTATTTTGAAATTTTCAATCCTAATAATATGAAAAGGTATCATTCAGTCAGCAGGTATTTATTTATCATCCACTATGTGCTAGACACTAGCTATGTGCTAGAAGTCAGAGATAAGAATATAATGAATGAAATAATTCCAACTTGCAAGACATTTACCTAATGAGAGATACAAGTATGCATGTAAATATGTGTGGGAAAAATATAAAGAGAATATGTGAAAATAAAAAGTCAGCAAATACAGGGTACTCTGCGAGAGGGCACTAGCAGTTGAGAAAGATCCGGAAAGGCTTTATGTAGAAGGTGATGCCTAAGCTGCATCTTAAATGAAGAGGGTTTCTGTGATTCAGAAGAGACCAGACAGAGTAATGGTATGGAGGTGAGAAATGGTGTTATATGTGAGGAAAAAAGAAAAGATCAATTAGGCTGAATCACAGAGGGTAGAAGTATAAGTAATGCATAATAAAGGTGTAAAAACAGGTTGGGGCAAGATTGTGCAAAGCTAAACAGAGGAGTATATATTTGATCCTAGAGGTAGTAGTGAGCAACTGGAACATCGAGAGTTAGGGGAGTTAAATGGTAAGAGCTGTGCTTCCTTCAGGCAAGTCACTCCGGCATCATTGTGGAAGATAGGCTGAAGTAGAGAAAAACTTGCGGCAAGTGATACTGTTTAGAAGGCTGTTGAAATAATCTAGGTGAGAAGCCTGAACCAAGGCAGTTACTGTGTGATTGGAGAAAAGGGAGTGGATGCAAAGAAACAGTGTGTCACTAGAAATGACACGACTTGGTAACTGACTGATGGCCCTAGGCAGAGAGGATTAAGTCCAGAAGCAAACAGCAGCAGTGTTACTCTAACCCTGGGAGCAGAACAGGGTTTCACTTCAGGCTGCTAGCCCAATCTGAAGGCAGGATTCTCAGCCCAGAGTGGAACGTGAAATTCTGTACCTCAAAACCAACAAAACTTCCTAGCTGTCTGCAAGCGACTGCGTCAAGCAAGTGTCTGCTATTGCTCAGCCCCAAACCCAGATCCCAAATGTAACAGAGATGAGATCACGGGTAAACAGTTAGACTTTGGCCTGGTTTGTACCCCATTTGGGAGCTTTGAAAGCTTGCAGGTCTTCTGCCTGTGCTGTCTTTGAGAAGCTGGAATAATACTTAATACCTCAAGAAAGCAGTAAGAGGACCAACTCAGACCTTCTGTAGGTGGGGAACCTGTGGCCTCAGGGCTCTGATTCCTAAAGCTTGACCCTAATATTGTGAAGCGCCCCAAGTCAAGAAGTAAGCTGGAAGAATAAACAAACGCAAAGGAACCCCACTATAAAAACAACTGTTATGGTGATGGAAGTACTCAGGACACAAACCCAGAAAAAGGGAATAACTCCAAAAAATCAACAAGCAAAGCCTCTAAGAAAAACAGTTTGGACACAAATTCAACTAGAAGTAAGAGTAACAAGTTTAAGATAAATGTTTTTATAAATGAAATCAGAAAAGAAATTAGAGCTCTAGAGGAACAAATTGGAAAAGGAATTAATAGCTTTAACCAAGAGGTACAGCACCTTTCCAAAGCAACAAATGTAATGAAAATTGGAATGGATCAAATCAAAGCCAAAGACTCACAGGATAATAAGAAAAATTAAAGTAAAAAAACTTGGAAAAGTAGAAGAAAACACAGAATGTCTCCTGCAAAAACAATTCACCTGGAAAATACATCAAGGAGAAAAAACATCAGAACCACTGGACTGCCTGAACCATGACCAAAAAAATTAGAAAGAATCTACTGATTACCTCCCGGGCAGCGGGTAGGGGAAGGGTGGAGAGAGAACAAACTCCAGGAGCATCATCGCCAAGATCGAGAAATTCTAGGTCAAAGGGAAAATACGAGAAGCAGCCAGAAGGAGAGAGTTAAGTACCAAGGACTCACAGTCAGGATCACACCAGAGTTAGCAACCATCACTGTGAACAAGTGGATACTTTGTAATAGATTCCAGAAGGCCAAGGAATATTACTCAGTAAAATGAGTGTAATACTGCAGGGGGGAATATGGATCTTTAATGAAATAGAGAATATCCAAACATTCCTGATGAAAAAACTAGAGCTGTATAGAAATTTTGACATTTGAACACAGGAGTAAAGGGAAACACAAAAAGGTAAACATGAGTTAACAATAATAAAGGGTAAACAAACAAGGATAAGTTGCTTCAAATATGAGGAGATGATAACTCTTTTAAGCTCTTTCATCATAATTAAACAAGACCTGGAGTGGTGTTTTGAGAGAAGAATGGAGGGGGAGGGGAAGGAAAGGAAATGAAAAGTAAGGGGAAATTATCTCACATAATCAAGGTGCACAGATAAAATGAGTAGAAGCATCTGATACTTGAAATTCATTCATCTGGAGTTATTTTGCCCAATTGTATACCAATAAATTTAACAATTTAAATGAAATGGAAGAATATTTACAAAAATATAAATTGCCTAAATTAGCAGAAGAGGAAATAGAATAAATAGACCTATTTTAGAACAAGAAATTTAATGGGCCATAAATGGTCTTCTTAAGAAAAAAGCACCAGGACTAGGTGGATTTACAAGTGAATTCTATCAAACATTTAAAGATCAGCTAATTCCAATATTAAATAATTTGGAATAATAGGCAAAGAAGAAATCCTACCAAACTCTTTTTATGAAATAAATGTGAAACTGATACCTGAAACAGGAAGAGTAAAACTAGAGAAAGAAAATTATAAACCAATTTTGTTAATGAATATGGATGCAAAAATCCTAAATAAAATGCCAGCTAAAAGATTACAGCAATATATCACAAAAATTTTACATTATGAGTAAGTGGGATTTATGCCTGGAATGCAGGGGTGGCTTACCATAAGGAAAACTATTAACATAATTGATTGTCACTAATAAAAGTAAAAATTATACAATTATACCAATAGGTGTAGAAAAGGCATTTGATAAAGTACAATACTCATTTCTATTAAAAACACTTGAAAGTATTGGGATAAATGGATTTTTCCTTAAATTGACAAAAAGCATTTATCTAACACCATCAACAAGCTGTGTTTATAAGGGGATTAAACTAGAAGCCTTCCCACCATGATTAGGTGTGAAACAAGGGTATCCACTGTCACCAATACTATTCAATATTGTGTGGGAAATTCTAGCAGTAAGAGATGAAAAAGAAATAGAATCAAAATGGGGAATGAGGTAATGGTTATCTCTTTTTGCAGACAATATAACGGTCTATTTGGAAAATCCAAAAGACTCAACAAAAAGTTAGTTGAAACAATTAGTAATCCAGAGTAGCTGGATATAAAGTAAATCCACACATCTTCAGCATTCCTACATATCATGAACAAAACCATGCAAGAAGAAAGAGTAAAAGATACCCTATTTAAAATGACTCTAAACAGTATAAATACCTGAGAGTACACCTGCCAAAACAAACCCAGAAAGTATGTAAATAAAATTATAAAAAACTTTTTACAGAAATAAAATTAGATTTAAATAATTGGAGACATATTAATTATTCATGGATAGGCTGAACCAGTATAGTAAAAATGACAGTTTTACCTAAACTAATTTGTATATTCAATGCCGTACCAATTAAATTGCCAAAATTATTTTACTGAATTAGAAAAAAATAGTAAAACTCCTTTGAAAGAACAAAAAAGTCAAGAATATCAAGATCTTAAACTGTATTGTAAGGAAGCACTTATCTGAACTATCAGTACTAAAAAATAGAAAGGTAGATCAGTGAAACAGAGTCGACATGCAATTTACAGCAGCAAAGAATTATAATAATCTTGTGTTTGACAAGTGAAAGACTATTTTAAGATAAGAATACATTATTTGGTAAAAATTGTTGGGAAAACTGGAAAACAATATGGCAAAAAATGGACATAGACCAATATCTTATACCATTTATTAAGATAAGGTCAAAATAGATACATGACCTAAATATAAAGAGAGCTATTACAGTATTACAAGAAAATCAGAAGAACATGGAACTTATTACTTATCAGACTTATGGATAGATGAGCAGTTTATGCATAAATAAGAGACAGCAAAGTTAGATATAAAATGGATAATTTTGATTACATTAAATTAAAAAAGGATAGTACAAATAAAATAAATGTAGCCAAGCTGAGAAGGAAAACAGAAAATTAGGGGGTGGGAGGAGAGAGATTTTATAGACAGTTTCTCAGATAAAGGTCTCATATGTCAAATATGTAAAGAACTTTGTCCAATCTGTGCTAATACAAATCATTCCCCAATTGATAAATGGCCAAAGGAAATGAACAGACAGTGTTTCAACGAAGAAATCAAAAGACTTTGTCATCATATTAAAAAATCCTCCAAATCATTATGGATTAGAGAAGTGCACGTTAAAACAAACTTGAGGTAACAATTTACACTCTCAGATTGGCTAAAAGTATTGTTTGAGGGGAAAGTGGGGCCCTCATTTATTGGTGAGGGAATCATGAACTAACCAGTTCAACCATTTTGGAGAGCAAATTGAAATTATTCCCAAAGAGTTACTCAGCTACCTATACCCTTTGATCCAGAAATACCACTACTAAGTCAGTTTCCAAAGATGATTATGAGAAAAGGAAACAAACCTGTATGTGCTAAAGTTTTTATAGTAGCTCTCTTTGTGGTGGCAAAGAACTGGAAATTGCAAGGATGCTCATCAGTTGGGGAACGACTGAAGAAGTTGTGGTATATGATTGTAATGGAATACTACTATCCTATAAGAAATGATGAGCTAGCACAAAATAGTGGAGAGAGAAATGTGCAAAACCAAAAGGACTTCGTATACAGCAGTAGCAATATTGTGTTAAGGAGGACTTTGAGTGAACAAGGCATGTTGACTATTATAAATACCCAAATTACTTAAAAGGACATTTGAAGAAAGATGCTATCTACATCCAGAGAAAGAAGTAGTAAACAGAAGTATGTATAGAATAATTTTACAGATGTGTGCCTATTTGTATCTAACGGTAGCCATCTCTGAGGCAGAAGAGAGGAAAAAAGGGCTGAATCTTAGGAGGTGCCCATAAATGGGGGAATGACCAAACAAGTTAGGGTATATAAATGGAATGGAATATTATTGTACTGCACAAAATGATTAAGGTGATGATTTCAGAGAAACCTGAGAAGATTGTTTGAACTGATTCAGAATGAAGTCAACGGAATCAGGAGAGCCATTTTTACAATGACAACAATATAGTAAAGGGACAAACAACTTTGAAAGAATTAGAAACATGAATTAAAATAATCATTAACCACAATTCCCAAGAACTAATGAAGAAACATATCACCCACTTCTGGATAGAGAGGTAAAGGACCCCAATTGCAGGATATTTGGTGGGGAACATGTCCAATGTGGAATACACCCCCCCCCCCCGCCACACACACACACATACACATCTATGTTTGGTTATGACGGGGTGAAGTTCTCAGCTAAGAGAAAGGCAGGAAGGGGAGATATGGGAGGTTTGAGAGAAGAGATGGTCACAAACTTGTTAGAATGTAAAGTCCTTAGGAGTAAAGATTGTTTCAATTTTTTGTATTTGTATCCCTAACAACTAAGACAATACCTGCTTCTCATTAGAGCCATGTAATAAATGTTTGTTGATTGAGTAAAATATTTTTATTTATAAAGGTATTCTCAGTGCCTAGCACAGTGCCTGGTACATAGTAAGTGCTTGATAAATGCTTGTTGATTGATCATTCTGTTTCTTGGCATTGGCGTATCTTTTTGATAAGACAAAATTAAGTCTAGTACAAATATACAATGTTTAGTCATCTAGCTGAATATTGGTGTGCAAAATCTTTATGTCTTATAGAGAGATAAAAATTAAATTGTGCTGTTTTGGGAGCTGCTGTGATACAACTTACTATTTGGGCAGGGCTTTAGATTATGATAATCTTATTACAGAAAAACAAGCAAGTTATTTTTTCATTTCATGGTATATTACATCTCCTTCTAGAACATAGACGCAATTAGCATCCTTATTGCCTAATTTCTCAGCCCAAAGTAGGCCAAAGAGTTGAACAACAAAGATTAATCTCCCCACCTGTACTCCCAGTAGCAAAAACTAAGGTGAAAACACAGTAGGAAACAGTTGGCAGAAATTAGGTCATTGCATTGATAATTTCCCACAAATTCCTTTTGTATTTTTGACTCTCATAGCTTATGTGAGTATGATTTTAAATGTTTCAAATAAAAACTCAGTAATGTGTTATATTTTCCCAGAACAAAATTATTTCCCAAATCATGTTGTATGTCTTTCCAGGCTCCTGGATGAATTTGGTGATGGTTTAGGAGTTGCCCAAGCAATTTCTTATGTGGATCCTCAGTTCCTTACCTACATGGCATTAGAAGAGCGATTAGCCCAAGCTATGGAGGTATGTTGTTAACTTCTTTTATGCAGGATACAGAATGGGAAAATGGGCATTCTCATGTTGTATTTAACCTCCTATGCTGTATAACTCAATGAATAATTATAAATATTCTTAGCATATCTTAACAAGGTAAAATAAAAGAATCAGTGATTGATTGTCATCCAGCATCCACATACAAATTACCCTAGGAATACTGTTATTTTCTCTAAAAGGGTTAGAAACATTCTTATTATGGCATTTTTAGAACCCACACATTATATATGTGAGAAGCAGAAGTAGTAAATAAAGACCTGACCTACAAGTTAGAAGTTTCTAGGTTCAAGTGCCATCCTTGACATTGTGCTGGATGTAGCCCAAGGGCATAAGCAACTCTCTGAGACTGGAAGCTGCAGAGAAAGCTGCTTTGGGAGAAAGAATTTCCTCTATCATTGAACTCAGAGTTCTAGTACCTGTCCCACTGTGTTTCTGTGAGTGAGGTACAGAAGTATATCTGCGTGTATGAGAGACAGCCTGTGCTATAACTGGTCTTGAAGTCAAATTTAGGTCTAAATCTAAGTGACCTCATGTAAGGGGTTTGGAGCTCTTGGGTTATCAGTGATATGTTGTAAGAAGTTTGGAGCTCTCAGGTTATCAGGGTCATGGTGTCCTCAGGAGATACCTCTTGGGACATCATGTCCTTGATAACCTGAGAACTCCAAACCCCTTACAACCTCAGCCAGTTTACTTGACCTCTCTGATTCTCCTTTTATCTGTAAGTTTAAAGGCTTCTTCTAAGGACCTTTTAACTCTAAATCTGTAATCCTTTGTTTATATGTATATGCCTGTGTATGGGTACATGACTGTGTTTGTAGATGCATCCATGTGATGACATGTAACTGCATTTGAATACATTTGTATAGATGTGTCTTTATATTTGTGCATGAGGGCAGTGTTTGTCAGTACATATGTGTGATGTGTTCACGGGTCAGGGCATTGTAGGTGTGTATTATT
The DNA here is from genome assembly GCA_028658325.1 of Potorous gilbertii. Classification (NCBI taxonomy): domain Eukaryota; kingdom Metazoa; phylum Chordata; class Mammalia; order Diprotodontia; family Potoroidae; genus Potorous; species Potorous gilbertii. The sequence continues at coordinate 136,337,171 of CM053772.1, forward strand.
TTATACATGTGCATTGCATGGGTGTGCTCGTTTGTATTCCAGTGCATGTAGTTACATTAGTGTGCTTATGTCTTTGCAGGTAGGTATGTACTTATTTGCATGTGCACATTCAAATGTGTATGTCCATGTCTTAATTTTCACTGTGCATAAGTGTTAATGTGTATTGCTTATTTTGCATTGCATTGTGTGTATCTGCCTGGTGTCCCAAAAGTCTTAGGGCAGTTTTGGGCTTTAATAGAATGTTTAAATTTTCTAATAGACCACTGAACTTTTAATAGCTTAAAACTGCCCTGAGACTTTTGGGACACCTTGTATATTAAAAACAAAATGTAGGCATGATAGAAGTTAGATGTATATATACACATGGTATGTAGGGATGAGTATGTGCATATATATAATAATATGTGTATCATGTACAAATACACATATATACATATTTAACACAATATATGTGTGAACTATCCCTTATAATATATTGGTTTGTTGAATTATTGAGTCACTTTTTCATTTCTCATAGTGGTTAGTCCAAACCTCTTCACCCACTGATGGAGTTCTCAATCTAATTCTACCCCTCTAATTCTCAACAAATTATCTCACTTCCTTTTTTAGTGAGAAGAGATGAAGTTTTCTCTCTCATACCTCAAAATTAATGTATCTTTACTTTTCCTCCTGATACAGAGAAAAATTGTCTTTCAGCCCTTCCATCTGAACCCTTGGTCCTATCCCTTCTTTCCATCAGTCATTTCTTCTCTCCCTCTCTTTTCTCATACTATTCCTTTCCATGCCCATGTCTGTAGGCAGAAGAAAAAGAGCCAGTATGTCATCACTATCATTAAAAACAAAACTTTTCCTCTACTCTGCTATCAACGTAAACCACTCTTTCCTTTCTTTCATTGCCACATTTTTAGAATAAGTAGCCACACAAGGTTCTTCATCACACTTTGAAAAAAATTTCTAGATGCTTTTTAAAAAATATTACATGCCACTTTGTTACCCCTCATACCTCCCTTGGCAAAGAAGTATAATTAAGCAAAGCAAAACAACACATTAACCATATCTGGCAATATTTACCTCATTTTGTAGTACCTATAGTCCACCACTTCTTTACCAAAGGAAGGAATGCATAAGGCATCAGCTTTCTAAAATTAAAGAGTGATCCATTGATCAGAGTTCGGATGTTGGCAGCTAGGTAGCTCAATGGATAGAGCACTGAATTTGGGACTAGAAGAATCCAAGTCAGAATTCTTCACCCGACACTAATTGAGTGATCCTTCACAAGTCATCTCTGTCACTCTCATTTTCTTCAGCCGTATATTGAGAATGGTAATAGCATCTATTTCACGTGGTTGTTGTAAGAGTCAAATGAGATAGTGTATGTGAAATGCATTGTAAAGCCTACAGCACATTTAGATGAAGGTTACATCTTGTTATCATCAGTGTTTGTCAGTTAAACTGCTGCTTCTCTGAGTCAGTTTAGAGAAGTCTTCCCAAGTTTCCCTGAATTCTTCCTGTGTATTTTTTTTATGACAAGATCTCATTACATTTATGTATGATAGTTTGTTCAGCCATTTCCTAATCCTTGGGCATTTGCTTTGTTTCTAGTTCTTTGCTACCCAAAAATTGTTATTATAAATATTTTTGTATAGTTAGAACCTTTCTCTCTGTCACTGTCATCTTTCAAGCATATATCCAATAGGGATATCCCTTAAGTAAAAGGATATTTATAATTTAATGGCATTTCTCTTATAATTCCACATTGTTTTTCGGAACAGTTGATACAGTTTACAAATCCACTAACAATACATGAGTATACCCATCTTCCCATAACTCTGCAGGCATTGACCATTTTTCCCTTACCAATTTAATGCCACCCATTTACTTTCCCACAATCTAACTTATGTCGCAGCTCCACTGAAACTGACCTTTCAAAGGTGATCTAATCACCAAATCAACATCGTTGTTGTCTTTTCAGTATTTGACACAGTTGACAATTCCATCGTTGAATACTCTCTTATTTCATCATTTGTCTTTTGTTTGAATAGATACCACATATTATTTTAGAATCAAAAACAGCATTACAGTTTGCTAATATCTAACCAACAAGTGTGTTATTTAAATGTGATCTTTTTTCATTTCCCTTTTCTCCTAGTTTAAAACAACAAATAATACTTAATTTTATCTGCATATAGTTAAGATCTTTCTTTGGTTGAACTTTGGTAAAGGTAGTCTTAGAGTAGAGGAAAATAATCACTTAGAGCCCTGTATAGGGCTCTATGTAGAGCGTTCACCCGGCTCCTGGTTCTTTGTATTCCCACCTATGCTGTACAATTTTGTTATGTGCATATGGAGCAAGCCTCTCGTTGTCCCCCAAGCTGCACTCTAGATTTTCTTTGTCATGCCCAGAACCCTCTTCTTCCTGGAAGCTCACTCCAGTCTTGGCACTCACAGATTGGAAGTACTTTCCTCTCCTGTGACCCTTCCCCTCTGATTGGATGGTGACTCTCAGAACCTCCATTTAAGGAGGACTCCTTCCTCTCCAGACTTTCTCTACCACTCCCCAGGGCCAAGAACCTTTTCCCTTCTATCCCCTCCCTGCCTACTCCCTGCCCCCAACCTTTACATTTTCCTTTTTGTGTTATCTTCATTAGAATGTGAGCCCCCTGAAGGTAGGAACTGTTTTTATTTCTATTTGTATTACCAGCACTTAGCAAGGTGCCTGGTACATAGCAAGCACTAAATAATGCTTATTGACAACTGAAATGGGTGAGCAGCATGAAATAACAACATTGATGGAAATTTTTATTTGAAAGTTTCCTAAGAATAGACAACCCGGTCAAGTTTAGTAAAATCTCATTATTTTTGCATCATTTATGAAAGACCCAAGTTTGAGTCCCAGCCTCCAATACATATTTGTTGTGTTATGCTGGACAAATCTGCATGAGCTGAGAAGCTCTCTGATACTAGTTGTATGACTGTGGGCAAGTCACTTAACTTCTGCCTCTGTTTCCTCATCTGTAAAGTAGGGATGATGATAACCATCTCAGCAGGTCGTTGTCAGGATCAAATCAGTTAAAAATGTAAAACACTTTGCAAAACTTAAAATGCGGTGGTGATGTAGGTTAAATTGTTTCCTTGGTTCTACCCACTTGACTCTGCCAGTTCAGACAAGTCCTCCCAGGATGCTCTAGAACTGGCTCTTTTATAACTTTGTATTGTAATAAATTTCCATTACATTCATATAGCATCGGATGTTCAGTTGGTGACTTCCCTCTCCCTTTTTTTTCTTTTCTATAACAGAAAAAGCCACTATAAACCTTTTTGTACTTAGGGGTCTTTCCTTCTTCATTTGATCTCTTTGAGGTGTAGGCCCAACAGTGAGATCTCTGAGTTTGCAGGGTGGTCATAGTTTGATAACTTTGGGGCATGGCTCGAAACTAATTGCTGGACCGTTTCACCACAGCTATGAATGGACCTATTGTCTGGAAACCCTTCCAGTTTTTTCCATCTTTGCCAATCTGATTGGGTTAAGGTGGAACCTCAGAGTTATTTTAATGTGTGATTTGGAGCATCTCTCCATATTATTTATGGACAACTTTGATATCTCCTCATTATTAGATGCTTTGCCTCTAAACAAGTATGCTCCTTATTCCTCCCCTCTACTTTCCCACCCTTAGTGCTTTCCCTCCTTAGTACTTAATACATGCTTTGAAGTTAATCATACTTAATCTTTAAAGCAAAGCTGTGATTTGCATTTGATGTTTAAACGTCAGATTCACACATCATTCAAGTTCAACATATTCTTTTAAATGTTTAGGAAACAATTGCCTTCCATTCATTTGAGCTAAAATTTAAATATGGTAAATAGCTTTCATATAATTGAACATAAAAAGCTCTTAATAATGTGTACTTTAAGTAACAAAGTATAAAATATTGCCAGTAGAAGGTTTTGTTATTTCTTTTGTTACCAACCACATAAAAAGAACTTCTATTCAGAGTTTGAAACACTCATGGAAAGTCCAATGACAGTAACTTTTCAAATCTAGTTACAGAAATTGGTCTTGTACATTATATAGATTATTCTGAGCTCTCATTTTCTTTCTTTATTTCTTTCTAAAGCTAAAATTCTCCCACCAAATAAGTTAGCACCTTTTCAAGCAAGTTTCTGTGTGACTTTAAATTTCCCTGGTGGTTTTGAAGTAGATCAGTATTAGCCCTTTTATTTGTTAACTCAATTTCTTTTCCCAAGACCTTTTCAATTTTTTTTTCATTCTTTTTCTAATTCCCATTTAGGAATGCTTAGATGTGATTCTTTGCTTCATGGAATTCAAATCCCTCATCAAAGTGGAAACCCTTGTTTTAATGCCAGAAATATTCATCTCTCTCAACAGTTTTATGTTCTATTTAAAGCTGGCCTTTTTTAGCCACATATTTCTCTTCTCAAATTTACCTTTTCCTGAAATTTTCTAAATGTAAGCAGCAGGCGTGTTCTGAGTGTAATGTAGTTTATCTTCTGTTTCATAATATATTCTTTCCCAAGGCTAATTCTTCTCCTACTTTATTTTTATTATTTTCTCTTTATTCTTCATGTACCTGCCTCAGGTTTTTGTGAGGATCAGAGAAGAGATTGTATGCAGAGTGCTTTGCCCAATTTCAATTCCTATAAATGTCTGCTGTAATTTTTATAAATGACTCCTGCTTTCATATTCATAAGGTGTGGTAGGAAGATAGCTGAGATTGTTTTTTGAGGTAAGAATCAAACATGCCAAGGTATTTTCTTGTTTCTTCATTTTTACCTGAATTGATTCCAGGAGTCATCCACAAAAGGAATCATCCACATTTTAGCGACTTTAGTTGAAGGTTTTTGTGAATATTTGGACAGCATTGCTATAGCAAGTACCAAAGATAATGTACAACCAATATATGCTTACCTCATTAAGAAAGTGAAAACAGTTCAGAACAGGGGTAGTGGCTATGGAGGAGAAAAGATGAGAAAGAACGAAGAAAAATAAATATTTTTTTAAAATATCTTTCAAGATTCTATTGTGACATATAGATAACGAACTACTCAGGCGTATTCACAATTCCAGGTATGCCTTTCTTTGAAATATGCCAGAAAAGGTTAACTTGACTAACTTGCATTTTGCTTTTTTAATCAAAAATATCCCAGTTCACACAAAAGTAATTTTGTTGCATTAATTACTAAAAGTAATTTATTTCACTAATAGTAAGAAAGTGTTCTAAATAATAACCTTTTATCATATATTTAGTTTTAATAATCCTTAAATATATACAACCATTTGTTTTTTTTAAAGTACTTCTCTTTTAAAAATGAAAAAACAGCTGATTTCCAATGCTGTGTAGAACAGTAGATAAAATTCTCATTCAAGTTATATTTGCCACACATTTATATTTGAAAAACAAATCAGCTGAGTTCTATAATTTGGATATCCTCTTGTCTCACAATCACTCATTTCTTTGAAAAAATAGAGGAGGGGAAAGGTATTTTCTTGTCAGCCACATTGGTAAGGTTTGTTTATTTCACAATGACTTAGTCCTGTATTCCTAAAATATATGTTAAGTTATGGCAAAAACTGGCTAAATTTTAAGGAATATTTCCTGAATCGTAATTATTCTTTAAGGGATGATCTTGGCTAGTCCAATTCAGTTGAAGGAGCATTTATTAAGCATCTATTAAGTGCTAAGCATGGAGGAGGTGAGGCACTACAAGGAAAAAACTGCCTTCAAGAATCTTGCATTTTATCAATGGAGAAACTACATATATTTTGTTAAAGTAAATAAAAAGTATGTAAAAACTAATTATAAAGTAATTTTTAAGGGTTAACACTTTCAGAGAGAGGATATCAAAAAAGGTCTCATGAAAGGGATGGATGGCACTTGAGCTGAGCCTTGAATGAAACTAGAGATTCCAAGAGACCAAGGGAAACAGAATTATTTTGTAGAAGGAAAATGAAGGAAAAACATGTAGAACAATCTTACTTTAATAAATAAGGAAGCAAAAGAATAGAGCCAACTTTTCTCATCATAATTAAATGCCAAGAACTATGAGAATTGTGCCTATTAATTGAAGGCAGAAATGGATTTTTTGTTGTTTATTAATATTTTAAATGTAAGATGAATGCATTAACGTCTGTCTTTAGTAATATTAACAACTAACATCCATATAGAATTTTTTGATCAATAAAGCTCATTACACTTGATGTCACTTGATCCTCGTAACATCCCCATAGATATTGTAGGTATTTCTGTTCTGGGTTTTATAGATGAGGAAAATGAGGCATCAAAAAGTGAAATGACTTAACTAGGGTCATAAAGCTAATCAGAAACATAACTGATATTCAAATCCACATCTTCTGTGTTCCCCCTACTTTTATACTGGCTCCAGTAGAAGAGATAAATAAAAATCCAAATTGCAAATTACTCATTAGAAATGAGAAAATTTAATTTTTTTGGTTAATTTTTAGTATATCCCAGGCTCTTACTCATCCATCAGAATTCATTACATTTGAGTTAAAGTAATTTGGACCATTTATTAAAAGTTGATCCGCTTAGCTTTTTTGGCCAAAAACTTTTTTTTTTATTTTAATGAAGGAATAAGGTGGGGTTTTTCCCCAATATCTTACAAGTTGAGGAGTTTAATTTTATACGTACATACATACACACACATACACATAATACATTTCAATATTACGAACTTCACTTTTTTTAGATCTAAAGAAAAGTACATGTTGTTTAAAAAAAATTTTAAGATTGACCTCTAAAAGAGTAACCTTCAGTGTTGCTAAAAACTTTTGTATTTTATTTGCATGACTTTTTTTTAATATAAATTTATTTATTTAACTTTTTACATTCATTTTCACAAGATTTTGGGTTCCAAAATTTTCTCCCCATTTGT
>CM053772.1:136344583-136387404 GCA_028658325.1 Potorous gilbertii
CTAACTTGATTTTCAAAATCCTTTTTGAGCTCTTCCATGGCCTGAGCCCATTGGATATCTATTTCTGATGTTTGGGATACAGAGGCCTTGACTCCTATGTCTTTACCTGATGGTAAGCATTGGTCTTCTTTGTCAGAGAGGAATGGCGCAATCATCTGTTCCCCAAGGAAATAACCTTCTATGGTCTTATTTTTTTTTCCCTTTTCTGGGCATTTTCCCAGCCAGTTACTTGACTTCTGAGAGTCTTCTACACCCCCTCCGAGGTCTGCCCAGCTAGTGCTTGGGGTCTGGGATTCAAATGCTGCTTCTCAGCCTCAGGGCTTTCAGTGGCTGGCCTGCCTGCTATTCAGGGTAAGATTAAATCAGGTTCTCAGGTAGGGGCAGGGCTGCCTCCCAGGCTCAGTTCCCTGAGGGGGTTTATGCAGAGACCTTTTGTAATGGAGCTGCTGCCTCTGCCGCTGCCTCCTGAGGGGGCCTGCGTCCTGGAGATACCCCGCTCCCCTCTTAGCCCATCCAGACGTCTCTTTCACTGACCTGTGCGTCTGTGGGTGGAGGGACCTTCGAGGCTGCAGGAGATTCCGTCCCCGAAGCCTGCTCGGATCTGCTTGCTCCTCTCAGTGCCGCGGGACTGGGGCAGGGCAGGGCTCCACAGGGCAGGGGAGGGCTCAACTCCCGTCGGGTGCGTGATGGACCTTAGGGGTCGGTTTTTCAGGGCTCTCTGGAACGGAAATCTCCTTCACTGTGTTGCTGTGTGACTTCCATTGTTCCAGAATTTGTTGGGAGTTCTTTTTAGAGGAAATCCATGGGCTGTGGGTTCGGAGCTAGCATAGGTGAGTCTTTCTACTCCGCCATCTTGGCTCTGCCCTGAATTTTTTTAACAGACATGATTTTATTTGTGTAAGGAACTCCTAATGAAGAAATTATTTCAAATAGTGTAGATCAACAACTTTTTGAAGATTGTCATCTTTCAAAGTTCATATGCCTTGTTCGGCATATGTTTGAAACATGATCTCATGAGCAGATTTCTACATGTTCTGCTAGGCTGCCATTTTATTTGTAACATAGTCTGGGCTAAATACTGTTTGTGCTTCAAGAATAATCATGGTCAAATTTTATATTTCTGTTTCCTCAGCATTGCTCACACTTCCCCTCCCTCCATCCTTTGTTCCCTTTGTTACCACACTTGTATACGTATAGACCTTCATTATTACCCACTTGGAGTATTTGTTACAGTTATCTTCTAATACAGCATTCTGCCTCTGCTTCCTCTACTTCCAATATCTACCTTCACATAATTGGGAAACTAAAATTCTTTCAAGGATTTCTTATTTTCTTCTGAGTAAAATTTGATCCCTTTTGCCCATTATTCAAGGCCTACTCGATGTGGTTCCACCCTTCTTTTCTACCTTTATTTCCTAATCTCTTGCATTCAAATTTATCCCCTTATATCTGCAATGCAACCTTACTCCTACCTGCCCATTGAATTCCTTTTCATCTTTTAAAGTCCACTTACTTCAGGAACACACCCATGGTTCTCCCCTCCCTCAAAGTTGGTCATAACTTTTATCTTCAAAGCCATTTGTTTCTGTCATATGTACTTAGTGTGAATTAGTTATATAACAAGGTGGTAGTCTCCTACTGGACTGAGCTAAGTGAGGGGAGGGATGGTGTTTTAACTAAAGGCTGTATCTCAGCAGCATCTACCAAAGTGCTCCATATCTAATGTTTAATAAATATTTGTTGAATTAATAAAAATTGACCAAGTCTTCTAACTAAAACTGTCCATAAGCCAGAGGTCTAACCCTGCTGAGAGCTCTGCAGTAAAGTACCTGAGGTGCTTCCTCATTCCATCATATTCTTCTTTTCCCTTTACTCAAGGGTTTCAGCTGCCCACCCTTCCTTCTGTCCCTCCATATTTTATAGTCCTTGCTGATATTTCCTAAGATCTAAGAAGGACAGTGGAAAGGGGGAGCAGTGCTTCCATAGGACTGCCATTCCCAGGCCAAGTTCTATTTCCATTAAAAGTCTAAAATACTTTAGGAGGGAGGGTCACTGACAAGGCAAGTAACACTTTTTTGACTAAGGTTTTATCTTTTGAAGAAGAGGTAAGTTAAGCTGGTCTGTCATATTGTGATTAAACTCTAGATCGTTACCATGGGACAGATGATTTGTTTGAAGTTGTTTTTGAGTAAACCACAATGACTTTTTCTCTCTCAGACTGCTCTGGCCCATTTAGAGTCTCTTGCAGTTGATGTCGATCAGGCTCATCCACCTGCCAGCAAAGAAAGCATTGACTGTCTTCCACAGACCATTGTTACAGAAGATCACACTGGTAGGAAAAGAGTGACCCAGGAAATATTAAAGTGATTCATTCACTGTATGCTAATGTACATAATCAGTCTGCATGTAAAATGGAACTTCAGACATCAGAAGCCTTTGTTGCATTTTACGTAGCACCTGTATATCATGAAAGATCGTTTGATGATGTGACATGGCCTACTGGGACAGATATTCCTCCTTCAATGGAGATTGTTTGTTAAATGCAGGCTTGTGTGCAAGTCCCAGTAGAGTATAGATTTTTGAGATCTGATTAATTCATAATTGATCAAGGTTTTGTTCTGAGTACGAATCATTAAGCAATGATTTTCATTTTCCATTTTATTTAAGTTATATGTTATGAACATGTAGTTATAAACTAAACACTCTGTTTTTTCAGCTGTTGGTCAGGAACAGTGCTGTGCTATCTGCTGCAGTGAATATATTAAGGATGAAATAATAACAGAGTTACCATGTAGCCATTTCTTTCATAAACCCTGTGTAACTCTTTGGCTGCAGAAGGTAAGTTTTTATTTGACTTTTACAGGTGTTTATATAGTTTTTTTTCCTAGAAACTAACACTGAGGGAATAGTTCTAAATATTTTTTAAATTTTACCTTTCTTTACTGAGAAAATATAGACAAGCAATCATAAGCCCTGTCTTCTCCCTTACTTCAGAATACCCCATTCTCTTTTACTTCACTTTCTCCAACTCTAATTGTCATTTACATTTTCAACCCCATCTCCCTTCTCCTTTAGAAGATTTACCTCCTTTAATCATTTGTTTTTTCTCTCATTTTCAATATCTCTTTATCCCTGCATTCTTCCATACAATGTACCCATGTCCAGGTCTCCTGCATTCTAAAAACAGCCTTCACTTGACTCTACCATACCCTCAAGCAGTCATCCTTTTATTTTACCCTTTCCCTTTCATAACCAGTCTCAGGAAATTCATATACTGGCATTGCTTCATCATTTCCCATCTCCCTCTCTGCAGTCTCTTGCAATGTGGCTTTTGATATCACTGCTCAGCAGAAAGTTCTCTGTCCCACTTTAGTAGTGATTTCTTGCCTACCAAAATCCAAATCATACTTTTACTTTACCTGGCTGCAGATTTTGGCACTATCGGTGACCCCTCCACCCAGAAGCTCACTTTCCCCTTCACGTCTACAATAGTGATTTCTCTAGGTTCTCCTCTTACCTGTCTGGCTTGATTATCCTCAGCTTCTAGCCCACAAGGTGCAGGAATTTCATAAAACTCTGTTTGGGGTCCTTTTCCAAGCTTAACATGGTGGCCATTTAATAAGTGCTTCTTCTCTTCCCTTCCCCCACCTCCTTAGTTCCTTTTTCAGTTCCCATAGATTTAATTGTCATCTCTGTGCAAACTCCCATAAGGACATAGATCTATCCAAATCTCTTTCCTGAACTAGAGGGAAATGTTCTACCTTTCCTACAGACTTGTGGACATCTCCTGCCCAATGGTCCCGTGAGGATCTCAAACTCACCCTGTCCAAAACAACACATTTTCCCCTCAGACCTTCCCGTTTCTGTTTTCAGCACCATTCCATTTTCCAGTCATCCAGGTACCAATTTTGGAATTCCACCTTGACTCCTCATTTTCCTTCTCCCCCAACCCTTCTATAGTCAGTTGCCAGGTTTTGTCAGTTTTGTTTTTATACATCCCTTACAGTTTTCCCTTTCTCTTCACTGATCTAACCTCTACCTACCCTAATTCAGGTCTCCTCACCTCTCTGCTGGATTAGTGTAATAACCTAGTCACTGTTTTCCTTCCTTCTAGTGTCTTTAATACATCTCCTACATGGACCTGACCATTCCATTCTCCCTCTGAAATTTCCCATGACCCTTTATTGCCTCGGGGATCAAATACAAAATCCTCAACTTGATGTTTAAAGGCCTTCACAATCAGCCCCCATCTGCCTTTTGAGTCTTTATTTCAAATTGTTGCCCCTCACACACTATGATCAGTTTAAACTGACTTGCTCGCTGTTCACTAGACAACACCCATCTGCTTCTCTGTCTCTGCACAGGTAGACAGATCCCTGTGTTGGAAATAAACTTCTTCACTTCCACCTCCTTCAGAGCGTAGCTAAGGTGTCACCCCGTAAATGAGTCTTTTTCTGACAGTCCCCAGTCGTTATCCCTCTCTCTTTTTCCCTCTTGAAATTACCATAAGTTACTTTGTATATATTTAATCTTTACTGTTTTTATACATGTTGTATCCTGCCCACCACCCCTTGATGAAAAGGACAGTTTGATTTTCATCATTTAACCCCCAGCACTTGGATTTCTTATTTTTTGGGAGTCTGTTTTTGTTTGTTACTAGAAATACATACCCACATAACAACTATAGATTGATCATTTTAAACCATTTTACTACATGGTAGCACTGACAACATGTAACATAGAAGACAACTAGATTGCAGTTCTGGAAATTCACAATCAATTTTTAGTCACAATCTCAAAAATAATTTTTAAAAATCTTTTTTAAAATGTATTTGATCTAGTATGATTATAAATATCTCAGATAATGGGGCTTTAAATAGTCACTTAAAGTATATTAAAGTAGTATTGGAGTATTTCAGTATATCCCTTTTCTCCAGTCCCTTGGAAATATTGTATGTACATTGGAGAACATCGGGATTTGGGGAAAATTTCTTCTACATTAAGATTTGCACACTTTTCATAAATATTTGATCAACTTGATTTCCAAGAGTGTAAGATGACCCCTTTGTCTAGGCTAAGTTTTCTCCCTTTTTTTGCATCATTGTTTTACTTCTTTATATGTTATTTGTGAGCATTTAAATTTAAATGTTATTAGGCTGTCTAATTTATCCCTTGTTCCATTTTATGAGGGAAAAAAGTCTAAGTTATTTTCAAAGTAAATGTAATACCATCTTACAGCCTAATCATGTCCTTAAATCTGATTACCAAAGTTACTTAAGAGTTATCTATTCAAGCTGATTTTCCAGGTACTATACCAAAAATTCCCAAAAGTATGGCAGGTGGATCACAGCATTTATATTCTTGACCTTAACGGTTGGAGAATTAATGGAGAATTAATGAAATTACTTACATAACTAAATTAATGTTTTTATTTATTCCTTCCTTGCTTATTTTAAAAATGTAGTCTTTGTAATATTAATACCTTTTATATTATCCCCATTTAGAATGTCTGCACTATTATATACAGCATTTGACTTTGCCCTTTTGACCATTTAGTTTTCTAGCTGACTATTACATGCCACATTTGTTGTTTCCACTTTGTTTTATTTTTATTTTTTTTTAATTTTCAGTAATGTTTTTAGTCTTTTGGTTTTTCCTGCTATAAAAAGATACAATAAACACCAACTAGGACTCCTGCTCTCTGGGTCAGTGGTATTTGTTTGTATCCTATGTCTTTCTTCAATAGAACCTGTAAGAGCTGCCTTCTTTTTAAGATAGAGGAAAATAAATAAACTATGATTAAAATGTTTTTAACCATTTTTCCTCCATCTTGATCTTTTGAGCAATGAAGACTGTGATGATGTCTTTTGTCTTTCTCCCTAAAGGAAAGAATTCTTCATTTTCATCTTTACTGTACTAGAATCTTTAATGAAATAAAGCAAGAGAAATTTGGAAAAGCTTCATTCTTGGAACGTTGTCCTAAAATTTCACAAAATCTGTCATGATTTACGTATGTTCTCTTTTACATGGCAGTATTGTCATCTAGCTTTCAATTACCACAGTTTTGTCTCAAATATTATCTGTAGTACCAGGGATTTTCATCATCCTTGTTCTTCCTTAGATCCTTATAATTTCATGTTTGTGCCTGTTAAGGGATTAGGACTAAGCAGGAAAGAACATGTAACTACATAGAAAGAAAAATTACAAATAACATTACATTTATGTGATATGTGTATGTAAGTGTCATGTACATATGCAGTATGCATGTATTATGTACTAGAACACACAGCCTGTAGTGTCCTCGCTGAGACAAGCTCATAACACACCTTTCACACAAGGATCCCGGCAGCTCCTTGCCTACCAGAAGATGGCTTTGTCATGGAGAGACGTCTCTCTCTCTCCAGGAGCTCTTCTCACTAGGACAGCCCTGTTGGGAGAGTTGGCTTAGCAAGGGGACAGATAGATACACGTGGAACCCTGCAAGGCTGTTCTTTCTCCTTGCCCATCCTCTGCTTTTCTTGGTCTGTTTAGAAAGCAGCCACCTCTTCCAGTCCTAAACTGTGACCTGTGAACTCTGAATTGAACTTGGCATTAAAAGGAGACTCTTGGTATAGTAACAAGAATGAGCTAGATCCCTTGGCCTGTGGCTTTTGTGGAACATGCTTAGTCTCTTAAGTGGGTTTTTGATTTCCCTGATGTTTGTATTACATTTTGAATTATCTATATAAGGTTCCATTTAACCTGGGCCTCCCATGCTGGGGTTTTTCGAGTGTTTTTTATTTTTATAAAGTTATTTCACTGATTTTTAGTGGGGTTAGATTTAAGATGTTTTTATTTTCCAAAACAAATCAAAGTACTTTTCTTTGACAGTCTTACTGTGTCCTTACTGTCTGTTAATTAACTATTTTTCTTTTCTCCTTCAGTCAGGAACATGCCCTGTTTGCCGTCACGTGCTTGCCCCCATCCTTCCTGAAGCGACTGCTGCCACTTCTTTCCTGTCTGATCATGATTCCCTGCCTTCAGTTCACACTGCTACAGGATCTCAGTAAAATTTAGCATTTGAAATGAGTCCGTCAGACTAAACTTGTAATTAATTCCAATGTGAAAATAAGTATATACAAATGTACATTAAATATTATATATAATATATTGTTGTTTAGAAAGGAAGCATTAAACTTTCTAAACCATATTTAGGTTTGCAATAAAAACTAATATTTTCAAACTGAAAGTTGAAACTAATTGAACCAGTTTTCTTAAGTTGAATATGTTACTATTAATTGCAATTAAAATAAGCACCAGTTAAATCAATCTAAAACAATTAGCATTTATGTGACACGTTATAGGTTTGCTTTCTTGCAACTGCAGTGCAATTAAAGCTTATTAAAGTTATGCTTATAATCTGTTTTACACAATATAATGAGTTTCTTGGACTTGTCAAAAATAGTGCCACTAAGTGACTTTGTAATTGATCTCTCATATTTGCATCAAATGTGAAGACTTTCTGTGGTCACAGCAGTAATAAAGCTTTGGTTTCACTGGAAATAAAATGCATAATAAAACACTTGTGTTTTTCATCATTTCTTTTCCTTACATTGAGGGAAGTTTTGGTTGCTTAGAAGTGGATAATGGAGCATATTCAGCGTTGTCTGCCCTTTTCTGACTCTAAGAATGTATTACCATCGACAATATTAGGGTGTCTTAAAATTAAAATTGAAAGATAAACATTTTGTTCCACCCATGAGAAAGAATACAAAGTCTCTTCTATTACTCTGAACAGCAAGGCAGAAAACAGTTCTGTGTGGAGTAATTAATGTGGTAAAGTTTGTTTATTAGAATTATTAACTGACTCATCTAGTTCAACCTCCCTATTCCCATTTATAATGTCTGTGCTGTTATGTTCAGTGTTTGGCTTTGTTCTTTTGACAACTTGTATAGGTTCCTGGCTAACTCTGACATGCCATCTTTGTTGTTTTCTCTGTCCTAGAGTCAGAAACTGAGGCACAGGGACATAATAACTTGCCCGTGGTAACACCATTAGTAATATAAGATCTTACTTACAGAGCTAGAGCTTGGAAGAACAGCAGGAATTATCTAGTCTAAGCCCCTCCTTTTGCAGATGAGAAAAACCAAAGCTTGAGCAGGTACATGACTTAGCCAAGGTCATACAAGTAGTAATAGTCAAAATTGAGATTTGAACTCCTCTCCTCTAACTCAGGAGCTCTTAACAAACTATGATGCTATCACCGCCCTCTAGTTCATCACTGTTGTTATTACTCACTTAATTTTTATCAGAAACAATTCCCATTTTGCAGATGAGCAAACTGAGGCTGGGAAAGGTTAAACAGTTTTCTCTCAGTCGCGCAGCTAGTAAGTATCAGATCCAAGGCTCAAGCTGAGTCTTTGGATTCTAAGGGAGAAAACTACAAAGTTAATTTCCAAACACCTTTTTCTGCTACATCACAAGTTGAGGCAAACTTGTGGGAGATCATATGCTTTTAACATAAAATGAAGTAGAAGTGAATTCTTTCTTAACCTCTTTTTCCAAATTTTTTCTGTCATAGTTGTAACAAAAGAAAAAAGTAAGTGGGATTTTTAGCTCCTTTAATTACAGCCTTTAGGTGGCTATCTAGTTCACCTTTATACACTACATTCTTATTATATTTTTCTGTCTCCTCCTTTATTTTCTGTCACTTCTTTCTTTTCTTCCAAGACAAACAACCAAATACAGAGGCAGGTTCCTTTAATGAAAAAAAAAGTCTAAATGAAAGTGGTTCACCTGAATGATAGAAGCTAGAAAAAATCTAAATGCCCACCATCACACTGAAAGGCAGCCTGGTGCAAAGGAATTGACCTTCAAACCAAGAAGAGCTAGGTTCAGGTCCTACTGTTGAAACATACTGGCTGTTTAACCCCGGGCAAGTCACTTATTTTCTCAATTCCCTAGGCAACTCTGAGACTGATTTGCTGAAAGGATGTCAAAGTACATTGGTAAAGAATTTTTTTTTTATCTGAGAATTCCCTGTATCAGTAAAATCATAGGATATTTCCCTACCCTGGCATTATAGTACACATTTGTGTTCCTAAGGGATGTATTTAAAAGCAAGCCAGGAACCCATTGGCTTTTTATGTTGCCTAAGATCTGGACCTAGGATTGAAACATCCACTAACTCCAAAGTGGCCCTGAGTGCTATGTGAGGGATAGAGCTGTGTCTCCACAAAGAGCAGTTCTCACCTAGAAAGCCCTCCTTTCAACCCTTTTGCATGACCTTTCTTCAACACCCAGCTGAACTACTCTGTGAGTCTTTTCCTAGGTAAGCCAAACTGGGCAGACTTCCCTTCTCTACATTCCAGTTTGGGCATTTGACCTTGAATTGTGACATTTCAAGCACTGCAAGATTCTATGTATTTTATCCCCAGCTTGCAAGTTCATTGAGGTCAGAATCATATGTAATATATTTTTGCGTCCTTCATGATAGCCAAGACAATATTAGAGAAACAGTAGTGGCTGATACATATTTCTTGAATGAATGAATGAATGAGCAAGGACATCTAATTTATTTCCCCTACTTCAAGTAGAGCTATATAGCCCACGGATTACTTACTTTAGTTATGTCTTCTACTCTTAAAACTTTTCAGGGCAGAAGATTTCACTTTTTTCTCTGTACGTTTGTCACTGTTTAACAGATGCCTGGGCATATTGAGAGTCATAAGTAACTCTAGTAAGGCAACCTCGAATGGACTGGTTCATTCAATAATTAAGAAGTATCCTCCGTAGTTTTAGAATTTGAAAAGTTTGAGTTACTTCTGACAAGTAAGCTTTTTAGGAGGAAAAATATAAATTAAATGCCAGTAGATGGGGAAAAAAAATCCCAAAATACCTCTCAAAGAGCGCTCATGATTTGTTCCCTGTCAGTTTCTGGGTTGTAGGTGTTGAAAGTTCTTCAGATGATTTCTTTTGTCAGCTTAGATCGTGGGTGACAAAGGAGAGTCTAGTTAAGAGATTAAAGCAAGTTTTTCTATCGTCTATCACTTAAGAATCCTAGCAAGAAACCTTGGGCTAGTACACACAAGTTCACTTGACAGTTTGTGTGGGAGGATAGGTTGTCTTCCCCTGACTGTATCCTCATTGTGGTAGTCGAGCTATCACCCTGATTGCTTTAATAAATGTAATGCGTATGGAGACAGAATCTTCTTGTCAAAGGAAGGCTTACACATGGCATCAGTTAGTGAGTGTAATGCTCTCTGTGTGTAAGAAGGCATTACCTAAGGTAATCTTCTAGATCTTCTATTTTGGGGCTCCTCTCCCAATCCCTTCCTGATTGGCGAATGCCTCGTATTTCCCAATGTAAATTGGCAGTTACTCTGCACGGGTCTTGCCAGCTACCCTGGCTCTACAACC
Organism: Potorous gilbertii; assembly: GCA_028658325.1. Taxonomy (NCBI): domain Eukaryota; kingdom Metazoa; phylum Chordata; class Mammalia; order Diprotodontia; family Potoroidae; genus Potorous; species Potorous gilbertii. The sequence continues at coordinate 136,354,983 of CM053772.1, forward strand.
TTAGACCAAAGACCATGGTGACCCCTCTTATCTTAACTCGATTGGTGAGGTGTGCACTGCATGCTATAACTGCCCTAGTTATGCTTCTCCTTGCTTTCCTCCATCTTCTCATCCATCACTCTGCCACAACACAGCTCCCCTCTATCCATTCTTCCCTTCCCTTTCCACTTCTGGAGCTATAATCAAACCAATTCTGCATTGGAAAAGTTGTGTCCATCTTTTCTTCAATGGCCCTACTCCCCCTTACCTGTAACTTTCCAAATTCACTTTCCTTGCCCTCCTCTAGTTGGGTTGTCTCCTCATTAAAATATAACTTTTTCTTTTAGGGCATGTGTGTATCTGTAACCCTCACAATGCTTGACACATAGTAAGAGCTTAAGAAATGCTTTTCATTTATTCATTCAATACCATATTGTCATTGGCAGAGTGAAATGCTATATTCACAGTGTTACAGAAACATGTCAGTAGTCATGACAGTAACGATATTGTAAAGAAAATTCAGCTGGAGGAGTTGGGAGGAGAGAGGCAGATAAGACGGCCGTCTTACAATCACCCTACAATATAGCTTATTATCAGTACCTAAAACCAAGGGAAGCATTTAAATGTAAAAAAAAAAAAAAAAAGTTAACAGGTAAGTTGTAGAGTAAACTAGCCTTTAGTCTCCCAGTTCTCTGATTTTTAAAAATTAGGGAAACTATGACTGTGGGGCTTCCTGAAGGGCCATACTTCATTCTCTGTTAGATTCCACTATCTTGTCTGGAACCACTTTCTTTCCCTCTACTTCCACTATCTCTGATTCCTGGTCAGGTTAATCTCTGGTGAATCATAATTTATTTCACTGAAGAAGGTCCAGCAAAAGACCAGGTAATCAATAAGGGGTGCACACTCTCAGGACCCCAAAGAGAAAGGAGAATTTGTTATTATATCTTGAATATTAAAGATATCCATGGCAAGATGGTGGGATTGCTTTGTATTCTTGGTGTATTGATGTAATGGCAAGAGTGCTAAACTTGACGTCAGAATGCCTGGGTTTGAGTCCTGATTCTCTTTACCTTGGGTTTTCAAACACTGATTTTTCTTGGCTCTACTTCCAGTTATTCCCTGGAGAATCATCACCCTCTTGTATCCTAGGGCTCTGTTCTGGGCCCTCTGTTCTTTATATAATTTTGCTTTTGGTAGTTTAATATAAAATTCTATGCATTCAACTACCATCCTATACAGATGACTCCCAAATGTATCCCTTATCCAACTCCTGAGCTCCAGTCTTTCATCACCAACTGACTGTTGAAATCCATTTGGAGTCCCCTAGGCATCTCAAATTTAGCATATCCAAAATAGATCTCATCTTTTCCCATAAACCCACTCCTCCCAACTTCCATATTTCAGTTGAAAAATAGCATAATATGTATAGTCAACTAGGTTCACAATCTTGGAGCCATCGTCAGCTCTTTCCTGTCCCTTATTTCCAATCAGTTAGTGATCAAGTCCCATCAAATCTGCTTCCACATCATGTCTTCATCTTCTCTATTTTCACACAGCCCTCAACAGCTCTTCCCACCTAGCTGGTGTCCCTGACTGCAGACTTTTCTCCTCTCTAATTCATTGTTTCCACAACTGTTACTGTTACTCCTATTACTCCTAACCTGTCATTCCCAACTAGGAATTGTTATTCTTAAAACACTGACCTGGCTGTCACTCCCTTGCTCAAAAAGTTACATTGGCTCCCAGATGCCTCTTAGGATGAAATACAAACTCTTCTGACATTCAAAGCCCATCTAGTTTACGTCTACCCATGCCACTGTTTCAGTCAAACTCATCTACTTGCTTATTAAGCCCCTCCTCATCCCCATTCCATTTTCTATCTCTAGGTTTTTACACAAACTTTCATATACACTTGAAATGCCTTCCTTCTCCTAAGCTCTATTTCTTGAAAGCCTTAGGTCTCTTCCAGGGTTAGTCTTTTTTTCTCCAGGCTATAGATCCCTCCCTGGGGTTTTGTTTTTTTAGTATTCATCATATGACGGTTTACAGATTCATCCCCTCATCTCCCTTGGTGCACTTGAATTGGCCAATATCCCTTTAAAACACGGTTCAAAGAGTTGATAGAAAGTTCCATATGTAGTCGGATTGAGAAAATATTGTCTGGATTTAGAATAATTATTGGTTAACTACATTTTACACTGGAATAGTGTTCTTCATAGTACCTGCCACTTGACTACACTTGGTCATTCTACTTAATTCCTTCTCCCGTGGAGTAGTCCCTAACCATTCTCTGTTTATTCTTTACTTTATGTGAATTTCCCATGATCTATCTTCAACTGGATTCATATAACTGAAGTTAGTGCTTCAAAATGTTTCTGTCAGATGTCTTGATCTCTGTGTAAGAAAAGTAATGGGCAAAAGCCAAAGGAAAAGAAAGATAATAAATATTAAAGAATTATTTTCATTGTTGTAAATTATACCAAAAGGAATAGTAAGAAATGAGTTTGTATACTAATACGTAGCACTCTATTTTGAATATCTTAAAAATCTCTGAAGTTACTAATGATAATACTTCATCAATGCTGATGGCAGCTACTCTATACCATAGTAAATTGTGACTTAAGTTCATTAAGGATTAGGAAGAAGCCTTAGCAGAGGGGATGGTCACTCCCGGCTGAGGGAGTACTGAGTTGTGAAATTGAGACTTGATCTCTTCCCAAAGAATATATTCAAGATATGATGAAGAAAGTGCAAAGACATGTCATGTAACTACTACCCTTCTCGTAGGCATACATAACACAGAGAGAAAAACTGAGTAAGCATTGCTATGTCTTGAACAACAAAATGAAGTCCTTACAACCAGGTGGTATTTTCATCATTGCTGCCAATGGAAAGCAAGGGATGTAGAAGAGGAAAGCAGATTTGATAAGGAAGCAACTATTTTTAAAGTTTTTTTTTGAGAATAGGATCTGATTTTTGGGTAATGGCTTAATATATAGGAATGATAGGTCAGGTATGAAGTGCACCTTAAAAAGGAAACTGTAGGAATGCATTTGCCTGGAGCCCTGCCAATCTGATTTAAAACAACTAAAAAGGAAATAATGGGGAGGAGAAAAGAGGAAGAAAATGGCTGACACATATCCTCCTGCACTAGAGACCATGATCTATGAGGCCTTTTTTTCATAAAAAGATTCTTGTTATGGACTCATGAAGACTGGGTTTAATCCGGGGGATCACTGTCCTCAAAAAGGGGACTTAAGCACTTTTCATCTCTCTCAGAATCACTATTCCTCTACCACAGTGTAGATCTCTTGGGAAAATGAAAAAAACAAAGCTTAGATATAATTCATATACAAAGTCTCCCCAGAAAGAATTAACCAGGTCTATTATCAAAAATGTACTTAATGTACAAAATAGATATCAGGTATTTTTGTTATTGAATTATTTCAGCTATGTCCAACTCTATGACCCCATTTGGGATTTTCTTGGAGTATTGGAGTAGTTTACCATTTCCTTATCCTGTTCATTTTATAGATGAGGGACTGAGGCAAACATGGTTAAGTGACTTGCCTAGAATCACACAACTCTTAAGTGTCTGAGGCCTGATTTGAACTCAGATCCTCCTCACACTAGAGGCAGCACTCTATCCACTGCACCATTAATCAGGCATAGGACAGCTATTTATTTACTCCACCACAATGCAAAAGGGACCCAGTTTCCTAAGGAATACATCCAAGCTATGATGAAGAATGTACGAAGACTTGTCATATCTTAGAACAACTACCATTGCTGTAGGCACAAATAATACAGAGGAAATAGAGTAAGCATGGCTATGTCTTGAACAACAAAATGAAGTCCTTACAACCAGGAGAATTGAGTTGAATCCCAAAGGTTGCTCCATTCTCCTCGTGGATTTACAGTTGGACTAGCTGACTGCAAAACACAGCATGGACTCCCTTCCTGAACCTCCTTGGGGCTGTCTTCTGACCTTTCAAAGCTCATAAGGTCATGACCTATTTCATCCCACTTTGCATCTGCTCCCCTGCCTGGTTTCAACTCCATAGAACAAGATGCCTCTGAGCCAGGTACCTGCTAGTGTCTTGTCCCCCCTTGCCTTTCCTCCTCCTGTTGTATGTTGTCTCCTCCTTTACAGGACTTCTTAAACTTTTTCCTCTCACAACCCAAGAAATTTTAGCCCAAGAAATTTTTACATGATCCAAGGTATATAGGTATATAAAATAGATATACAAATCAAACATTTACTGATAATAAATCATAAAGAAATTTATTTTAAAACAATTCTTTGGTATATATATAATTTTACCATTTATTAAAGATGAAAGCAAATTTGCATACTAATGAAATGGATTGCTTGTTTATTTTTACATAAAGAATCGAATCTTGGCCGCATATTTGATACTGCGAGACACAGAGCATCTTCAAAGTTTTTCAGAGTTGATCAATATTTTGATTTTATGATCATCGATGCTGGGAACACCACTTCACATAAATACGTAGTACAAAATGCCAAAGTATGTTTAGGGCCATTTCAGAAATTATTGGAAATTCCAATCGGAAATCCCAAGCTAAAATTCATTTAACGATTTTGTATATACAGTAAAAAACATTTCATTTCATACCATACAATAGTCTTGAATCTGAGCCCCTGTCTCTGGCAACATTCATTGGTGTTGTGTGGCATGATGCCATACTCAGTGCAAAGTGTGCACATTGTGTATTCAGAACCAAGGGTACAATAAAGTTGCAGGATGCAACACAATCAAGTGCTGCCTGAAACACCTTGGACTAATTTTGCATTTGATTCTGAATTAATTTTTGGTTCTTGCACATTTAGAAACCTTTTACTGTTGCCAAATTTTTTTGTAATCCCCTGTATCTTGTATAGGATCCTGTATAGGATCAGGACCCACAGTTAAGATGTGTTGCTTTAAGGGTACAAACTGCTCAAGGGCAGTGACTATCTTTTTATTAGCTGTAACCCCAGTGCTTAGCATAGTGTCTGGCATATAACAGATGTTTTATAAAGGTTTATTAGATTGAATTTCCAGTTTCATCCAGATAAAAGCAGAAAGACAAGACTCAATAGTGAAAAAAGAAATAACAGCGCCATCCACCCATGGACCACAGGACAGCCCTGCTGGAAAAATAAGGCCAGTGTCTCTCTTCCATCAGGACTTGGACCTTACCTCCTTCCTTAAATATAACAGACAGCAAAAAGCCAAACCAAGGGACAGGACTTTCAAAAGTTCTCTTGTCGCAGCTCCATAGTCAATCAAAGAAGCTCCTCTTCACCGTATGGTTAGCAGATGGAACCAGTTGTCAGTCAAGAACTCTGGGTTACTCTCATAAGGACTGATCTCATTGGTCTATCCCCTGTTACATTTACAACACAACTTTACACATTAATCAATATTTATATCAAAGAGACTGGTCCATGAAAAGAGTACCTAGACAGTGTCTCCCCACATGGAAAAGGTTGGGCAACCTCCTTCAAGCAGAGTTGTGGGGAGACATTGGAGTATATGCAGACATTCCATAACTGGTGCCAGTTAGAAGAAGCTCATTTGATTGGCTGCATAATTAAAAGGAGTATAGCAGGTGGGGAGAGGGAGGTAGGCTTGCTTTCAAAGGCCTTAGTGGGCTTCAACCATTCTCTTTGGCTGTTCTTTCTTGGTGTGTCCTCTTCACACTGACATCATTTGGAAAGAGACAATATCTTAAAGGAATAAGACTCTGAGGTAGACATGTGGCCCCATAAAAATGGGCCTCAGTTCTTTTACTTTCTCATTTGTTTTTGTGGTTCATTATTTATTTTACATTTGAGGTAAAGGAGATTTCTCTGGAGCTCCATCTTTGTGAGTTTTGAAAGGTCAGAAAAGCTAGCCTCTGGGTGTCCAGGAGTTAGAATCTGCTGAGCATCAATGTCCTAAGGAACAAGTAGAGATTTTGGGGAGTAACCTTCAGGACCTACCTGAAATAAGGACTCAGCTTCATCACTTCACAGCACTGAAGTTGTATCTGAAGGTGAAATTGGTGGGAGCAATGCTTTGTAGAAATTGTGTTAAGTCTGATCTCAGTCTCCCTAGAGATTATGGTAATAGATGGGAGAATGTGTGTCAAGGTGATGGGAGGATATCTGCACACTTTCTTAGTGCTGTATCTTAAAAGTAAATCTCCATTTATAATACTAATTGATGTTAAGTACTTAGATGAAATTGGGGTTCTAGTCATTGGGAACTAATAGTGGGAAATACCAGGGGTTGGGGCTCTAGTCAATTACATTGGAAAAGAGACATATTCTCCCAAATCTGAAGAACCCTGAGGGGGGAAATTTAACTACCTGTCTCTGGGACAGTGAGCCAGAACAATGCTTGCTACATTTAAAACTTAAAACACTGGTAGATGTGATTGTTGAGTCACTCTTAGTGATCTTTAAAAGATATTGGGGAGTACATCTTGGGCCCCAGCGCTGAGATATTACAAATGTTCTCCTAATCTTCAAACAATAAAAGAGAATGGAGTTTTCAAACTCTGAAAGTAGTAAGAATAGATCTTGAGTCTATTTACAAGCATATATACTTGACCATATTTTAGTTTGGTAGAACTTGTTTTCAAACCCAAAGCCCTTTAAAAACCCAGGATCATTCCTTTCCATGGGACTTTGATATAGAGCTTAGTGACCTAAGACAGTAGCCTTTAATAGGAGCTAATTCATGTATTAGTACTATTTTAGCATGAAATATTGCTCTCATCTTTTATTGGGAAGGTGACATGAAAAGAATTAAAGACTTTAAACCTTTTTTTTCCCCTAGACTATTTTGCCTGGATTGGGAAATTAGAGAACTTGGTAAGGAAGCTACAAAGCCATGAGGAGTGATTCTCTTGATTTAAATGGCAGGGAGTTGGGGTCCAGGACTATCCATGGAAAGAGTTTCCAACAGAGATGTATCTCTTTGGTTGATTATTCCAGGATTTCTATTTGGATGGGTTGAGTTTTCTTTTTTAATTCTAAGTAAAGCTTTCTTCTGACTTATTGTGCTAACAAATGGGTAATCAGTTTCAGAGGGGTATGTATACATGTGGTCAGCTTTTCAGGATGAGAACTATGAGGTAATCCTCTGGCTTGAGTTACAAAAGTATTATTGTCTCATTAAGCAGGAGCTCTCCAAAAAAATACACAGAGAAAAGAAAAAACGGAATATGACTCAGGAAAGCAGCAACTATAGACACTGAATGTTGTCAGAATCAGGTCAGTTTTCTTCTCAGGAAATGAGACAGTTTTATATATATATATATATATATATATATATATATATATATATATATATATATACACATACACACATACACACACACATACACATATATACACACATACATATACATATATATACATACACACATACATATATATTTATGAAAACTTTATAAGGAACTGAGAATTATGAGATAGATGATATAAATACAGCTATATGTCATTCACACATACACACAGCTCATATTTAATTCATATCGTCAGAATTTAACATTACTATCACTACTGAAAATTCCATTTGTATTCTTGTATTCTTGTGACTATTGTCTTGTGTCTTGTGACTATTAAGCCATTTGTGAATGAAATTTATGTTACCATCCTGGACAAAGTCCAGGATGTTACCATCCTGGACAATAACTTCAAAAGGAAGCTGTACTGGATATTTCTTAAATGTATCTAGATAGATAGATAGATATAGATATACACACATATGCTATATGTATATATTCTGTATATACAAAATGTCCAAAAGTTTTAGTGCACCTTAAAGTTTTATTTAAACTATTAAAGGTCAAAGGTACTTTTGAGACTTTTGAGACACTTGGGATACATATATGCATATTCATGCATATGTAAATCTAAAGATAATACTGATAGGCATGTGGTATATAAACGTAAGGTCAAATAAATCAATCGCTTCATTCCACTTAAAATGGCTCCCTTAACCAAATGAGATCACCTCTATTGAGTCAAGCAGTCACAAGAATCAGCCTAAGATTCGTGGAGTCCTCGAAAGCCATTGGATGAAATGGAGTGAAATTCTACAGGAGGTGTGTTGGCATTGGCTAAAGAGATTTAGTCATTCCTTGTGGATCTTCTACAGCAAGTCAGTTCAGCATTCAGGACTCATGTCTGGTAGCATGAAGGAGAGCCCAATTCCAGCCCATCTCCTGGAAAAAGATCATTGAGAAGGGGGAGAGAAGCACAGCCTATGTCTCCTCTGCCTTCCCCACTCCCACCCCCTTGACCATAGGGGCACATTGTAAACTTCAGAAGTTTCTCCTCCTCAACTTAACAGAATCCTCTGGAACCAGAGCAGCAAGTATCTGAGATAAGACCAGACATGGAGGAGAGACAGCTTCGAGACTCTCCATGGAGCCCCGGGGTAAGCCACAGCATGGCCCAGGGAAATATCTGGAACACAGCAGCAGAGAGCTATGAGCTCCTTTGGCATTTGTGCTCCAAGCCTAAGCTTGCTTTCTTCTGTGTTCTGTGAAGCTGTGGGAGGGCATGTCACAGACTTTTAGAGGGAGGTGCTGCACTCTTTTTATTTTACAGGGCATATAATTATCTAGTTTAATAATTCTTATCCTATAAATATATTAGATAAATAATAATTATATGAATTATATAAATAATTATATATAATTAAGTCTGGTTGAATAGTTGATTACCACTGACAATCAATGGAATTTATCATGTCAGGGGTTTATAAGCTATAATAATAGAAAACCACTGCCCATCCCTACACCCTGGACACTTGACTGGCCTCTGGGAATGAGGGTTTGGAGCAGAAGCCTCAGAGCATGCCCTCCACATGAGCCCAACAGCAAGGGCTCAGCAATAACGTCCTTGACTGTGGGCATTGTTCTAATGTGCTCTGATCAGATTAATCTGAAGTAAAGGACTCATCTCTCAAGAGACTGAGTAAGGTTGGTATGTAATTATATTAGTTCAATATTGTCCATCCAAAATTTTGATTTATTTCTTAATCCCTTAAGTGATATGAAATGAAATGAACTGTGTTTAGCTTGGTCTGTTTAAAAGTCAACATATATCTATCATGGTTTCACTCTATTAGTAAAATGAAAGCATATAATTATAATAAAACTAAATACAATTTGTTATGTTTTTATAAATGCAATTGAAATCAGAGCATCTGTCTGAACTATGTTATTAATATCCAATGTATATTGAATGAGGCACGGAGGTACATATGAGGAAAGAGAGATGCCAACATTAAAGCAGAGGAAACAGATGGCATGCTTTTCTGTCAACTCTGTGATACTTTAATTTGCAACATATATTTATTTTTAAATTGATGTCTACTACATAAAGAACACTTTAATCGCAATAATGTCTTTTTAAATTATGCTTTTTAACATATTTTTAAGATGTGTTAGAGACAGCACAATTTATCATCCAAATAACCAATTTAACTTGGAAGTAGAAAGTGGCAGCAGGATCATTTTTAAAGATAATTCTTTCTTTCAACAATGTCCTATAAGTTTTGAAGGTAGTTTCCTTGTATAGTCACATGTACAACTATGTAAAAATATAGAGAAGCAGTGCTGTCGGTATCTATGTGGTTTTTTGGCAGAGAACTAGCTAATAAAACATTGGATGATGATTTTATGACTGTGATTCGCAAATGAGTGTGATTATTCTGTGTTGCTCCTTTCAGAAATATGATTTGCAAGCCCCTTTTGTTTATATTTCATTTTCTTTCAGAGATCATATTTCTTTTTAAGTCATTCAGATCAATGTAAAACTGCAAGAAAAAAAATGGGAAGCTGAGGAACTAGTTGAGCGAGTAAATCTATTTAGGGAACATAATTCCCACTTCACAACTGATACTTTTTTAAATGCCTTGCCGCCCTTCCCTCTGTTTGCATATCCTTTCTATTGGCCTGCTATGGAGGCAGTACAGGTCAGGGCTGATAAGCTGAAGATTTTTATACCTTGATACCTGAAGGAATCTCTTATAGGGTCAATAGTCTTAAATATTACATTTCAACTTCTCAGGCACATTGGATAAGAATGTGGGAAAGAGGGGTTGTGTATATAATTAATCAAGATGGAAGAAATAGAATGACCTTTATATGTTTATATCAACATTGTTAACTTGTATAAAAACAGTGTTTGACCTGATTCAACTTTAACTAACTTTATATTCACTGTAAAAACTGTTCAAGACAGCTGGGTGGACTTCAAAAAAACCTAGAAAGATTATATCAACTGATACTGAGTGAAATAAGCAGAATCAGGAGAACAAGGTACACAGTAAGAGCCACGTTGTGTGATGACTAGATTTGATGGGTTTGGCCCTCCTCAGCAATGCCAGGATCTAAGACAACTCCAAAATGCCATCCACATCCAGAGAAAGAACTGTAGAGTCTGAACGTAGATAGAAGCAGACTATTTGCTCTCCTTTTCTTTTGTTGTATCATTTTGTTTATTCTTTCTTCTGGTTCCTCCCCTTAGTTCTAATTCTTCTTTGCATCATGACTAATGTGAGAATATGTTTAATGTGAATGTATAAGTGGAGCCTATGTAAGATTGCATGCCATCTTGGGGAGGGGAGAAGAAAGGGTGGGAAAGAAAAGTTAAAACTGAAAATTTTATGGAAGTGAATATTGAAAACTAAAAATCAATTAATTAATTAAAAAAGACAAGATATTGTGTTCAAGAGTGCTGCAGTAGTGCTCCCAAGACCACCATGGCTGATTCTAGCCCAGCCCCTACACTTACTATCAGAGGATAAACTTTCTAGAAAAGCATTCCCTGGCACCTTCATTCCCATGAATACTAATTCACACCAATGGGCAGATAAGTCAAGAACCCAGAGGAATAACAACTTGCTCCAGGCAAACAGCACTGGTTTTTAACCTGGCCCCTGTGGACGCCAAGGAAGCAACACTTGTGGAGATGGGATCTGGCAACTTCCCATGCAGGTGTTGCCCTCTCTGGATCCTCCTCAGTATCCATGACTATTAAGATCCAAAAACGAAAGCTCTTGCTATTGAAAGTTCTCAGTACTGTCAAATTTAACCATTTAAACATCAGAAACAGATGGAAATGGCATTAAAGATGTCCTTCCACCTACTTTGCCACATCACTCTAGGGACCAGTAGACCTTTCTATTTGATGCCTGAAATGTCCCATGTGTTTTCTCCTCTCTTTAGGATGTCAGCTTCTTGAGAGTAGAGCTTATTTTGTTTTTTACCTTTTTATTTTTAATGCCACTTTTATCAATATGCATAATTAAAAACTAATTTTGTCTAATGGAGCAATTTGTATCTACTGATAATCAATGAGATTATCACTAGTAGAAGCTTATGAGCTATAATACATTATTATACTAACATTAATTGCTAATATTATGCTACTAATAATATCTTCACTACTTTGCACATACTAAGTACATAATACAAGTATAGATTAAAGGAACATCGAAAGGATCATCTGTACATGATTTTTGTTACCTACTAGTATCAGAGGATTAGATTTAGATTTAAAGTTTAGAGTTTATCTTTCTATAATTTATAATATATACATATACATTTATCTATGATTTAGAATCCTCTATTCTAACCCCCTCATTTTTCAGATAAACTGAGACCCAGATAGTTTAAGTGACTTGCTCAAGTGGAAGAGGTAAGATTTGAACCCAGCTTTTCTCAATGGATACTCCTGTCTCAATGAAAGAAAACTTATAGGAGACAGGATAACTGGAGGGTTTCCATGTGAAAGAGCAATTAGATTTATTCTGCTTGGCCCTGGAAAGAGAGAACTGAGTAGTATGTCAAAGTTATAGAGAAATACACTGTGGTGCAATATAGGAGAAAATTTCTAAAGCTTAAAATCATCTAAAAATAAAAGGCTATTTCTGGAGATTGTGAGTTCTGCACCACTGAAGTTCCATGTAATTAGGGGTGGGAGGAAAAGGATCAGGTCATACCATAAATAAGGGGATGGTCCAACTAAGACCTAAGGTGCCTCCTAAACCTATAAGTCTGATTGTTTGAAGAAAGTATCGACACAAAAGTCCTTCAATCCAGATCAACAAGCATTTGGGAGATGGTTATGGTAATAAAGGAAGTAGATGGATGTAAGTAAGATAGATTTTTTCACACATAATCTGATCTATTGATCTTATCACACACACACACAAATATAAATTCACAAACATACCCAGGTAGAGATTTTATGTGATGTTCACTGAACCTCTTGCCCTTCTCATCATGTTCTTGATCATGTGCCCTGCACCAAGCCTTATTCACTTCCCATATCTCATCTCCAGGCTAATCCACTAAACAGTTTTTGGACAAAGACTTGATTGAGGCTGAAGGATAGAAGGGAAGAAATAAGAGTGGTCCTGCTCTCCCCTCCCTTCAGGTGCTCCAAAGGCCTGTCCCTTTTTAATGGTACATATAGGGCATTGGGCTGAACAGCCCACTCCTCCCAGGGCCCTGGCATGGGTTTCATCCCCTTCTTTCATCCTCCCTCTTATCTTTTCTCATTCTCTCTACTTCTTCCTTCTTTCTCTCCATTTATCTCTTTCTTTATGCCTTTCTCCCCATTTCCTGCAGAGTTAGGCAGGAAAGAAGTGGAAGTCAAATTGATAGGCTTTGACAATCCATTAGAGCCCACCACCCACCTCAGACCAAAGGAGTAAGAACCCACCAGGTAGGACGATAAGCAAGGCCTCCAATGTTGTCCTATATCAAGGGCAGTTCTTAGTAATGCCATGATGGAAAGAGTAGAGGCCAGACGAATAGGACCTGAATTTGAAGTCCAGCTCTGAGGATTATGACTTGAATGACTTTGGTCAAGACTCTTATAATCTTCATGTCTTGGTTTCATCATCTATCAAATGAGGTGGGGCTGAACTAGACAATTTCTAAGGGCCCTTCCAGCAATAGCTGTAGGGGTCTAGTCATGCTAAGATTATGAACAGTGCAGTTGTAGCTGGACCATATCTAGGACCTGTCAATGGTGAAGTTTATCAGGAATAGTTTGATATATTCTTCCCCCAGAAACTTACTTTTCCCCCATGTGGAAGCCTGGAAGATATCAAAAATACAAAAAATATCAGCCTTACTTAACTATAAATAATACATACAAAAGAAGAGAGCCAGTTACCAAAAATGTCATTGAGGCAAGTTCAAAAACAGGGGAGAAGATGGGATGACTCCATCGAGTTCCCTCAGCAATAGCATCCCTATCTCCACATAGGTAGGGCTTCAAGATAAATAAAAATTATAGAAAAGTATTGAATTGTCCACAGAAGTAGGGGGTATATTATGTAAATTATACAAAAGATTAGAAGGATATATACCCCAGAGGACCATATATGGGAAGTGGTCAAGCCCATTCATTCCCCTTTCCTAGTGAGAGAGTTCATCACAGGCACCCAGAGAAAGCTCTAACTCCTTCCCCAGGAGGGAAGGGAGCATTTGGAGGAGAACTGGAGGAGGGGAGTTGTCATAACCCTGGGGTGGGCCCATGTAGAAACAGAATTGTCAGGTGAGGGTCATCGTGGCCCTAGTGCAAAGAGTCTTGAGCTATTTGAGAATGTTTATACCTTCAGGAAACTCTCATGGCCTCCCATATCAAATAGATGGTAGTCTTGTAGTAGTTTAGTTTATGTTCACAGAGTGATTCAGACCCAGAAAAAACTCTGGGGTTTGGCAACTGACTGGCTTCACTGTTGGGGCAACATTATTGACATGCTCATGTCCCTTTGGTTTGTTTCTAGGACGCCTCCTCTAGCTGACTCTATGTTTTCTCTCCTCTGGATTTGTGTTCTGGGGCTACACATCCGCAAATTTCATTCAATTTAGCGAACATTTATTAAACCCCTACAGTGTGTAAGACTAATGATCACCCCTGGAATAGAGAAAAAAAGTTCATTTCCTCAAGGAGCTAACAATCCACTGGGGACGTGATTGAAGTTGAGAAGACATAATATTCGTACAGACAAGCAAATAGGTATTTTAAGTAGGAGGGAAGATTAACAACTGTGGTATCTGTAAAACTTTTGCATCAGAGGAGGTACCTGATTCTTGAAAGAGGCTCAATTTAACCATCTCTCGGTTTGAGATGTATACTGCCTTCTGCCTGCACTTGGCCAATGGAGTGGCTTTGCTTGCCATCATTAATTTGTAGCACTATAAAAGAGTCTTGAGACCAAAAAATTGAGAATTTGAGACCAGAAAATTTGAGATTCATATTTAAAGTCATGAGAGATTTATATTCATTCTATTTATGCTTTTAAATTTTATTTCTATATTTTTCTATTTCTTTTTTTCTAATATTTTTATTTCCTTTTCAAGGTGCTGAGGGTTTACTGCTTAGGGTAAAGTGAATGGACTGTTATCAGGCATTTCTGGACCACCCTTTGAGAGACACAATTAATTAGTTTAATAAAATGAAAGACTGTGACAGATTGGATAAGATCATAAAACCTCATAATCTTCTGCTTATAAGAAACGCACAGGACACATGTAGAATAAAAATGATGAGATGGAATAAAGTTGACTCTGTGTCAAGTGAATTGAGAAAAAGTAGGAATTGTAAACATGATATCAAATGAGGAAGAAAACTCCACAACAGTAAGATAAATAAGCAAGCTACTACAGTATGCTAAGAAAAATTTATAACAATTTATAGCAACAATATTATATTATAATAACAATATCAATTTATAATATTAATCTTATGTTCCAAATGCCTTAGCATATAAATGCATAAAGGAAACATTTACTGAGTTATAAGAAGACATAGAAATATAATAATAGGAGACCTTAACATTCTCCATTTTGAAAAAAAAGATCTAATCTAAAAGATCTTAGATCTAAAAGAAGATCCAAGAATAATCAAAAGAGAAAATATAGAATGGAATAAATTGCTAGAGAAAGTAGAACTAAAAGATTTATCACTTCTAAATAAGGCTAATAAAGAATATATGTCTTTATCATCACTATAAACAACTTTTTTTAAAAAAAAATTGGATATAAGGGCACAGAGGGCAAGCAGTTGTTATAAGGCAGAAATACTAAATAGATCTTTTAGGACCATGATGCAGTAAAAAAAATAGTAGTCAGTTCAGGAAAGCACAAACAAAAAATATAGACCCAATGGAGATTTAACAATAAAAATGTGTGGGTCAAAGAATAAATCATATAATAGGATATGAAGAATCATGTGAAAGAAAATGGTAATGGAACAACATACCAAAATTTCTGGGAAGTATGGAAAGGGGATATTCTATCTTTCCATGAAAGGAAAAAAGTACATTAACAAAATAAAACTAACAATATTAATAATATATAAATAGATTGATTTTATACTTTGCAGCCAAAGATGGAGAAGTTCTATGCAGTCAGTTAAAGCAAGACTTAAAAGTGACTGTGGCTCAGATCGTGACTTGTTATTGCAAAATTCAGACTTAAATTGAAAAAAGTAGGGAAAACCATTAGACAATATAGATATAACCTAAATAACATCCCTTATGAATATGAAGTCGTGGTGATGAAGAGATTTAAGGGATTAGATCTGGCAGATAGAGTGCCTAAAGAACTATGGACACAGGTTTGCAATACTGTACAGAAGGCAGCAACAAAATACATTCCAGAAGAGGAAAATAGAGCAAGAAAGCAAAATGTCTATTTGATGAGGCTTTACAAATAAAATAGATGGTTGGTTGGTGCCCTCTATTCTTGAAGGGAACCAAAATGACATACCATGCTGAGTGTTCCTGTACCAGTGTCTCTGATGTCACACAATCAGTTCCCAAGTTCTTGAGAGACCTTGAGAGTGTCCTTGTATCGATTCTTCTGGCCACCATGTGATCCTCTGCCCCATGTGAGTTCTCCATAAAATAGTCTTTTTGGCATACATTTTGCATTTGAACAACATGGCCAGCCACCCTGCCAGATGGTCTTCAGAATCTTCCTAAGACAGTTCAAATGGAAGCGATTCAGTTTCCTGGCATGATGCTGGACTGTCCATGTTTAGCAGGCATACAACAATTTAGCAGAGCACAACGGCTCTGTAGACCTTCAGTTTGCTAGTCAGTCTTCTCTCCCAAACCTTTCTTTGGAGCCTCCCAAACACTGAGCTAGCTTTGGCAATGTGTGTATCAATCTCATTGTCAAATTGTACATCCCTAGAAAGTACGCTACCAAGGCAAGTTAACTTATCCACAGCATTCTACACTTCTCCATTTGTTGTAACTGATGGTTTGACGTATAGATGGTGTGGTGGTGACTGATGGAGCACTTGTGTTTTCTTGATGTTAATTATTAGGCCAAATTAGCAGAGGCAGCAGAGAATTGATCCATACTTTGTTGTATCTCAGCTTCATAGGCTGCACTGAGTGCACAATCATCTGCAAACAGAAAATTATACATCAGCACCCTCTGCACTTAGGTCTTGGCTTGTACCACTCTCTAAACCCTCAATCTCTAGAGCAGCTGTTCTGCTGTTATCCATGTGGATACACCAATAAATGCTTCTGGGTTTTGCATTTGAATTGTACCTTTGTTCCCTTTATTCAAGTAGATATCGTACTCCAAGTTGCCAATTTATTGCTTTCTAAAGCCTGCTTGACTTTATTTTCCAGGACATCTGACTATATTAATAACCACACTATAGTAGTCATCAGTGATATTGACATCTTTCTCCTGTAGCTCTCTTATGTAGCATTGCTACTTCTTCTCTCAACCTCACCTGCTTCTGTTTTTGTCTTTATCATGCCCATTTTTGCATGAAACTTTTACTTGATGTCACTAATTTTCTGGAAGGAATCTCATCTTTCCCATTCCATTGTTTTAAATTTCTTTGCATTGCTCATTAAAGAAAACCTTCTTATCTCTCCTTGCTATTTTCTGGAATTCTGCCCTCAGTTGGGTGCATCTTTACCTTTTGTTTTCCTTTCCTCAGATATTTGTAAAGCCCAGAGAAGCTCATCAGTATCGTACATCAATTTCATGATGCATGCTTGCCTAGGTTCTGGATGGTGGACAATGTTCTAGTGCCTTCCCAGTCACCAATAGGGTGAAACAGGGATACATACTCACTTCCACGCTTTTTAGCATGATGTTTTCAGCCATATTGTCAAATGCTTTCAAAGATATCAGACACTGAGATCTTTTCTCAAATTGAACTGCCAAGCATTCAAACTCTGCTTCAGAGAGCAGAACTCTGGTGGGCTGGCTACGTTGTTTGAACGCCAAATGTATGCTTGCCAAAAAGACTATTTTAGGGAAAACTCATACAGGCCAAACATTCACATTGTGGTCAGAAGAAACAAAATAAGGACACTCTCAAGGTCTCTCTTAAGAATTTTGGATTTATTGTGTGACATAGGAGACACTGGCACAGGAGCATGGCATGCTCACATTAGGGGAGATATTGTGCTCTACGAGCAAAGCAGAACTGAAACAGCTCAAAGGAAACACAAGGTGGGCAAACCCAGAGAATCCACTCCAAATGATCATGTGGATTATTTGTGCCTAATGTGTGGTAGAACATTCTGAGCTCATATTGGTCTGATCAGCCACAGCCAGACACACTGAAAGTAGACTCTATGCTAGACTCTAGCATTGTGATATCATTTTGGTCGTTTAAGAGAACAAAGGACAACAATCAACCATATGTTTGTACAAGAAAGGGAGGCAGGAGAATAGGAAGAATGCAGAGTGCCCAGAACTAGGATGTGTGTGTAAGCTCTGTCTATTTGGGACCTGCATGAACCAGTTTGAACCAGCCCTATGCTCACTGGCGCAGCAGAGGTGATCCAAGTTCACCCAGTGCACACCGCAGAGAATTTCTGGTATGCCAAACTTGAGCAATACTTATTCCACTGTCTGATTGGCTGATTTTGATTTCCAGGTTATTTCAACCTTTCTTGGATAATACAGGAACTCAAGAAAGTTAAGGTAACTGATAAACTCATTATTCATTCCATTTCTACAAAAGCATTGTTAATAATTAGGCTAGTGGAGGTGATGGAATTCCAGCTAAGGCAGAGGAAATTGTCAACATTTACTGGATTATGGAGAAAGCAAAAGAATTCCAGGAAAACATCTACTTCTACTTCTTTGACTGCACTAAAATCTTTGACAGTGTGGATCACAACAAAATGTGGCACATCCTCAAAGAGATGGGAGCACCAGATCATCGTTATTGTCTCCTGAGCAACCTGTATCCAGGCCAAGAAGCAATGGTTAAAATGAAATATAGAACAACTGATTGGTTTAAGATTGGAAAAGGAGTACAACAAAGCTGTATATTGTCACCTTATTTATTTAATTTATAGGCAGAATGCCAGATTGGATAAATCAAAAGCCAGAATTAAAGATGCTTGGAGAAACAGCAACAATCTCAGATATGCAAAGGATACCACTGAGGTTTTGCTTATAGGTATTTTAACATCGTTGGTTCCGAGTTTATGTCTTAGTCTCTCCTGCCACGACAATAAATAGCCTTTTATGGGCAAGTTCCTTTTTTTTGTTGTTGTTGTCTGGTCATTTTTCCAATCTATTTCTTGAATTTGAAATTTATGTTAAAATTGGGTTCTGCTCATCTGAGCATTGAGAGTCACTGTCCCAAACTTCAGGCTTTTTTGTGCTGTTGTTTTCAGAGCTAGTTCTGGGGGATCTGCAAGTTTTCAGGGCTTTCAAAGTAGTGTGATCTGGGGAGATGTGGTCTCTCCTGGTCTGTGCTCTGGTCTTTATCTACAACTAGCCCAGCTACTTTGTAGCCACAAGCCCTAGTGCTCCTCTCTGCCCTGGAACTGCAACTCAGAACTATGTATGGGCAATAGAGTTGCCAATCCAAAATGCCATCTGCATCCAAAGAAAGAACAGTGGAATCAGAACATAGAATGAAGCAGACTTTTCTATTATGTTAGGTTTCATTTTGGTTTGGTTTTTCTCATTCTACACAACATGACAAATGTGTTTAATAAGAATGTATGTGTAGAACCCATATAAGATTGCACACCATCTTGGGAGGGAGGAAGGAGGTAGGGGAGGAAAATTTAAAACTTATTGGAAGTGATTGTTGAAAACTGAAAACAAATAACTGAAAACAAATATAGAGTTGCCAATCAGTACCAGTTGCATCCAGTGCCAGCAAAGGATTCCCTGGAATTTCTTCCTAATCAGTTGTTTGACCCCCCTTGCTATCTCTGGGCTGAGAGCTCCTGAAGCTGCTACCAACACAGTTACAGCTGCCTCTAATGCCTGCTGCTACGTCTGCATGTGCTGAAGGCTCACCAACATCCTGGAGTCAAGCACCTCTGCTGCAAACTTCCTAAGTTGCCTTAGGCTGGAAAATATATCTCACTCTGACTTTTTTTTGGCTCTCCTTCAAAATTTGATTTAAGATGTTATTTTAAAGTTGTACGGAGGGAAATATGGGGAGAGTTCAGCTGGGTTGCTGCCTATAATCTGCCATCTTGGCATCATCCCTTCATGAACTTTAAAAACTATTTTGATAACTGTATTTCAACATACAGTTCCTTTCCTTCATAGGTTTCAGCAGACTGCCAAAGGGGCCCATGGCACAAAAAGGATTAAGAAACTTTGAACTCTAAACCTACATTATAGGATTTAGAGCTAGAAGAATCTTAGAGGAATTGAGCTCTAGACAAATAAATTGATTTGCCCCAAAGTCACGCAAGCAATAAGTAGCAGAGCTAAGATCGAAGTCAAATCCCCTTACTGTATATCCTATATTTTTTCCCTTATATATTACACTTTGTTAGGCAAAGATAAGGAATACAGTCATGAAAAATAGCCTGTGGGCTATCATAGGAATCAGCATTGTGGAGGGTAGGGGCAGAGTGATGACCTGTGATGGAAGACAATTTGAGATTACCCAAAGAGCTAAAAAAAAATATTGTGTATAGTGTTATAAAACACTATAGAAGGTCCTCAGGGCTGCATTTCTTACAGCAGTTTCTTTCTGCTCACTCTCTATAAGAAGTATAATCAGGGTTTTATATCAAGAAAAGCCAATGATTCCACTTATAAAAATGGAGTCACATATCATTTAGCTCCTCTCAAGATACCAAATAAAGGATCATCTTCAAAGTCCTCTTTGAAAGATAAAGGTGAAAACAGCTTCAGTAAAACAGAATATCTCTTCTCTCTGGCTTCATCAACTACTCCATTAGCCTTATGTACAGATAATCTTGAGCTACTCCATCTACAAAGAGGGTCCAATATTTTTAGGGGAATGGTTAGAGAGGCTTTAACTGCAGTGAACAGCAAATGAAAAACCACCCACGTGCTTCCATCAGAACAAAGGTGTATTTAAAAGAAAAAATTGTAAGATGCTATGCTAGTTTTATACATTTGAGGCAACAGGAATAAGATTACTTTGTCTGAGGTAACTAGAATCAGTTGTATGATTCCATGTCTGTCTCTGTATAAACATATCTAATATTTGCCTAACATACACATATATACACCTAATCTCTTTGCCTTTAATTTATTTGATATCTCTATGGCTTAGGACACAATAAAAAATACTCCCAGATGTGCTTTACTCCCTTGGCTTTCCTAACATTTCCCTTTCTTGGTCCTTCACTTGCTCCTTCTCGGTCTCCTGTTCTGCATTCACTAAGAATAAAAGCCCCTCAAAGCTCTTTTTTGGTTCTACTTCTGTCTTTATATTTTCTCTTTTTGGTAATCTTATCAGCTTCATGGATTCAATTTTCATCTCTACACAATTCTTACATCACCAACTGCCTCCTGAACATTCACAGGGATACACAATCAGTGCTTTAAATTTAACATGTCCAAAACAGCACTCATCATCTTCCCTTCTAATGCTGACTCTTCTCCAGATTTTTCCTATTCCTGCCATAGGTACCATGACACAGTTTTCCAGGTTTTCAGGGCTGTTCTTGACTCTTCTCTGTCCTTGACCTACCAAACATCCAATCCAGTGTTGGAGAGAGAGTATGATAAAAAGGTACAATGGCCTAGTAGAGGTAACACTGTGTGGAGATGGCTAGTAAGCGGTTTTAAATGCCAGAGAAGAGTTTGTCTTTTATTCTAAAGTATGAGTATAAGGCTAGTGACATGTGTTTAGCAATAGGTTTGGTAGCTGTGTGGCGCACAGATTGTCAAGGGAGAGAGAGCCTTGAGGCAAGGAATCTGCTTATGAGATCATCATCTCTCCAGATGAGACATGATAAGGGATTGAACTAGGGTTTTGGCTGTGTGAGTAGAATTGAACCTAAAACAAACCTTTATTACTAATGTAATGCCTGTGTCATTAAGTTTTGCTTCAGAAGCTACAGATACTGCTTAAGAGTTAAATAAAATGTTGAGAGAAGCAGTTTGTTTTGGAAATTTTGAATTGCTATTTGAGAAACATCTACTCTGAGTGTTTCTCCCTGTGGAGTTAGAGAAAAGGTATATGTTTTATCTTTGACTTAAGAGTGGAGGAGGGAGAGAAAGAAAGAGATGCAGAGAGACAGAGAGATGAGAGCAAAGACAGAGAGATGAGAGAGAGTTCAATATCAAGATTTAATTTGGGATGGGGGGGAGCTTGAGATAATTAATGAGAAAGAGATTGAAAGTTTGAATAAGAAACAATCTCATTATACCCTGGATCACTCTAGAGCAGAAATTCTTAACCTTTTATATGAATTCCTTTGGCAATCTAGTAACCCTTCTCATGATGTTTTTAAATCCATAATATGAAATGTATAGTGGGGGGAGGGGAGGCAAAATCAAGATGGCAGAGTAGAAGGACACACCTCTAGAAACTCTCCTCCCACATAAAATACCTGAAAAAATTACTCTAAATAAATTCCAGAGCAACAGAAGCCACAAAATGACAGAGTGAAAGAGATTTCCAGCCCAAGGCAGCCTGGAAGGCTGACAGGAAAGGTCTATCACAGCAGAGGTGGAGCAGAGCATGAGGACAGGACTGGAGTAGTCTTCAAGGTGGTACCAGCAGTAACTTCAGGTCCCAGGTTCCTCAACTCATAAACACCAAAGACAGCTTCAAAGGTCAGTGAGAAAGCTCTTTCACTTAGGTGAGAAGGGAATGCAGAAATCAAACCCTGGCCCCAGGCAGCAGCAGCTTTCATTGTTGGAACTCTGGCCTAAAGCCCTTGGGGGAATTGAGCAGCTGGACTAGATCTCAGTCCTGAGTGGTGGTCCTAGGGTGAGGAGGAGTGCTGGCTGGTGTGGTGAAGCTAGTGGAGGCTAGGGAGAGGAAATTCTATTCTTAGATCCTGGGCAAGTAAAGCTTTGGTAGCTCCCAGACCAGAGCACAGGCCCAGGAGAGGAGTAAACTCCACTCCCTTGATTATGCCACCTTGGAGGAACTGAGAACTTACAGGTCCCCAGGGTATACCCCTCTCTTGACAAAGGACTCAAAAGTCAAGTAACTGGCTGGGAAAATGCCTTAAAAAGGGGGAAAAATAAGACTCTCAATCCACAAATGCCAAAGACAGTTTCAAAGGTCAGTGAGTGAGAAAGTGTTTTCACCTGGATAAGAAAGGAACTCAGTCTGGCCTCAGCCTCAGGGTGGCATTGGTCATGTCTGTGTGCATTTTAGGAGCTCTAAGTGGCAGTCCTGGGGTGAGGAGGAGCACTGGCCTGGTGGAGCTGGGGAAGACTCTGGAGAGGGAATTCTACTCACAGATCCTGGGCAGAAAAGTTTGTGGTTGTTCCCAGACCAGGGTGAAGGCCAGGAAAGAAGCAAACTCCTCTTCCTTGATTGTGCCACCTTAGAGGAACTGAAAACTTACAGATCTCCAGAGTATACCCTCCCTTTGACAAAGAATTCAAAAGTCAAGTAACTTGCTGGGAAAATTCCCCCAAAAGGGAAAAAAATAAGACTATAAAAGGTTATTTTCTTGGTGAGTAGGTATTTTCTTCCATCCTTTTCAATGAGGAGGAACAATGCATACTATCAGAAGAAGATATAAAAGTCAAGACTTTTGCATCCTAAACCCCCAAAAATAAATATGCAATGGTTTCAGGCCATGGAAGAGCTCAAAAAGAATTTTGAAAATCAAGTAAGAAAAGTGGCAGAAAACTTGGGAAGAGAAATGAGAGCGATGTAAGAAAATCATGAAAAGCAAATCAACAGCTTCCTAAAGGAGACCCCAAAAAAATGCTGAAGCAAATAACACCTTTAAAAAATAGACTAACTCAAATGGCAAAAGAGGCCCAAAAAGCCAATTAGAAGAATACTTTAAAAAGCAGAATTAGTCAAAAAGAAAAGAAGGTTCAAAAGTTCACTGAAGAAAATAGTTCTTTAAAAATTAGAGTGGAGCAGTTAGAAGCTAATTTCTTGGGAAACCAAGAAATTACAAAACAAAACTGAAATAATGAAAAAATAGAAGACAATGTAAAATATCTCATTGGAAAACCAACTGACCTGGAAAATAGATCCAGGAGAGACAATTTAAAAATTATGGGACTACTTGAAAGCCACAGTCAAAAAAGAGTTTAGACATTATCTTTCATGAAATTATCAAGGAAAACTACCCTAATATTCTGTAACCAGGGGTTAAAATAAACATTGAAAGAATTCACCAATCACTGCCTGAAAGAGATCCAAAAAGAAAAACTCCTAGGAATATTGTAGTCAAATTCCAGAGTTCCCAGGTCAAGGCGAAAATATTGCAAGTAGCCAGAAAGAATCAATTTGAGTATTGTGGAAATACAATCAGGATTGAATATGATATTCCAGAAGTCAAAGGAACTAGGATTAAAACCAAGAATCACCTACCCAGCAAAACTGAGTATAATACTCCAAGGTAAAAAATGGTAATTGAATGAAGTAGAGGACTTTCAAGTATTCTTGATGAAAAGACCAAAGTTGAATAGAAAATTTGACTTTCAAACACAAGAATCAAGAGAAGCATGAAAAGACAAACAGGAAAGAGAAATCATAAGTGACTTACTAAAGCTGAACTGTTTACATTCCTACATGGAAAGATAATATTTGTAACTCTTCAAACTTTTCTCAGTATTTGGGTAGTTGGAGGGATTATACATACATACATACATACACACACACACACACACACACACACATACACGGCCCAAGGTGAGTTGAATATGAAGGAATGATGTCTAAATAAATAAAATTAAGGGGTGAGAGAGGAATATATTGGGAAGAGAAAGGGAGAAATGGAATGGAGCAAATTATCTCTCATAAAAGAGGCAAGAAAAAGCCTTTTCAATAGAGGGGATAAGGAAGAGGTGTGAGTGAAAAAGTGAAGCTTACTCTCATCATATTTGGCTTAAGGAGGGAGTAACATGTACACTTATCTGGGTATGAAAATTTATCTTACACTATAGGAAACTATAGGAAAGTAGGGAAGAAGGGGAAAGTGGAGTGTGGGGATGATAGAAGGGAGGGCAAGTGGAAGGAGGGGGTAATTAGAAGCAAACACTTTTGAGGAGGGACAAGGTCAAAAGAGAGAATAGAATAAATGGGGGGCAGGATAGGATGGAGAGAAATACAGTCTTTCACAACATGACTATTATGAAAATCTTTAGTAAAATTACACATATATAGCCTATATTGAATTGCGTGCCTTCTCAGTGGGGATGGATGAGGAGGGAGGAAGGGAGAGAAAGTTAGAATTCAAAGTGTTAGGAATAAATGTTGAGAATTGTTTTTGCATGAAACTGGGAAATAAGAAATACAAGTAATGGGGTATAGAAATCTATCTTACCCTACAAGAAAAGAAAGAAGATTGGGGTAAGGGAAGGGAGGAGTATGATAGAAGGGAAGATAGATTGGGGGGGAAAGTAATCAGAATGCATGGTGTTTTGGGGTTGGGGGAGGGGAGAGATGGGGAGAAAATTTGAAACTCAAAATTTCATAGAAATGAATGTTGAAAACTAAAAATAAATAAATTAGGGGAAAAAATAAATAAAAAACAAAAAACAAAAATAAAATAAGATGCATGGTATTACAAAGGAAACCAATTACATTGAAACATAGATATCAAAATATTTTCAGGAAACAAACTCACCAATTCCAGATTTAAAACCTCTGCTCTGGAATTTGGAAGAATAAAAATGAATAAGACAAAGATTCAAATGAGAAGCTAAAAAATAACATGTAAGGTGATATTGACCAGATCTTTAAGCACAACTTGCTAAAAGTGAGGGAAGGAATCTCTTCACTGGAGATCTTCAAGCAGAGGCCAGGTGACAAAATGTCACCAATGAGGGGCCTTTTGTTCAGGTATAGGCTTTGCTCAGTGGCAGACTCTGGGATTCTTACCACCTTGGGAATTCTGAAATTATGAGTGGAGGATGGGAGAGAACCAGCCCTGTGCTACTTCACACTTATCTCAAGTCCCTTTCCTACTTGAATGACCTTTACCCTTCTTTCCAGTTCAAAGAGAAGTGAATGAGAAATGGTGACAAGGTTATCAAGGAAAATTTCTAAACTTATGAAAATCGAGTTGCTGCTACATTTTACCTCTGAAAGTCACCCAGGGCATCTGAGTGAAGGTGGAAATGTATGTTCCTACATGCCCCACACACTTCCAAACCTTATGTGGTTGGTAGTTGTCCTTCATTCTCAAAGAGTACCAAAATGACATCTCTGTCTTGGAGTCAAGGTACCATGTGTCTGACTAGGGCTGATCAGACTAATACAAGTTCAGTATGTTCTACCATAGATTAGGCATGAATAGTCCATGTGAACATTTGGAGTGGAGATGTCTCTAAATTTATGCTTCTACTGCCATTCTGTTTTGTTCATAGAAGACAACACCTTCTTTGATGTGCATACACCATGCTGTGTGGTTCTCTGCCAGTTTCCTCCATGTCACATAATCAATTGCAAAGTTCTTCAGAAAGACCTTGAATGTCCTTGTATAGCTTCCTCTGGGCTCTGTGTGAGTGCTTGCCTTGTGGGATCTCTCTAAAAAATAGTCTTTCAGACAAATATTTGTTTGATATTCAGACAATGTGGCTCTCTGAAGGTTCTGCTGTCTGAAGTAGAGTTTGGATGCTTGGCAGTTTAGCTTGAGAAAGACCCTCAGTGTCTGATACCTTCTCTTGCCAGGTAATCTTCAGAATATTCTCAAGACAATGGCACTGGCATCCTGTCCAGGTATTACAGGCATGCAAAAATGAAGCAAGCACAATGACTCTGTACACCTTCAGTTTGGTATGCAGTCAAATTTCTCTTTTCACCCACACTTTCCTTCAGAGACTCCCAAACACTGAGCTAGCTCTAGCAACGTATGCATCAACCTCATCATCCACGTGAACATCTCTGGAAAGTATTCTGCCAAGGCAAGTTAACTTATCCATAATATTCAAAATGTCTCCATTTGCTGTAACCAATGGTTCCACATACAGATGGCGTACTGACAGGTGGAGAACCTATGTTTTGGTGTTAATTTTTAAGCCAAAATTAGCAATAATTAATAAATGGGTAGAGATTTTTTAAGGATGAAGTGGCAGTGATTAGTGGGTGGTTAATTGGGCAACCATCTATTAAACCTGACACACTACATACTTACTGAATTAAAAAAGGAAAAAAACCTGACAATTTTTAAAAAAACCCTCAAAATCAGTAGACTGATTTTAAACTGCAATTCATCCCTTTGTTCTTGTGAAAATTCTTGAAAATAAAGAAAGAATAAGCATAAGAAAGTGAAAGAATATACTGATCAGTGTCAGAAGAGGGATCCCTTGAATCCCCATCAAGACCAAAAAGCATCTTTATCAATCTAAGGATATAAAGTAGAATAAAACATCCTCTTTTACATCATGGATCAATATATCAACTACATCTCTGAGTTCATCTTTCCATGTTTAGCTCCATAATGAAAGCTATAATGTAATTTTTTATTTTAAAAAGCTTTATTAATTAATTTTATTTTTATATCACAGTTATTTCTGGATCCATATCCTCTCCATACATCTCTCCCACCCACCAGCTACCCCCATAAATAAAAAACAGTAAAACTAAGCCAGTAAAAGAAGCAACTACATTTGACAATAAATGTAACTTTCTGCATGCACGGTGCTGCACCTCTCAAGTGAAAGATAAGAGATGTATCTTTTTACCTCTTCTCTGAGACCAATACCTATTGACCCATTGACCAACATTTGTTCAGTTCTGTTTCAGTGTTCTTTTCTATTATGTTATTATGACTGCAAATATTGTTTTCCTGGTTCAGCTTATATCACATTGAATTCCTTCAAATACATCTTCCTCTTTTTCTCTGAATTCCTAATATTCATTGTTTTCTATGGCACAATCATATTCCACTTTATTCATATACTTCAAGTTGTTTAGCTCAGTTAATCACAAGAACAAGCTCCAAAATCTGTGAGGTTTTCATCATCTAGAGCTCAGACAAGGGCATAAGGACATTTGCATGATTGGGTGCATATTGGCAGTTGGTAGCTTCCAAAGAAGGACAATTTGAGATGAAACATCCAATCTAATTTGGGGAACCCAAAACTCTAGCTTTGGGTGGAGCCTAAGCAAGCACTGGAGAAGATCCAAGCATCCTTTAGACCTAGTTGGCTTCCTGGTAGCATCTCTGAGGTTAGACTGACCACTATGATAAGCCTTGGCATTAGACAATTTTCTAGCTACACAAAAAAGATTCAAATAATATTAATACAAAATAAAGAATAAAATATTACCCTCACATCTTACCACCAATAAATGGGTAACAACTTCATTCGTGATGTTTTGCTAAACCAAAAAGTGCTACTATGTGCCTTGGACCAGCCACAGGGGCTTCCAGTTGTGATTGCTGAGAGATCGTGAAAGAAAAGTAGACATGGGGGCCAGGCAAAGAGTTGTAAAGGACAGCTCTGATTTATTAACTGGATAGCCAAGATTTACATACGTTATTACAGGCAAGCAAGGAGAATTGTTCATTGTGAGAACATTCAAGCAACCAAGATCATTCCCATGAGAACATTTTTAGATTATTTCTTATACTCTCTAATCTAATTCCTCCTGGTGAGACAGCCTCAGGGAGGCACAGGCTTGGGGTGCACCTGCAAGGTCAGAATGTTCTCATCCTTGCATATCAAGAGTGGGGATGGTGAGCCAATTGTCCTGATAAAGTTAGCTGCTCATGTTAGTACAAGTCTCAAGTAAAACCTAGACAGTACCTCACATTCTGGACTACATCAGCACTGGTCCATTGCAGTTGTGGACATTTTGCTATATAGAATCTTTCTTTGTATCTTTTGGGGGCCTATATACTTCACCTGGATATGGATAAAACAGTATGTATATAACCAGTTTAGTTACTTTTATCAAATAATTCCAACTTATTTTCAAAATAGCTGAACCAATTAACAGCTTCATCAGTAGTATACTAGTATACCTGACTTCCTGAAGCCCCCTAACATTGATTACTTCCATATTTTATCATATTTTCCTGTTTGTTGGTTTTAAGATTAAACAGTTCCTTTTACTTTGCATTTTGCTCAGTTATTACTGATTTGGAGCAGTCTTTTATAAGGGTTTTCATCATTCACAATTCATATTTTGAGATTTCTTTGTCCATATTTTCAGCCACTTATGTATTGAAAACAGATTCATAATCTTGTGTTAATTCCCTATACAACTTAGATATCAGAACTTTATCAAAAATATGTGATGTATTTTTTTCTCAATTGACATTTTCCTCTCTTCTTAATGCATTGGTTTTATTTATACAAGAGCCTATCAATTTCATGTAAATGAAACTGTTTTTATCTTTTATCACACTACTTTGTTTAACTAGCAATTTCTCTAAGAATGAAGAAAGGTAATATTTAACACTAAATTTTAAATGGTACTAAAGTTTGAATGGTACTTTTCTCCATTCTCATCCAATTTTTATTTAATTCATGTATTCATTTGAAACTTAAAATGATATGTGATGTAAGATGATTGTTTAAAGCTATTTTTTGGCACACTACTTTCTAGATTCTCTAGCAGTTATTTTTTCAAATTGAGTCCTTCCACTACTAGTTTATTTTTTCATACTTACAAATACTGTGCTATTAAGTTTGATTGATTCCAATTTGGCTGATTTTCACTTATCTTGTCTGTTCTGCTGATTTTTTTTCTGGTTTTTTTTTTTATCAATAGCAAATAGTTTGACGGTTTTTGATTTATATTCTAGTGTTATTTATGGAAATGCTCTTCTACCTTCATTCCTATTCTATGACTGGGATCTATATCTTTTGCTCCTCCAAATGAATTTTGTTATTATTTTGTCTATTTCTATCTTAAAAATCATCTTGATTGCTTTATTTGTTTAGTGCTAAATCAGTAATTGATTTAGAAAGTATTGTCATTTTATTATATTGGGTTCAACTATTTGCAGTGACTTTTCATGAGTTATTTAAACCTTCCTTTTTCCTATAAAATATTTTGTAATTCTATTTTACAAATCACATGTGAGTATTTGTAAACTTGGCTCGTAGATATTTTGTGCATTTAATCAATAGTTTGAATGGAAATTCTAGTCATCTATCCCTTTTATTTTTTTATTTTTAACATTACATTCTGATTATCCCTTCCCCCAATCTGCCCTGCTTTCTATCACACCCCTCCCTTCTCCCCATCTTTTCTCTTTTCTTGTAGGGCAAGATAGATTTCTATACCCCATTACCTGTATTTCTTATTTCTCAGTTACATGCAAAAACAATTCTCAACATTCGTTCTTAAAACTTTGAGTTCCAACTTCTCTTCCTTCCTCCCTCTCCACACATGCCCACTGAGAAGGCAAGCAATCCAATATAGGTTATGTATGTATAGTTTTGCAAAAGACTTCCATAATAGTCATGTTGTGAGGGACTAACTATATTTTCCTCCATCCTTTCCTGCCCCCCCATTTACTCTATTCTCTCTTTTTACTTTGTCACTCCCCTAAAGTGTTTACTTCTAATTATTCTCTCCTCCCATTTGCCCTCTCTTCTATCATTCCCCCCTCACAACTTATCCCCTTCTCTCCTACTTTCCCATAGAGTAAGATAGATTTTCAAACCAAATTCAGTGTTCATGTTGTTCTCTCCTTAAGTCAAATGTGATGAGTGTAAGGTTCACTTTTTGCTTCTCACCACTCCCCTTTTCCCTTCCATTGAAAAAGCTTTTTCTTGCCTCTTCTATGTGAGATAATTTGCTCCATTCTATTTCTCCCTTTCTTCTCCCAATATATTCTTCTCTTACCCCTTAATTTTATTTTTTTAGATAGCATCCATTCCTATTCAACTCAACCTGTTACTTCTGTCTCTGTATGTGTGGTGCGTGCGTGTGTGTGTGTGTGTGTGTGTGTGTGTGTGTGTGTGTAATGTGTAATCCCTCCAACTACCCAAATATTGAGAAAAGTTTCAAGACTTAGAAATATTATCTTTCCATGTAGGAATGTAAACAGTTCAACTTCACTAAGTCCCTTATGATTTCTCTTTCCTGCTTACCTTTTCATGCTTCTCTTGATTCTTGTGTTTGAAAGTCAAATTTTCTGTTCAGCTCTGGTCTTTTCATCAAGAATGCTTGAAAGTCTTCTATTTCATTGAATGACCATTTTTTCCCCTGAAGTATTATACTCAGTTTGCTGGGTAAGTGATTCTTGGTTTTAATCCTCATCCCTTTCACTTCTGCAATATCATACTTCAAGCTCTTTGATCCCTTAATGTAGAAGCTGCTAGATCTTGTGTTATCCTGATTGTATTTCCACAATACTGGAATTGTTTCTTTCTAGCTGCTTGCAATATTTTCTCCTTGACCTGGGAACTCTGAAAATTGGCTACAGTGTTCCTAGGAGTTTTTTTTCTTTTTTTACGATCTCTTTCAGGAGGTGATTGGTGGATTCTTTCAATATTTATTTTATTCTCTGGTTCTAGAATATGAGGGCAGTTTCCTTGATGATTTCATGAAAGATGATGTCTAAGCTCTTTTTTGATAATGGCTTTCAAGTAGTCTCACAACTTTTGTTTTTTTATTTTTTAAATAGTCCTATTGATTTATTTTTAGGTTTTGACATTCATCTCCACAAAATTTGGGGTCCCAATTTTTCTCCCCATCTCTTCCTCCCCTTACCCCATAACACCTTGCATTCTGCTTACTCCTTCCCCAGTCTATCCTCCCTTCTATCACACCCCTCCCTTTCTTTACCCCAATCTTCTTTCTTTTCTTGTAGGGCAAGATAGATGTCTATACCCCATTACCTGTATTTCTTATTTCCCAGTTATATGCAATAACAGTTCTCCACATTCACTTCTAATACTTTGAATTCCAACTTCTTTCCCTTCCTCCCTCCCCACCCATCCTCAATGAGAAGGCAAGCAATTCAATACTGGCTCTGTGTGTATGTGTGTGTGTGTGTGTGTGTGTGTGTGTGTGTGCGTATATATATATATATATATATATATATAGATAGATAGATATAGATATATATATAGATATAGATATAGATAGATATAGATATAGATATGTTTTCCCTCCATCCTACCCTGTCCCCCATTTATTCTATTTTCTCATTTGACCTTGTTCCTTCCCAAAAGTTTTTCCTTCTAATTGATCCCTTCTCCCATTTGCCCTCCTTTCTATCATCACCTCACCCCATTTGTCCCCTTCTCCCCTACATTCCTGTAGTGTAAGCTAGATCTTCACACCAAATTGAGTGAGCATGTTATTCCCTCCTTAAGTCATATGTGAAGAAAATAAGCTTCAAATTCCCCCCTCACCTTCTCCCTTTTCTCCTCTATTGAAAAATATTTTTCTTATCTCTTTTATCAGTGATAATTTGCCCCATTCCACTTTTCTCTCTCCTCCCAATATATTCCTCTCTCACCCCTTAATTTTATTTTTTTATAGATATCATCCTTTCTGATTCAACTCAACCTGTGTTCTCTGTGTGTGTGTGTGTGTGTGTGTGTGTGTGTGTGTGTTATCCCTCCACCTACCCAAATACTGAGAAAAGTCTCAAAGTTACAAATATTATCTTACCACATAGGAATGTAAACAGTTCACCTTTAGAAAGCCGTTTATGATTTCTCTTTTCTGTTTACCTTTTCATGCTTCTCTTGATTCTTGTGTTTGAAAGTCAAATTTTCTTTTCAGCTCTGGTCTTTTCATCAAGAATGCTTGAAAATCTTCTATTTCATTGAAAGACCATTTTTTCCCCTGAAGTATTATACTCAGTTTTGCTGGGTAGGTGATTTTTGATTTTAGTCCTAGTTCCTTTGACTTCTGGAATATCCTATTACACGCCCTTTGATCCCTTAATGTAGAAGCTGCTAGATCTTGTGTTATCCTGATTGTATTTCGAGAATACTGGAATTGTTTCTTTCTAGCTGCTTGCAATATTTTCTCCTTGACTTGGGAACTCTGGAATTT
>CM053772.1:136387904-136447506 GCA_028658325.1 Potorous gilbertii
GTCATGGGGAGGGAGGGGGGTGGGGGGGGAAGGTGTGGGGAGATAAAATCTTAATTTTAAGGAAGTGATTGTAGAACATTTATAAATAAATAAAATAAAAAAAAAAAGAAAATTATCAACTGAATAAAAGTGTCAAAGTTAAGCCAAACTCTTGCAGTTTCATTCCATATCCTGTAGACTTAAAGAAGTGGGAAAAAATGAAGGGCAGAGGGAGGGCAGCTAAGGGGTCTGGAGAGACTAAGACAGAGGACAATGAGGAGCATATGCTCAGAGACCAAGAGAGGGACCTGGTGGTGCTGCCCCCAGGGGGAGGCCCCAAGGGTGGGGCTGGCCCTTCCAGAGCCACCCCAGTCAGCCATGGCTGTCTGGGTCTTCAGGGTCCTCTTCCTCGCCCTCCCACTGACTTCCTCATCCTTCTCAGCTTCAGCCTCCTGACTCACCTTAGCTTTCTTCAGGATTCCATTGCCCAGCTCCTGCTCTGCCACCTTGAACCTCATCTTCTCCCAGAACCTGGCTGTTTTTGCACGAACTTTTACAGGTGACCCAGCCGGGCACCCACTTTTTGTTTGATGTGCACAAACTCTTGCTTCACTGTCTGGCAATCATGATTTTTGAATTGGGGCCACTTGGACCATTGACTTGGCTGCCCACTCTTGAAAGCAAAGTCAGCTTTGGCTCCATCAGCCATGTTGTCTTGGTTCATTTTCTGGCCTGGTGAAGGTCAGGGCCGGGAGAGTGATCAGGCAGGCTTCTGACTTCTCAGAACAGGTAAGGGGTCTGTCTGACTCTCTTACATTGTTGCTGGAGATCAGGCTTAACCATCAGAAGTATATCCAAACCAGAATCCTTTTTTGGATGACTCAGATACTAATTTATTCTGAGTGAATAGTGACATCAAGGAACTCACTTTTATATTTGGGGGGTGTTGACGTTAAAACTCAGATCCAAGATTTTTGCCATAGATTTGTGATATGCTACCATGAAATTTCACAAAAATAAGGTAAAGGAAGTGATCTCTGAAAAAAATCTGTAGCTACAGGATGCCTTACATGTCTTCAGAAGCACTAAAATGGGAAACAGAGACTTTATATTAGAAACCATCCCCTGGATCAGGAGTCGAGTCTAGGTTCAAAACGATCCTCCAGTAATTACTATCTATTTGACCATCTCCTGACCTCTCTGAGTTTCAGATCCCTTATCTATAAAACTGGGATGATAACCTCATAGGGTTGTTGTAAAAAGAAAAGTGTAGCCTTAAAGTAGTATGGAATTGTCTACTATTATTGTTACTAACTGGGTAAACATTGTCACTTAACCTGTTTGAGCTTCAGGTTATTTTTTTTCCAGATCAATTGAACTTGCCATTATTTCTTATATTATATTCACACCATGATTTAGAAAGTGGTGTTTGGCCAGAGGCAAAAACATTACTAGTTATGACTCTGCCATGAACTATGTTTTCAGTAAGAGAGTATTTCTAAGTTCATGGTAATGTTGGCCTAGTAGAAAGAACACTGACTTACCCAGATGAGATAGAGAGTGAAAGAGCTCCAGGGATTGAAGAAACATGGAAAAATAAATTCATTTCAAGTTTAGGTAAGTTCCACTTTCTTTTTTAAAAAATTTATTTATTTATTTTTAGTTTTCAACATTCATTTCCACAAAGTTTTGAGTTCCAAAGTTTTGCCCCATCTCTTCCCTCCCCCAACCCCATAACATCTTGCATTCTGATCACCCCTTCCCCCAATCTGCCTTCCCTTCTATCACATCCCTCTCTTCCTTTATCCCCATCTCCTCTATTTTCTTATAGAGAAAGATAGATTTCTGTACTCCATTACCTGTACATCTTATTTCCCAGGTGTATATAAAAACAATTTTTAAAATTCGTTTTTAAATCTTTGAGTTCCAATTTATCTCCCTTCCTCCCTCCCCACTCATCCCCATTGACGAGGCAAGCAATTCAATATGTTATACATGTGTAGCTATACAAAAGACTTCTGTAAAAGTCATGTTGTGGAAAAACTATGTTTCCCTCCATCCTATCCTGCCCCCCATTTATTCTATTCTCTCTTTTGACCCTATCCCTCCTCAAAAGTGTTTATTTCTAATTACTCCTCCTCCCATTTGCCCTCCTTTCTATCATTTCCCCCACCCCACTTGTCCCCTTCTCCCCTACTTTCCTGTAGTGTAAGATAGATTTTTCATACCAAATTGAGTGTGCATGTTATTCCCTCCTTAAGCCAAATGTGATGAGAGTAAGCTTCACTTTTTCCCTCTCACCTCCCCCCCTTTCCCCTCCATTGAAAAAGCTTTTTCTTGCCTCTTTCATGTGAGAGATTTGTCCCATTCTATTTCTCCCTTTCTCCTCCCAATATATGCCTCTCTCACCGCTTAATTTTATTTTTTTAGATATCATTCCCTCCTATTCAACTCACCCTGTGCCCTCTGTCTATATATGTGTGTATAATCCCTCCAACTGCCCAAATACTGAGAAAAGTTTCAAGAGTTACAAATATTATCTGTCCATGTAGGAATGTAAACAGTTCAACTATACTAAGTCCCTTATGATTTCTCTTTCCTGTTTACTTTCTCATGCTTCTCTTGATTCTTCTGTTTGAAAGTCAAATTTTCTATTCAGCTCTGGTCTTTTCATTAAGAATACTTGAAAGTCCTCTATTTCATTGAATGACCATTTTTTCTCCTAAAGTATTATACTCATTTTTGCTCGGTAGGTGATTCTTGGTTTTACTTCTAGCTGCTTTGACTTCTGGAATATCATCTTCCAAACTCTTTGATCTCTTAATGTAGAAGCTGCTAGATCTTGTGTTATCCTGATTGTATTTCCACAATACTTGAGTTGTTTCTTTCTGGCTGCTTGCAATATTTTCTCCTTGACCTTGGAGCTCTGAAATTTGGCCACAATGTTCCTAGGAATTTTCCTTTTGGGATTTCTTTCAGGCAGTGATCTGTGAATTCTTGCAATATTTATTTTATCCTCTGGTTTCAGAATATCAGGGCAATTTTCCTTGATTATTTCTTGAAAGATGATGTCTAGGCTCTTTTTTTGATCATGGCTTTCAGGTAGTCCCATAATTTTTAAATTGTCTCTCGTGGATGCATTTTCCCAGTCAGTTGTTTTTCCAGTGAGATATTTCACATCGTCTGTTATTTTTTCATTCCTTTGATTTTGTTTTATAATTTCTTGATTTTTCATAAAGTCATTAACTTCCATCTGCTCCATACTAATCTTTAAGGAATTCTTTTCTTTAGTGAACTTTTTTCACTTCCTGTTCCATCTGGCTAATTGTGTTTTTTAGGGTATTCTTCTCCTCATTGGCATTTTAGATTTCTTTTGTCTTTTGGGTTAGGCTATTTTTTTTAAAGTGTTATTTTCTTCAGCATTTTTTTGGGTCTCCGTTAGCAAGCTGTTGACTCATTTTTCATGATTTTCTTGCATCACTCTCATTCCTCTTCCCAATTTTTACTCTACTTCTCTTACTTAACTTTCAAAATCTTTTCCTTGTCACCAAAGTAAGATTCTATCATCTGATTCCTTTTCTGGTTTTTGCTCATTTCCCCAGCCATTTACTTGACTTTTGAACTCTTTGTCAAGGTAATTCTCTTCTTCCAGTGAGGGTGGGAGGTGTACCGTCAGCTGATTGATTCTCCCACAATTTGTGGGCCTAAAGCTCCAGAAATAGTGGCTTCAGCTGCCCCTGCTGCTGCTATGGCTTTGGCAGCAGGTTTCTCTGCCCCCTCCCTCTCTGTGGCCCTGGGGCTGGAGCCCCACCACTCTATGCTCTCACACTGGTTCCACAGGCTTTTTCCACTGACCTTCCAAATTGTCCTCAGTGTTTTGGGCTCATGAAGTCTGGAAACCATTACAGGTGCAAGAGATTCAGTCCCCCATGGTCTGCTCAGGTCCAGTCTGTGCCTGCATGGCCCACACTGCTCTGAGCCCTGCTCCCAGTGTGGTGCAATAGACCCTTCCTGACCAACCTTCCAGGCTGTCTTGGGCTGGAGATTTGCTTCACTCCATCATTCTTTGGGTTCTGCAGCTCCAGAATTTGTTGAGTCATTGTTTACAGGTATTTGGCTGGGTTTGAGGGAAGAGAAACCTCAACAGCTCCAATTAGTGAACTGATAAAATCCAGCTGTCTTCATTGAGGCAGGGAGATTGGAAAGGTGAAAATATGTTGTTGTTGTTTTAATTGCTCAGGGAATTTAGCCATACAACACTTCCGTCATCTGTTATAGGGCAGGGGACATTTTACTTTTAAAAAATCACTTAATTCCCTTGAAATCCTGAAAGTTATTAGTAGCTATTTGCCTTGGCATGAGTCCCCACATCCCAATTCCCTCACAGCTTTCTTCTGACATCACTGGGGTCATGTTTTGGATCACTTGTCCTGAGCTTTCCTTGTTACTTCTCACACTATCACTTTCTGCTAGCAATTTAACAGCTTAGCAAAAGCTTTCAGGACACTTTAAGTTGTGTTGTCTTGTTTCTCTCTTCCTACCAATGTTACTTTCTTGTGATCTCAGTCATTACTTCTTCCAGGAGACTACAGGGCTAAAAAGTAGAATTTATTTTTTCACACCATCTACATATATCTGAACTATTATCAGTAGAACCTTTGGGTCCTCAGAAGTTAGTCTCATTCCCACTTGCACTAGATATCTTCTAGTTCAAAGGTATATTATTAATAAAAGATATAAAACCAGTACATTTCCTACTTTTTAAAAACATGTTTTAAATTCATAAAATTCAAGAGAATTCTTTTTTCTGGGTTTCTGTTGATGGATGACTTAGAGGTGTACGGACAGTAAAACAAACTCAATACATGCCCTTGCTAATTTCCAAAGTCAAGTTTCCTATTTATTTTTGTGCTTTTTCATTGTCAAGACCATCCTGGAGAAAGTGTTTTTAGAAATTAAAAGAAAGAAAGAAAAAAAGAAAAAATAAAGAAAGGGAGAGAAAGAAAGAAAGAAAGAAAGAAAGAAAGAAAGAAAGAAAGAAAGAAAGAAAAGAAAACCCCTTTCTTTCCTTAAGGGTTTCTCACCCTGAGGTGTCAGAATTAGCATCAAGGTGACCTCTGGCATTGCTTTCTACATGCAGTTTTGAAGGGAGCAAAACTTGGGTATTGACAATTCGGGAAAATATTAGTCTTATTTACTGTAAGAAAAAATATTAGCTTATTTACTGCAAGAAAAAGTAAGCCTCACTTTAGGCATGTTTTTATTTGCTCTGTAATAACTAAGCAAATTAAAAGGAGGAGGAAACTTAGCTCTTATATAATACCTGATAAGCAATTTAACAAAAAGGAAAACAATATGGAGATAAAACTGAATTCATTCAATCATTCCTTGTATGAAACGGTCTCCAGTCCCTTCACCATCCTAATTGCCTTCTTCTGTGGAATCCAGGTACTTGGGTTTGAAGCCTCTGATGCTTAACTGTAACTTTGGGCAAATGACTTAACCTCCCTATGCCTCAGTTTCTTTATTGTAAAATGAGAGATTAGATGGCCTCTGAGGTCCTTCAGAGTTCTAAATCTAAGACTTTATGATTCTAATAGGTGAGCAGGCAAAGTGTGTCTCAGAACAACAAGCTGAAGGGGAAATAAGCACCTACACCCAAGTGAAAGAGGACTGGAAACCCACCTGGCTCTCATTCTCTTGTCTGTGTGTGCATGTGTGTGTGTGTGTGTGTGTGTGTGTGTGTGTGTGTGTGTGTGTGTATCCCTGCCCAGGTTTATTCTGGGCAGAGACATAGGCCCTGCTAACCTTCACCTTTTATGATGAGTAGGCTGAACAGAGTCTATGATAGTGGAAGGAAAATCACAATCAAGTAAGTGGAATTATTAAGGAAATGTTTGGAAGACCAAAAGTTCTAGAGAGAAAGTTTGAATAAAAAAAAATCAAAATGATAAGCAGACTAACAAAGAATCACAAAGATAGAAGGATAAAAGAATAAATGCTTCAAAGAGGGACTGTAGCTCATTGAACAAGAAGTATACTATGAAAGACAATGAAGTGAAACTATTACATGAAAGGAGGGTTTTCTTGGCTTACTGTGGATTATAGAGCAAAATAAAAAGATGTAAAAAAATTAAAAGAGCAGTAAAAGAGAAAAAATCAGGCATCAATTTAGTTTCAAAGTTCTTGAAGTAGAATTAAAAAACACCAATAAAAGAGTGGGACAGGAGGGATACCTGTTGACGAATCTTGCCTAGGAAGGGGGCTCTCCAAGAATACAATGCACTTAGAATACACAAAAAGCTAACTAGAGGGAAAATAGACAGAAAGTCAAAGCCAGCAATCATAACAAGGGAA
Source organism: Potorous gilbertii (assembly GCA_028658325.1). NCBI lineage: Eukaryota > Metazoa > Chordata > Mammalia > Diprotodontia > Potoroidae > Potorous > Potorous gilbertii. The sequence goes on from CM053772.1 coordinate 136,394,241, forward strand.
GGAAGGACAGGCAGAGGAAAGGGAGGTATTATGTGCCACGCCCTGTAGTAATTACACAAATATTATCTCATTTCGTGAGTCTTTCTATCATCACTTCCGTTCACTAAGCACTTATCAAATGCCTGCTGTGTCCCAGGTGTTGGGTATACAGAGACAAACATGAGACAATCCTTCATCAAGGAACTTGCATTCTCTCAGGGGTAGAAGATGAGGAATATTGCATGTACATACAGAAGGAAATACAAGACATATGCAATATAAATACTAAAGAATTAAGAGGATTGGCTCCAGTAACTGAGAGGGATCGTGTGGGATCATCTTATCGGAAGACACAATTGATTTGAGCCTTGAAAGGAGCTGGTGTGTCTGAGAGATGGAAGTGATGGGGGACAGCATTCATTCATTTACTGTACAATGGAACGTCATATACAAGGAACAGAAAATATTCCAGTCCAGTCAGAATGTAGAGTGTTTGAAAGGGAATGATGATATATAATTGGCCTGAAAAGATAGATTATACCAGATTTTGAAGAACTTTTAATGCCAAGTAGAAGAGCTTGCATTTTAGTCAAGAGGCCTGCCTATGGGTAGCCACTGCAGGTCCTTGACTGAAGGAGTAACACTTCTGTCTTCTATGCATTTTGACTGAGTTTGGCAGCTATGCAGAGTATGAGGAAGAGAAGCAGACTAGGAGGCTATTGCTACAACCCAAGTGAGAAGTGATAAAGGTCAGAACTAATGAATGCCGGATTTGTGAATGCATGGGATTTTGAGATAGTGGAGTCAGTAAGACTTTGGAAGCAACTGTACATGTGGAATGAGAAAAAGCAAGGAATCAAGTGTGAATCCTCATTTGTGAGCCTATGTGACAGGAAGAATGGTTGTAGCCTTGATAGGAATAGGGATGTGAGGAGGTATTTAAGGAGAAAGAAAACGATTTCTGAAAACTAAAATCTTACATTCTGCAAGAAGTTTTTGCCAATCCCCTTCATACTAATGCCTTTCATCTATGATCATCTCTGATTTATATCTTGTTTGTTGCTACCTCCCCCATCAGAGCAGGAATTGTCTCTTGTCTTTCCTAGTATCCCCAGGATTAAGTACAATGCCTGACTTTTTTCTGCTTCTCTATAATAAATTCTAAAATGGACTGTTTACCTCCACATTTCCCATCATTTTCCCCTCAGTAATCATATTCCTCCTTATTGGTGAGACTCAGATACCTCTTTGGGTTTTATATCCTTTGAAGACAAATTAAAAGGCAAAGCAAGCTAAGAAATGTTTAGATGCACTGCTTTTGGCAGAGACAGCACTCAGGTAGATGTTCAGATAATTTAAGTCCCTCATCTCTACAGTGACAGCAGCAGTGTGGTATGGTTGATATAGAATTGGAATTGACCTTTGAGCCAGGAAGGCCTGGGTTCAAATTTAGCCTTGACTGTGATCCTTCTGGCTGAGATCCTGAACAAGTCAACTTACTTCTCTGTACACCAAGGCGACCAGTGATAGAAAAGTGCCAACCTGCATTGGCAGGGATGATGCCTCCTCATCTAGGGGCTCTGTATATATAGTCCCAATCCAATCTCTAGGACATCAGGCAAGATTTGAGATTTGTTTCCCAAGCTCATCTATTTCTTCTTCCTCCACCCCCCACCCTCTTTCCCCCAGGTGGACTGTAACATATTCTGATAACAATAGCACTTCTCTTTCTGCTATCATTGAGCTGTACCCAACCCTTCTTTATCACATCCTTCTGTAGTGCCTGGATTTTCTCAAATGATTACCTTCTTAAGACACAATGCTGCACCCCCTCTTTTTACCTATTTCATTCCTTTACCTATTTAGTTCCTGTTAACAATACTATGTAACCTCTCAGAGCCATATTCCCATTACAAGTCCTTTTCCCATTCCACCAAGACTTACTTAGATCCAAGAAACCAAGCATTAGAATCTCTAGCTCATCTTGCCTTCTCCCCATGTTTTATGCAATTATATATAAACTTTTTTTGACTGTGATTTTTTTAGACTTTTTTTCTTAATTTCTTGACATGTCTATTCTTTCTACATTGTAGATTCTCTGTTTGGTATCCAGCATGGTAGGCATTTGTAAAGAGTTTTCTCCCTATTTCTTCTTTTCAGTTTATTAATAGCAATAATGACATTTATCTAGTGCTGTAACATCTTCTAAACACTTTGCATTTATTATCTCTTTTGGTTTTCATGACAGTCTTGTGTATACCCACTTTATTGATGAGGAAATTGAAGCTGAAAGATAATTTGAACTCATGCTTTCCTAAGTCACTGAGCTGCCTTTAAGGTTAAAGGCCTTTTAATTAGATTTGCAAGATTCCAGGCAAATACATTTGTATTAGCCTCTATTAGGTACATTCCATCTTTGTCCAGTAGCTAACACCTAACAATCCAAATTCCCTTCACAGACATGTCTTCTTTTCTTTTTATTTAATATTTTATTTTTCCCAATTACATATAAAAAACAATTTTAATATTAATTTTTTAAAAACTTCTCTCCCTCCTTCCCTTGTCCCCTCATTGAGAAGGAAAACAATTTGAGATCAGTTATACATGTGCAGTCATACAAAACATATTTCCATATTAATCATGTTGTAAAAGAAAAAAACAGATCCTCCAAAAAATAAAGTTAAAAAAAAACATGCTTTGATTTTCATTCCGACTACATCCCTTCTTTCTCTGGAGCTAGACAGCATTTTGCATCACAAGTCCTTTGGAATTGTCTGGGATCACTTTATTGCTGAGAATAGTTGTCATTCACAATTAATCATCGTGAAATATTGCTATTCCTTTGTACAATGTTCTTCTGGTTCTGCTCATTTCACTTTGCATCAATTCATGTAAATCTTTCCAGGGTTTTCTGAGAGTATCGTGCTTGTCACTTCTTAAAAGACAATAGTATTCCATCACAATCATATACCATAACTTGTTCAGTTATTACCCAGTTAATGGATATCCCCTCAATTTCCATTTTTGGCACCATAAAAAGAGCAGCTATAAATATTGTTGTACATATAAGTTTTTTTCCTTTATCTTTTTCATCTTTTTGAGACAGAGACCTAGCAGTGGTATTGCTGGGTCAAAGGGTATGCACAGTTTGGTTGCCCTTTGCACATAGTTCCAAATTATTCTCCAGTATGGTTGGATCATTTACCTTTTCTGTCATATTAACCAATTTGATAGGTATGAGGTGGTACTTCACAGTTATTTTAAGTTGTATTTCTCTAATCAATAGTAATTTAGAGCATTTCTTCATATGACTAGAGATAGCTTTGATTACTTCATCTGAAAACTGCCTGTTCATATCCTTTGACCATTTATCAATTGGGAAATAACATGTTCTTATATATTTAACTCAATTCTCTATATATTTGAGAAATATGGCCTTTCTCTGGACACTTGTTGTATAAAATTTTTATAACAGTTATGATTACTGTGTATTTCTCTCAATCCTATTTCACCTTATTTACTCTTCTCTCCCTCTCTCTCTGTTCACCTTGTCCATCCTCAAAAGTGTTTTGCTTCTGACTACAACCTTCCCCAATCTACCCTTCCTTCTATCAATGCCCACCCCCTTATTTTACCCCTTTACCCTCTTACTTTCCTGTGGGTAAGATAGATTTCTATGCCCAACTGAGTGTGTATGTTATCCCCTCTTTGAGTCAATTCTGAAGGGAATAAGGTTCAAGTGCTGCCCCACACCTACCCCATCATTTCAACTGTTTTGTGCCTCTTTTATGTTAGATAAACTACTCCATTCTACCTCTCCATTCCTCCTTCTCCTAGTACATTTCTTTTACTCACTCCTTAATTTTGTCTTTTTAAAATATTATCTAATTATAATCAACTCACATCCATGACCTTTTTCTATATATATACTCTTTCAAACTGTCCTAATAATGAGAAAGTTTTTAGGAGTTACAAGAATCATCTTCCCATGTAGGAGAGGAGAGCAAATGAGGTTGGTGACTTGCACAGCCTTCTCTCACTCAAACCAAAGTCAACCGCAAGTCATGTCATCATCTTGATGTCATGGTCCTCTTCGAGAATGAAGGACAAGCGCAAGCAATGTAAACAGGTTAACCTTATTAAATCTCTTAGGATTTCTCTTTCATGTTTACCTTTTTATATTTCTCTTGAGTCATATTTAAAAGTCAAATTTTATATTCAGTCTGATCTTTTTATCATAAATGAAAGCTCTATTTCATTGAATATTCTTTTTTCCCCTGAAAGATTATACTCAGTTTTTCTGGGTATGTGATTCTTGGTTTTAATCCTGGCTCCTTTGCCCTCCAGAATATCATATTCCAAGCCCATGGATTTTCTAACTCTTGTGTGATCCTAACTGTGACTCCATAATATTTGAATTGCTTCCTTCTGGTTGCTTGCAATATTTTATCCTTGGCATGGGAGTTCTGGAATTTGGCTATATAATATTCTTGGGAGTTTTCATTTTGGGATCTCTTTCAGGAGGTGATAAGTGGATTCTTTCAGTTTCTATTTTACCCTCTGGTTCTTGAGTATCAGAGAAATTTTCATGATAATTTCTTGAAAGATGATATCTAAGGTTTGGTTTTTTTTTCAATCATGGCTTTCAGGTAGTCCAATAATTTTTAGACTATCTGTCCTAAATCTATTTTTCAGGTCAGTTTTTTTCTCCAATGATATATTTCACATTTTCTTTTATTTTTTCATGTTTTGAACATTGTTTTGTTGTTTCATGGTGTCTCATGGAGTCATTATCTTCCACTTTCCCATTTGTAATATTTAAGGAATTATTTTCTTCAATGAGCTTTTGTACTCCTTTTCCATTTGGCCAATTCTGTTCAGTGAAATTTTTTATTTATACTTCCATATGGCCAATTCTGCTGTTAAGGAGGTCTTCTCTTCAGTGAACTTTTGCATATCTTTTTCCATTTGTCCAAATCTATGTTCGTGGAATTCTTCTCTTTAGTGGATTTTTGTGCCTCTTTTATCATCTGATTTATTCTGTTTTTTGAGATGTTATTTTCTTCAGTATTTGTTGTGCCTCCATTACCAAACCACTGACTCCTTTTTAATTATTTTCTTGCATCACTCTCTCTCATTTATTTTCCAAATTTTTCCTCTGTCTCTTTTATTTGATTTTTAAAATCCTTTTTTGACCTCTTCCAGTAATTCTTTTAGGGCCTGAGATCAATTCACATTTTTCTTTGAGGCTTTCGATGTAGCAATTTTAACTTTGTTGTCTTCTGAGTTTGTGTTTTGATCTTCTTGTTCTCCATAATAACTTTCCTTGGTCAGGTTCTTTTTTTGTTATTTGCTTTTTTCACTGCCTATTTCTTGACTTTTAACTTCTGTTAAAGTTGGACTCTGATACCAAGATGGAAGGGGCACTGTCCCAAATTTCAGATTTGTGCAGCTATTTTCAGAACTAGTTCTGGGGGTCTGTAAGTTTTCAATTTTTTCAAGGTGATATGATTAAAGGAGGAGTGTATTGACTACTCTCCTGGCCTGTGCTCTGGTCTCACACAAAGATGAAGGTCTTTGTTCTGCAGTCACAGGCTCTAGTGTCCTAGTGCTCCTCCTCACCCTGAGACTATGACCCAGGCCTGTGACCTGGATCTGCAAATGGATAATGCAACAGAGTCCTGCACCCAGTGCCAGCAAAGGACCCTTATAATCTCCTTCTGATTAATCACTCAACCCCCTTACTGGCTGTGGACTGAGAGCTCTGGAAGACATCACTGCCAGGGCTGATTCAGTCATCACCAAGGCCTGCTGCTGCCTTGCTAAGGCATTGCTTGCACTGGATGGCTCCACTCTCACCCAGATCTAACAGACTTTGCTTGCTGACCTAGGTTGTCTTGGGTTGGAAAATTGGTGTACCTCACCTTTTGGGGATTCTTTGCTGATCTGGCTAAACAGGAAGTCATCTTTTTGAGTCAAATATGACTGACTCCCCGGATCAGTCACTTGAAGAGGGACAAAAAGTTCCTGTTTGGAGCCTCTAATTTAGCTAACACTGCAAAAGTAAGTCCTTACTGTGAAACTCTGCTCTGGAGAATGTCTCAGCCTGGATTTCATTAGAGTGTGGGTCAGAACCCACTGCTCCAGTGACTTACTCATCAGGTTACTTTTTGACCTTCTTTTGCAATCTCTTTAGTCCCCAGTGACACAAATCTCTCTTTCCTACAATAGTAAGAAGATAAATCTGGGACTTCCTTCACACCAGTCAGAGCTCCAAAGTATCTTGCATACTTAAACGCTTCAGTTCTTATTTTCATATCCTGACTTGGATGTTAGCTGGGATGCAGCAAAACCTCTGGGTCAAAGAAAAACTTGAAGGCCCAGGCCTCTGGCTTCTTGCTGTGGGCTCCTCCATCAGCAGAGCTACCTTCTGAGCTCCATTAGTTTACCCTTATCCTTCACTGAACAGTCCTTAAAAGCTGAGAGTTCTGAAGCTTGAATTCTAATGACTTTTTCTACTTAGTATAATTAATGGATTGAAACATGTTCTCACTTGAGTGAAGTATCAAGGCGTATCATTTACTTTAAAGAAGGTGGGTCAAGTATTTAGGGGGACCTTACCCAAGTAACTTGCCCAGGATCACAAGAGAAGTGCAATGTCAGAGATGGAACTTGACCCTTTTTTCTCTAACTCCAAAGCATTGCATTTTGACTTACTTGAGGTCCTAAGGTAAGTAAGTGTCAGGGCTAGGATTTGAACCCAGATACTTTAAACTCCAGCTCATGAGCTGTTTCCACTACATCACATTAAAATCTTGAAATTCCAGGTTTCCAGAAGTGCTAATATGACAAAGAAGGGAGCTTTGCACTTCAAGCAATAACAGATAAAAGTCTTCCTTTCTCCTTACAATGCTTAATACTTACAAATCTATGTCTAAAGGTTAGCCATTAGGAAACTGTATATTGCTACTAGAACATTATTGATGACTTTGGATTCACACCTTCCACCAATGGCTCAAGCAAACAGAGAAGCCCCTGACTCCCCAGTGCATTGAGGGACATTGTGTAGGTCAGAGATCTCAGCCATGAGGGACCTTATGCTAGTCTCCTAGACTAGCCTCTTCCTGCTTACAGGGGGCTCTTTTAGTCTTCAGAAACACAGAACTCATATTCCTTCAGCTACTTCTGCCTATTTCTTGGCCTCGTCTACCTGCTAGAATAGGAGAAAAATGCCAAAGCATTCATTTTACCCACTGGTTCCCTCTTCAAACTGCCAACAGAACTCTGTCTTAAGGCCTAGCACCTACTGATGTTGATAACTTACCTTTCTCAGAAAAGCTGAATGAGGGAGACAGTTCTGTTTTTTAGTTTGGAGGACAGAAAATAAGAAGGTTTGTATCCTAAATGGATTAAAATATGATTGGATGGAAACTGGCAATGAGGGCTAGTGACAACCTTTGACTAAGAAATGTTCATTGTTGGAGTCTAGCTGCATCTGCAAGGACAAAGACAGCAAACCAGAATTCTTTGAATGACAAACCAGACATCTTGCTGTAAAGATACCAGACCAAACTTTCTGGTGTCCAACTGCATCTTTAAGGGTAACAGATTTCCTTAACACAAGAATATATAATTATGTGATTAACAAGAAAAGATTGGATCTTTCAACTTAATCCATTATAGAACAACTAATTTCTGAGCTAAGTTCAGAGACCAAGAATGATGATGTAGGCAGTTACAGGACAAAAACAATTAACTGTAAATAGAATCACACAGAGAATCAATCTGATTATTTCATTTTGATCCTTTCATTTCCAGTCACCCTATATCTCTCCTGTCTTTTGTACCTAAACTCCTCAGAAAGGCCGTCCATAATAGGTGATTCCACTCTCTCTCCTCCCACTGTCTTTAAAAGAAATTTTTTTTTAATTTATGGAATAAAACAAGTATTTCCATACCATGGTACAATAAAAATGATGATTGGATGTGAAACTGCAAATCTACTATGTACAATTTACTATTCTTTTCAAATATACAATAAAATTATTATATGTTTCTTTTTTTCCCTTTTTCTTCCCTAGTCCCCCCACCCTAGAGATGGCCAATGGCTACCATCAGACATAAATAGGCATATATATATATGTATATATATATATACATATATATATATATATGTAGTTCTATAAATACTTTTGTGTATCAACTCTTTCTCTGAATATGGATAGCGTCTTTCTTCATATGTCCTTTATAATTAATTTGGGTGTTTATAAAAGCCAAATTAACTTATCCACTCAAAGTCATTCTTAAAACAGTATTGCTGTTAATGTTCTCTTGGTTCTCTCATTTAGGAGAAAAACCTGGAGAGAGTAACATCCTAAAAACCTGGAGAGAAGTGGGTATAAAGGCCTTTCACTCTCCTGCTGCTTGAGGAGCCAGCCCAGGAAGTTCATGAAAAACAGACTGAGCTTTCCCTGTCTCCTTTGCTGGATCCTCTTCTAGCTCATGCCCTGTAATCATAGGCTCTGCCATCTTACAGCTCTGTTCTGGGTCCTCTTTTCATCATCTATACCACTTTATTTGATTATCTTACCAAGGATTTCATGAATTTAAAATGACTTAATTATCTTCTCTATGACGATGATTCTCCAAGCCACCTATTCCACCCCAGTCTCTTTGCTGAGTTCCAATCTCACATCTCTAACTGTTTTTCAGACAGCTCAGGCTGGATGACAATAGATATCTTAATCTAAACATGTCCAAAATAGAACATTTTTTACCTAAATTGCCCCCCTCTTTTACCTTTTCTATTACTATAGAAGGCAATGTCATCCTCCCAGATCCTCAGGCTCACAACCTCGGAGTCATTTTTGACTCTCACCCACCATATCCAATGTGTTACCAAGGCCTGTCAAGTTCACCATTGCAACATCTCTCAAATAGACTCTCTGACACTACTTACACCTTAGGGCAGGCCATTATCATCTTACATCTGTATTGTTGCAATGGTCCGCTGGGGGGGTCAGTCTGCCTCAAGTCTTCCCTCATTCCTATTCATCCTCCACTCAGCCACTGAAGTGATGTTTCCTAAAGTTCAACCATGTGTGACCATAAATTACTCAATAATTTCCAGTGGCTCCCTCTTGCCTCCAGGATCAGATACAAAGACTCTGTGTAGGAAGGGACCATATTTTGCCTCTTTTTGCATCTCCAGTGCTTCGTACAGTGCCTGGCACATAGAAGGTATTTAATAAATGTTTATTGATTGATTGAGTGTCCCAGATGTCTTCTCCCTTTGATGATTGAACTTCTTGAGAAGACCACTTGCAATGGGCTTCTCCATTTCCTTTTCCTCTCACTCACTTCACTCTTTAAAAAATCTGCCTCATCACCCAACCAAAACTCCCTTTCCCAAAGTTACTAAGAATTTCTTAACTGCCAAAACCAATGACCTTTTCTAAATTTTCGTCATTCTTGACCTCTCTGTAATATTTGACACCTTTGATCACCCTTGGCTCATGGATGACTACTGATGACTACTCTCTCTGGCTTTTCCTTCTACCTGTCAGATTCCGCTTCTCATTCTCTTTTAGTTGGATCTCCATCCAAGTCATGCCTGTTAACTGCTGGGGTCCCTCAGTACTCTGTCCTGGGCCCCTTCTTTAACCTCTATTATTTCACTTGGTGATCTCATCAGTGCTGGTGCATTCAGTTATTATCTCTATGTTGATGATTCTCAGATCTATTCATCCAACCTCACTGTCTTTGCTGACTTCCAGTTTTTACATCTCTGTCTACTTGACATCTGGCACTGTGTGTTCCATCTTAGACTCAACACATCAAAAATGGAACTCATTATCTTTCCCTCCTCCCCAAACTCTCTCCCCTTCCTAAATTCCCTGTTACTATGGAGGGAACCACCACCCATAGAAACGCCTAAGCTCACAACCTATGTGTCATCCTTAACTCCTCCCTCTTACCCTAATATCCAATCTATAGCTAAGGCCAGTTATTTCTCCCTTTCATAACATCCCTGTTATATACCGCCTTCTTTCTTCTGATATTGCCACCACCTTGGTGCATGTCCTTATCACCTCAAGCTTAGATGATTTCAGTAACCTACTAGTTGGTCTTCCTTCCCCAACCCTCTCCCAACTCCAATCTATCATGTACTTGTCTGGCAAAGTAATTTTCCTAAAATGTAGGTCTGTCTAAGATAGTTCTTACTTAATAAATTCCAATGTTCCCCTTCATCCCTAGCCCTTTATAACCTGCCACCCTAGCTTTCTAGTCTTTTTACACCTTATGCTAATTATATTCTGTGATCCAAAGATACTGGACCCCTTGATGTTCCACTCCATCTCCTGATTTGGGGACTTTTCACTGGTTGGCTGTCCTCTAGCCTGGAAATTTCTCCTTCATTTTTCACCTCTTACTTTTCCTGGATTCCTTTAAGTCTCCGATAAAATCCCATCTTCTATAAGGAACTTTTCCTGATCCCATTTAATTCTAATGCCTTCTCCCTTCTGATTCGATCTAATTCATCCTGTGTTTATCTTATTTGTACACAATTGCTTGCATTTTGTCTCACCTATTAGACTGTTAGATCCTTGAGAGTCAAATTTCTCTTTCTTTGTATTCTGTCTCTTAGTACATTGCCTGGAACATAGTAGGTGTTTAATAAATACATATTTACCAAATGACACCTCAGGCACCTCTAGTCTAATTTTTTTCTACAGAAGGTTAATAACTAGAAAGATGAAATAAACTAATTATTAGTAGTCCTTGAAACTGGGCCACTTGGATGTGGAAGGGGTAATGAGATTACCAAGGAATCCTTGTACGCAGCTTTGCAGTATAGGACCTTATTGCTTTAATAAAAATCTTAACTAGATGTTTAAAATGGCTTCCAGACAGCTCATGTGGCTTTTTTCTCTATTTTTTAAGCTAATTTTCCTCCTTTCTGCTCCTTTGACCAAAATCACCAAGTATTTCATCATGATCCTCCTAAAAAGAGAATCTGAATTCAGCAGTATAAGGGACATTTGTTCATTTTTAACGTCCTGCTTTTGCTTGGAAATTTGTTTTGAAATTGTGTCCTCTTACATTTTTTTCCTATTTCTATTTTCCCTTTTTCTTCCACCGAGATTCCTTGTTTCAGGAGTGATGCACTGCTGATCAAACCAGGCAGCCCATCTACCCCTTTATAGTCAGTGCTTTAATTTAATAGCTCCTTTGATGTTTCTTCTTAAGAGGCACCATAATAACTTGTGCTTTTTTAACGGCTATTTCTAGCTCTTAATTTTTAGCTGCAGGATCAGCCTCTTTGCCCTTCTCAATGCCTTTCCCCCAGAGTAATCACCCATTACAGTGTTTTATCTACCCACAGAAAAATACCCAATCTCTTATCTCTCAGAAGATCATGCAATCTCATTAATTCCATAAACCTACTGTTCAGTGATTTTCTTCAGGCAACTGGCAGGAGACCAATGGACCTTGAGCCCAAAATTGACTGCACTGGAATACTGTACCCTATATTAGTATTAAGTAGTATTTAACCATTCTTTTGAGATTTCATGCTGGCTCCTGCTAAATATTATCCTCCTCCTCCAGCTTTTGAGGGAGGAAAATTTATTTGCAGGATATTAGGTAAGTACAGACTATTAACCATAGGTTGCTATGCTATTAGGAAAACTCTTGTACAAGCGGGTGATGACTTTCTTTCCTCAGCATTATGTTATCACTTTGGCTCAGTCACACTTCTGAGTAAAATATTCAATAGCGGCATTTCTCCAGGAATATACTTGCCAAGAAATAAGGTAGTTTAAGGAGAGGAATTTACATGAATAGAAATGTAAACTACAGTTTCAATCATGTTGACTTCTGATTGAAAAGAACTTAGGTTTAAGGAGGGAGATCTGGAGTTTACGCAGAGGAATGGTAGAAACATGGAAGACGTCCAGTTCAAGGGATAGTGGGAGTATGTGTGTGTGTGAGTGTGTGTGTGTGAGTGCCCGTGCATGTAAATGTGTATGCCTGGAAATCACTTGCAGACCCATTTAAAACTAATCAAATAGGAATAGATGGAGGGGGGAGGTGATTGTAAATTTATTATTTTAGAGTTGAAAATTTTTGTATTGAAACTGAAATTTTGGCTTAAAAGTAGACAAATATTTGTATTTTCATTACCTTGTGGGAAACTTTATCATGAATGGATTTTTATGTAAGCTGAAAAGCAAATAAACAGTGCCACCAATCCACGTCCACTGTACCACTTGCTAACTGCCAACTTTCTATCAGAGCTACAGTACTTCAAAATGGTGGGGTTATGTAAGAGGACAGCAAATCAGAGCAGGCAAATCCATTAAGCAGAAATGTGTTTATGAAAAACTTCAGAGATTTCTGACTCCAAAGAAGGCTGGAGTATTCCTTCTCCAAACACAGGCTGGCCATTACTTTATTTGTAAATATCATCCCCTAAGGGCTGCAAGGAGCTACATTCTCACACCAAAGAGTTCCGATTCTAAGAGAATATGACACAGTAACTCCGATGGGTTAAAGGTTATATGGAAATACAAGTTTGCAGGGATACAGAAGATGGCATAAGGAGCAGATTTTGTGGCAGGAGGGATGGAAGCCATGGAGGAAAGCGAAAGATTAAATACTTCTTCATGAGTCATTTTGTGATCTATAGAGGATATGCTCTGTGCATAAAACATCTAGCTACTGTTATTTTAACAAGATGATTTATCTTGAGCAAGGTAGGTGAAAATTTGTCTATCTTGTGTCATAAGATAAAGGGAAGTGAACAGCTGCTTTTGGATATTGTTTTACCTACTGATTACCTAAAGTTTTGGAAAGGATATTTTTGGTTACCAAGAAAGCTACTCTCAATAAAGTGCATTTTCAACATAGAAGAAAACTTGGAGGGTCCCCCCTGGAGAATGACTTGGCAAAACTCTATACCCTCACAAGGGCCAATGACTTCTTGCTGTTGTAACAATAGCAGCAGTAGCAACAACAGCAGCGGTCTTAGTAGTGGTAGTGATTCTCATTCCTTTATAGCTTTAATATCTACAAATATCTACAAAGTGCTTTCCTCAGAATCCTGAGAGGCAAGTAGTCTCAGTATTCTTATAATCTTCATTTTACAGAAAAGGAAACTGAGGTTTAAGTGACTTGCCTCGGTTACAAAATTGTAGAGACATGCAGTCTCACAAAGTTTTCTTCCTCTGGAAATAATGAAATACTCATCAGAGAAGCAAGTCTCCTCATTGACTCTTTACATAGACAAATAAATCAACAAATATTTATATTCTTATATAAGGAATCATAAGATAAATTTCTGCTTAAATTCAGTGCCAGACTTTATTTCTATAGATGAATTTGTGTACTTTCTTCATAGACAATGAAAACCATACAATCAATCATGACTGTACCACCCCTTTTAAAGTAAATGATAAAATGCTATGAACAGATACTATAACCAGGCAAGGGAATGTCTCAATCATTACATCATAGGCTTTGAACAAGGGGAGAAAACTCCTTGATCAATTTTCGGATACTGTAGACATGGATGGGATGAAGAACACAAACTTGAGCCTTGGTCTGTCTGTCTCCTCCCCTCTCCCTCAACTTTAGATGGACTTTGTGAACTTTAGGGGTTCAGAAGACTTCTCATTTTCCCTACATATTGCCTTCCTTGTCATGTCCCTGAATTAGCTGGTGTCTGCTTCAGAAACTAAGGACAGACTAGAAGCAGATTAAAGGTCCTACAAAGTACCCAACAGAAAAGCTATACTATACTTAAGAAATATATCTTGAGGACTATATTAAAAGGACTTTCAGGAGTTGTGAGTTATCCCTTTGACATACATGACATATAAGTTTAAGCCCATTTTGCCTTAGATTCTGAATGTACTTGTTTAAGAATAAATCATAGGCATCTGGGGAATATTTTTGCAGCTGCCCTTATTTTATAGGGCAGCTAGATTCATCTTCGTGAGTTCAAATCTGGCCTCAGGCACTTTCTAGCTTGTGACTCTGGGCAGGTAACTTAACCCTGTTTGCCTCAGTTCATCTTTAAAATGATATGGAGAAGAAAATGGCAGTATCCAGTATCTTTATCAGGAAAATCTCCAAAAGGGGTAATAAAGAGTCAGACAAGATTGAAACGAATCAACTTCTTATGATCTTAATAAACATTCCTTTCTAAAAGATAATTAAGTCTGGCTAATTAATAATCAACTTTTTTCTTAGAGAAAAGCACATTTGGTAGGGGCCTTCTGAGGGATACCACTAGATAAACCATCCATAATTCCTCAGGGCTACTCTTTAAACTTTGCTGGGGTGGTTGGCTAAGCTCTGGGGACCAAGGGATTGACAATGTGAGTGGGGGTTGGGATAGTCACCCCATGGCATTTGCTATATCCTTATTTCCATTTTTCTTTCAGTTGTTAGGAAACTCAGAACTAAATTCAGTGTCCTATTACAACTCTGATGTCTGACATCTATTCTTTAGTTCATAAGATCACAGAATGCAAGGACTGGAAGGGATATTAGGTATCTTCTGATTTCATCCTTTTCTTTTACAGATGAAAAATTCCACTCAAGCCCAGAAAGGTGAAGACACTTGCTCAGGTGACAGTGAGTATAAGAACCGGAATCCAAGCCCAGGTTGTTCAGCTCTCTCTATGATGTCACTCCCTCCCTCTGATGCTGTACTTTTCATTCCAACTTTCTTTGGCTTTTTAATTTGTATTTTAAAAATGAACTGTCCTATTTTACATACTTCCTATTAGATGACTTCCAATTGTTTTGGGGAGTGGATGGAATAAATTCTAAAAACAAAATATTTCCCCCTGCCCTTCCTCTCCCCACTCTCAGAACCAGCAGCAGGGGCTTATTGAGTGACTGTCTGGCACACACACACACACACACACACACACACACACACACATACACACAGATAGCATCAAAGTAAGTGCTACATCAATAGCACTTCTTTGTAAACTGAGGCACATCTCTTGTTTCAGTTGATAAGGCTTGAAACATGAGGATGGAAAAAAAGCAGGATTGGAGAGATTATGGAAAACATTTTCCTCTATTTTCTTTTGGTTTCACTTTCAGTAAGGTGCCTCTTAGATTTCTGCATGTAGTAGAAGACTAGTAATGGATTGAATTTAGTTTAAGAAAAAGAAAATTGGTGTTCTCCAGGCTGGCTAGCTCCATTTGACTGACTAAAATGAAAAAGAACAGTGAAAGTTCCTCTCTTCTATCTTCTCCATCCAAACCCCCCACCCCCCCTCCACACACACACCATATTCTTCATCTTAACTCAAGAAATTTAACAAAGTGTACCACCGGTGGGGTAAGTGTGATGGGAACATGGAACTAGTTTCTGATTTGGTGGATGACATGAGTCCATGAGACTATATGCTGGTATTGAACTGAAAAAATCCTCCCTTTCATTAAGGCAAATTTATTCCAAGTTTGCTTATCAGAGTCCCAACTGTTCTGCATTATGTAATCTTCACCATGCAGCATTTCAAGGGGCCATGCTAATTCCAAGGAGTAACATATTGAGGGTGGGTGTCCAAGGAAGGAGAGGGCAAGGTATGATCTCCAGCAAATTAGAACAAAAGGCTTGTAATGTGGGAGATCTCGGAAGTGGAAAGCAATTCCGCTTAAATGAATCATAGATCTTAAGAAATTTCCTTGGTTTTTACTCCAAGTAAGCTGGAAACAATGGAACCTTTCAGAGACAAGGGAAGAAATGTCACAGGTTGAAAATTTGCATATGTGGTAGAACCAACTTCCATCTCTGTCTGGGTGGAAGGAGGTTAGAGAATGGTACTTGGAAATGCCTTGACTTCCCAAGTGATAATGTTTTTCTATTAATCTCTTGGCATTTGTATTGCTGTGATTGATCATTAGTCTCATAGAAGTTATATTTCATTGATTTAATATTCTATATCACTTAAGTATCCTATGGTACTATATCATGAGACAGCAAGACTGCCAAAGTAAAATTGATGTTTTTTTTCATTTTCTACCTTGAGATGGGTGAAAACTTCAAAAGCTTTAGTTTGGATAATTAAGTGACACGTTTGGATTACAACACAGCTTTGTGTGTAGGAACCATATTTAGAAGAAGGTCAGGGTTCAAATACCCTGGTGACTGAATAGACCGTGTTCCTCATCTATAAAATCAGAATAGTGGTGTCTACTTCATAGAGTTTGGAGGCTCTAATGAAGAAAGGTAAACAAAGAACTGTACAATTGTCAGTTGTATATTTTTACAGTTTTCCTCCTTGTCATCATCCCCTCGTTTCACCCGTTCCCTTTATAAAAGTAAGAACTGCTCTTACAATCTTGAGTCACATTGTCCTTGATGTGACTGTTTGCAAGCCTGAATACTTTATTATTTAATGAAATTTTGGGAGTCAGCACCCTGACTGATGGACAGGGAAGCTCCATCAAACTGTTTTGAGGTCTTTGATTTAAGTCAGTCATTAAAAAAAGAACACAAACCAGTTTATCTATTTCTGAAGATCAATTTACTTTGGCTTCGACCAACAACTATTCTTTCCCATGAGATTATCAGGGTTTTATGAATTCAGCTAGATTGAAAGGGAGTTGATATCAGGATAACAATCTAATGGGTATTTAAATAATGCTGATGATCTGAATGGAGGGGATAGAAATTTATTACTGTAAGAAGGCAGACATTTTCTTGTCATTGTTGGTGCATGTGTTCTCAAATGAATGACTTTAACTGTCTGAGATGCCATGCCAGGGGTCAAACATGAGCAATATGAAGAAGCTGCCCCAGATAAGCTATCAGGAACAGAAAATAGAGGTGTTCCTCTTAGTATGCTGAAAAATAAGCCAGAGTCAGAGACTTGCAGATTAGTTTGGGTGAACAGGAGGAGCCACAAGCACATATGTTGTTGAAAGCCCACCCTGAGTCATAGCTTTAATGTGGGGAAGGGACAGAAAGTAGAGGAAGAAGTAGGAGAGAATGATTGCTACCTAGGACAAGAGTGGGAAACCTGCGGCCTTGAAGACACCTGTGGCCCTCTAGGTCCTTAAGCGCAGTCCTCTGACACAATCCAAACTTCACAGAGAAAAAGGATTTGTTCTGTAAAACTTGGACTCAGTCAAAAGGCCGCACCCAAGGACCTAGAAGGCAACATGTGACCTCGAGGCTGCAGGTTCCCCACCCCTGATCTAGGATGTCATGTGAAAGGCAAAAATGTACTGTATACCAGAAAATCTGGGTAAACAACAGAAGGCAGTGTTCAAAAGGTTACTGACTGCTGACTGAAAGGTCCATGGAAGCCAAGTACTCTTTTTGATTGTGTTACTAGTTTGGCTCTGTGTAAGACAAGCAAGAGGAAGTGACTTGAGCTGCTTTAGGTTGGTAGATTTCAAGGATATTCCAACATGTTTGCTACTTTTTGGTACCATTCTGAATCTCAAGTCCAAAATGATCCTGTTATGAAACAAAACTGGCTTCCCAGCTGATTCCCACAAAAAATGAGACATAAATTCCATTTCACTTCTTATTTTTAAGCAGATAAAATACTGATTAGATTTGCAAGCAGCAAACACATCCTCTTCAGAACTCATAAGTTTAATTATAATAAATGGAAAGTTAATAATTTTTCAGTGGACTTCAGACAAGTTACTGCAGGAATCTCCCTTTCTTTTTTTTTTCCTTAATGCATTTTTATGCAGAAAAGTCGAGAGAAATATAATCACAGTGCAAAGATTAAATGGTACAAGATGCAGTTTGCTACAAATAGTTTACATTTATTGTAAGAATACAGCAAAAGGATCTGTCGATCCATTAGTGGTGATTGGTCCATTGGAAAAGAAAAAAGACTCCAAAGAACTGACAGCTTACAAAAACGAGCTCCCATTTTAGAGAGAGAAAATCAGGAAAATAAAAATACAAGTTTAGCTGAAATTCAGAGTATTTCTTATGAATGTAAAAACCGACAAATAAATAAGTGATAAATACAGATCTGTGTTACAATGATAAAGGACAACTAATGACTGCTTTACATCCTTAAGTATCATTCATTTTCATATTGTTTTAAAGAGCCAAATGAACCTAATAAGTCATTGTCTTTTCACACTTGCTGGAAGAAGCACCTATTTCCAGTGTTCTATATTATCTGTTTCACAAATATATTATTTTTAAACAACAACAAAAAGCATGAAAGGTGCTTTACCTGCCCTTAAGCTCTTGGGAACATACTTCTGTCACAAAGTGGAGAAAAACACATGGAACTTCTAGTTACATTTAAATGAACTTGCTACCTGCTATCCCCAAGGCTGGAGGCGGACAAAGGCAGATGGCACGTTTGCTGATACCATATACCTTAGGCCTTCTATCTTCCACAGAGAAATAACTAAATAAAACAGAACAGAAAAATCCTTCTTCCATACCCATTATTCATGAGCCTGTCCCAGACCACCTTTTTACTGATGGGGGTGGCACATTAATAACTTGAATGGCTGGGCTACATTTTGTACTGTTACACTTCACTTGACAGTTCAATGGACTCAAAAATGTGTCTTAGGGTCTTCAAAATACATATCTATTTTCTAACTCTAGCTTTATCAGAGCCATAGTATTTTAGGATGTAGATTTTCAGAACCAAAACAAAAACTCCACGTTATAATCATACCTAATTTTATGATCACAAAATTTAAGGACCTCTGACTAAAGAACTTATTTTCATGTTAACCCTCAACAGCTTGCATCCAATACAGATACACAGAAAGAGTTAAAATGTGCTTCTGGTTATTGGTTTCATATAGTCTTTCAGTAAATCAGCGGATTGGGACAATTCCATTTTTGTATGGGGTTCACTAAACAGTAACTAAAGGGAAGCTGTCACTACTGAATCTGAAATGGCACTTTCTGTTTCTGACTATAACTTCATGTCTCTGCTTCAATTTAGAATCATCTGATGTGTTTAATGCACAATACCAACTAAATCTAACCAGAAATGATCATTTTAATAGTAAGTACAAGTGTGAAGATTTTGTCAAAGCTCATTGTACAATATTAATGTACAAAGATGTATGTATATTTTCATCACATCAAGGATGTGAGCCACTGGGCATCCTAGGTGCTGTAACAGAAAACATGAAATTTGTTGAAAATGGTCTTTTGGCTGTCCTTGATGCAAGGTAATTAAAACCACAGGAGGCCAGGACTTAACTGAATGTTACTATGTGTCTAGGGAATGATATTATGAGGAAGACAGTTATAGTTATGGGAGATGGCTCAGGGCACCTTACCAGCAACCATTTAAAACAACAGTCTGAGATTTCTTAACACCAGAAAGTAATTTTACATTGGATTCAGTACATTATTTAGAAAATTAAGTTCCCAACCAGTGTTCGTCTACCCTCCCATTCCCGTCTCCATCCAGGGATTAGTTTGTAGGGCTGGTACACATTTCCGGGGAGATCTTCTTACAAAGGCTCATGGAAATTGCAGACTCTAAATAAAATCTCTTGTTCTCCTGCCCTTGGCTAGGTAGTTATAGGTGTTTGAGTTTACATTAATGATTTATTTATGAGTGTGCATAGAGAATTGTTTTTTCTTAAAAAGGTTTTTCAGAGGACTCAAAGATGGAACCCTTGAGGGTATGAATATTTAGTGGGAAAAAAATACTACTCATTAATGGTTTAGGACCTTGAATAGCTTTCTCTTATAAAAACAGATGCTAATGTAACATAATATCCTTATGCCTAGCCACTGTGAATTGTGATTTCTTTGTATACTTTGTTTCCATGTTATGTGCTGTCCAATATTCTTCCCTTATGATTGTTTTACCTATGTCTTGAAAACAAGGCTTAGACAGTATGACCAGACTAATGGCCCAATTTTTGTCATAATGCTTTCACTTGAAAAGTACAGAGCTATTTTGGTTGTCTGTCATGATCCTTGAAGCTGCTCTCCATCTCTCTACCTCCCATCTCCCCTCACCTCCATTTTCCTTTAGCATCAGATTACACAATGTCTGATTTCCCAGTTTTCTATCTAGAAACTGCTTTGGATGAAATGATCCATTTTGTCACTTTTAACTTAGTTGGAGTTTATTACATTTGGCTTCTTTGGGGACCAGGAATATTTGGTTTGGAGAACTCAGTCACAGTATTTTAACTGAGTGATGTTTCAAAATGATACTTCTTCATTTGCAATTCAAAGTAAGTCTGCTTGCTTTGTGGGCAAAGCTTTATATGTGCTGCTATCACTCCTGAAGTCACTGGACAGCCTTCACAGTTCTGCAAAGTGATTAACTACATAAATGCACTAGACATTTACTAACCGGGAAAGGTAGGCTAGGAAAAAAAGAAGAACACATCATTGAAGATACTGAGTAGGAAAGGGATGTGGCACTGGAAATAAATCCTATATAACAGTTTAAGGCAATTATCTTTTATTTTTAGTGATGTAAGAGTTTTAGTCAATCCACAGCCTACTCCTGACTAGCTTTCTGGCCAAAGGAAAAACAACCTGAGAACTTCCCAGACGCCCTAATCCAAAGTGATCTCTTCTTCCTCATTCAGTTTTCATTTATTATACTACTTTGTATGTTTATATCTCTTCATGTTCATGTCTATTTCCCTAATAAGTTTAGACTACATACTCCTGGAGTTTAAGTCCCATGGAAGGGCTCTTGGATTCTTTGGTGCCTTCCACTGCAATTAATGTTGGACCTTGCATGTAAGAGATGCTTAATACATAATAATTTAATCTGATTCAACAAATATTTAAGTGTCTATTGCATGCACAGCACTATACTGAGTACTGGGAAAACAGAGATTGATAAGTTGATGGATTGGCAGCTGCCAGTAAGACAAGGAGTAGTAAACAGTAAAAAGGAACTGTCTTCTTCAATACAGCAGGAGATGTTAAAAATGAATCCTTGAAAGGGAAATATCATTAACTAAAGTCTAAGAGAAAAGTCAGAAAGGCAAACCAGAGAAATCAGAACCGAGCACACTACCTCTCACATGGCAGATCTTCCATACAGTATCCTTTATTATATCAGTGTCATTACTATAATCTAAAATGTTTCACGTCTATCACATAACACTTGTAGAACAAATTTGGTTAAGGATACCTAGAATGCAAGTCTTGAATTCTTCCATGGCTCTCAGAATTTGGTTTGAGCTCTATGTGTGCAAAGAAGACTCAAAGGAAAATCTGGTCTCAGATAATGTATCTCAATACTTTGATTTCTACAGGTTTTTTGTTTTGTTTTTAAAGAAGAAACATCAAATTATCAGGATTGATTCCTTATCAGGGACAGGTAACGATACTGAAAGCCTTCTTAACTTCAACATGAACAAAAGATAGAGGAGCCTTAGCCTAATGGACAGAGGGCTGGGCTTGGAGTATGGGAAACAAGTTACATTCCCACTTTTGACCCTAACTGGTTGTGTGATATTGGGCAAGTCCTTTATCCTTTTTGTGAGTCAGGTAACTGCCTAGAATTTATAAATCAGGTATATGTGGTGATCCTCATTCTCACAGATCCTTCACAATACACGTATGACCAAAAATAATCTGCCCCTCAAGTATTCTGTTGAGTTACCCAGCAATTAGTTTCTTTTTCTCAAATGTTTCCTACTCAAGGGTAATTTTTTTTAATCTACTTCACCTTTATTTTAGCTGCCAAGTGAATGGGACGAAACTACAAATTAAAGTAGGGAGCCTTGTGTTTAAAAAAAAAGGACAAGGAGATAATTCTAATTCAATGTATTGAATTTCTTATCTCAGGCCTTATGGAAAGTAGAAAGAAAAGCAGATATGAATGAGTCTAATGCCTCCTTTTAAAAATCAGTAACAGCATAAAATGGAAATTTTTAGGAAATAAGGAGATGAAAAGGATAAACCCAGCAAGGTTTTAGGACTTTCTGTAGATATGGAGACAGGAAAGATAAGAGAGAATAATTCAAAGTAGAGACTCCTTCAAACAGCTCTCCTGAGATGGTTTTTTTTTTTCTATTTCATCACTGCATTTATTGACTGAATATTTAAATCTTTTGTCATTTCTCTAAGTTCTTCTGTCATTACCCTTCATTTCTACATAAATTTCCTTTTTCATCAGGTTTTCTCTTTTTGCTGCATCATGACAGTCCTTAAGATGCTTCTAAGTATCTGCTGCAACATTCCTGGCATAGAGAACTACATAATGCTGCTATCTTGTTTGCTGGCAGGGCAACCTATCTGCTTGACATTGTTGTTTTTGAGAGCATGGTATGACATAGGAAGATATAAATCTGAAACATGAATTGGTTAACAACAGCCAATTGGTGTTAATAGGGGTTCCTGTAAATGAACAGTGGGTCTCTGGGACCCTATAGTGCTAAATATGATTGAAGACTCAGGAGGATTCCTTAGAGCCAGGAGTGAGAGGACTCTATCTATACTGGAAAACCCATGATATTATACTATAAAAATGACCTCATGGGTTTCAGCATTATAATACATTATTTTTGAGATACAGATACCATGTCCTTCGGCTGACGGCCACATGGTGGTAGGTGACCTACTTTGCTTCTTTGGTCCCAGCAGTCAATGGTTCTGCTTCCCTGTGGCTTTCTACTGATACCTTCTCTATTTTTGGTTCCCTTAAATTTATCATGGTACCTGCAGGGCTATATCATCTTAGAATGAAGTAGAATGAAATAAAACTGTTTCTTTCCCTTTTTTTCCTTTGTAGAAAATGATTTCCTTTTTTCCCCTTCTATTCAGGCCATCTACTGCCAGCTGGGCCCATTACTTCTGTGTGGTTTAAAATGACTACAAATATATTATAGAATGCTTAATGTTTGCATAAGGGTGAAGGCAACAGTTTTCAAGGGAACAAAATATTCCTGTTAGCTCATTTAGGCCTATGATGTATATTCTGAATACTTTTTAAGGTTATAATTATGTGCAGTGACAATCTCTCTTTGTTTTATGAAGAAACTTACAAGATTCTCATCAAATTTTATCACTATTTCCTTCAAAAAGACTCTGGGTTAGGAAGCTTTTGAACATACCCTTTGCAGAAAGAAATAAATTATCTGAGTTCCCCAAGGAATCCAATATTTAGATTATAGACCAAAGTAACTAAAACTGAGGAAAAGAAAGAAAATTAGACTGGTGTGTTATAGCAATATGAAATTGATTATAAAAGAAGTGGCAACTTTATTTTAATAGCCAACTTTCATGTGAGCCAAAAGTATATAATAGAAATCCATTTGTATATTGAAAATGTCTCACTTCACTTATTAATAAGATATTAATATTGAAATATCTACTTTAGCTCCTTTGTTGTCCTATTTCACAACATGTATGCTCTCATAAGGGCTATGACTTCAAAATAATCCAAGTCTATACTTTCATGATTCAGACACTATTTGCTGCTGACCTTAACTCTATTGATAAGAAATATTTAAATTAGTGCAGTGGTGAGGTGTATATGTGGAATTGGAGCAAACAATGCTTTCCCTGAAATATATTCAATTAATCTTATTGTGATGGGAATGTGATCATAAATAGTTCACACAAAAGTCTTAGTAACACACTTAGAACATCTGAAAATTCACAAGAATTAATCTTACATAGGTGAGCTACACTAGAAATAAGAATGATATATGATCTGGAAATTGTTTCCTTATTTTTTTTTTTTTGCACTCATCCAATTATCAGGTCATTGGACTGAGGCACGAATTATCAATGTTTTTCTTTCTTCTTGATACACAGTCTAACAACAGTGCTCTTAAGTAAGAACTTGGTGATACCATAATATTAGTGGTGTTAACCAAAGCTACAGATACAAGTATTTTGTAAGATTGAAACACAGCTTATGTTTCATATAGAAAAACCTTATGGTTTAAAGCAACTTCAAAACTACTGCAATTTCTAAACACTTTGTTTTAGCTCTTCCAAATGGATAAAAATTACTTTTACATTGTAAAATTCAGGCCATAACAAAATGCAACATTTCTCTTTCAGCTCAAAACCTACATTGGTCTGCTGTGAAATTGTTATGAAGTTAGGAAATGTCTTATCTTACCTTACCTAGGGATTTCCACCAAATAACTCATCTTGGTGAATTTACAAAAGGCAAATGAATGAGACCTTCATTAGCAGACTTTTGAGAGTTGACAAAAAGTCTTTGTTTTTGAAAGTTCAAATAAAACCTGGTAATTGCTTCCCCTTATTCCCCTATGAACCAAAAGGAATATGTTGCTTCGTGGCTATAACCACTGATTCCACAGAATCCCTTAATGGATTTTATTTTTTTTCATGCTGCTAGTATTTGTCACTCTAGGAATTCTTTGGTTGATAAATTAGAAGTTACTTAAAATTTTCATTAAAAAGCTTCTTCAAGATATCTAAATGAGAGAACGCAAGTCAGAGAACACTTAATTTTGTTGTACATCCAGGAATTAGGAGTAAATTCAAGGAATTATATAAAGATCTGTACAAAAAAACCCACCACATTTACATCCCACCCTTAGTTAACCCAGTAATCGCAGAAAGCTTTTGACCTGGCAATGACAAACATGAAGAATTGTCAGGTTAGAGCTTTGTTTTTTCTCACTACACAAACAAATCACTGTGTTTTGCACTGCAGACTCTCTCTTCCATAAAGTTTGCAAACTAAGAATAGATTTTATAGTCATGACTTAGCCTCTTAAAGCACGTAATTCCAAAAGTTATCAGTGAAAGAAAGAATAACTTAAGTTTCAAATACAACGTAATCTGTGGCACAAAAGTGGTTTGCTAAAATTTTTTAAAAAATGTATATATCCATATTAAATTTTACATTTTTATACAACTGATTTAATCCTGAAAGTCTCCCTAAGAAGTACTGATCTTGAATGGAAACACTGTCAGCTTTAGGATGAAAAGCACAATGCAGTCTAAATAATGGAAGCTTTCTTAAGTCTTGAAAAGTCTTTTAATTTACTAGTTAGGCTGTGAACTGCACACTTTAACAGCCTAGATGAGAAAGATATGGATGCAACATTCACGTTTTTTTACCATTATTTAAGGGTTATGCTCCTAATGCTGCTCACAAATTAAAACCAAAATCTTAGCTAAGGGATTATCATTAAGCTTTGTTAAATAATGAGAGAGTATTTTCCCTTTCACAGGAAAAAAATATGACAAGAGACAAGAGAAGAAATTCTTTTGGTGAATTATGACCAGTAAGAAAAAACTGTCACCCAGTCTGTCTTTGTGAAAGCTGCTCTACTCTATACTACCTCCAAGCCATATACTACATCAAAGAATGAGGAAGGAACCTCTGCTTGAGATAATGTAGGAAGAAACAGAGGACTTGGACATGAAGCATGGTTCTTCCACTTGGGACCTGTGGCAAGTCACATCACAGTTCTGGCATCTATTGAATGAGGGGCTGGACTCGATTTATACGATGCCTCCTGACTCTAAATTCTGGGATCCTAAAAAGCACTCGGTGTATTTCTCTGTATATTTCTGTGTACTGCCTAGCACAGGTACCTGTGATAGCAACAGAATGCTCAGATTTTGAACATCAACTGATTGAACTGAAAAGAAAAATTGATTAAAAAGACATTTCCTTGATATGCCACAACATAAATCATTAAGCATGAACTGATTGTTTTCACTGTAGCTCAAGTGTAGTAATCAGTATATATTAAAGATATTTTTACAAGATGACTGGAAAGATGGATAGAAGGCATTTTCTATTCATTTCTTTCATTCTTTAAAATTCTCTGCTTGGTTCTTGTTCAATAACAGGCATCAAACAGTTGCAAAAGGCAGGGGAAATCTGTTATCCCTTTTAGACTGAAGTAGAATCAAAAACCTGGAATTTAGGTCTATCTAAAAAAAAAAGCACCATCACAAGGAATAGATACAGATATTTTTAAAGGTTTACCAAGTCAACATTTACTCCTGACCACAATTACTGCCATCTCCCACCCCTCCATTACACACACACAAGTACACACACATACACACATGTACACATACACACACACGTGTGCACACATGCTCCGTCATCATGAGGAGTAACTGAGGTCATCTAGATAACTCCAAGTCAAATGAGTTGTAACTAACTGGATGAAGCTAGAGGCCAAGGAATCACTAAGACATGATCAGTCTAAACTCTGCATCATGTACACATGCACTGTCTCAGAAATATGCTCTTCTACCTGTCAGCTAATTTCTACATGTCGATATGACCAGTGATCATGGTGTGGAGCAGAAGAGACTGTGCTCACAAACGCTTTTTTCTTCAGAATGTTATTCTGTTTTATGCAGCCCCTGAATCCGTACTGTGTCCTCAGCTGTACCTGTGTGTACTCATGTGTATAGTTTATGCATTTGTGGCTGTATATGCTATAAGGACTAAAATGGTGGAATCCCAACAGCTGAGCTGGCTGACTGGAACGAGATTGTGGGATACTTTTATGAAGGCTGAGGAGACTAAGAAAGTAACCTGCAACTTTCAAAGATGTGTTTTGTCGTTTCTTTAGAAATGAACTTATTGCTGACTCTTTAGGAAATCTAGGAGGTGCTGACATATTATTGTGGCCCCTTACATTGGACAGGGTCAGGTATGAAAGAAGTCAGAAAAGTACTGGTTCTAAGAAGAAACCAATTTGCTATTTCTTTTCATTCACAACTTTCATCATTACAGGAATGCTTTACTTTAAGTTGCTCTCCTTTATAGACATTCCTCCTACTGATAGCAGCTCTTCAAGGATTCATTCAAAAGCAGTCATGAAAACTCTGGCTTCAGTTCTCAAAGCAAACCATATGCAAAGGTTTCAGAGATCTGACCAGAGACAGAGTGATAGGGAAAATGGCACATTTCAACCTTAATGATAACATGGGTGTGTGGTGACCCATATGTGTTGCCCACTCTACTATTTAAAAAAAAAGTCCAAATATTTTAAAATGCAAAATGTAGTGTGTATTATTTTTTAAAGAAGAAATTTTAGTATTTTCAAACTTTGTCAACTGAAGTGATGCCAGCTATTAAGAAAATAGAAGTTTGGGAAAACATTCTAAAAATAGAATCTTGCCTCAGTCATGAGATAATCAAGGTTATGCTGGAATGTATCTGCCAACTTGGCACCACCAATGAGGATTATAGCACCAACGTATTAGGTCTCTGTGACTTAAGGCAGCAAACTGAACTGAGTAAGCTATGAACTGAGCAACGTCAGTAGTAGTTAATCCATGTCAGACGATAGGATCCAGGGTCCCTTACGCTTACAGGCTGTGCTTTCCTATGGATGATGGCCAGATACAGCAGAACAGCTGTGATTGGCTAAGCAGCACTTGGCAAAACAGTCCATTATTTTTTAATGCATATGCCT
Organism: Potorous gilbertii; assembly: GCA_028658325.1. Lineage (NCBI taxonomy): Eukaryota > Metazoa > Chordata > Mammalia > Diprotodontia > Potoroidae > Potorous > Potorous gilbertii. Next base: position 136,421,622 of record CM053772.1, read on the forward strand.
AGGATATTTTCAAATTGGCACATTAAAAAATCCAATTAATTTAAAAAAGTAACTCTAGACTATTGCAGGTAATGTAGTATAAATTCATTTCTTATGAGGGAAAAATATTACTTTGCTGGGAAACAAGAGTCCTGTAGGTGGTGTTTGGCGTGACTTCATCCCTATGTCACTTTTTTCTTGATGGCAGCTAGCTCTTTCTGAAGTTCGCTGAACTTGGGGCGGTTTTCAGGTCTGTAGTCCCAACACCTCAGCATTATTTTATAAATTTCTTCAGGACACTTCTGAGGAGCTGACATCCGATATCCTGAACCCCAAAAGAAGAAGGAAAGGTAGTTTAGATTATTAGTAGGAAGGGAACACATGTTGATCCTAAGCCTTCTTTAACACCTGTGAAGCAACTTTCTAACTTTAAAACTTTAATTGTTTAGGTTATTTTGTATAAGAGAAAGAGTTCTATAAATGGCATGTAAACACACAGAACTCTCTCTTCATATGGCCTTCAATTCTGCTGCCCAGATAAGATTTCACTACCTCTTTTATGGAGTCATATTTTGTTTCCCTCAGGGCCTGAAACAATAATAATCTAATATGCAATACTGAAATACCCAATATTATGCAATATGCAACACCCAGGATTAAAATGAAAAATTAAAATTAAAATGAGCAAGATTCTTCTGCATCCTGGAAAGAAAATAATTTGAAATTTCCTTAAAGAATAAAATCTGAATGAATAACTGGAATGTAGAAGGGATCTGATATTTCAGAAAGAGTCCTGAATTTTGTGGGTATCGTAAGAACCAAAAAATCAGAGGGAAAGCGTCATTGCCCTGAACTGCTTGGCTGCACCATTTCACCTGCACACTGTCTGCTATTCTGGAAGCCCTGCCTCCTCCTCCCTTCTCGTCAGAGTTCATACTTTGCTAAACACCACAGCTGGATTACTCCAATCAGCTGCCTCATCCACTCATGACTGAAACTGCAGTTTCTGGGTCCATTACAAATTGTTTCATAGAACCTTCATGAGCTAGAAAAGGAAACAGCAAAGTAGCCCAGTATCTTGGCTAAGAAAGCCCTAAATGGGGTCACAGAGTCAGATACAACTAAAACAACTGCACAACAAAAAACTCCAGGTTTTTTATCCCACTCTCCATCCCCACTGAGCTAGTCTTTACTTAGGTATCTCATATCATTTCCTCCTTCTCTCTCAACTAAGGATCTCACTTCACAGATTACTGAGAAAACAGATATAATTTTCAACGAGTTACTTCTTTTTCACTTTTCAAAACCCCTTCCTTCCATTCCCCATCCTGAAGTCAACCACTCTACATGTACACTTGATTGATCCCATAACCCTTCCTTCCTCTAACACCTTCAAGCATTTCCTATCTTCCTAGCTTCCTTTCTTCTTGTCTACAAGCATGCCCAAGTCTCCTACACTGTGAAAAGACCCTCCCTAGAAGCTGACATCCCTTCAAGTTAAGTCTTCTGTTTCTCTTCTCTTTTATAACCAAATTTCCAGAAAAAGTCATCTATACATATCCATGTCTTCTCTTACCTCTCAACACTTTGCAAAGTGTATTCCATGAACTCAAACTACTCCCTTCACATTTACTTATCATCTCTTAACTGACAAGTTTCTCAATGTTAGCCTCCTTACAGCATTTGATGCATGTGTTCAAGGTGTCAATTTATTTTTGAATACTTAGACACCAAATCAGTTGGATATTTCTACACACATAGCAGAGAAAGAGGACTGTTTGTGAGAATGAAAATATTATGTAAGGCCTCTAGCTTTCCTTTACAACATATAATAAATTTAACATGTAACCTCCAAAGCTGTCTTGCTCTGTGGTGCTTCTGTTACCTTTTATGAGTTATTTTTATAAAACTCTTTCAATAACTTCCTTCCTTCTTTTCTTTTTCATCCTTTAAAAATATTTTGATTATCCTAGCTCTAGTTTCCCCACCTCTCTCCCAAGACCCTAGTGGAACGGAAAAACAGAAGCCTTGGAAACAAACGTATACAGTCAGGCAAAACCAAAGCAAAACAAACCAATCCCATAGTGGCTGCATCAAACACTTTGAGTCCATCATCTCTGTCAGCATGCTGCACTACTGCTCTTCTGGAATTGTAAGTCATTTAATTGATAAGAGGCTTTAAGTCTTTCAAAGTTGTTTTTGTTTACAATGATGTTACTGTATAAATAACACTCTACATAAATCATACAAGTCTTCCCTGGATTCTATGAAACTGTACTTTTATAATCTCTTACAGTATAATAATATTCTGTAACATTAATACATAATTTGTTTGTTCCTTCTACAACTGAGGGACGTTCTCTTATTTCCAGTTCTTTGCCACTGTAAAAAAAACTGCTATAAATATTTCTTTCCGTATCAACTCTCTCTCTTTCTTTGATATTTTTAGGGTATTTGTCTAGTGAAGGTATTACTGGATCCAAAAGTAAATATACACAGTTTAGTCAATTTGTGGGCATCATTCCAGAATGTTTTCCACGATTATTGAACCATTCCCAGTTTTATTCGTAGTATGTTATTGTACTTGACTTTCCACAGACCCTCCAGCAATTCTCATTTTCCCTTTGGGAATCTGAGTGTTGTTTTAATTTATACATCTATATTAGTGATTTGGAACATTTAAAAAATATGGCTGATAGCTTGAATTCCTTCCTTTGAAAACTGCTTTTATATATGCATATATTATATATACATAATATATGACTATATATTATCCTCTGACTTACTTATTGGAGAATGGCTATTGTTCTTATAAATTTGAAAGTTTGTTTTATATCTTGGTTATTGAATATTAATAACCAATTAATACTTTGCCAATTATTTGGATCTATTTTTAGAAAAAGTATTTTATACTTTGTGAAAAATGATTCTCAGAGCTTCCCTCCAGCCAGCCTCCCTCTCTAACGTTCTTCAGAAGGACATGACTGATAATGAGATTGCCTTGAATCTTCTTATCCTGATCAAACCTGAATTGATTTTTATCCTATGAGGGGTGGGGGGGGTGGTGGTGGTGGTGCTGGGATGTGTGTGTGTGTGTGTGTGTGTGAGACAGAACAGGTATTTCCTGTGTCTGGAGGTACAATGACAGCTGATAGTGGGGTGATACCAGCCCCTGCTGAAAAGGTATGTAACTAGGCACCCCAAATCCAGCCAATTCTGGATTGTCCTCCTTAGGGGGCCCAGTTCTGAACTGTAATTTCCATGCAATGCATGTCAAGCCAGTTTGATAGAAATTAAACAGGGACACATAGCCTAAACTGCTTGTTTCTTTTTCTTTTAGAACGAACTTTGTGAGAGGCTGACAGCTTCCTTTGTCTATTCTGGTTTAGAGTCTCCTAAATATTTTATACGTTTGTGGTTACACGAAATGGAATTTCTCTTTCTATTCCTTCCTGCTTTCTTGTGTTGATCATATACAGAAATTGTGGTGATTTATTTTATATCATATCTTTTTCAGGTGACTCTTGGCTTCTCTTGACAGAACATCATATCATTAGCAAAAAGCAATACTTGTGTTTCTTCTTCTCCCTAGGCTTAGCTGCTCGATCTCATTTTCTCTTCCTATTGTAACAGTAAGGAGAAAGGAAGCAGAAGCACTAATTGCAGACAGCTTTCTCTAGGAGTTTGAGAAGTGTTGAGGGCTAAAATGGGGAGGATGATAGTGTAAGAGAATGTTGACAAGAGAGACGAGAGAATTAAAGTTGCAATCTCCTAGAAAAGATGGAAAGGGATAAAGTCAAGTGTACAAGTGGAGGAGGTGGCCTTGGCCAACTTATTATGGGAGAAAAGAAGGAAGAAGGAAACAAGCATTTATTAAGTAATTACTATATATAGCAGGCACTGTGCTAGGTGCTGGGGAAACAAATATAAGCAAAAAAGACAGCTTCCTGCCCTCAAAGAGCTTACATTTTATCAAACAATAAACATTAAGTAACTCCTATGAGCTAGGCATTCACTAAGGGCTGAGGTTAGTCTAGTCTTTGTCCTCAAGTAACTTACCATCTAATTCTAATAGGGGAAGACAAAACACAAAAATACACTCAAATACTGAGGGGGAAGACTGTGGTTAAAAGAAGGAAAAAGTGGCTGATGATTTTAAGGGCTTCTCGGATGAAGACAAGAGGAAGCACTCCTTGAATGAGATTAATTTTCTGAATGAAGTAGAAGGCAGGATCTAAATGAGAGAGGGAGATACAACAGGCCTGAGGACAGAAGAGGTTTGGAGGAGGACTGCCATATAGGGAGGGCCCAGCTGAGGTTACAGAACACAAATTTATAAATTATTTCTCCTCGATTTATTTTCCAAGTCAAGTTGTTCTTGTACCTTACCTTTGTTTTAATGTTTCTTGTATCTCGTATAACAGCAAACAAAGCAGGTTTTTTTTTTGTTATTTTTCTGGATTAAGTTTTAGCCAAACAAGTACCCTTAACTGAGTCTTGCCTTTGATTGGAAACAGTATTTATATCGTGTTACTTGGAGGGAGAGACTAGAGAGAGAGGGGAGTGTGAGCTAGGGGAACAGAAAGGCGGCTTGTGATGGTGGGGCTCTGTCTGTAGATCTGTGTTGATTTCTCAGAAGCCCTGACTGTGGGTCTCTATGACTGAATTGAGATGACGGCACTGGTAATGTGCACAAATATTGTCATAGTCCTGTTAAGTTTTGTTTTCCTAGAAACAGAAGCTGCGGGCAGGAGCCCCTGGAGCCTGCTGTCAGGCAGAAGCAGGAAGAGTCTGGAGTGGTACAGTCCCTGTGAGGTAAGACAAGGAACAGGAGAGAAGAGCTGCCTGTGTGTGAACCCAGGCAAGAATGGAGAGAAGGTGGCCCATGGAGGAAGAGCCATGGGGTCTGGAGGTCAGCCTTGGGTCAAGATGAGAAAGGACTTTACTTGGACACTGTGTGTTGATTAAGGAGATTGTTCTTACAGTGACCTAGGACTGGATGGTGTGATATTTTCTGCTACCCTTTAAGGATGTGTTGTGGTAGTCTGGGACTCCCTGATTTTAAGGATGCAGTGACATATGTTACGCATCATATGACATAATAAGTGTTATGAGATACCATGTTTAGTTTATTTATGAATAGAAAGTTCATTATACTATGCAATTAGACCCTTAAAATCATTCACAGCAGCAGTCCTCAGGTATGTGGCCGTGATTGGAGTGACATCTAGAAGTCACTGCGTTTTTGGCGGAATTCTCATTTTCAGGGTATTTGCTATTTTGCAAGGATTTTCTTCTTATTTTGAAGTATTAATGTTCCAGTTCTTTCCTCTACAGCTCTTATTTTGCTTATAATTTAATTTTTTATCTTTTGCTTCAGTTCTTCCAGAACACTGTGGAGTCCCTGTGCCAACCTTTTCTTTGTTTTTGCCCTGAGGAAGGCTCTGATTTCCCTTTTCACTCTCTTCTGATTTTATCTCTTGATTCATCATTTTTCCCCTCATATTTGGCATCTTCTTTTATTTACTGACATTTCTAGCCTCAGTTCTTGTTCTGGGAATTTATGCCAGGTTCCTCCCTCTACTGTACTCGTGGATGGGATGGTCCTCTTTGGTCTTGATCTCTAGTTCCTCAACAACTGGTACTAGCTTCCAAACCTTGCCCCTCCTCTGCCTTCCTGCAAACCCTCTGGAGAGTTTGTGTTCAGGATCTCTAAGGTTAAAGTGCCCGGACTTCTGACCCCCTCATAACCTCCCAGGCAGATTTCCATAGACTTCCAGTTTCTTGGCTAATGCTTGCACTGACTTAAGTTCAGCACCCCAAACCTACAGGTTTAACTTTTTGTGCAAGTTTGGGGTTGGATCATGTTTTTCTTCATTACCATTTGATCTAGTGCCCTTTTTGTGGATTTCCTGTTTCCTGGCTGAATTTAATGTATTTCTTCTATAGACTGTGTGTGTGTGTGTGTGTGTGTGTGTGTGCGTGTGCGCAAGAGTGCGTGCATGCGTGTATGTGTAATCCTCCTCTACCTAGTGGTTCAGATAAAAACAAGGTTCCTGAGATGACCATTCCCCCACTCTATGGCCGTACACTCTTCTTCTGGAATACCCCAATAGTGAGAAACAGTAAACGTATTATTTTTTTCTTCTCAAAACCAATGAAACAGAATCAGACCACCCTTGAGACCTGAGATTATCTCTGTTCTCTACCATGTCATAGAGACATCTTCACCCCAGAAGCTCTCTCTACCCCTGGAATGTTCTGAAATTGGAAGTACTGTCTCCCTCTAAGGTGTCACCTTAGGATTGGTTCTTCCAGAACCTCCAATTTAAGGAGGGGTCCTTGGCCAAAAATGTCCATGGCTAAACCATTTCTTCCCCCTTGAGGCTCTATTTCCGTTTTCAGTGGAGTTACTTTCTTCTTCTGTTTTTATAACTTGGGCCTCTTCTAACAGAATATTTCTTCAATGTACTCAGTTTTTATTCTTTTACTTATATTTCCAGCTTCATTTCCTGACTTTGGGACTTTCAGGGCTTGGTTTTACCACTCCTTCAAGACTTTGGCATTATTTTTGACATCTGTTTCATTATTAGGTAACATTTCTGGGGTTTGTGGTAAGTATAGATTTTCATTGTGTAGGTTCTTCACATTTTCTCCAGGTTTAAAGGAAATTCTTAATTTTCATCTCATCTGCTTTTAAGAATGTAGTTGTATTTCTTATGATTTCACTGTATTGATCTGTAATATGCTGTGTTAACTTTGATCTGAAGATGGTATTGATCAGAAAAATATGAAGTCCTTGCCTATAAATGATAGGTATGCTTCCAATGGAAAAAAAATGATAGAGTACTCTCAGGTAAAAAGAGCACTCATATCTTCAGTCTATTTTATGTATGTTCTTGTTTTACCAATCCATGGTGGTCGGCATCGTCCATACCAAAAACTTTTCTAGTAGGTGGGATATTGGCAGTTCTGATTGTCCCAAAGTGTTTTGCCTTCTCGTGGTCCAGGAATATGGCGGTGACCTACTTATACTCTGCTGTCCCCAGTGCCAGGGTAATAATCACACCAGTTCCAAGTAGGGTCAATCAGCCCCCAAGCTCTCTCATTCATTTCTTAGATTTAAAGGAGCAGCTACATCACACTGACTGGGATGGTGTTGCCCAGATGGATACTTTCATGGCGTTTTCCAGGTCTTTACAGCTTAACACAGTGATACAGAATTCTCAATATACATTGTCCTTGGTGGCATTTCCTGACTTTGCCATCCTCTTCCACTCCCCAACATGGATGATGGGTTGGATTTTATTAATAAAAGACTCACAGATATTTTAATATTCAAGAACGTACACTTATCAAAATAAAATTTATTTCCTGTGCCCAATGGTAGGAGCTAAAAAAGTCTAGTATTTGCCTTAGAGATCACTCTCATAGAAAATAAATTAATAATGTCAATTCAATGGACATCTATTAAGCACCTTCTAAATTCCAGGCATTGCGTTAGGCTGTATAGATATAAAAACAAAAATGAAAACAATCCTTGTCCTCAATTACATTATGCTGGGGGGAAAGCATATGAACATAAGGAATCAAATAAATACAAAGTTAAAAAAGCTGTCTACCTACCCAGGAGTTTTAAAATCTTTCCTCCACTTTTTCAGCCTTATTCAATGGCTTGGCATTTTCTTGTAATTTTTTTTTTTTTTTAGAATAGTGTACTTTGTTTTTTCAGTGACCATATTTAAAGTCTCTCTAAGGACACATGCCACACAGGGTATATGTGCCATGATTGTCACCTAATGATTTTATTAATTCTGGAGCTGTGATTGCCCAAGTTTCTCAAAGAGTGTTACAAAATTCTTCAAACATCTTCCAAACAGGAGGTAATTGTAATTCTCTTTAAAAAAATAAAAAGAGTTTGGGAATCACTGTTCTATCTTACCCAACCCAACTTTAAAGCCCCTTCTCGATTCCTCCCTCCAACAAACTGGGGCAACTTCTCTGAACTTTTGCTCACACATCTACTTTGTGAATTGGGTGTGAAGATTTCAACTCTAATTCTATACTAACCTTGCTCTACTTGCTCCCGGGCATGTTGGTTGGTCATTCCAGGATATGGGCAGACTCCCAAGCTGAAAGTCTCCCACAAAAGGATACCAAAGCTCCATGCATCACTTTCCGAACTGTATCTTCCTGGTAGGAAAAAAGGAGAGAAACAAAAATAAGAGTGAACAGGCAAGTGCTTTACAGGTGAAGGACATTTTTTAATATAAAAATTTTTACAATTACATTTTAAAATTACCAAAAAGATAAAATTATTAATGTTTCTGCTTCAATTCCAAAGGTTTATTTCATAACCTTTAAATAGCTGGCATATGTAAACAAGTCTGTTTTTTTTTCCCCTTGAGGAAAAATATTTACTAAGCATGTAAACTTATTCTTCAAGTAATTTTTGTACAGAATGATTATTTCCTATAGAAAACATATAAATTTAGATAGACTTAATACTTGTGAAGAGATTGACAAGATATTTTGTTGCTTGCTTAGATTCAATTTTCTCACTAAAATTATGAACAACAAACTTAAAGCAATACAGCACATTTTTACATAAATTGTTATTCTCTGCTGTGTTTTCTTCTATGTATCTCTAATTTCTCTCATTGATTCTTTGATTTGCCAAAAATTAACATTAAAAATAATTTCTTTAAAATACATGATACCTTGTTTTGTAAAAAATATCTTCATGCAACTTACTAAATATTATGAGTAAATGAGTTTAGAGACAGTGGTGTAATTCAAAAGAGAAAGTACTATCAACAACAACTTAACAAAATTCTATCTCAATCTCCCACAGTACTAAGAATCTCAAGGATTTTCAAAAGTTACTCAAGTTTTTATTCTAATTTCAAATTGAGTGCCAAAATGAGTGCTAGTTTAGTTCCGCTACTTGGCAAATGGAATTATTTTAAAGATTCCTCAAATGATTTCCTTCTTTATCTCTCTTTCATACTTTTCTGGCCTATTCACTGTCATTCTAATATTTACAAAATTCAATCCTTTCCCGATTTTTGCTTGTTATTTTAAGTGAAGGCAGTAAGATGGTACGGGGAGTATGTATGAGTGATGTGAAGGGTTCTGACGTCAGTAAGATTTTCTGCCCACTTACTGAATGTCATTCCCAGCTGTGTTAAATTAGCCTCCCTTCTTAGCAGATAGCAATTACAGACAATCATGATACTGTTGGTGGTAAGATTGGTTTTCTTGTCTGTATGTCAACTCTCTTCAGAGTTTAGCATCCAGTCATTATCACTTTTCATTAAAGTCATTCAATGAATATAAGTTAAAAGTAATTAGTTTCTTAAGAAAGTACAAGAAATTCAGTTAATTATGGCCTCCATCCTGGGCCCTGAACCTGCTCATCTACACAAAGTTAGATAACATCTTGTGTAGTGATCAAAATGATGCAGTCATATAAAAACCAAGAATACATAGGAGAAATACATAAAATCATGAACACACCTGTGGTTATGTTTTTAAAGCCTACCATGACGCAATTTATTAAGTTCCTATTATGTTCTAAGTGATGGGGGTAATGCAAAGATAATACTGAACCTTATATCTTAGTGGACTACATTTTAAAAGTATTTTTGACTATACAAGTCTAATTAAAGTGCAAGGTTGCTACTACTTGATTAAAATTTTCTTATAAAAATATATTGAAAAATATATCCTTGAAATTTTATTCAATTTTATGATCTTAAAATATACTATTTGTCCTTTGCAAACATGGAGACTTTCATTTCCATTCATTATTCAATCACTATTTGTTAAGCTACTGCATGTTAAGTATTAGGAAGGATATAAAAATGACTGCAACATCATGATAATGACAATCCAGTACAGTGTTACTAAATTTAATTCAGGCAGGGCTTCCTATAGCCCAGTGTCCCAGATATACACTTTCCATATGTTCTGGTTAGCCTCTGTCAATCTTCCACTTTGCTGCGTAGATCAGTATAGATGTCAGATTCAAGACTGCAAACTTACAGAAATTCAATACCAAACACAAAACTCTTGTGCCACAAAATTGAAAAGCAATAGGAGCTTTCACCTACCAAAATTCAAGAGTATTTTCTTTAGAAAAATAACCCTAGGATGAAATGCTAATGAATTCACATCAGTTTTGGCCTCTGACTAATGAAATAGCTTCTCAGAGAGCATCCTTGTCTTGTAAGCCCTCTGGGAGTACTTTCATAAACCACTCCCTCATTTGCAGGAGAAATGTCTTCTTCTTCTTCAGCTCTTTCTTTCTCATTGGACATCTTCTGAAATTTGTCAATTCACCTGGCTGCAAACAACTTTTGTTGGGAGGCTTATGCTCTTGCCAGCAAGAGATCATTTAGCAACAGACAGACAGAACGTAAAAAGCTGGTTTAGTAAAACTTTGAATGAACTTGAAAAAATATGGAGTTAGATTTTAATTGTTCTAATAGTTTATTCAAAGTAATTTTATTTCTGGGCCAGGAATTCAAAAATTTCCTAAGCAGAACCAAGGATCAGTGTCTAGGGGGCTGAATTTTTATTAGGAAGACATTTAGACAACTGTGCCTCAGTTGTCAATCCATAATTCTCTAACAGAGATGTAAAAATCAGCCAGAAAGTATCTGGGGCTGTGTGAAGAAGAAAGGTTTCCTGTTCAATACAAATCATTACAATCCTGGGCTTTTTTCTGCTCCTGTTCATCACACCTAATTTATTCCTAGGGAAATATCCACAACAACCTCTAGAAGAATCACTACGAAAAATTACAGGGTAGCTACTGGCTTGTTGAAATTGCAGTGAATGCTCTTGCTGGCATGAAGGAAAACAAGTGAGAGGAGGGAGATTAGCTCTATTTGGAATTCTGGGTTCATTCCTGAAAAGGAGAGATGCCTAGTCAATACCTGCCCACATCACTAACTCAGCCATCTAGTTAGCATTCCACAGCACTCCAGCAGAGAAGTTTTAAAAAGCATCACAGGTCAAGGTGAAGTCTGTGGGGCATCACTGGGGAAGGTAGCTTACATTACAGCTGCCAGCAATGTGACTAAGAAGCACCTGAGATTTTAGTACGTTGTTCTCATAAGCATCAAATTCACACTGATTTTTAAAAATGAGACTACGTGGGATTAATAAAACTGCATTAATTCTTTGTTACTTTCAGCACCCTGAATTTACTAGAACTTTCCCACCACACAGCAATAAAAAATAACATATCTGAATTTCAAATACATTATCAAAAGTCTAAAGGAGTCTGTCACAATTTCTTAGGGAGGTGATTTGAAACATTCTATTAAGAAAATGAAAGGAAACCAATGGTGGGCATAAAAAACAAATTCAGAATTCAAACAATGTGAATATAGATAATCATGTAATTTCAGTACTGACACACACAGATGATCTATCTAGAACAACTGTCAAAATAGATTATGAAATATTTTGGATTCTTTTTCATCTGTGAGGACCAGTGGGCAGGTACTAGACCAGCCTAACTTTAAATTCATTTCATAGTCATAATTTTACCTAGTTTAACTGCAGGAATATTAGAACTGTTCAAAATGAAAAAAATTTTTAGTTTGAAATCAATAAAGGATCGGTTTACAATGTTTTATTTGACATGCTTTCTAAAAATAATTTTTGTTACTCTATACTTGACAAATTCAATTAATATGAATATTTGCATATGCAAAGCAAATGAGTTATGTATATGAAGTGATGAATCTCTATAAAAAACAGGTTGCTTTTCTAAAAATATTCGATGTGAGTTTTAAAGTTGATCATCTTGTTTGTGTCCCTCCAAATTTCCTGTGTTTTTTTAAACATTTGTACAATTCACTTTTCCTTTTAAGGATGGGGCTTATAAGAAAAAACAAATCAATGATTCCACCCTAATTAATTTAACATAATCTGATAGCTCTAATACTTTATCAGGTTTAAAAAACCAAACCTAGTTTATCAAATTGGAAAAGGGTGGAGCATAACAAGCCACAAGACAAAATGAAACGTTACCTAGGAAAGGTAATGGGATGACCTAGCAAACCTCAAGAAATGGATGATTTAGACCTAATAGTCATGGGTGTGCAGCAGGGTCTTCATATCATTCCAGTGCTGCGTTCCTGAAGCGGGAGCGACTTACGGCAACATTTATCTAAGACGCCAAGAAAAAAACTAGACACACCAGGAAAAGGCAGCTCAGGAGAAAGAAGGAACATAGTAGAAAGTTCTGCCGTTCCTACAGGGAACTTCCTGGAGACTTCACAGAGACAGAAGAGGAGCTGTGTGATGTCCCAGAGCTTTGGGACAAAAGTTTTCTAACAACCGTCCTTACCATATCAGTAAACACCCCTAACTAAGAGCTCATAAACTCTGGCTGGTAATTGACATCAAAAGATAATCAGTGTAGAGACTTGGGAGCTCATTTCTGACTCCTCAGGGTCGCTCCTAGCTGGCCAGCACAGCTGTGAAGGAAAATGTGCAATAGTGGTCTCAGGACATGTGCCCTATACCTTTTTTCTCATTTTTTTGACTATTATCCTCTTAAATTTAAAAAGTAAAACCCTTAATGATTAATGGATGAGTGAATAAAAAAAGAATGTATTAGTCTTATATTTGTTATAATCAGTATGATATTATAAATAATATGCTATCATGTAATAAATAATCACTGCTCTAAGCACTGGCGATACAAATAAAACACAGAATCTAGGCTCTTAACAAACTCAAACACTGCAGGTTTCAGTTTAAAGTCAGACGTTCAGTGGCAAAGCGGGTGGTAGTGTCTCTTCTTTAATGTTCTTCCCACTAATAAGTCATATCAGTTTCCGAAGTTGAACCCTTTGACAGGATCTTGGTGGTGACACTTTCTCTTCTGGGTCTTCATTCCTTGTGGCTGCAGCATTCCCAGAAGCAGCAGCCAGGCCTTATCTCCACTGGGTTGATTTCTGGGGTGGAGGTAGGGGCTGGAAGCAGAAGCAGTCTGGAAGCGCAGCCACTGTTGAGGTCATTTGTGTGATGAGGAAGGTGGGCCTGTTTTTCAAGGTGATACACTGCTATCAAAATAAGCAAAACTAATCCACACATTGCCATAGCTGCAGATGTGTGTCTTACGTGTAGAATGGTACTGTGGTAACATGGTTCATCAATCCCTCTGGAGTCATGATCAGAATTCACAAATTGCTCAAGACACCAACTCTAGGCTTGTATGCTGCTTCTTCATTGCCTTCCTTTACTGAAAATGCAATTTTGGATTTCTCTTTAAAGCATAATCTGGTCTTTTCTTCCTTTTATTCCTGATCTTGATACAGCATACTACTCCCAACAAACATAAGATGTGTGTGCTATTTCCTTTTGAAATGATGCATAAAATTTCAAGTTAACAATCTCATATTTGAAAAAGTAATTTTTGTCTTCCTTTTCCTATGAGTTATACAAAAAATACATCATAAAATATTAAAAAAGATTGAATGACATTTAGCCCATGGGCACCCTAGATAATTCAGTAAGGTTATAAATTGTAGAATAGTACTGCTGATCTGCACTGGAAAGGGGAATTTCCTCAACAGAAAATCACAGGTACAAACTTCCCACAACACCATCCCCTCCTCTCCTACCCCACCAAAATAGAAGTATTAGGAAAATATATAAATTTTCATGATGAAGGGCTAAAGAATCCATGAAAATTAATTCTAGGGACCTAATTTTTGATGTAGTCAGAGTCAAATACAGTCGTATATACACTATTCTATCGCAGGGGCCCAGCACCAAAATCAGGGCATTATAGTTACTATGTTATATATTTCAACTATTTGAGTTAGTACAGGTATTTTTGAGAAAGGGGAAAATATTTGTTATGCTTTTAAAATAGCATGTGCAGTCATGTTTTCTTCAGAGGCGACCATAAATGAATCAGTCAGTGAAATGCAAACGCTTTTTTTGTGAAAAAATCTGATAAGCAATTCATGAAAGTTTACAAATTATTGTGACCAAGCACATGCTGAAATAATTCTAAATTAGACTAAACTTCAAATTCTGTGATCTCTTTTGCAAATAATTTCATGCTTTATGTAGCTCATTTTATATACTAAAAGGAAAGAAAGAATATATTCTTACCATAATTGAGGGCCTCTGGAGCAGTCCATTTGATGGGAATTTGCTTTAAGCCAGAAGATGAATATATGCCACCATCTTCTTGACGAGACATTCCAAAGTCGCTGATTTTCAGAACATTATTTTCCCCTACCAGGCAGTTTCTTGCAGCAAGGTCCCTAAGTTAAAAGGAGACACAGTAAACATCTATTAATACAAACTGAAAGCTATTTTCAGGCTTATATTTTTAGGGTTTCTTCTACACATCTACAAAATAGATATGTCTAAAGCAACAGGTGCTTCCACTGCTCAAGATGCCTCAGTAGTTCCGTATAGCCTCTATATAAATCATAAGCTCCTTTGCGTGGCATTTCAAGCCCTTCAAAGCTGATCACATATTACTCTTTCACACATTACTACAGTTCAACCAAACTGGTCAACTTGCTCCTGGTATGGGACATTGAATCTTGTGTTGGTGGTCCAGGCTCCATGACTTGAATGTTCTCTCTCCTCACCTCTGCCTTTGGATTCTCTAGCTTTCTTTAAGATTCAACTTAAGTGTGAACTCCTACAAGAAGCATTTTTGGAATTCCTCTGTTGTTAATATTCCCATAAGAAATTACTTGCATTCATTTTCTGTTTTGTACATGTTGTGGTTAGAGAGACAGCCTCGGAGTCAAGATTATCGGGGTTCAAGGTCTACCTTTGATTATGCAAATCATTTAATTACTTAATGCCCCACCCAGGCAATTTCTTAAGATTATAATTTGCATATGAATCACTTATCTGCAGTGGTAGAGTGTGTTCCCTCCCCGGGGAGCTTCCTACATGGATAAAATATCAGGTTGGGATGGAAGGCTGTCTTTGCTTTTCCAGGCTCTTAGTAATAAATGCGAACTGAACTGAATATAATTTATATATAATATGTATTTATATATTATATAAATACATATTACATATAATGTATTATTATATATACATATATATATATATATATATATATATAATATTTATAAAGTCTGTGACTCAACAGCCATTCTCATCCTTTCTGTTACAGATCAAAATCATCTATTTGTTAATAGCCTTCATGTTCCAGGCAACATGTATATTTCCGTTTAAATGATAAAAACAAACACTTAAGACATAAAATGAGGTCGGAAGTACATACATAGCAAAATCAGCTTACTTTCCCTTCTGGATTTGCTTTCTCTAACAGACTGATGAGCAGTTCTAGTAAGGGGAGAGATGGCTAGAGCATAAAGAGTAACAAGGCATGGGAGAAACTAGAAACTCTTTTCATCTGCCTCTATGATGCGGGTTACGATAAGAAGCAAGAAACATTTTCTGGAACGAAGCCGTTCTTTCTTTTCCCTCCAGCATTTTTATTTTCTGTCAAAGGAGCCATCACATCATCCTTAATTAATTGGATAACTTTGTACACTTATATTCTGTAATCTAAAAATTAAAATATGTTTCAGGATTACTAGGAAACTAATGTCTAATTTAGATAACTCTAACTTGGATGCTGCTACAATTTTTTGAGAGAATTATCTACATGATTAGCTGAGGTTGAAACTTTTCCTTAGGTAATGAATATGCTTTGTAATAAGCTTTACAAGTCATGTGTTGTGAGAGTTACAACACAAAACTAATATGAGTAGGTCTAGCTCAAAAAGAATGTATTTGCTGAAGTGATCTACAGGGACCAGCTCTGTTATCAGGGAGAATAGTATTTAACTCTTAAGAAATTCCAACTAGGATAAAAGTTACATATTTACAGGTTCTAGAGTCTACATACATGACTACTTTCTTCAGTACAGTCAGGAAACACTGAACATGGACTGTACCAAATAATATCACAAAATTTAAGAGGACTGAATTTTAACACATGTTGAAGTCCTTTCCAAACTAACTCTCAGAGTAAGACTAATGATTAATTATTTCGAACGTGACAAAACCATTAAATGAACATTTAAATGTATATAATATGACTAGAAAACTCTATGAAACTATAAATCCCATGTACAGATTTTTAAAAAATACAAAATAAATTCAACATATTAATTTCTAAGCTGGCCTGTTATCTCAGTTCCTTATTTGTAAAATGAGAAGGCTTGATTCGATGGGTTCTGAAGTCCCTTCTAGCTTTAAATCCTATGGATCCTATGGTAGAGGATCTTATGTTTTCTAACTTAAAGGTGTTACCACTGTCCCAGAGGAACTTCCTATAAATACTTCCTATAAATGGTGGATTTCTCCAGATGCTCTTACTTTCAAGTGACTTTTTGCTGACTGTATTAAGCTCCAGTACACTGCAGAGCAAACTAAATGAGACATATAAGCATTTAGGAGAGCTGAGTGTACCTACATAAGAAAAACCAAGCAGATGAAGAACACCTACTGTCCCGTTGATGGCATGTAGTTGGATGGACAAATCAGAGGGCATAGATCTTGAACAGACACTACAGATGGGTGATGAACTAGGCTTGGAACTAGAGAGAAGAAGGATAGCAGGTTGGGCTACATTTGGAAAACTGTATGGTGCTTCAATGACTCCTAGTTTCTTCTTAAAACAAAATTTTATTTTCTTAATATTAGTATTATTCTTCCTGTGATTGCATATGGATCTAAGTTTCCAAATAATTAAACTTGCATGTAACACAAAGGGCAGGAGATGTGTCAACACACCTGGCTCAAAATATGCATGCCTGAAATATAGATGCCCCTGTTGTAAGCATAAGGAGAAGTGCCTGTTTCCATCTGTTACAGGAAGATATGTATCTAATGTACCTAAATGCTATATCCAATGAATGTCTTACATGAGGGTTGGTGTCAAAAGTGCTTTATTAAGAGAAAAAAGTTAAGAGGAGACTGATAGAGTGGGATGTTTCTGGGAAGATGTGAGAGATCACTATATAAAGAAATCTGAATACCAAACCTCATATTTTCTTTCAAAGTGATTACTTAAAGTATGACATAATATAAAATTACTGCATAAATAATTGAAAACCAGATATCGGGTAGTAAATTAGGGCTTGAAAAATCAAAAATTAAAACTGCAAAAATTTCCAAAGAATCACAACCTATTATTTTCTTTAGCTCTGAAATGTACAATGTTGTGTCTCTCCCTTTTTGAGTAGATTAATAATATATTAAACATGGTAAATCAGAAATGATTAGATAGTGGACATAGTTGTTCTCTCTATTTATGATTTCATTTCATACATCATTTACCATGTTTCTAAGCCAGTATTTGTTTCTCACAAAGAAAAAGAACTAAAGAAATTTTTACTTTGTTACAGGAAAGCTTTTCACATGGGATATAGAAGATACTGAAACCATCGTATTACAAAAGCAGCACTGATAGTGAAAAAAAAAATCTCTTTGAGTCCTGGGGCTCTACAGTTCTGAAAATAATGTCTTGATAGAACAGATTTTCTGGCCTGTCCATTTAACGCAGGCAGCAGCCCAAGGTGCTCTAGAATGAATGTAAAGAAGTAAAAATAAGATTACACTGAAAATGGGGAAAAGTCAACACAAACCAAAACACACAAACATAAAACCAACACCAGGAAGAAAAATGATGAAGCACATTTTCATTTCCTTATTTTAAAATCGAATTTGGATGTCAATGGACTGACGATTCCACATCATTATCACTTCTATTCTGGTTGTGTGTGAGTGTGTAGACTCTGGCTTCATTCTGTGGAATTTAACATAATGGAGTTTCTCCTGCATTTCTCAAGAGTTAACCACAATGCTCCTGGATAACTCTACAGTATGGAGGAGTAAAACAACACAAGATGGGTCATATTCAGCCTGAAAGAAAGCAATCCACCTCATTCACACATCTGCGTAGTTCGCTACCAGCAGTGGAGGAAGGCGAAATGTGAAGTTTTCTCACTATTAGGATTCAGTACTCAAGAATAAAATATGGATAGGTATTAATATGTTACTGTATATATTTTAGGCTACATTAATACATTCATTATTGGATATATTGACATATAGATACAAAATAACTGAAAGGAAAAAAATAAACATGTCAAAAAAGAAGAAAAACCCATTTTAGCTGTCAGATGCTATCAACTTTTAGTCTCACATTACATTCCACTGGAAGGTAAGTATGTATGATTATTAATCTCAAAAATGGATGAACTTCTATTTATAATATACTTATAATACAATTAACAGGGAACATGGGTAAGGAGAAGTCCTGACATCATGCCAGCCACTCTGATGTTCTCCTGGTTGTCAATAAGTGTTTTGTAGTGGGTGATGACATCAAGGAATGGTCCAAATAACATGGTGGAACCAAGTTCTCCCACAGTCATATGGTGTCCATTAGAGTTTTGTAGTTATTTGACTAAAGTAACCATAATATCAAATTTCCAACTTTTATTTTCCATTTTCAACTACATCCTACTTTCATCTTTAAATTAATTTTACTTAATTTTCCTTTTCTTCTTCTATCCTTCTTCCAGAAAAATACTTTGGATTTCTGCTTAAAACTGCAAAAACTAATGGACAAATAATATTGTTCTATCCAGGCATTTTGTTTCTACAAGACATTTAGATAAAAGCAGTTCTACCATCCCTGTCCACAGAAAACAACAGACACTTTAATACTAAATTGCAAATTGTACAATTTGGAAATAAAATGGATTTACTTTCCCATTGGCCACAGAGGCTTTTCTCAAACTTTTCTTCCTTCCTCAGAGTGGCTCCTCCTCTTTTCAGTTAAGACCTTTAATTCATATCTCAGTGAAAAAAAAAGGTGAATGTTTTCCCAATAAGCTACCTGACCTTCTCTTCTACTTTTCAATCTTTTGAAAAAACTTATTTCTTGATGTCTCATGAAGTCATTAGCTTCAAATCAGCCAATTCCAATTTTCAAGGGCTTATTTTCTTCAGTAAGATTTGGTACCTCTTTTACCAAGTTGTTAATTCTCTTTTCAAAGTTTCCATGTTTTTCTTCTAGTGCTTTTATTTTTAATAAATAAATACTGTAGGTTCAGAGTGACTAAACTGCTAGCTCCCCTTTCCCCTAGTTATTTGGTTACAAGCTTCTGTGCTGGGCTAAAGGCTAGAAGTGAGTTCCTGCTCTACTCCTGGGTTCACATTCTATGTTTCTGGAACTCATTGCTTGTTTGGTACTTAGCTAGGCACATTTTTAGGGACTGGTCCTCTCTGCCCCAGATCTACAACCGAGAGGTAGGTAATAGATGACAGAGCTGCCAGATGGTAACTTTTCCTGTTATTAATGCAATTTCAGTGGTCTCCTTGGATCTCTTTCTGCTCCAGTTTCCTACCATGATGCTCTATCTTGGACCCCTTTCCTACCTCTGGGTGCAGAAATAATATCTGTCCTGCTGTTACTACTGAACTGAATTCCTGGCCAGCTCCCACAGACCCCACAGACCTCTCTCTGTCTGTCCTTCTAAGCTGCCCTGGGCTAGAAAAGCTGACTCACTCTGACTTTTTCTTGGCTTTCCTGATTGTAATTTAGTCTGGTGCAGTTTTAGGTTGATGTGGAAGAGGTATGCTGGATGAGCTAAGCCAAATGCTCCCTCTCACTCCTCAATCTTCACTCTTCCCCCCTCCCCATAAATAATTTCTTGTAGTATAAGAATATTCTATTTTACACACACACATACACACAAAATCATAACATACAATGCCTAAATTATGGGCATCACCTTAGTTTGCAATTCTTTGCTACTACAAAAAGAACTATAAATATGTATGTGTGTGTAAATACAGTGTGTATATATATATATATATATATGTATGTATATATACATATGTATGTATATGTATATATGCATATGTTTTGCTTAGGACTAATCCTTCCCTTAACATACTCTCCTAATTTCCCCAAAGCTACTTTCAATACTACACCTCTGCCCCCAAAGGACTTCGGTTGAAAATTAAAAACATTATAGAGAAAAAACAACTTTTAAAGACTTTAAAACTATGATAAATGCAGCTAAAGGCATGAGTCAAAAAAATTAAAAAACATGCTACTCACTTCTTGACAGAGATGTGAAGGCATAAAATGTAGAAGGAAACATATATGTTCAGACATGGCTAATGTGGAGACTTGTTTTGACAGACTATGTGACTATGAATTGAGAAACTATTTTTGGGTTATTTTAAAAAATATACTCAATGGAGGAGGGATAAATTAATGAAGTGGGAGAGATTAATAAAAAAAATTATTTAGAAAATAAAAATCATAAACAAAATGAAATAAAACAAGATGAACAACTTTTCCTCTTACTCCAGGAGAATGGAAAGTACAATTTACAACTACTTGAAGATACGTGGAATGATTCTAAAGGTTGCACTTGAAAAAAAAAATTTCTTTTAGTGACAGAAAAAGTGAGGACATACTACTTATTAATTTAACTATTACTTCATCTATCATTAATTCTAGAATCTATTCATCTTCTAAAATTAATCCCAATGCATACTTTCCTATGGGTGAAAAACATCAAAAATATGCAAGTAATTTTCACTTTAGCATTTTGTAATTAGCAGACTAAATAAAAGTCAGTGATTATAATTTCAAGTAAAATGTTTCTTCTACCTTTCCCCCCAAACATAAAGAAGCAATGATGCAAAAAAGCATTAAAAGTCAATTAAATTCAATACTTCTTAAGTACCCACTCTGAATGCACATACCAGGCAATGTGTTTACAAAGATAAAATATGACAGTCTTTCCTCAAGGGTCTTACATTGTATTAGAAAATAACTGCTCACATTTCTATAAGCTTTAAGATTTATAAAATATTTTTCTTACAGCTACTTCATGTAGGAGCCATCTCTAAGGTCTCCATGATTTCAAGTTGTAGGTCAATTTCAATTAGAGAAGACACTTCAATTTTTATTTGAATTAGAACTTAAATGAGTAAATACTTTGGTCTAATAGTGGTATTAATTGGTATTTGAGATGCAGGTCTTTTAAATAATCTAGCAGAATGTATTAATATAGCTGATTGGGTCACATATTTAATATCCATAGCAAGTTAATTTGAAAAAGCAGAACTGACAATTCCCAAGATGCAAGGATTTAAGAAGGTGAGTGGTCATCACCATCCTTCCTTCCCTTTCCCATCTTCTAAAAGTGCCAAGTATAAATTGTTCCACTGGCCATAGGGCAAATGCCCATTTTGGAGCCAGTCAGATAAAATATCACTCAGCCAGTGCAATAGTAACTGTGGATAGGGATAGTACATTCCTTTTTAGGCTAATGGATTATGCTTCTATTTACAAGGGAAGCTCTATACGGTATGAAAACAGCTATATGTAAACAAGTTCTATACAGGATAATCTGGAGCTAATCAATACAGAAGCAGCACTAATATTAAGAGGGACTCAGAAAGGCATTTTGTAGAAAGTGGGATTTAAGCTGGGACTTGAAGAATGTCAAGGAAGTTAGGAGGCAGAGATGAGGAGGGAAAGAATTCTATGAACACAGAACAGTCAGTGAAAATGCTGGGAGTCAGGATATACTGTCCTGTGCAAGGGAGTAGAAAGAAGGCAGAGAGGTATTGGTGGTTTGTAGATGAGAAGAGTTAGGCTTAGTAAGGCTAGGTGATTTGCCTAGGGTAAAACAATTAATAGAGGTTGATTTAAAACCAGTCCTCCTGACTCCAAGTTCAACACTGTTTCCACTATAATCAATCAATCAACATTTACTGTTATAAAGTACTTTCAATGTGCCCCAAGAACCATGCTCCTTTAGAGGTCAGTTTCTCCATTCTATCGGTATTGTGAACAGTGTATTCAAATCAATCCATTGTTCTCTTCTCTATTTGCTTAGAATTAAGGCTCACTACCTCATGCAGGTACTGTTCCAAGAGGAAGCGGTAAACTTGTTCAGGCTTTGTACTGTCAAATGTTCTGTGGCCTGAACATGAGTTGGAAATCTTCCATTTGTTTGGTTCCCTATGGCCAAATAATTATTTACTTTGTCCTATAACTGCCCCTTCATCAATATTTGGATAATTTAAAATACTTTCAAATATTTGTAGAAAGGTAAGATACAGTGACTTGGTCTGATATATCTTATTTTTTTTCTATGCCTCTCATGTTTGGTGAAATTTTCATTATTCCCATTTCAATCTCTAATGTAGTTTTCTTCATTTATGTATATGTGGAATGATATCCCAGGTGACTTCACAATAATTTTTCTTTGTTCCAGTGATTGCTTTCAATGTACTAAATCCATGTAGAAAAGACCAAGTTTCAAATATGGGCTTATTTTATTATAATTCACTTTTATCTTGAAACAAAGATCTGGATTCAATTTCTTTTCTATCTCCATTTATTTCAGTGCTCCAGTTGGAAAGCTTACCTTATCTTTGCCCACTTTTAATAATTCAGGACTCTGCTCGATAAGACTTTATTCTATGGTATTACGCTAAGAATAATCTCATACATAGAGCTATTTTTCTCTCTCTGCAGTTCTACAAGATAAAGGTTGGTGGGCGGTTGTGTGCATGCACTGTATTTTAAATGTTTTCCTCATATAACAAGTCAGTTCCACTAAACTGGTTATTATGTATCCTATTGTAAATTCTGTTATTTTTTCATGTTATCTATATAAGATCGAGGTTTTGCATTAATGAAAGACTCTTTTTGCTCAGCAAAAGTTGTGTGCATGCATGCATGTATGTGTGTGTGTGTGTGTGTGTGTGTGTGTGGTGTGTATACACTTAAGAACTTCTGATTTCTCAGTGAAGCCTCTACTTAGCAAATTCATGGCTACACGAAACAAGAGCAGTTCAAAGATTCAATGTGGAAGAGCTTGTCTGTGAGTGGGACCAAGATGGCAGAGTAAGGTAGGAGCTGGTCTGAACTCTCCTAAATTGACATCCAAACAACTATAAAATAACTTCTCAAAATGAATCCCGGAGGGGCAGAACCAGCCAATTTTCTACTCCAAGACACCTTAGCAGGTTGGCTGAAGAAAATCTGTGTCACTGGGATAAAAGGGGAATACAGTCCAACACAGGAGGTGTCTGGGAAAGCCACCCCAGCAAGTTAGCAGTTAGACCTCAAGCCTCAAGACAGGCCAGCAGTGAGGTCTGTGGACCCCCAGTTCAGCCCCGCAGCAAGAATCCATGGCCCCGGACTCCCAGCACTGATCAGAGCCCCTCTGCCTTGGTGTAGTCCAGTGTCTAGGCTCCAGAGTCCCCTGGCACAGTCCAGCAGTGAGGGTTTGTGGCTCCTGGCATGGACTTAGAGAAATCCAATGGCGAGGACACCTGGCCTTTACAGCCCAGAAGTGAGGCCTCACGTCTCCGTGCAAGAAGCTTGGGATAGTGTCCCCTCCATCAGAGAAGTGGAACCCAACTTTAACATAAAAGTCACAAAAAAGGCTGGAAAATTAGCAAAAACTAACCAAACAAACAAACAAAAAACCCTGACCACAGAAAATGACTATGATGACAGGGAAAATGAAAAAAACTCAGAAGACGAGAAGGATGTCAAAGAAAAATGTTAATTGGCCTCAGGCCCAAAAAGAACTGAAAGAGCTCAAAAAAGAGCTCTTTAAAAATCAAATAAGAGAGGCAGGAGAAAAACTGGGAAAAGAAATATGAGTGTTGCAAGAGAATCATGAAAAAAGAGTCAGCAGCTTGATAAAGGAAATGCAAAAAAATGGATGAAAATCCACTGAAGAAAATTACTTCTTAAAAAGAAGAATTGGCCAAATGGAAAGGAGGTACAAAAGCTCACTGAAGAAAATAATTCCTTAAAAATTAGAAGTGGGTGCATGGAAGCTAATGATTTCATAATACATTAAGAAACAATAAAATGAAATCAAAAGAATAAAAAGTAGAAGAAATGTGAAATATCTCACTGAAAAAACAACTGACCTGGAAAACAGATTAAGGAGAAATAATTTAAAAATTATTGGACTACCTGCAAGTCATGATTAAAAACAAAAAGGTCTGGCTATCATTAATTCAATAAATTATCAAGGAAAGATGCCTTGCTGTCTTAGAACCAGTGTAAAACAGAAACTAAAAGAAATCACTAATCATTTCCTGAAAGAGATCCCAAAAGGAAAATTCCCAGGAATATTACTGTCAAATTCTAGAGCTCCCAGGTCAAAGAGAAAATATAGCAAGCAGTCAGAAAGAAACAATTCAAATATCACAGAGCCACATTAAAGGTTCTTCCAGGATTTAGCAGCTTCTACATTAAAGGATTGCAGGGCTTAGAATCTGATATTCCCACAAGGGAAAGGAGATAGGATTACAACTAAGAATCACCCACCCAGTGAAACTGAGTATAATCTTATAGACTTCAATGAAATAGAAGACTTTCAAGTATTCGTGATGAAAAGACCAGAGAGAAACAGAAACATCTGATTTTCACGTACACATATTCAGTGTGAAAATAATAATTTTTATTTTTATAGCATTTCTAAACCCAATGTATCCTAAAGGATATAACAAAATCTACAGATAATGTGACTTCTGAGTGAAATTATATCTGGAACTGGAAGAGACAGGGTCTGATTAACTACGTGGGAACAGGACTTAATAAACTTTCTCTCATGAAACCTAAGTTAGATGGGAATTTTGGTGACAATAACAGAATCTGATCTGATTTCATTTGATTATTAAATTGTTGTGGGAACTGTGCTGTTTAACATCTTTTTACTCCTGGAACTTAACCTAGCATACAGAAGGTTCTCATTCAACATTTATATAACTGAATCTGATGGAAAACGATACTTGGTCATCAGTGTTGGTTTGGGTCATGTAGTAAGTGAGCCTCTCTCTGCAAGGCCTTTCCTTTAAAAGTTTTTTTTGCCATAGTCACATGATTCTATATAATTTTTGTTTAAGGCACACTTCAGGATTAAGAGCTATAAAGGACCTTAAATATTTTCTAGTTCAATACCTTTAGAGATAAGAAAACTGAAGAGAAGTTGGACGTAATTTGCCTATATAATTTTTGTTTAAGGCACACTTCAGGATTAAGAGCTATAAAGGACCTTAAATATTTTCTAGTTCAATACCTTTAGAGATAAGAAAACTGAAGAGAAGTTGGATGTAATTTGCCTAAGGTATAAGTATAGGACCAAATTCAAATTTAGGTACTCTGACTCAAGATTTTGTATCTTTTTACTATATCATAAGGGATAATAGCTTAGAAGAATCGTATAGTGAATGAAAGTCTTGATCTCTTCCTCCTAGGTTTCAAACATTAGGGCTACTTCCTGTAGACATGATAGATAAAACAGATAATGAAGAATGGGAAGTAGCCTAAGGAATAGAGAACACCATTCAAATATTCTGTCATTTTGTAAGGAAGTAATGAATAAAAATATAGTTTAATTCAATTTAATTTAACAAGTGAGCATTATATAACTATCTCTGATAGGCACTGTAGGAGGTAAGAAAGAAAGGCAATTCACATTTTATTAATTCAAAAGTCCTTTAGCGGGCACAACATAAACAACCATGGAAGAAGCGAAAAGGGCCTCCAAGCAGGCCCAGCTAAAGAACTTTTGTAGAAGAAAGTCTCAGAGGCACTTACCCAGAGCCTTTTATTTTAGACACAAATCTAAGGACCTTGAGGATTAGAAGCAGCAAATTGGAGGGAAGAAAGTGAGAGCTAAACAGAAAAACTATAAAAGTGTAAAAAAGCAGATATAAGAACTAAAACGTACAGTAGTGACAAGTCATTTAGGGTCGGGGAAAACAGCCTAATACACGTGAACAGACCCCGAAAACAAGATTCTATAATAATAATAAA
>CM053772.1:136447606-136468903 GCA_028658325.1 Potorous gilbertii
CACACACACACACACACACACACACACACACTTCTTGAACTGAAAGAACTTCCAATATTTTGGAGGGTACAGGCCTTACATAAAACACTATAATCAAAGCTATTGCGAAGTTGAATGTTATCAAATGCCACAAAGTCTGGTACAGTAAATAACTACTATGAGCAGTCAGAAAGAAGAAAGAAAGAGACTGGCTAGAGTTACTAGGGGAGACTTTACTGAAGAGATGTGACTTGAAGAAATGGTATGACTTACAGAAAAGGGGTGACCATTACGTGCAGCTGAATGCAAAAGCTGCAGAGCTCATGCGTGTGTATGTGTTTATATATGTGCATGTATATCCTAGAAAGATACTACAAATCGACAATGAATTCTTTCAGTGTCCAATCATATCAGTTAACAATTTAAGGAACTGACTCATAAATAAGAAAAAAGTATCCTATTTCAAAGATGTATGAGATAAAGTCAAGCACAAAGGATCAAAACATTCAACAGTAGCAACAACATATTTCAACCACAGAATGCTAAATAGTCAATAGACTTCCAATCGATATCAATTGATAATGATGATAAAATGGATTCAAACAGCAGGTTAGACATTAGGAGGGCAAACGAGACTCCCAGGATACATTACTGGAGAGGGATGGGATGAACATTAATGGAGTTCAGGAAAGTCTTCTTGTAGAAGGTGGGATTTTAGCTGGGACTAAAAGAACCCTGAAAGGATGATGAGACTCTGGACAAA
Source organism: Potorous gilbertii (assembly GCA_028658325.1). Taxonomy (NCBI): domain Eukaryota; kingdom Metazoa; phylum Chordata; class Mammalia; order Diprotodontia; family Potoroidae; genus Potorous; species Potorous gilbertii. The sequence continues at coordinate 136,448,349 of CM053772.1, forward strand.
AATTCAGAATTCAGAAAAGACATGGGTTGAAAGGAGACAGATTTGAGGGAAATGCTTTGAGAGCAAGTTAAGTGCGTTTGGAAATGCTTAACTCTTTCTCATTATGAGGAATTCAGTAAATCAGTTTAAGGCTTTTGTGGTCTCAAAATTAACGCTAATGAAATCAATAAAATTACAAAACAAGACTTTCAGACATAGCCTCTCCTCAACTTTATATTCCAAAGAGAGATTATGAGACAGTCTGGTCAATTAAGCTTTAGCTTTTAAAAATTATTTTATTCCAAAAATATCCTTGGAATGATTTTAACATAAACTAAAATGAGAAGAACAAGTGATGGAGTTGGGAGATGAATTCATTGAACTTCAGCTGCCATATTTTTCCTAGCAGTAAATGGATTTGCTTCCAAATTTTTATTTTACCTTTAATTCTACGAGTTTATTTTGTTTCTGACCTTTTCATTCAGTATTTATTTATGGCAAAACTCCTGCAGCCTTTTAATTCATCTTGAAGAGTTTTAAAAAAGGTCATCATGGTTAGAGAATGGCAAAGATTGGAAGAATATATGTTTGAATTTCCTTTCCCCAAACACTCATCCAGTCTGATCTGCCCATCTCGTCAAATTCAATTAAAGACATGAAATGGAGGTTTATGTTGGCTGTCTAACATGAAGGGAAATCTTCAATGATTTTTAAATAACAACACAACTTGCTTGCTCTCTTAGCTTAGCTCTTTCCTCAGCCTGATGGCTAACATGGCAGTCCTGAGGATTAGGATCCAACACAAGTAGGTCTTTAACGGCTGGCCTGTCACTCTGGTGACTATGGTCTCTAGGACAAGTTTCCTCTAGAGGTCCTAAGAACTTCCAAGTTGATCTATGTAATGAATGGGAACAACCATAAGAAATGAATGGGGGAATATTCTGGAGAGTTGATGTTTAGTAATCTTCTTGAGAGGTGTTAATGTTGAAGGAGAGAAGAAACCATGGTTTAGCATCATCTTCAGAAAGGTGAGCTTAGCACCACAATGGCATTTTCCAAAGGTATATTTACTTACATAGTGGAGTAATTCACCAGAGGAAGTTATGAAGGCACAAACACAGGAGGCATGTAAGTGTAAACTACATGTTCATAATTTAGTAAGAAACAAGGAGGACTGAAGATGAGAAAGATGCTAAGTTCCTAATCTCTCTCACATATAATTCTTCACTGTTTTTCCCTTTGTTATTTTGAAGACAAAACAACTCCATGAATTGGGCTTAAAGTTGAACAGTCTCCTAATAGAGAACTGCACAGTTCTACCAGGCAATTATAATTTTAGAATGCAATGCCCAATTTCCATCGTATCAACTGAAAACTAAAAGAATTGAATGGCAATGTAATTTGTTAAGAAATATTTCGGGTGTGTGTGTGTGTGTGTGTGTGTGTGTGTGTGTGTGTGTGTGTGGAGTGCTATTCTGGTTTGTTTTCCTTTGCTTTCATTTTCTCCCTCCTCCAATCAGATATAGTCTTAGAGGTTGTCCATTTGTATTTCAACTCAATAGCCCATGCTAGGAAAACCCTGTGGATTCAGTGGCCTATAATCAATAGATTGTTATCACAAAAATACATTTTTATTCAGGGCCCTGAGCTGTCTGTAGAGCTGCCTGGAAGCAGGTATGACAGTTTATCCTTCTGATTCTGCATTTGCAGTTTGGACCCACAGTTGTCGGACATATTATTCCTGGGTCATGAGACATATTTCTTATACGTAAGTCCTCTTTTTTTATAACTGGTGCCTCTGCTATAATACCTGGAAACCTTTCTGAGATGACCTCATTGTATGCTAAGTTTGCATGATATCTCCTCTGCGCTTAGCACATAGTAGGTGTTAAATGTTGGTTTCATGAACAGAATTTTTTAAGAAGTTATTTAATTCTCGTATGGTATTAAATTTTTTAAATGTATTTCAGTAATTTTTCCAATTATCAACACCTCAAGTAAAAGAACATATACTAAACTTATTCGTATCCCCTACACCACCCAACGCACATAATCTCTGAATAAATCTCTGCTAAATGAACTGGTGTGTCTTGGTGTGTCTCCCTGGTTCATCTCCTGCAAAGACCCAACACCTCTCCTGTGTCTAGGGCATTCTTGGGTCAGCTTTGTACTCATGTGGTTCAAGTCTTCCCCCTACCAGCAAGGGCTCGGGGCTTACTTTCACCCCAGTCATTCCAAAGTCCCTCTCCCTCTTAGCAAATAACTTGGTGAGGCATGGCTAGGCAGCATAATTTATTCCTATTCTTTTCCCTAACTCAAAGTGCTCCAGAAGTATCCACCTTCCTGGCATGGGATTTAATAAAACTCTAAAATGACATATTTCAATTACTCAGACTAATGTTTCCCCTTTTAATGCACATAAATAAGTTTTGGCTGCATTATCAAAATTTTCCTAATATGAATAATATTGAAAAACATGAATTAGGGAAATGAAGAGAAACACAGATTTATTACTTTAAAATCCAATAATTTGAGTTAATTAATAACAAAGTACACTCAAAAAGAGGGCTTATTTTAAACAACAGGCTCTAATATTTTGCAGTTTTTGGCAAAGATGCCACTCAGCTATTCAGAGAGAAATCTGGTGTGACAGAAGGTGAACTGACCGACAGTCTGGCTCCACTCCTAGGTCCGACACTGGCGCGATGATCTTGGGCAAGTCACCGCACTCTCAGAGGCTTACCTTTCTTATCAACTGAATGAAGGCCTTAGACTAAATGATCTTGAAGATTCTTCCCCATTCTGTGATTTGGCAAATTTGAATTTAATGACAATTATTTTTCTCCAAAACAGTCTGTGTGCTCAGACAGGCTAACTATTCTTCTTGTAATTGTATTTACATTATTAATTTCCTTTGAGTTTATTTGTTCCTCAGTTGTGCCCAGCTATTTCGTGACCCCATGAACCACAGCATGCCAATACTATCTATGGGGTTTTCTCAACAAAGATCCTGGGCTGGTCTGCCATTTTCTTCTCCAGTGGATTAAGGTAAACAGGTGAAGTGACTTGCCCAGGGTCACACAGTTAGTGTCTAAGGCTGGATTGGAACCAAAGGCTCTATCCACTAAGCCACTTAGCAGCCTCCGTTAATTTGCTTAGCTATATTCTTTTTTCATAGTTGGCACAAACTTCAGATCAGTCTGAGTTCGAATTGCGCTATAGATAGTATTCCATAAAGGATTGCAGAATGAATTCTGAATTCACAGAATCATAACATGTTGTTGCCTCAGAGATCAAGTCAAACACCTAGCACAAATAAGTAGTCACTTAATGCTTTAAACTGAGTTTCCTTATTTTACAGGAAATTAAAGACGTAAACAACATTCCAAAGTTATATACGTATCATGCAGCCTGTTTTCTGATTTTAAGTTCAGCCTTACTTCTATTCCGCCAACAAATACAGGATTCTCTAAGGAAGAGGTTTCATTTTATAGATGAAGGGAAATGGTTTCGATGCCTTTGTAAAATAAAAGCAAAAGAATAAAGAAACCAGTAAATCATGTAACAATTTTACAAAATGCTTTTAGATGTTTATGAACAATTGTCTATCTAGGTTCCTACACCCCCAAAATTAAAATGCAACTGTACATCAGTAGAGCTGTGATGGGCAAAGTTAAATGAAATATAAACTACAATTTTAAGAATTAAGAAATTATAAAAATATGAAAAGTCACAAAGCAACTTTTTCTGGGAACTTATTTTCACAATAGGAAATCTATCAAAGTTAACAGCTTTGTAGCCCAGAGGCGGAGTTATTAGGGAAATGCTTGAAATGCTCGACATCAGAAAAAGAATTCAAACTTCATTGCTAGTGATCAGATAAAACCCAAATCAAACAAAATGTACATGACAACAGAAAATGCCAATAAGATGGACGATTTATTAAAGTTATACGGAAAGAAATGTGAATCAAAGAAAGCAGAATACAGAACACAAAAAAGTTTTCATCTCTGTCTACTGCTGATCACAACAGTAACCTGTGTTTCAAAAGGTTTTCAAAGAAATGGTCACTAAGAAAGCCGACATAACATCAAACTGCCTGTTAACAGATTTTAAAGTGTAACGAATGTCTCTTAGAAGTTTAAAAAAGACTAGATTCAACCCAACCATGTATAAAACTTCAGTTAACTGAAAAATGGGAAATTCAAGGATCCTGAATGGTTTTGGAAGCTTCTAATACGACACCCCCTGCTTCACCACAATAAATAATGGGAACTCCAGGGAGTTTAACCCTAGTCACAATATACTTTGCCATTTCTGGCTCTGGGATGACCATGTGAAAGAATGTGGTGAGTGTGCTTCCAGCCAAAAGGAATGAACTAGTCAGGAGCTGATGAATGTTTGTCCTGTTCAGATTCTTTTGGTTCTTTTCCTAACCCTTCCCTTTTTTCATTTTCCCTATGACCAATCATTGGATGCTTAACAATACATAGGAGTTCCCAAAGAAAGCTCTAGCACTGTCCAACATTTGTTAGATTAAGTAAAAAATCTCTCAATTTAATCCACTCTGATTCAGTTTAACAAATATCCATTAAACACATAAGCAGTATATAGGTGCAAATTCTGGGTACAAAGATGAAAAATAGAACAGCTCCTGCTGTCGAGGTTACAGTTCACTAGGGGGAACGTGACATGTCCAAATTTACTACTGAGATTCGTAACATTCATTTGGACAAATTCAATTCAGTTCAACAAGCATTTAGTAAGCTCTCATCAGTAGATAATAGGGATAAAATGAATAAAATTAAATAGTCCTAGTCCCCATTCTCAAGGAGCTTACATTCTACTGGGAAAAAACAACTTGTACACACATCAGCAAATACAAAATTTACACAAAGTAAACACAAAATAATTTTGCCTATTTTTATCAGCAAAGCAGTATCAATTGTTACAATTCATATTCCAGAGGGTGAACTAGAAAAACAAAATTATGGAATTATTCAAAGGTTGCTAGCACAGCACCTAGTATGTTAAAACAAAATCTAGTCTAACAATAATATAAACATAAATCTTTTCTATCATATCCTATAACCAACCAATAAATAGTTGTACAGATGCAGCTTGAATTCTTATGGTAGTGGATAATTTACTACTTATTTTCTTACACACTAAATCCACTCTTAGCAGCTCTAACTATTAGGAAGTTCTTTCCAGGATTAAATCTACCTCTATGACCCTGTTACCCACTTGGGCCAACTTCTACCCTCTGGGACCATAACAGTCTTCCTTGCTCTATCAATCACCAATAAGTATTCATTCCATCATTCCTATATAAAACAATATGATTCTTTGGAAGTTTTTTTTTAAAGAAACAAATAATTACATACCTGGGCTAAGCAGAACAAAGTGGAAAAGCTAGACAGTTTCTTTAAAAAATATCTTACACTTAATACAGCCCCTCATTAGAGAATCCTTTCCCACTCTTATCATGTGCCTCTGAAAACAATGTTGTGTAAGCATCGTTTTAGAAATGAAGAAAGGAGGGCTCAGAAAAGCTAAGAGACTTGTCGTGACAGAGCCACACTCGAACCCAGGTCTTCTGACTCCAAGTTCAGAACTCTTTCCTCTGCATGATGCCAATTCTCATCTGTTATCACTGAATCACAGCTGCTGGAAAAAAGGAAGACTGGGAGATGCACAAGTACATTGCAGATAAAAAAACTGAGGCAGGTGTGACTAGGGGACACTAAACTATCTTCTGAGTCTTCTGGCCTGGGCCACGGATTGGGTGACCTTGGATAAGTCATTTAACCTAGGTCTCCATTTTCTCCTTTGTTAAATGAAAGGATTTGACTACAACAATCTCTCAAGACCCTCTTATCCAACCTTTAGGCTATGACCTTGTGCCTTCCCCTGGACCATGATGCTCCAAATGCCACTTTCACAAAAAGGAAATTGCCTCGAACCTCTAAGTAACACAATAAACAGGTTCTTCTTTGTTTCTTTTACAATTTAAATTACATGAAAATGAAGAAAAGGTGTACAATTAGTGTTTACAGCTAGATTTTCCAAATGTTTTCTCAGAGTCCCAAAGTTGTTATAACATTATCACAAAGTATAGCATGCAAAAACATATCTAGTAAAATGAATTATACAACAGGGAATAAGATACTGATGTTAGAAATTCAAAGCATATGTGCATTTTATTTTGTTCTATTTGTAAAACATGTAAAAGATCTAAAGGACTTCATCACATTAATTAAAATTAGGTTCCTTGGAGGAGTGTTTGCTTTAGTGTTTCGTAAGATCCTAAAGCTCACTTACTTAAGATTTTTACCCAGTCTGCTTCTAAAAGGTAGTGAGAGATTACATTGCAAAGTTAAAAAAAAAAAAAACAGATGTAAAATAGGGGAGAAATTACCAGAAGCAAATCACATCTTTGCATTAACATTGTCTCTAATTTTTCTGGTAGCTAAGGCAAAAGAAGTATAAATGGGGTCATGAAATTTCTGTTCCAGGTAAAAAGTATACTGGACAATATTTAAAAAACAAACAAACAAATAAACATTACACCAGGACACTATTCAAATGGATGGGTCATATCAAAGGCAGAAGGCATCACTTTAAATTTTAACTCAGAGAAGGAATTTTTTAGAGAGAATGTCAACATGAATTTTCTTTTTTGATGATTTATAATGCAAGAATAGGCCTAGGAACATCCAGGGCTAGTTACATTCCCTGTATCAGATTGCTTTCCAAATTTCAGTATGTTAAATGAGCTGAGGATGTACCCAATGACAGTCAAGCCATGAAGAGATACCAACTCTTAAAATTTACGGCATTATGTATTGTTGTCAGTGTAAAGGTAAGAAATTGCTCTCATCTAGCAAAATATATTGAGGCAATTAACACACTGAGGAGATACAGTGAAATGAGGGGAAAATTCACAAGAGGAAATTATAACATTAGTAAAAGGAGAATGCAAATCACTGCAAAATCTCTTACTGGACTTATGTTTTTTATTTCAACCGTTTAAACTATGTTTGTAATATGGGCTAGCTTCTGCATTTGCTGACCTTTCATGCCTTATTTGCGATTCTAAACCCCTTCCATTGCCACTTCTGGAGTAAAGATGACTCAGTGTACCAGATTGGCTGGTATAAATCAGAGAGCCTACTTTTTAATCTGAATTTTGATTTCAGTGAGAACTCAAATTAACTTTCTACTTCCTATTTCTGATCCTTAACGTACATGTGAAAAAGCACTGCAAAAAATCACATGATCTTCTTTAAAAAATTTGGAACTTTCATTAGAAACATGTCTCCCAGCAAGAAAACATCTTTCAACAAGTTAGCAGATTTCTGTTCAGTGAAGCTATTTTAAAACTATTTGCACTCTTTCAAAGAAGATTTTAAAAAACCAACTGAATTGCTATTACTTGTACAAAGACAATTTTGCAAAATGACATTCTGATTACATTACAAATTACTTAAATATAATCAAATAGCCTCGACCTCTGTTGTAGCGACTTTCAAAGAAAAGCTAGCCTCTTTTTCATTCTCAAAGGCAAGGAACAAATTCTGCTACATGCTCCTCCTTAAGGCCAAATACTGACACAAACAAATAAATGACACAACTAGATGGGATATTGCATTACGGGACAAATACTCTAACCAAATTTGTACGAAAACCTGATTTTTAATAACTCCTCAGTAAACTCACTTATCTGCTGTATATGTGTGTATATATATACATACATACATACATACATATATATATATATACATATATATATATATATATATATATATGTATATATATATATATGATGCTCATATCAAGACAAAATTTTAAAATAAATTTTAAAAAGCTTTCTGGAATGTGAATAGAGATTTCATTTTCTGTTATATTTTCTTCCTAGAGAAGCAATTAAATATTTTAGTAGATGGGACATTTGAACAACAGTGTTTAAGAACATATGTAAATTATCATTTTCCATGTTATTTTATAGATTCTGAAGACAGCATTTCCAGATCCTGGTTAATTTCGGTAGATGTGTATTCTGTTTTAGCCCAGCACTATGTAATATTTTAGCGCTGTGGCCCTAGCGTGAGAAGTATGTAAGAGGGAAGTTACTGTGGAAGGCTGGCTAATTTGACTGTGGAAAGCAGCTTTTGTTACGGTAGTACTCTACCCCTGGGGCTGCAAGGTGAGGACTGGGAGGTTCTTTCTGAAACCGAACTTTAATCGGGGACACTGGTGCTCTACACAAAAGAGAAGAAGTTACCCGAACTTTTAAAAACCGTTTTGAAGACTGAGAATCTCATGCAATGTCTGTCTTTCCAACGGATCCCAGGATCTCTTCCTAAGACGGAGCCTACAGAGAGTGTTCTTTTTAAATCATTATGAATGAAAACAGAAATCCTGGCTCTGACACTGACTAGTTGTGGGGAACACCTTCAGTAAATCGTTTCATCTCTTGGAATCCCACTTCTCATCTGTAAAGTGTAGGTGCAAACACCTGCACCACCTATCCCTGAAAGGGTTCTTATAAATGCATAAACTATGTAAAGCACTATACATGTAAGTGTGTATGCAGGTATGCATATGTATACATGTATGTATACATAAGATATTATTGCAGAAATGCATAAAGACTAGTGTGAAATTTGGAAACAGAACTTTACTCTCAAATCCACTACTTCAATGAATTAAATGTTCTGGTTTTTGGTATTAATAATAACTAGCATTTATATAACATTTTAAAGACTGCAAAATGCTTTACAAAAATCATTTCATTTTATCCTCACCTAAGGAGATAGGTGCTGGTATGGTCTCTTTTACAGCTGAAGAAACTGAGGCAGACAGCAATTAAACAACTTGCCCTGGATTCCACAGCTAGTGAGTGAGGCTGGATTTGAATGCAGTTCTTTCTGATTCCAGGTCCACAGCTCTCTCCACTGTGACAATTAGCTATATTACACTTCAGAGTTTGCAAAGCATTTTTCACATAATAAGTCTGCGGGATTGGCATCAACGTCTCCATTTTACAGATGAGAACGCCAAGGCTTGGAGTTAGCAGTAAGCATAACTAGGAAGTGCATCAGATCAGAGAAACCCAGATTTTTCTACTGCATTGTGGAAAAGTCAACTGAGTCATCTTCAGTGTAATTAAACATGGGTAAAGACTTTATTCTGTCTTCTTTTCTTCCTCAGTTTCCACGAACCTTGAATTTATATTTTGCTTTCTCAATTTTAATTTCTATAGATCTCAAATCTTTATTTCCTGTAATCATACAAGATTCTGGTGCTTGAGTGTCATTTTTCTGTTATCATCTGAGACTCTAGCAATGGCTTACTTTTGCTATTGGTGATAACAAGGATAGTGGTGTCCCATGCCTTCTCTTTAGTGTTTTTAACTAACATCATTCTTTTGGCTGCTAAAGAGGCAACATTACACAGGGTCTTGGGTAAAAACAGTCCTATACTTTGGACCTTTCCTTTTTGCCTCTAAAAAGTAGTAGTGCCTATTTATCTATAGTATTTCATTCCCTCAGACTTCTGAATTCTGATAGGTAATAACTAGTTGCTAAGGGTTAAACAGAAAATCTAATAATACCTGTGAATTTGCTAGCTGGAAAAGATATTATTCCTTAAGCCTCAACAGGGTGTACCCCACTCCCCAAGGTTAAAATAAAATTAAAAGCAAAATATCCCTTGAATAGACATCTACTCCACATTTCCAAGACTGTTTACTAATTAAATATTAAAAAGAATTTTTGAAATGCCTAGCTATACACAGTGAGAATTATGTGCATGAAAATTTATCTGGCAAAGTAGAAAAGTGAACTAGCTATTCCACTTAGGTGAATTTCACTTCTCAAAGAGAGCCTGAAAAGGTACTCCAAAATGAGTGAGGTAGGATTTCATAGGTTAGTTGGATCTAAGATAGGAAGTACCCAAGAATGAGTGTGATAACACATAGAGAAATAATTCCAACCAGAAAAATAATAGCCAATTCTTGAAGACAATAGATAAACATAGAACTCACCAACCACTTTGGATTTTTTAAACGATATGTAAAAATTGTGTCAAGAGTGCTGAAGATCAGACAGTTCTAAGGCTAATAAGGAAAGTTAAGGATAACAAAAGGTTTTAAAAAAATGGATTAATTAGAAAAAAGAGGACAATAAAATAGGAGATAGGATCACTGTTACCGGGTATGAAGGAAACTATGACAAGTATGAAAGAGAGAACACAATTCATTAATTTTATTTGACTTCTCTGCCAAGGATAATGACTTTAGGATAAAAAATGTACAGAACAAAAATGGCCAAGGGGGAGCTAATACAGAAGAAAAGCGAGAAATCTGTAAGAGAACACTTGGTTAAAAACTGAGGACATTTGCTCTAGATCAAGGCTTTTTACAACTTTCCCACTCGTGACTCCTTCAGCACGACTCATGGTTTAAGAAGTGCTGAAGGATTCACAAGCAGAAAAAGTTTAAGAAGTGCCGCCTAGATGATCTATACCTTTGAGTATTCAAAGAATTAGTGTATGTAATGGTCAAGCTGTCAATAATCATGGAAAATGGGAGAGATATCATAGGACTGGAGAGGGGGCAAATGTTGCCCAAATTTTTAAAAGAAAGGAGAATAGAATTTTCAAATTCTATTTGAACTACTGAACAAAATTCTAGGTTGTATTAATAAAGACATTATTACTAAACAGCTAGAAAAGAGAAATGTGATCACTAAGGGCCAATGTATCTTCTTTAAGACTACAATATGACAGAAAATAAATTATTTTGAAAAAAATTTTTTTGATACAGATGTTAAACTGGCAGATCAAACAAACACTGAAGATGTAGTTTCTGTTGGCAAAGCGTTTAATAAAGTATAATGTTATCCTTGTGAAAATTATGGAAACAATTTATTGTGTAACTACAGGAAAGCAGCAACATTATTTCAGGGCATATCTGGCCATCATGCATTGCCATATTAATGACAGGTATTTGCAAAAAAATCACTTATTATTGCAGCTTATGAAGTAGTAGAGAAATCCTCCAAATCAAATTAACTGACTGATAATAGTGACTACACTGAAAAAGAAGAAAGAGTCTGTGTGGGAAGAAATACACGGAAAGGTGCGGTTAAGGAAGAATTTTTTACGGGAAGAACACAGGAGCCATGCAAATCACCTCCTTTACGTAGGAGAGACCACACAAACCTGACTTTTGGAACCAGCATTCTGAGAAGGAGAAAAAATGGATGAAATCTCCATGGAGGATTTTGTAGAAACACGAGTGAAAATCACAGTAGATGACAGTGTGGATGGAGTGACCTTTTCCTCTGAGACTTTAATCCATCTACGATGTGTCCCTGTATGTACCTAGTTATTTACATGTTGCCTCCCTCATTAGAATGTAAACTTCTTCAAGGTAGAGACTTCCTTTGTATCACCAGTTAAAAGAGTGCCTGTCACCTAGCAAGCCCTCAACAAATGCTTGTTGACTGAATTGAACAGGCATTGTTCTAGGTTCTGATGATACCTCCAAAGGGCTCCCTTGTTGGTCTAGGGATACGTCATGTAAATAAACATATATGACAACATATAAGAGAAACAGATATGTGATCATTTGAATGGGGAGGGAGAGGAGGAAAGAGAATAAAACAGTTACTGCGCTGAGCACTTTACAAATACCTCTGCAGGCCCTCACAACCTGGAGGTAGCTGTTAAACATGTATTTGGGGAGGAATATGAGCATGGCCCGGGAGCAGGCAAAGGTGAAGAATGACTACGAGCCAGACAGGAGAGATTCAAACAAGGGCTCAATTAGGAAGTAATTGCAGTAGTCTAGGAAAGAAGTGATGAAGATGATGGCTGCAGAGGCAGACTATATGCACAGCCTCCCTACAAGGACTGAGAGCAGCTGGTAAGGCTGGAGCAGGGGCTAAAGAAGGAAGAATCTAAAGCAGGGCTGAGATGAGCACCTGCACCATGCCGCCAGGAAAGGAGAAGTCAGAGATCATGGCAGGACAAGGCCTGGTGGCAGCCATCCCTAAAACTGCCAGACAAGAGCAGAAGCATCTAGAACCAGACAGGGCTGCCCACTTATCCCGAGAAAGGCAAACATAACTCCACATAAAGTGTAAGCAGGGTCTCAGAAAAAAGAAATGCTTTGTCCACAAAGCCTATAAATACTGATAAAATAAATACAGACTAGACAAAAATGCCTGGGAGAAACAAATTAAGAAATAATCAAATTAGGTCTTTAGAGGAAAAATTAGGAAAATGAAGAGCTCAGAATTTGGAAATTTTTATCAAGCAGTAGATTTTCTGAAATAGGCTTAAAAAAGATAAGCATGGAAATCAATTATGCTTAATGACACTATAGATAATAAAATATTACAAATATTTAACATATATTTATCAGATGGTATACAACTAAATACTTAAAGGAAAAAGTTAAGTAAACTACAGGAAGAAAACCAATTGTCACAGTTGGGTACCTCAACTTATCCCTTACAGACCTAGATATATTTAACCAAAAGATGAACAAGAAAGAAATCAAGAACCCAAATAGAATTTCAGAAAACTAGATAAAAATAAATCTCACGTGACTGAATAGGAGTTGAAAGGAATACCTCACCTCTCCCTGTGTATGTGTTTTGCTTATAAGAAAATGCATAAAAAGGAAATGTTAAATAGATTTTACTGAATACAGCACAATAAAAATTAAAATCAACAAACATCATTTTGAAGAAATGATTCAAACTTCAATAGAGAATAGATATTATAATCTTAAGTAATACGTGCATCAAAGAACAAGTCATGGAAACAAAAGACAATTTTGTCAAGGAAAATGACCATAATATATATCATTCCAGAACTTCTGGAATCAATGTTAAATCTCTAATCTTTCTATTAATAAAAAGTAGAAAGAAAAGATTAATGAATTGGGCATACAACTAAAAAGAACCAAACAAACCCAGAAAAGCAGTAACCTAAAAAAACATGAATAAAACACAAAAATGGAAATTCTGGAAACCAAAAAAAGAGATAAAACTGAAGGGGGAAAAAACACCCTTGAATGGATCAATAAATCTAAGAGCTGTGTGTATGTGTGTGTGTGTGTGTGTGTGTGTGTGTGTGTAATAAAAAAAAAACTCTCACCATAAAATGAACTGGCAGCTAACCTGATTTTTTAAAATATGAAAACCTAATCACCAAAATAAAAAAAAAAAATTGAACTAGGGTAATGCACAGCAGATGAGAAGGAAATGAAGAAAATTATTTAAAAAAAGCTTTTTCCCACATGAAATTATATAAATAATATGACAAATGTTTCTACCTTTGATTCAGGGTTCCCATTTCTAGATTTCTTCCCCAAGGAAATTACTGATAGGAAGAATCTCTCCATATTTAGCAGCACTTTTTGTGACAGCAAAGAATCTAAACCAAAGCAGATGCTCATGTGTCAATGGCAAATCTGGATCTACATAAATTCACACCGAGTAAAGTGAGTCAGGCCAAGAGAACAATGACTACAACAGTATAAATGTAAAGAACCACTGAAACAAATCTAAAGTGACTGTTACAAAATTCTAAAAAATAAGAATGGTTCAAAGAAGACATACAAGAAGACACTTCCATCCACCGCTCCTCTGCAAAGGTCATAGATCCACAGGCATTGTACAACACACACATTTTCAAGCTTTTTTTTGATGAATTGTTTAATTATGCTGAATTTTTCTTTTCTTTTTTGTCTTAAAAAATACTATTGGTATTCTCCAATTGAGAAATGGTCAAAGAATATGAATAGGCAAATTTCAGAGGAAGAAATTAAAGCTATCTATAGTCATATGAAAAATGCCCTAAATCACTACTGATTAGAGAGATGCAAATCAAAACAACTCTGAGGTACCACATCACACCTATCAGATGGGTTAACATGACAAAACAGGAAGTTGATAAATACTGGAGAGGATGTGGGACAGCTGGAATACTAATTCATTGCTGGTGGAGCTGTGAGCTGATCCAACCATTCTGGAGGGTCATTTGGAACTATGGTCAAAGGGCTACAAAAATGTGCATATCCTTTGATCCAGCAATACCACTTCTAGTACTGTATCCTCAAGAGATCATAAAAATAGGAAAGGGTCCTACATATACAAAAATATTTATAGCAGCACTCTTTGTGGTGGTCAAAAATTGGAAATCAAAGGGATGCCCATCAACTGGGGAATGGCTGAACAAGTTGTGATATATGAATGTAATGGAATACTATTGCACTATAAGAAATGATGAACAGGAAGACTTCAGAGAGGTCTGGAAAGACCTATATGATCTGATGCTGAGTGAAAGGAGCAGAACCAGGAGAATTTTGTGCACAGCAATGATCACAGTGTGCAAGGACTTTTTCTGGTAGACTTAGAACTTCATTGCAATGCAAGGACTTAAAAAATTCCCAATGGTTTTTTAAGGCAAAATGTCTTCCACATCCAGAGAAAGAACTATGGAATTCAATTGCAGAATGTAGTAGAACATTTTCTTTTGTATTACATTTTGGTTTGTTATATTATTTCTCCCATTCGTTTTAATTCTTCTATACAACATGACTATGGTGAAAATGTATTTAATAGGAATGTCTGTGTAGAACCTATATAAAATTGCGTACCGTCTCAGGGAGGAAGGGGGAAGGTGGGGGAGAGGGAGCGAAAGAAAAAATCTAGATTGTATGGTAGTGATTGTGGAACACTGAAAATAAATAAATAAAAGTACCAATGGATATGTGTGATGGCTTTCTCTGTGGGGGAAGAAGTAGATACTAGGGAAAATTATGGCAACGTTAAAAAAATAATAAAACTTATTTAAGAAGATTTTGCACAATAATATGCTACAAAAATTGACAAAATAGGTGAATGTTAAAAAAATAAAATATTTAATAATACAGCAAAAGATACTGAAGTTAAAGAAAAACCCTAAATCATAAAGATATATTGAAAAATTATAAAGAAACTCCCAAAGGGGAAAAAAATCTCTGAGATCAGATGGATTTACAAGAATATTGTCAAACATTCAAAGAACAATTAATTAACTCCATTACAGACTAAAAAAAGAAATAAGGATCCTACTAAACACCTTCTACAAGACAAATATAGTTCTGGTATCCATACCAGAGAAAGATAAAGCAGAGAAAAGCAACTAAAACTCAATATATTTTAATGAGTATTTATATAAACCTATGAAATAAAATTTTGGCAAAGAAGATACAGCAACATATTAAAAATTGGACATATTGGACAGCCTGGATTTATACTAGCAATGAAGAATTTTTTCAATATTTTAAAAATAGTTAACATTAATAATAAAATAATTAAAATCACCTAGCTATATCAAAAGGTGGGAATTAATAGTATTTGACAAAATATACTATTCTTTTATATTAAAAAATATTATTTATATTAAAAAACATTAAAAAGACTAGGCAAGATGGTAAAGCAGCAGGAAAGACTTACCAAATCCTTTAAAACATCTCCAAAAAATGTAGAAAATTAATCAGATTAAGTCCTAATAGGGAAATCTAAGAAAAAAAAAGATTTCTTTTTTCAGCCCAAGTTGGCATAAGGCAATAGAGAGGGTCTGTTCCTAGCCAGAAGCATTCCATGTGAAACCTTCTGGCATCAGATAATAAACTGGAGCTATGGCTCTCTACTAGGACAAGGAAGATCCATCCATCCATACATTTGGAAAAGTCCAAAACCAGCAGGAAACAAAAGAGATTGCACTTGGCAGCTCTCTTGCTCCCTGTTTCTGGATCACAAATCCAATGTGGGACTGAGGAGGGAGCCCCTTCCTAGGAATGGTGGTCCAGAGCAAAGAATGGTTGTGTGACCTAGGCTGTGCATCAAGTCCAGAAGCCAGTTATGCCATCGACACTAAGGCAGAGCAGAAGACTCATTTCCAGCCCTATGGGAAGTCCAAAATACCAGACCAAAGGAGAGCCTCAAGCTTTGGCATTATTGAAGCAGCAGAGCTTTCCAGATGGCTAATAGGGGCTGAGTCCAGAAGCAATCAACTGGAACTTTAAACAGGGACAAACTCAATGGTGTGTTACTTAGACCCAAAACCAGTTCAGTAACTTGCAAAAAGCATCCCCAGCATAGTGTCTGATAAACCCAAAGATGCTGTGTATTGGCATGAAAATGCACTGTTTGACAAAAACTATTATGAAAACTGGAAAGAAGTCTAGCAGAAAACAAATCAAATGACAAGATAAGCTCCAATGGATGCATGATTCAGCCAAAAAGAGTGACATCATAAACAAATTAGGGAGGTAAAGAAGAAGGTAACCTGTCACATCTATTGGATAGGGGAAGATTTCATGTCCAAACAAGAAACAGAGTGAACTACAGAAGTTAAAATGGTCCATTTTGACTACATAAAAATTTAAAAGTTTTTGTAAAACAAAACTAATGCAACTATGTTTAGAAAGAGACATAGGAAATTGGAGAAAATCATTGCAGAAAGTTTCTCTCACAAAAGGCTCATTTCTAAGATACATAGGGAACTGATTCAAATTTATAAGAATAAAAGTCAGTCAATTTTCTAGTTGACAAATGGGCAAAAGACTTGAAGAGGAAATTTTCAGAGGAAAAAATCCTTCAATAGCTATATTTAGAAATGTTCTAAAATACTGATAATTAGAAAAAAGAATTAAAAGTAAAATAAATCTGAGTTTCTACATCATAGCTATCAAACTAGCAAAGGTTACTAAAAAAAAAAAAAAAGGAAAATGACAAACACTAGAGAGGCTGAAACCAGGTACATTAATGAGCTGTTGGTGGAACTATGAATTGGCCCAGTCATTCTGAAAAGTAATCTGGAGTTATGTCTCAAAAGTTCTTAAACTGTGCAAACTTTCTGACCCAGACATACTACTACTAATTTTACACCCCAAAGAGATCAAAGAAAGAGGAAAAGAATTCCTTAGTAAAAAAAATATTTGTAGCAGCTCCTTTTGTGGAGGCAAAGAATTGGAACCTCAGGAGGTATCCAGCAAGGGAGGAATGACACTGTGACATCATGGAAGACATGCTGTAAGAAATCCTGAATGGGATGGTTTCAGAGAACCTGGAAGACTTGGATGAACCAATGCTGAGTGAGAAAAATAAGGGGAACAATTTATACAACAACAATCCTGTAAGGATAAACAAATCCTAGCAGGAAGGGAAAAATAACTACCAAATATAAAAACTATCTAGGAGAACGCCTAGCACAATGCATATAAGAACTGTATAAATACAATTACAAAATAGTCTTTACAGGAATAAAGGAAGACAAGTAATTTAAAAAAAAAACTTCCTAGGGATGGACCACACTAATATAATGATGATGAAAACACTTAAATTAATTTTTGTGGATTTATTGCCATCCTGCTGAAATTAAAGATCTAGGAAAAATAACCACTAAATACTGCTGGATAAAACTATACTATGCATACAGCGTGTAGAGAGGAGGAACATCTAAGAAGACTTAAGCAGGGCCAGGTTGTAAAGAACAGAGAAGCTGAAATCTGAGTCCTAGAGATAACAGGGAGCCATTAGTACCTATTGGGTGTTGCGTGAGCATGCGTGCGCGTAATAGGATCAGGCCAGGAAAGTCACTTTAGCAGCTGAACAGAGGGGAGATTGGAGGGGAAGGAGACCCAAAGAAGGCTACTGTAACAGTCCAATTGTCATGCTGTGTGAGTGGAGGGAAGGGAATTGATATGAGAGACAACGCGAAAGTTGAAAGGACAAGCACTAACAATGGACTGCTACACTGGGTGAAGGCAAGCGAGCACAACACCAAACTTGTGGGGCTGGAGGACTATTCAGGTTTGATTAGAAGCAAGAGGTGTTTCCTTACATTCTCTGAGTGTGAGGACATCGTCCCCATTTCCTCATTCTTCCTATACTACTGCTCAACTATATGAACCGTATAATCAGTTTTGCAAAAATGCTAATATTCTATGTGCCACACAACAAGTGAGAATCTTTTCTCAAATATCTTTTCAGAGATTATATACACACAATACAGATATTTAAGAACTCGAGACATATGTGGGAACATCTATGCACAACACTTAGCACAGTGTTGGGTGCCTAATAAATGCTTGCTGGGAGGAACCAAGATGGCGGAGTAGAAAGATACACATATGCTAGCTCCTAACCCATAGCCCATAAAATACCTGTAAAGAAGAACTCCCAACAAATTCTGGAGCAACAGATGCCACACAACAACGGAGAGGAGGAGATTTCTGTTCCAGAAAGCCCTGAGAAACCAATACCAAAGGTCCGTCACGCACCGGACCCAGAGCTGAGCCCGGCCTTGCGGCACCGAGAGGAGCAGATCCAAGCAGGCTTCAGAGACAGCTCCAGCGGCAGAACAGGTCCCTCCACCCACAGATACCAAAGGTCAGTGAGAGAGCCTTTCTGGCTGGCCAATAGGGGAGCAGTGTGTCTCCATAACGCAGGCCCCCTCAGGAGGCAGTAGCAGAGACAACAAAGGACAGGGGCTCCCAAAGCAGGCAGGAGCTCGGATCCATTGTTGAAGGTATCTGCATAAACCCCCTGATGGAACTGAGTCCCTGGTGGCAGCCCCGCCCCCCATCTGAGCATCTGAAATTAATCTCACACTGAATAGCAGCCCCCTACCCGAGCACCTGAACTTAATCTCACACTGAATAGCAGTCCCATCCCTGCTGAAAGTCCTGAGGCTGGGAAGCAGCATTTGAATCTCAGACCCCAAGCACTAGTTGGGTGGATCAGGAGGTGAGGTGGGTGTGGAGAGGAATCTCAGAAGTCAAGTAACTGGCTGGAAAATGCCCAGAAAAGGGAAAAAAATAAGACCATAGAAGGTTACTTTCTGGTTACTTTCTTGGTTAACAGATGTTAGCTCCTTTCCTTTCTGATGAGGAAGAACAATGCTTACCATCAGGAAAACACATAGGAGCCAAGGCCTCTGTATCCCAAGCATCTGAAATAGATATCCCATGGGCTCAGGCCATGGAAGAGCTCAAAAAGGATTTTGAAAATCAAGTTAGACAGGTAGAGGAAAAACTGGGAAAAGAAATGAGAGAGATGGAAGAAAAGCATGAAAAACAGGTCAATACCTTGATAAAGGAGACCCAAAAAAATGCTGAAGAAAATAACACCTTGAAAAATAGGCTAACTCAATTGGCAAAAGAGGTTCAAAAAGCCAATGAGGAGAAGAATGCTCTCAAAAGCAGAATTAGCCAAGTGGAAAAAGAGGTTCAAAAGCTCACTGAAGAAAATAGTTCTCTCAAAATTAGAATGGAACAGATGAAGGTCAATGACTTTATGAGAGACCAAGAAATCACAAAACAAAACCAAAAGAATGAAAAAATGCAAGATAATGTGAAATATCTCATTGGAAAAACAAGTGACTTGGAAAATAGATCCAGGAGAGATGATTTAAAAATTATGGGACTACCTGAAAGCCATGATCAAAAAAGAGCCTAGATATCATCCTTCAAGAAATTAACAAGGAAAACTGCCCTGACAGTCTAGAACCAGAGGGCAAAATAAGTATTCAAGGAATCTACCAATCACCGCCTGAGGGAGATCCAAGAAAGAGAAACTCTTAGGAACACTGTGGCCAAATTTCAGAGTTCCCAGGTCAGGGAAAAAATATTGCAAGCAGCTAGAAAGGAACAATTCCAGTATTGCAGAAATACGATCAGGATAACACAAGATCTAGCAGCTTCTACATTAAGGGATCGAAGGGCGTGGAATATGATATTCCAGAAATCATAGGAACTAGGACTAAAACTAAGAATCACCTATTCAGCAAAACTTAGTGTAATATTTCAGGGGAAAAAATGGTCTTTCAATGAAATCGAGGACTTTCAAACATTCTTGATGGAAAGACCAGAGCTGAAAAGAAAATTTGACTTTCAAACACAAGAATGAGAAGAAGCATGAAAAAGTAAACAGCAAAGAGAAGTCATAAGGGTCTTACTAAAGTTGAACTGTTTACATTCCTACATGGAAAGACAGTATTTGTAAGTTTTGAAACTTTTCAGTATCTGGGTAGTTGGTGGGATTACACATACACACACGTACACGCATGTGCACACACACAGAGACAGAGAGCACAGAGTGAATTGAATAGGATGATATCATATCTTAAAAAAATTAAGTTAAGCGGTGAGAGAGAAATGTATTGGGAGGAGAGAGGGTGAAGTGGAATGGAGCAAATTATCTCTCATGGAGGAGGCAGGCAGGAGACTTTTTAGTGGAGGGAAAAAGAGGAGAGCTGAGAGAAAAACATGAAGTTTACTCTTATCACATTCGACTAAAGAAAGGAATAAAATGCACAGTCATTTTGGTATGAAAACCTATCTTACAATACAGGAAAGTGGGGGAGAAGGGGATAAGCAGGGTGGGGGGATGATGGAAGGGAGGGTAATGGGAGGAGGGAGCAATTTGAAGTCAACACTCTTGGGGAGGGACAGGATCAAAAGAGAGAATAGAAGCAATGGGGGGCAGGATAGGATGGAGGGAAAT
>CM053772.1:136469403-136537273 GCA_028658325.1 Potorous gilbertii
CAAATGGGGAGAAACTTTGGAACCCAAAATTTTGTGAAAATGAATGTAAAAAGTTAAATACATAAATTAAAAAAAATAAATGCTTGCTGACTGACTGAGCAAATATGCATGTTCAAAATATGGAATGAAGCAGATAATATGATCTAACTGAAAAAATAATGTAAATCATATTTATTATGTCATCATAGTAAAAGAAATATTTTCTCTTAGAGGGAAAAAAGTCAGTAAATACTAATAGAGCCTTAGTATTAGCTCAGACATCCATCATGCCTATTGTATCTACAACATGACTCACTGAAGTTAAGCAGAAAATATCCCAATGCTGCATTAGAATTAACCTTTTTCTTTGTTATCAATAAAACTATGCTATGTATCAAGACAGATGTATTTCTATATAAGCATGCTATATATACATGTATGTGTGTGTGTGTGTGTGTGTGTGTGTGTGTGTGTGTGTGTGTATGAAAAGAATGCAATGTACTTCAAAAAAGTAGTCCCAAATTATCTTAGCAACTTTCACTGGGTCAGAAGAAATTCAATGTTATGTCACACTCTAGAGAGAGAGCCTGAAGGGAAACAGAGACTACAATTCAGTTTCCTTGGCTCACAGTAATAATAAAGTTCTTGGCATAATTAATATGACCTTCAGACAAACTGCCTCCTGACCAGCATGACGTGCAGGTGGTGAGACATTCCCAATCTTAGTTGTGAAGCTCATAGCTCATACTTGGTTATTTCATGCATTCAGAGAATCAGTATTGAATATTACAAGATCTCCTGACAGTTCTTTAATAACAAATATTTATATTATACAGACAAAGGTATCTTGAAGGGAGAGCCAGACTTGGAACCAAGAAACCAGGTTTCAAGCTCTGCTTCCTATATATGCTGGATAAATATCCCTAGACAAAAAACCCTCAGTAGCCCAGGAAACTTTCTAAGACTATATAATTCAACAAAAGTTGTATATGTCTATCCATAAAGCAATTTCCATATAGCAATGAAATTTTAAGTCTATACCCTGCCAAAATCTATATTTTTAGAAATTGATACTAAAATTCATCCACATCTTTCCTGCCTGGTTTTTACTATGCAATTTTAAAAGGAAGCCACTTAATTCTTAATCTGCAGATTACCTTAAATCATATTATAAAGGGAGGAAATTACGAAACAATGTTGACTGGCTTCACTACAAAATATCATCAGATCTCATCTGGGTTATCACTGATGCAAGGCTAACATTCCATTCCTTGTCAATCAATTTGTTCTCCTACATTTCTGACTGTGTTTGTTCTAAACCTAATTTCTCCTTTTACGCCTCTTATGGCTCCTGCCCCTCACCATTTCTGCTAAGGATCTCACCTCGTATTTTCAGTACTGAGTTGTCTACTTTTGAATAAAGAACTAGCCCTTTACCTTGCCAAGACCAACTTCTCCTAACTTCTCCAACAGATCAACCCCACTATCATTCCTCTTATTCTATTATCTGCTGATTCCTTCTGTTTCCTATCAATGCCCATGTTTCTATGTGTCCACAGGCAATTACAACATCAAGAGATCTGTGTGAAAATTAGGTTTATTACAAGAAAAATGAACAGGAATGTGGAACCCAAAGAGTTCATAGTCTTTATAGAAGTTTTCATATTTATGAAAATACAACAGCAGGAGGAGAAAACAGGAAGGGACATGGCATTGGGGAGGAGGGAGGGGGAAAAGGGAAAGCGCAATACAGGTGGGAAAAAACAACAAAATGGCTCCTGAAGGGAAGGAGCAAAATGATGGCAAAAGTTCCATTTTTTTCCCTTGGGAACCACTAGACTATGAAGATAGGAAGGTCTGTTTATTGGCCAAGGACCCCAAGTAGACAAACAGTTTCCCTGTCTGGCACAGACAGGCTGGTGCCTAGCTTGCCTCCCAAGGACACACAAAGAATCTAAGAATCCAGTTAGGGGTGCAAACAACAAATTATTTAAGCTTTGTGGAGACTTGACACATTCAAAACCTCCTGCATGCTATGAGTCCAATATTTCTGGAAAATATGGCAATTCAAAAAGAAAAATTCAGGGGACCCTTTAGTATCCCTTAACATCTACACCCCACCTCTTCAGAAAGCCTCATCTCTTCTACCATCCCTGTCAGATACTCTCTTATACCACTTCTCCTCATTTATGCTAAACTCCTTGAGAAAGTTGTTTCCACTGCTCCTCTTACTCACTTTTAAACCCCCTGTAACCTGATTTTCAATTTCATTAGTCAACTGATAACTCAAAGTTATCCGTTTGTCTTTAATTCCCAAATCTCTGGTCTTTTCTCAATTACAATCCTTTCTGACCTCTATGTAATATTCAATGCTGTTGATTGCTTTTTCCTTTTGGATGTTCTCTTCTCTCTCTAGGTATTCATGACACTGATTTCCTGGTTCTCCAGTGTGACTACCGTGAAGCAGCTTCTGCTGATTGGTCATCCACATCACATCTACTGATTATAGAGTCATCATCGAGTCACACACAGAATGCCAATACACAGTTGGAAACAGTGGAGCAGAAAAGGAGTGAGCAGTTTCTAGGGATTTGGTGTATAGCACTGCACTTGCTCAACTGGGTCAAAATACTCGCAAACACCAAGACTGGTTTGATGAAAATTTTCTTGGCTGATTTTTCTTCACTTCTTCCCTTCCCTCCACTATTGCTATGGATGCAGTACTCTCTCAAATCTCCTTGCATTACACTTGTGTATATACCACATACTCTAGAGCAGAAGTATAAGCTCCTTGAGGGCAGGGGCTACGTCACATTGGTCTTTGTATTCTCAATACCATGGTTTGCATATTATTAAATATTTGTGAAACTGAACAGTGAATCAGTGCTTTTAGAAAGGATGTGGATAAAATGATCAAGCATTCAAGGACTTAGAGAAATAAGCCTACTAAAGAAATTATAAAACTAAGGTAAGGAAAAAAAGAATTAAGGAAGAAAATATGCAAGGCAAAGTAGAACCCAATCCGGAGTGGTGGAATAAAAGTCAATAACAAAATCTGAGTGCTTTCTCTGACTGTCAGACTAAACTTTAGACTAGATTTGGGCAGAGTAGAAATGGAAGCAGTAAAAACTGACAAGGACTTTAAAGCATGGGTCAAAAAGAAGAGAAGGCACTTTGAAAAGGAGAATGAACAGGACAACTAGAGAGTGTTGAGTAATGCTTTAAACCTGAGTGACATGGATTTGCACTGAAATAATGCGCCTCAAATATATAGGAAGTATATAACCTCAGAATTCACCACTGGTTATGCACATTGTACTGTACTTCAGTTGACTTGATGAGTGGAACATATCCAAATAAATTTAGAGGAAAATTCTTTAGAGAAGAAATCTTTCTTTTTGGAAACCTTATGATAAGATGTAGAAAATTAACTAAAATACAACAAAGAGAAGTTCTGTTCAGAGATTGCCTTGGAGACTTACTTTGTCATCAAAATTCTGGGAACAAAATAATGAAGACAGATTGAAGACGTAACTCAGTGGAAACTAGAAAGCTACTAAGCTTCTCCATCATGTCTATCTCTCCAGGCTGGTAAAAGGTGATGTCACCTCTCCAGATGACCAATAATTTTAATCTTGGCTGAATATTCATTAAACATCTTGTATGTGGTAGGCACTGGTGACACAAAGGTGAAAGTGCCAACATGCTCAGAAGCTTACAGTCTAATAAGGACAGACAGCATGTACCCAATGTAGGGAGTAATATGGATCAAGAAGAGATCCAGACAAAATGGTGTAGGGAAATGTGGTAAGGGAGAGGAGCAATAAACGAGTTGGGTCTTAAAGGAAGAAAAAGTTTCCAAGAGGGAACAATGAGGAGTAAGGATATCCTAGGCCTGGAAGGTTGCCTGTAGGATAAAATTTATAAGTAATATGAAATAAGGTTTGGACAGAGGATGGGATCCGACCTTAGAAGGCTTCTTGGCAAAGTCCATATTTTAGAATGCCTTGCACAAAGCAAACTGGTGGGGGGGGGCATTAAAAATTTCTGGATAAGGGAACGACACATAAACCTGTGGTTAGGAACATTATTTTGGCAAATTGTGAAAGGTGAAATGGGGTAGAATCACAGAGAGGAAGACTGATGATAAGGCTGCTAGGAGGATCAGATAAGAAATCATGAGGCTCTGAAATAAGGAAGGCAGTAATGAGTGGAAGTGAAGGGATAGATGCAACAAACACTACAGAGAAAGAATTAGACTTGAAAACTGACTGTCCACTGGAAGAAAGGCAAGAGTCAAAGGGTTGAAAGTTCTGCCTCTTGGGCGGCAGAACAGTATTCTGAGAACTAAGAATCTGAGACCACAGCTGTGGGTGGCAGGCTCAATTCCTTCTACCTACTAAGTATGCCAGCAATGTGCAGGGGTATAAAGATAAGAACGCTATGACTGGAGCCACATGGCCTGGGGTTAACTGATTCTACCATTTTATACCAATGTGATTGGCATATCATTTAACACACACATTACTTAACTTCTCTGGCCTTAGTTTCACCATTTGTAAGATGAGGGGAGTTGAACTGGATGACCTCTGAGGTCCTTTCTAGATCTAAATCCATGAAACACAAAATAAACAGCTCCTTCAGGGAACTTCCCTTTCCTTGTGGGAACATACTAGACATAATGCTGAGGTATCTGAGGATGAAGACAGCACTAAGGACTGGGGCAAACTTTGTGGATTCTGATAGGCTACAGTGAGGAGGGGTTGTATTGCAGGCAAGGGATGGGACATGGAATGCCTCAGTTGGGGAATGGCTCAGTAGTTCAGTTTAACTGGAGTATGAAAGGCATAAAAGGTAATAATCTAAAAATGCCTAAAAAGCTAGGCTGAAGCCAGAACATGGAGAACTTTAAATGCTATGCTGAAAATTTTAATTTCCTTCCAGAGACAATAGGGAAGATTTTTGAGGAGAGGAGAGATACAATTGAGTCTATACTTTAGCAAGATCGTTTTGGTAGTTACATGGAGGAGAGATCAGAGGGAAGATCAATTAAGAGGCTATTGCAATCACCCAGAGCCAAAGGAGCCTGGAAATGACCTCAATATGGCAGAGAGAAGGGTACAGAAATGAGAGATGTAACGGCAGCATGAAAAGGGCTTGGCAATAGAGTGGATGTGAAGGAGATAGTTATGAATCAAGAATTATTTCAAGGGTGTGAACACAGGTGAATGCTAGGAAATAGGCGAGTTTGGAGGAGTGGCTTTAGGTGATAAAATAAGTTCTTTTTGACACAGAATTATAGATTTAGAAGTTTCTCTGGAAAAGAAAACCATATTTAAAATGTTAACATTATGGCTGTAATGTATTTATCATACTACAACTGAGAAACTTCTTAAAATGAAAAGTAAGTTCCTATAAAAGATGGAACTGAAATCTAAAAGCTTGAAGAAACTACTGCACAGTAAGCTTGCTCCTGAAAACTGACATTTATAATGCAAGTAAACATTCTGTAATGAATGTAGAAAATCCATTCATCTTCTGTTCTCTGACCTTTTAAGACACATGATCATGTATTATTCCGTATTCATTTCACTTTAGTTTTCACTGTAAACTGATGAATTATTTTTATCCGTACTAAGAGACAGAAAATAACATTATGCCCAGACTCATTTATCTTTATTCAAATTACATTTTTCTCTTTACTTACAAAAAGTTACATCCCCAAAGCAAAATGAAAAGTTAATATTTTTATCGGTAGCAACAGATACTACATCAGTAACAATTATCTTGAAATATTGTGGCAGCCTATAATAAAAAACATAGGCACAACAGCAAAATGCAAATGCCCATTTGCTTTTGTGGTATCCGCTGTCAACATTATAAAGAAATAATTTGACATTTACTCAGGTTAATTTATCAGATTTTAAAAACAGAACTCAAATACTATTTCTCAACGTTTCAAATGGCAAAAATTACCAAATTCTGTTCATAAAATATGAAATGAAATAATATTTGATGGTACATTCTATATTTCATGAACTAGTAGAAATATATTCACCTTGAGAAGGAAATTTATGAAGAAACAGGGTCATTCAAAACTATTAACCAATGATATAAAATGATGATAAAATGATTCCATTTAGAGGAGATATCTACAGCTACTGGTAATACAACAGCTTTCTCTACTCATTCTGCTAAAGCAAAACAATTTGTAAAATCACATTTGATAAGTTTATGTCTCTCCGGAATATAGTAAGGTTTGGAGAGGTAAAGTAACTGTTTTAGTACAATATCGTCATTACGAAGTAACCTGGGTAGCCTGAGTCGGCAAATGAAGCTCAGGGTAGATCACTAGATTACAGAAGATCACAGGACATCAGACATCAGAAGAAGCCTTACTGTTGATCCCTCATCTAATACAAATTATAAAACTCCCAACCTGAGCAGAGAACTTATGAACTCCTATGTAAACTCTCAGGAATCATATGTAACTATCTTAGAGTTGAGCAAACTCAGGGACAGCTTAATGATCTCCATAGGGTCGCACAGACAGTAAGTAGCAGAATTGGGCTTAAGGTCCACCTTTCCTGTTCCCCCCACGTTCAGTGAGATTGCTGGTCCTGGTGCCTGCTTAACTTTCTTTCTAGTGTTATGGAAAGATCTGGAATGACAGGATCTGAATTCCCAGTGCTTTAACTTCTACCTAGTTGCTTCATTTGTTGACCCTGTTTTCTCAGTGGTCTAGGTGATGTCTAAGGGCCCTCCCACTCTAGATTTTATTTTTCAGCATTTACAGAATATCAAACTGGGGCTACGAAAAGATGTAACTGTTTCACTTCATACACAGAGTTGACTTTCATCAATAGCTACATGAAGTGCCTATTTTTATTTCTCTACTCAATATCAAAATAATGGCCCTAACTATCAAATAAAAGCATTAAAAAAGCCTCTGGAATTTGGAGCTTTGCATCACTCTGAAAGTAAATGGAAGATCTGGCAAAAAGACTGGAGAATCTGCCTAAGCAAAAGAGGATGAGTTGAAGAGAAACCTAAAAATAAAAATGAATCTCTTAAGAACTGAATATCCTGAGTAATCAGGAAGAATTTCATTAACATATTTTAATTTCCTCACATGTCACTACCAAAAATCCTTGACTAGATTTGATGATAGGTTGGTAATGAGACAGTCAATCAATACTTTCTGGACATGGAGTAGTGCAAAGTTTTCAGAAAAGAAAGATTCATTTCTCTTACCCAGAAGCTGGTTCTTTTTTTTGGCAGCTTGGAGAATAAGCAGCAAGTTGGATAAAGGGGAGTGACTGGCCAAGGGAAAGGTCCTTGGGGGTCTGCGCTGTTTTCACGTGAACCCAGCCATCACATTTTATCACTGTCCATTTAACCAGAGGGCAATGCAGCCCGGGAGAAAGCATGCTAGACTTGAAGTTTGCAGGACTTGGGTTTGAATTTCACCTAAGACACCTTAATCAAATCACTTCATCTTTCTTGGTTTCACTTTTTTAAATCTATAAAATGGGTATAACACTTTAGGTACTAATTACCTCACAGGATTTTTGTGCAGATCAAATGAAAATATGTAAAAATAGTTTGTAAACCCAACAGTTCCACAGAAACTCAGTTTCTATAATGAGTGAGCAAGTAGGTGTTGTTACTGCCTCGGGGAGGTAAGGTCACCAAAGAAGACATTTCAGTGTTCTGTATTACAGTAGTATCCAGTTAGCCAGTGTTCACTCATGTCTTGAATCTAAATGGCTTTGTTACTATGCTTCATGATCTGCAAAGACACTTTTCCTGACTACTGTGAGTTTCTATAAAAGTTTAAGGAATATAAAATCTGACATTAGAAACATAACTTTTTTAATTTTTTCTTTCTGAGTCCTATTAATAGTAGTAGGTGCTTAAAACTTTGCCCCTCATATACAATACTCCTTCACATTGACTCAAAGTTAGCTAACTGCTCACCTTAAAGCCTAACATCTGTCTAAATGACTAAAATTTATTCATAGAGGGGGGAGTCAAGATGGCAGAGTAGTAGGAAGCAATATATCAAGCTCCCCTAGTACTCCCACAAAAAACCCTCCTCTAAATAGATCTAGAAAACATACCAGATTGAATTCTGATGGAAAATTCATGAAAAAGTCAAGTGAATCATTTCCTCAAGTGGGAAAAGAAAGACAGTGAGATTTACAGACACCAAGGATGGAGTATGACCAGGAGCAGCCACATAGGATACTCCAGGCACAAGAAGAGGAAGGACTCCAATTCACACTGCAGCACAGAACCAGGAAGAGGTGCCAACTGGCAACACTGTCACCCACTCCCTAGTTTTCCAGGTCACAGATTCAGACTGAATTAAGGAGAAGGCTTGTGAATAGGGATGACATTCAGTTAAGGGTAGTTGTGAGCCCTGGAAATGAACCTCGAGAGGACCAAATTCAGAAGCAAGCAGCAGCACTGTGGATAGCACTTCAATTACAGAGTGAGGTCTCATTTATAACTTCTAGTCCAGGCAGGAATACCAGAACAAAGGGAAACCTGCAACTCTATCCATCTGAACAAGCAGAGAGTCCCAGCTGTCTGGCAGTGGCCATGTTCAGCAGCAATTTCCAGCTGCTCAGATCGAGCAACAGAGAGCAGATTGTGTACAAGAGGGGGGCTCGCAGTCAGAGCAGACCGCTAAGGTGTCCCAATTCTGAGCTGTTCCTGAGAACCTGAGTAACACAATACACCAAGAAATGTGCAACAGAACAAGCCCAGACTTCCCCTCAGAAGTGCAGAGAGCCTGGCCCTATAAAAATTTTAAGTAAGAAAGTGGCTTGGAAGAATGAGCAAACACACACACACAAAAGAGTCCTACCATAAAAAGCTACTATGATGACAGAAATGCTCAGGAGACACAAACCTAGAAAAAGAGAATGAGTCCAAAAAATCTACAAGTAATGCCTCAGATTAAAATACAGCTTGGGGACAAATTTAAATGGAATTCTTAGAAGAGATGAAGCAAGAACTTAAAAAAAATGTTTAAAGTGTTTTTATAAATGAAATAAGTGCTAGAGGAAAAAACTTGGAAAAGAAATGGGAGCTATGGAAGAAAGCACTGGAAAGTGAATTACAAACCTATTGAAAATCAGAGTGGACTAAATAGAAGACAATAACTCCACAGGACAAGAAATATTCAAACAAAACCTAAACAAACTGAAAAATAGAAGAAAATTTAAGGTATCTTACAGCAAAAATAACTGACTTGGAAAAAAAAACAAGGAAAAAAACCCAACTGAGAAGCTCTGAGAGCATTATGACCCAAACTGAGAGCTTCCAGTTCAAAGAAAAAACACTGCAAGTATCTGGGAAGAAAAAATTCAATTACTGAGGAGCCACAGTCAGGACCACACGTGATTTAGCAGTGACCACTTTAAAAAAACAGAGAGCATGAAATATGATATTCCAGAAAGCAAAGGATATAGGCTTACAGCCAAGAATAATTCTACACAGCAAAACTGAGCATAATTTTAGAGGGAGAAGAGTGGATTTTTAATGAAATAGAAGACTTCCAAGCATCCTTGATGAAAAGACCAGAGATGCATATGTTTGAAGTTCAAGAGAACTTAAGAGAAAAAAATGGCAAAACTGAATACATAATCCTAAGAGATTAAACAAGGATAAACTACTTACATTTGAATATCAGGAGATGTGACGTGTGTCCATTCTGAACCCCATCACTATCATCAGGGGTCACAGAAGGAATCTGATTAGACCTGTCTAATTAGGTTAGAGAGTGGTGTTGTTATGTCTTGATGATCTTAAAAGAAAAACGGAGAGAAGAGGAAAGGTTAGGGAAGATTATTTCCCATAGTCAGGGTACAGAAGTCACACTGACCATCTATAGGGTGAGGCAGAGCCAGGAGGTGGATGAGCCCTGAGAGGAGGTCGGTGGAAGTCTACTTACACTAAGCAAGAATTAGTTGTATGCAAAAGACATGGTCCCCCAAAAAACTGTTTTATTTTACTACCTATGTTTGTAATGGTAGTTTCTGTTTTCCTTTCATTCTCATTTTGGGGAGTGAGTTTGGTAGAAGGAAGATAAGGTACATCTTTGCTGACTGAAAAAAACATAATTTTAAAAGACTTATTCATATATAAACATTTATATACAATAGTTGATACATTTAAATGTACTCTTAAGGATACGTGTGGTATGACTACAAAGCAGTAAGAATTCTGTTTAATGCTTTATCATCTCAAAAGTAACATATCTGAACATACACACACACACACACACACACACATAAATGAATGTCATGCTTCAAAGTAATGACCTTGGGAAGTGATGGATGTCTCACAACAACGTTGCCACTGCTCAAAAAACTGTATAATATCTATTCAAAATCATTTACTGGACTAACTTATAAGTTATACAAAAAATTTGTCATTATTTCACAGTTATGTTTTCTAAGATGATACTGAATAACGTAAATCATCATCCTCAATAAACAACGCATACAATGTTACATATAAGTCATCGTGTTACACGGAAATTCAAAGACACAATCCTTGCCTTAAAAGTCAAAGTCTAAGTGAAGACACAGACCACAAATAAGGCAATTACATTAGCTGTCTACGGTAACAAAGACAATGCAAAGGGACAAATGAGTAGTGTAGACCACAAATAGAAGTGTTGAATTAAGTTCAAAGGAGGAAAAGTTAACTCTAAGGCAGTAATTTGATCTAAACCTAGAGGAAAATGTGAGATTTTTATCAAGCAAAGGGAAACAGCCTCAGGAAGAGAATCCACAAAGGTTGTAAGGCAAAAGATGAAACAATTCTAAGAAATGAGCTCAGCTCCTGTGGAGTCACACAGCCTCAGAGCTGTTATCCATATCTCTCTTGGACCAACCCTCCTGGTGGTTAAAGCTCCAGGTAAAAAGGCCTTCCAGTAAGCTTCAGGAAAGTACAAGAACTTGGAAAAAACAGACACTTCAACAAACGGAAACCTCAGGAGTAGGCTGGCGTAACCTGGCACAACAGGTGAATTCTACATCTATCCAGGGCACATGGCATCACCCACAGATAGCGAGGCTAAGAGATACAATTTCTGCCATCAGAGAACTCGGTCTACTTTACTGACCCCTGGCCCTACCTTGGAAGTGGAACTGGTCCAGAAAATATAGGTTTTCTTCAAGTAAAAGGACCTTAATCTCCTCATGTGATTATCAGAGCAATTAACCTTCCTTGTAATATACTTGGTGCTTGCCTCAGACCCTGGCCTCTAGCATTCTAAGCTTCCAAATCTACTGGGTTTTTTTTTTTATTCTTTCTATCAGTCAATATGCATTTAATAAAGCATTTACTACGTGTCTAACACTGTGGTAGGAATGAAGAATACAGATATAAAAGTGAAACAGTCTCTGTCCTTGAGGAACTTACATTTTACTAGAAAGAATGCAATATGTTGACAGATAAATAAATACAGAATACATATAAAAATAGTGATGGGAGGTACATAATCGAGGCCCATGAAGAATACTTCCTAGAAGGAGGTAGACACAAAACTGGGTTTTGGAGAGAGTTAGGGGTTTGAAGAGGAACCAAAAAGCAAAGAAGGAGATTTCTTCCAGGCATGGAAGACAAGCATGTCAAAGACAAAGTTGGAAAAAGGTCTGTTGTGTCATGAATAGGAAGAAATTCAGTTATGTTGGAGTAGACAGTAGGTTAAGGGGGAAAAATGTGCAATCAGACTAGTCAGATGGTAAAGGCTTTTAAATGTAAAAGTATTTTATTTTATTTATATTTTAGTCTAAAGGAAATGGGATGAGTGAGGGGAAGGGCATTGAAGCTTCTTGAGCACAGGAATGACATGGTGATGATGGGGGACAGGATTCATGTTGGACTCCTAGGGACCCCAAAGTCACTGAACTGAGTCTTTGGTGTTTGCCTGAGGCAGCCTGCCCATCCCAGTATAAGCCTTTCAATATGGCCCTCAAGGTCTACCCCTGGCCCCACCCCAGGCTATTTCCCCAAGCCTTAATTTCATCTAGAAGTCTTCTCTGATACCTCCCAGTGACCCCACAATCTTTCTGCATAAAAGCTCCATCTTGCCTCCATTAAATTGCTCAGATTCTTAAAATCTGGCCAACTGCTCATATTCCTTAATAGTCTGGCCTGCTTGTCAATGCAAGTGTCACAAACGTGTGGTTCTTAAAAGTCCTGCCCACTTCTATTGGCGAAATAATGTCTAACTAAAAGAAGACTTCTTAAGTCAAATTCTTTCAAAGTAGGACCCACGTATTTTGCCCTTGAATTCTGGAGTTCTCAGCACCCCTAGATCACAACAATGAGACAGAGGTTTGTAATCCAACTTCCTACCTAAACTACCTGACCTGAGTCTTTGTTGATCCTTAGTTCTACTTCTTACTGATATGGCCTGCTAATCATTTAATATCAGAAGAGCCTGGACTTAACAGTTTCTTTGTTCTCTAAAGTAAACTCAGAGAATACCTCTTCCTATGTCAGCAAAGCCATACAGGGCTGACAAATGCATTCTTTCCTCTAAGGATGAGACCCTTAACCCAAGACACTATCTTGAATAATGGGAATTTTTCAATATTTTAATATTTGTAGACATACTATGTAATGGCATGTTAATGGTAAAGAAAACATATCCTGGGTCATAATTTTAATCAACACTTTGTCAACTCTCTTACCTTACTGTATTTATCAACTATAAATTTCAGTGACAGAGACCTCGAATTAGGACTGTTCTAAAACATTTAAGCCTGGTCATTCTTGTATCAGATAGTCAAAAGTTTCCTTCTGGGTCCATGATTATGTATCTGCTAGCTTTAAGGATAACTGTTGACCTGAAAACTTGGTTAATGAAAAGGCACAGGCTAAATGCATACATTTTATTATTTAATTAAACAAATCCCCATAAAGACAATGGTTACATAGCTCTAAGGAGACAGGGCCAATCTGGCTTCACAGAGAACAAAGAAATCACTCCAAAATTTTACATTAAATATTATCAAAGGGCATAAACAATATGGATTTCCAGACCCACCTAGTCTGTTCACCGTCTTTCACCAAACTTTCAGGGTATCAGACCTCCTGTGTGACCCTTTTACATATGGTATGCCTTTTCTTCATCACTGACAATCTTCACTGGGATTCCCTCACTAATCCAGTTCAATTATTCTGCCATAAAAAGAGCAATATTAACCACTGACAACTATTGGGGGGGAGGGGTCTTAAGGGGTGTGAAGTAATATTAAAATATTTCTAAATATCCATGTCTTATTATTGAAATATCCAGTAAATTGTGATCAATTAGATTAGAAAGTGATATACCAGTCAATTCTCAAGGAGTTCTTGAACCTCAGAGGGGACAGAGATTGATGCAGTGGGTGGAAAACCATGTACTTATCATTATGTATATAGAGGATATACCTTGTGGAAAAACAATGGACTTCAGTTTCTAGAAATATCACATTAGTATATATCTTTCACTATTATGTTCATTTAAAATATTTAAAAACAAATCAACTCTTCAAAAAGAGATTCCTCTTTGCCCTTACTGTGTTTTAGCGTCCCTTTACGCATCTCTCTTCCCCAGTGGCTTAAAATTTATATATTAAATGGTTTTAAAAAGATAATACTCTTAAGTATTTTCTTTCTTTTAGGAAAAACAGAAAAGTCCACTTCTTTCTAATTGTCAGCAGTCAAGCTGAGGTCAATGAGAAGTAGAGGTATGACCACAGGTTAAACATATTGTGTGCTTTTCATGCTGCTGAATACTAAGATTCTTTTGAGTTAACCCACTATTGAAAAATAATTCTTATATTTCATCAAGAATAGGATTGAGTAGTTCAAATGGGTGTTGAATGCAAGGTTTAAAATGTGTTTGCCCAAGACAAGATAACAGGATTAGTTTAACTTAATAATATTTGTATGTGTTCAGTCTTCTTTTATCCCATTGTGCCCAGAGATTCCCACACTCCTACTCCACAGTATTGTTCCACCTCTGCTCCCCCCATCACCACCACTGCATACAATTATTGAGTTTTTATTCAGACTCTTCTTGGCCTATCTGCAAAACCTGAAAAGGCACAGATATTCTCCCTGAGTCAGTTTCACAGCATAGATAATCCTTTGCAGGCCAGCAGAAGGTACAGGGCTAATATGCAGGTTAGAAGGAGAAACTCAACTGCGGTCCTGAGGATGACAGGACAGGGTGTCGAGGATCTTTGTCTGTGCACTGTGCATATCATACTTTCATGTCTGGGGAATTTCAGAACTTGCACACAAGAACAACAGGAAAGTAAGCAGACGAATCAAGAAAAGATTGCTGAGACAAAATGCAAGGAGAGAAGGGAGGAGTGAAAACCTGAGAAGTTGATCTTGAGAAGGGGAAGGATTTTTCTTAGGTTATCTCATCCATGAATTAATGAAAGAGAGCCACTATGGTGGAGAGAAAAAGGCTCAAGAGTCAGAGGGCCTGGACTGGATCCTGGTTCTGCCAGTTTCTTTATGACCCTCAACAGCTCAGCTAAGTGCTGGGCACCAGCAATAGGCTGGTAGTAGTTAAAAAGTGAAGAACTACCATCTTTCTCACTTTTATACCATACAGGATGTGTGGGGAATTTTCACTTTTACAAATATTTAGAATCTGCTTCAAACTAAAGGTGAAGAAAAATGGTGAATATCAGTTTAAAAAAAAAGAGGCTGAAAGAAAGCAGGCACATGGATAGATCTGTGGATCAGTGTATAAGAAAACCATAACTGGGTGAATGATGTTTATTAAACTGCATCTTTTGTATCTCTATGGATTTTAACAATTTATTTTAAAAAATTAAATAGAGTGATATAGCAAACTACTAAGGTGTAAGGTTCTATGTACTATCTGCAATACTCTTTTACGGTTTTGGGGGCAGGGAATGATATCTTGTATGAGACTGAGTCCCAACTATGTTGTGTCAAAAGAAAAGTTATTATTAGTTAAATATAATAATATCTAAAATAAGGAATCCTTTGAGAACAAAACTCATATTGGAATTTACTTTTTGGAATTTTGTGAAGTACCTTGAATTTAAAAGTATTTCCTTTCAGGTGGAACTTTTAAAAAATTTCATGGCAAATAATTTTAAACACTTTTTTATTTCTGAAATTAAAACATAAAATTTTCTTTACTGTTAGCATTTTCCCCCTAGTTCAATATTTGATCATCTGTCTTTTTCCCACTGGGATTCCTTCCTCTGTACCAATCTAGTACATTCCATAAAATTCCAAAAGCATCATGATTGCCAATGCGTTTTATCTATAATCACTGACTGCCAGTCACTCCACTTGGAATAGTTTTTGATTTCATTGTTGCTTAATTGCATATAGCACTGGGTTTATTGCTACTGCCTGTTTATTGCTTGTTAATTGCTGGTGTAACTTTACTACTTATCATTATAATACAATTTAAAATATAATACATTAAAATACAATACATTGTTTTCATTAGTACTATTTTGCTGAGTAATTTACTAATTGTATGTAAGTCTACAATTTAAACTAGAATGTGAACAAAATGGACATAAAAATGAAGAGAAGTGGTGTACATTAATACATACAAAAACCTGCAGAGGACTTTTAATTCTAGAAACAGACCATGAGTAAAGACATCATAAGTACTTTTAAGGATAACAAATGATTTGGGGAAAATGAGACACTGAGTCACTGGAGAGAATCCAGAGAAGCTACCACAAGCAGGAAGCTCTGGGTATGGATTAAAAACATGAAATGAGAAGGGTTACTGCTTGATTTAAAAGCAGTTTCCTCATGTTCTAAAGCCTCCTTAGGAGAAGACCTAAAATGAGTGGTAGAGCTTTAAATGAGACATGCCAGAGGCCATCAGTTGGGAGCCCAAGGGGGAGGTTAGTGGCATATGGAAATGTGGCAGTTCATCTTTTTATATGACAGACCTGAGCCCTCACCAAGGTTGTGATCGTAGCCTCTGAGAATAAAAACCAGATCCATTAGATGGGAGAGATTCTGCTTGGCTTACTGATCTGAAGCAGGATGTCACTGAAACCATTCCTTCCTTTCTCCATGAGACTTTGACAGGTGACTGACAGAGAGAACCTTCCTACTTTATAAACTTAAAAGTTATACCTTCTAAGTGCTATGTGGAAGAAAGTGAAATTTCAGACCTTAAGACATTATTAGGAATGATGAGGTACTTAGTCTCTTGAGAATTTTAAAGTTTACACCTTTAATATTTGTTAATATATCAGATATCTGATTTTGCCCAGTACTGGACCCACTCCTGCAGGCTTATAATTAATTTTGATCTTATAGTAACAAAACATACTCTACATAGGAGTGAATGATACTTACAGGTCACACAAAATTGAGTAAGAGATCAGCATCTCAGCGGGAACAGGTTGAACAATAAGTGATTTGTAGTTTATTATAGTTATTCATATCCTTAGAAAGGCAGGCATAGATCCTAAAAAGAAAGACTTCACGGACATGGGAACTCAGACATGTTCACTCTGCACATGTGCAGAAGGATTCAGGAATTACAGCAGGGAAGTTCTGCTTGTACCTGCACACATAGTCAAGTTGGCAGGTCAGAGCTCAGAGCACTACCCAGTGGCTTACCCAGATTTGTCATCCCCAAATGGGATGTAGAGTACATTTTATTACTATAAAATAGAAATTAATTGTAAGCCTGGAGGAGTAAGTCCTCTATGGGGATAGACTGGAGTGGGAAGAACCTTAAAGCAGGGAGATCAATCTTTAAACAACAGCCTGCTTTTTGGTCTGCCTGCCTCATGTCTCTCCTCCACAGAGCAAGCCACCAAAGTGATACCTCCTATGCCTCATTACCTCAATAAACTCCAGAGGCATTTTCACTAGCTGTCCCCCATGCATGGAATGTTTTCTTCTCCATCAGACAATGAGCTCCTTGAGAACAGGGACTACCTTTTTGCCTTGCTTTGTACCCCTAGTGCTTAGCATAGTTTCAGGCACAGACAATAAATTCTTACTAACAGTAATAAATATATTTGTGTTCTCAGTCAATAGTAATAATAGTATTTACTAAACAGAATTTAGTAATTGTTGACTTTCCTGAGACATGAAAGAATATAGTATAAAAAAAATTTTAGAAACACTCACAAATATTACCTAAGAGTTCATTAGCTAAAAACAAACAAATAAGGCCACTGTCGGTCAACTGATGGAAATCTATATAATGTTAACCTTCAACTCACTCAATTCAAAAATCTAACTTGATATGTCAACATATAAATAAATACCTTCCCCTACCCCAGTCTGGGCTTAGAGAATCTAAAATACGCCATCTTAGCTGAGTAAAAACAATAGAATGTAACTCTGTGCTTTACGAACAAAGAAAAAAATGCACTGAAAATTGCAATGGAAAAGTTCAAATTCTAATCACAACTGATTCTAAACCAAAGCAAAAAAAAATGCCCAGAAACTTCCACGCTAAGCCACAATAATTTCAATTACAATGAAAATTTCTAGAGAATTATCTTAATAGTTAAAGGGAAAATACAATTAGCTGTTTTCCAAAAAAACGACCATTTCTTTATGCAATTACTTGTTTCCATGTTACAGTTGTTAAGCTGAGCTGTTGTGTATTTTTGTAATGAATATACCGCTATTTTCTGCTCACAGTTATTGAAACCATAAAGATAATCAAGATGCTACAAAAAGAAAACACACTCAACACTTTAAAATGTTGCTGCTCTGAGAACATGGCAGGAGATTTTCAGGTAGTATCTGTGACGCTGGTATAGGCTTCACATATAACTACTGTCTGGCTTATACTTTTTATATCTCTTCTTATGATATGCACATGTACACACACAAATAATACATTAGCTTCTCAGAACTTTTTGACTTCAAGTGTGATTTTTTTTCCTGGTGAGTGTTAGAGAACATATACACATATTTATGCATAGCAACATTAATAACGGAGGTCTTTCTCCTCATATTGGGAATTTTTTGGTACTGAAAGTTTATATTCCCATCCATATAGAGTCAGAGTTACCATCTGCATGTAGAATCTCAGAGGAAATTTCATAAGCACCACCACCAGAGTCTTTGATTCTCATTTCAGAGAAAAACCTAAGGCCATCCTCCTGGCAATGAAGACTCATGTTCATATTAACTAGCTATTAGTTTTTATCCTTACATAATTAATTTCAATGTTTCTTGCTCCTTTTTATTTTGTTCCCAAAACCAACCAAAGACATCTTCCCAATTATTATTAACAAATGCTTATTTGCCATTAATATATAGTTCTAGAAGTCATCTGCACAGAGATGGGTACTGATGAAATCACTGAGAAAGTATAGAATGACAAGAGGAAAAGACTTAGGACAGAGCCCTGGGTTATACTTATACATAATAAGTGGGACACAAATGATGATCCAGCAAAGGAGTAAGAGAAAGTCCAATCAGGTAACATGAAGTCTAGGAGTGAATAGGGGCATGAAAACCCAAGGAAAATTGAGGATCCCGAAGGGAGTGGCAGCACTACAACTCAGAAAAGGCCACAAAACCGAGCAATCAATAAATCCATGAAAAGTGTGGAGGGGGCAGTTTTAG
The DNA here is from genome assembly GCA_028658325.1 of Potorous gilbertii. Classification (NCBI taxonomy): domain Eukaryota; kingdom Metazoa; phylum Chordata; class Mammalia; order Diprotodontia; family Potoroidae; genus Potorous; species Potorous gilbertii. The sequence continues at coordinate 136,488,022 of CM053772.1, forward strand.
ACGGCTGAAGAAGATGGAAGCCAGAGGACAGGAAGAGCTGAAAGCAAATGTGTGGGAACACAAACCATTTGCCTGCTTTAAGCTCTCTCACTGTGGGAACTAATTTCACTGAATTTTAATCAGAAGAAACATCAAAGGACATCTATTACAACTCCCTTACAAACGAGTATCCCCTCTACATTATGCTTAACAAATAGTTATTACCTAAAGCACCTTCACTGAAGATTCCTTCCCACCTCCATCACCCTCAAGGCACAGCATTTTACTTAAGGACATTAGGAAGTTCTTCATTACTCAAACTGAAACCTTCCCCTCTGTGACTTCTGTCCCTCGTTCCTGGTTCTACCTACTAAGGCCAAGTAGAACAAGGCTAAATGTATCCTTCCACATGATACCCCTTCAAATAACTTGAAGACGCGTTCATATCTGCTTCAAGTCTTCTCTTTTCCAAGCGAAATATCCTCAGATCTTCTTCCAACTCTCAAACGGCACCATCCCAAGACGACTGCCTCTGGATGGCGTCGGCTGCTGTCTACTTCCATAAACATGAGTGAAGGCTATACCAGGACAGATTGCAGTGAGACTGTTATTATCTCTGTAGCCCTAAACACTGTGCTCCTCTTAACGTGGCTTTTCTGGTTACCCTAACATGCTGCTAATTCACTTTGAGTCTACCGACAGACTCATCTGTGGTACACATCCATCGGATAGTATAAACAATCTGACACCTAGTCACGCTTCTTTCATACTGCACTTGTGAAAATGATTTTTTAAATCTGTGTAGGCTTTTATATTTTTTCTAATTATATTTTAAAATTACAATTCACCCAATTACATTTCAAACATTCTAGACCTGTGAGATTTTTTTTATCCTAACTCCTATCATGCAATGTGTCACTATTTTCCAAGTTCTGTCATCATATTTGACATGCACAACATCAAAGTCTTCATCCAGGTCATTTATGTTGCTGTTAATAGCTTGTTTAAAAAGTTCACGTGGAATAGAGTTGTATGCCATATCTTTCCATGATTATTCTTTCATCTAATTGGTATTAAGTTTTGATCTTTGCTCTAAGAAACTGGTGATCAGCTTATATTCAGAAGGCAGATTTGGAAATGACTTCCACATCAATAAAAAAAGTCATTCCCTGTCATTAGAATACAATTAATTTCCCTTCTTTGGACATTAGTTGGTACTTGCTCTGTTACTTTGAACTCTCTTCTCATACAAAATAATTGTGACATATAAACATTAAAATTTTCTGTTGTTTATAAGCCTCTGGCCTTTTTATTTCTTAAACTTGAGCCATATTTTGCACTATATTTTTATTATACTTCTTTATCTCCATTTTTGCACTGAAGTCACTGAATGTTAAGTTATATGTTGGTTTAAATTGATGGGTATTATTGAGTACTTCATGGAATTTTTGTACCTATTCATCATTGGCAATACTGGTGTGGTATACAAGGCAGACATCATACCAGATTGAGGCATAAGGAAAGGATGCCAGTGGAGAAATCTTCCCATAATTGCTTCATAAAATAGCTTTTTGGAACTCAGGCTTCTATAAAATATTTCAGTTTGGGCGTATTGTTAGATTACTATATCCTAGCCATGTTATGACCACTGGCTCATAAAAATTCTCTCTAACTCTGGAGGTACTCCAGATTATAACTAATATTTCTTCTCGATAGTAGGGAAAGACTCACTCCTACCTCCCTAATATCAAAATCTACAATAAAATCATCACTAAAACATTCCCCTAGGAATAGGGAATTGAGAACTAGTTCATGTGGGGCTTCTATTCATTCCAAAAGTTTTGAATACATGTACCTTTATGAATAGATAATGTCCTAAAAATAACCTATAAAGGCTGCATCTTTTTCTATCTATGAATTAATGTGGTAACGTGGAAAAAGCAATGCATTTGTAATAAAAAAACTTGGGTTCAGATTCTAGCTTGCAAGCTGACTGTGTGGCCTTATTAGCAAGACAGATAATTAATTGGAGTCTAGGTTTTCTCAGCTGTCATATAAAGGGTGGATGAGATGATCCATAAAGAAGTTTCCAAGCCTAACTACTAGGATCTCATGGAACAATGAGTCGATCATCCAGCTTCTCTGCCAGTCCTACTACTCTGCCACCTTCCCAACTGCCCCACCCCCAAAACAAACCTAAAGCAGTTAATAGCATGAATTTAAGAGACAGCAGAAATTCAATCCGACAATCTCAGTATCCACGCGATGGGTCCAGCTTATTACAATGATCATGTTACCCGTTAGTAACTAAACTTCTTGGTTGAGTTTATGATGGGCCCATCTGACACTGAATCCTACCCAAAGGAGGATGATATTGTCAGTTACAATATATATTCAGTTTGCTTTCTGGCTTAATTTTATAGGGCTATCCTTACTTAGAATGTCACCATTTTTTTTTCCTTGCGAACAGAACTTAGGTTTTTTTTTAAAAGCGAGGATTAAGAGTTTAGTTTCTGCATCTAAAAATAGAAATCTGGATTAGATTATCCAACTCTAAGTTGCCTTCCAGATCTAAATTTTATGATTATATAACTGAATTGATTTTATACCATTACCAGCAGCATAAGGGATTATGAATAAGTCATCGTTTCAAATTAAAGTTTTTTTCTAACTCCATTAAAAATGAGAATTCTACTGTCTTTACAGATAATTAATCTGTGCTCTTACTGTAAATTTACATGACATTCTTAACAATCTCTTTGGAAATTAGGAAATAAGAAAATAAAATACATATTTGGTGATAACACAAAGACTTATAGATGACTATTCCAGTAGATTTCAAAGTCACTAAATTATCTATAGTTATATTAAAGCAAATCCTCATCCAGCAAGTAATTCCTTCTCAAACAGGCTACATTTTCCTTAATGAAAACAAGTATGAATAAACACATACTAGAGTTCGAGGTTTGTAAAAAAAAAAAAAAAAAGAAAGAAAAAAGAAATTTAAAAAGACAAGGTATTAAAAATTAACAAAGACCACAATAACAGAAAATTTGGGAATGTTAAATCTAATCTTTTAAACAATTCATATGTCACCTTAAGGAAGTGGTTATTCTAATTTTGTAGCATTATGCTCCTTTATCCCATAGCTATTCCGAGGGGAAAATATACCTTATAAAATGATTGCTTTCCTTACCTGTGTATACAGTTTTTACTCTCAAGGTATGCCATACCGGAAGCAGCATCTAATGAGAATTTCACTAACTGTTTGAGTTTTAGTTCATCCTTCTTCTTTCTCAAAAAGGAGAGGAAATCACCTCCTAAAGAAAAAGTGACAGACAATGAGACGTAACAGTGAGGATATCATTTATTTCCCATTACCAGTCATGATTTCCAACCCATTTGCTTGAGAGTAGTATTGAAAAAAAAAGTATCACGTATAATCAGAAAACAGTCTCCCAACATGGTCCTAAATGTTGCTTTAAGTGTTTCAAGCTGAAAAAAGCACTTAATCCAATACCTTTCTCAGTTGTACATATTCATCTCAATTTGCCTCAGGAAGAAATTTTAAATAATCTGATGTTTTCAAACATTAATACCATTAAGTTTATTGCAGATCAATTAAACAAAAATTAAAGGTGATATTTTAGAGTAGTAGTATTAAAATTATCTACATTATACTGCCTTTTTATTTTGTCAAATACTTTTCAATTATATTTTAATATGGTTCCATGTCACTCAGGAGTATGCCATGTGATATCTCTATTTTAGGGTGTTAAGTTCTGTGACTGCTGAAAACATAAAACAAAAAACCAGCTGCCTTCTAATGTATCTTCTCAAATGAAGGAGCTGAAGCACAGAGGTGGCCTGCCTAAAGACACACAGGTGACCAAGAGCAGTCAGGATCTGAAGTTGCCCTTTGACTCCAAATTCTAGGCCCTTGTGACTGGACCAGGACTGGAGATCAGGCTCTGAAAGGTGGTCTTCCTCTCTTGTCCTCTCCCTGCCCCCCAAACCAGCCACTTCCTGACCATTTCCATGTCATGCCATGGCCAACCCTTATGGGCTTTTTCTTTCCCTTAGAATGTAAGCTCCTTTAAGAAAAGGTCTTGCTTGTATTCCTATCCCAGCACTTAGCACAATGGTTGGCACTGAGTAAGGACTTAAAAAATACTCTATCTAAAAACAGCAGACCAGTTCAGAGGTGGAGAATTCCATTCTGGGATTTGAGGACTGCAGTTCCAATGCTGGAACCAGGTCCTTTATGGGAATTCCTCTTGGCTGTTTCTCTCTCTCCCTCTCTTATACCATGTCTCAGATTTTGTCACTGGAGAGATAGAATCAGCAAGAAAGGCTTTTGTTCTTCAGTCAGAAGCAGTAAAAAAACACCAAGGACAAATGGAGGGGGTGAGATGGTCAAAAGAGAGACGTGTGGAGTGGTTTATGAAGTGATGAAGCTCTCCTTGTAGCAGGAGTTGTGAAGTGGCTTCAGAGTGTGATGCCTCAGGACTGAGAGATTTGCTAGCTATGGACTCTTGAAAACTGCACATATGTAGAATGGGACAGAGAGCTACACCTAAGGGAACTCCACAAAGGGAGAAAAGATTTATAGTATTAGGAATTATGAATTATCCCTTTATCCACATCTAGAGAATGAGTTTTCTATACATACACTTCAGTATCATTGTGTTCCATATTTGAGCATACTTTCCCAAGTTATACTAGATGTATATGCTTTACTTCACTTTTTACCCTCTGGCCAGCTTCTCTTACAACTCTTCCCGGTCTGGTGCCTCACTGTCTTGACTTGCCACTGTTTTGCCTGAACCAGTATTTCAGGAAATCCCAGCCACCACATTTCACTTCATTCCCTTTGGACGTGTCCACAGCCTTGCCAACTACCTTACTCTCCCATGTATATCACTATTCCCCTTTCAGTTCTAGAAGCACAAGAAAATCAACTGTTTGTGGAGTGTGATCAAACCATTCTTTTATGGCTCCCTTCACCACCTAAATAAATTTTAGGACCAAAGTTTACCTACCTGGCTACAACCCGCCCCCACCTTGGTGTCAGGAGCTACCTTCATTTTTGTATTTGTATTCTTAGGTCTTAGCACACAGGGGCACTGTACCTAAACCCAGAAAGTGGGAGGAATGTGGGCTTTTTTTAATTTTCCAAAAAATCATATTCCCTCCAATTACATGTTAAAATAATTCTTAATTTTTTTTTAAAGTTTTAGGGAAAGTTTTAAACCAATTACATTTCCTTAATAAATGCTTTTTTTCTAAAAGGTAATGGGAACAACTAGCCAATTGCTGTTGGGAAGACTGTGGGCTACAATATTAGAAACAGCTTTTCAGAGTTAGCGTCACAAAGCTGAGAGTAGTAATGAGCTCCTCTGGGTCCCTAACGGCCAGTGTGGGGAGAACACTGGACACTTCTTTCACGTATACCCACATCCAGTGAAGCCTGCCCTCCTCTGATCCTCAGACCCTGCAAGCCCTCTTCTCGTTAAGTCCTTGGGAAGACAAGAATCATCGAAGCAACTGGGGTGTAGAGAAACCAAGACACTCATGAAAGCAGCTAGGCCAAACTAAACCACTTCGTAGGGTGAGGGGAAGGCCATGGCAGGGCAAGCTACTCCCCATTTCTGAACCAAATCCTCCCAGAAGGGAAGACGTTGAAGAATATCCAGTTAGGGTAGAAAATAGGCCAATAGGGCAAATCCAGACTACTGTTATTGAATGGAGTAGGGCATCCCAATCAGTTCCAAGCAAGAGGGGGATGGGACAAATGTATCCCAGAATCCAACTGGAGGTGCAAGGATCAGATACTGATGGTGCTGCAGACAATGAGGCCTGACAAATCCATGCTGATGAGAACCCCCATACACTGAAGGTGTCAGTGTAGCTCTCCGAGGTCTGCCTCCCACTGGTGCATGAACAACAGCTGCTGGTATAGCAAGCTCAATCACCAGGGGATCTCCCTTAGACTCTATACCATCTGTTTCCAGGTCCCTCAATACTGCCAGATCCCATTACATAAGGTGGTCAACTACTTCTGCTTCTGTGATGACCATGCTTGAAGGTGGCCAATGGGGAGTCAATTTTGAGCTACCTGCAATTCCAAACTTCGACAGTGCCATTGTCACTTCTGCTGAGCTCCAGGGGATGACGCTGACAACCACATCACAAGCAGACAGGACCATGAACATGCAGGCCTCACTTGGCACAGCCCAGATATTCCATATTTGGATGGAGGCATCAGCTAAACATAATGCAAACACCATGTCCTCAGCTGGTGACCACTATAGATCCTCCACAGAGAGGGAATGGGTCCGCATGCTCAGAACCCTCACTGATGGATGAATGTTGGGGTTTTATTTTTTTTGGACAATCATCAGCCAGCAGGTAACCAGGCAATACCTGGAGGGATGGGAGGAACCAGGTCAGGGCAAAGCCATCAAGCATGTGGCCAGCAAAGGCAAACAGGAAGGATCTAGTCCTGTTAATTCTATAAGAATGATGCCAGGACCTGGGGATCATCCACTGCCTCCAGGGACCTATGAAGAGAAAACCCCTCCACCTGGTCTTTCTCCCCATATTCCTGCTTTAGGGATCTCCCTGAGCCAAGCAAACTAGACACAATTAATGGCTCCATAGTAGGAGACCATGGCTAGCCCCAGTTGGAGTTTTTTCTCTCTATATTCTTCTTCCTTCCTCACTTTCACTCTCACTGTCCTCAGAGGTCTCACTTTTCTTGGTCCCATGGAGGTTAGGCATCTGTACCACCATCGGCCTATTGCTCTGAGTACTGTGGGCCTGGGTCCCAGCAGTACAGGAGAAAGTCACTGTCAGAGTCTACCAGCAGGTCTTGGACAATGGTGAAGTTCAGGCATGGAAAGCCAGTCTGCACGCTACGGTACAATATTATAGGCCACCTGGTCTGAGCACCAGCTCCTCCCTGTCCTGCAGTGGTTGCCAGAAGGCACGCCACCATCTTGGAGTCTGCACACTGTTCAATGCATCATTTTAGAAAGGTGTTGTACTGTTCTAGAGAGAGTATTTGACTGTGATCCAGAGAATGGGCGTTTTATTGCTAGCTATTCAACTAGCAAGGAGTATGGCTTTACGTGAATCAGGAAAACTGCCTAGGTATCAGTTTGCTCACCTATAAGGTGAGACAGATCTTTAAAATTCTTAATATTACTAACATTCTATAACAACTTTTATACCATTAACCTATAACCTGAAATCACTGGGGAAGCAAACTGATATAAAGGAAGCTAGATAACTTCAGATGTGTCTGCTTCTTACCTAAGACAACATTAGTTACTGAATAGTTAAATTAGAGAACATTCATTCAAATTACAAAAGATTCTCCTCTTTCCAAAAGCATTAAATGAGGGTTCTACAGAATCACTGTTACAGCAGTCACTACATTTAAAAGCAGATTGTAGTTGCTATCCTACTTATTATAAAAATCTCTTTGTGACAAGATATCCCTGAATGGATGCTTAACAATGCTGAAGGACAAAACCTAACAATATAAATGTTTTACAAACTGGTAGAAATGAGGCAAAAACTGTAGGCAATATCACTCTCCCCTTACAAATTAGGAAAACGAGGTTCAGAGATGCCAAGGAGCTTCCCCACAACCTTACTGCCCATAATTGGCAAAAGTGGCATCAAACCAAGGTCTGCAAGTCCAGATTTCTTTCTTAGAGATCTTGGCAGAATGAAAGTATTGCTTACTCCACATGCTAAAGTATTGGGAGTTACTGTCGATTAAAAAAATCAATCTAAAATCTCTTAAAGGGTATATAATTTATAAAAACAGAATTTATGTTCAACTTTTTAAGTCCAACATGTAGCAGGCACTCATAAATATCTTTTTGACTGAATGATTTTCAGAAGCACATCTTTTTTGTAAATAAATGTCATGGAAGGACTGGAAAAATATTTTTGTCACTAAAAATGACTCACAGAAGAGAGAGGGGGAATAAAAAGCAACCTCTTTACTGCTCTTCTGTTGTGGATTAACTGGAAAGAAAGCTGCCATCTAATTTACATCACCAACATCTCCACTATAATAGTTTATATTATATATTACACTATACATTATATATACACACTATAATATATTACATTGTGGAGTGGTGAATGAAAGCTAGTCTTAGAGTCAGGAAGACCTGGTTTCAAGTCCTGCCTCTGAAACGGAATGTGTGGGACCATGGGTAAGCCACTTAATAATCTTTCAGTGTCTCAGGGAACGCTCCAGGACTACAATTACAGAACAGTTGTCAGTCTTCATTAGTCAAAGGCATTTCCACACAGGAGGCTCATTATTGCTGATAAAATTTCAAGACTGAGACAACCACAAAATCTTAATAATGATATAATAATCGCAGTCATCTACAGTAATGAAACAGTCCCGAATCTTCATAAAAATACAATAGTTACAGCTCTTCTGGTAATATTAAAGGTGACAAACAGCAACAAGAAAAACAGTCAAAGCAGCAAGTGTTTAGAAATGGTGACTCTCTTGATAATGGGCCTGGGAGACATTCAGAGACCATCTAAATCAAGAATAAATAAGTGGCTCCTGAGCTAAGAATGGTTTTATACTACAAAATATAATAAAACTTTAGTTTAAATTATAAAAACCACTCTTAGCTTGCATAGGTACAAAAACAAAAGCGCCCACAGGTAGTAGCTTACTGACCTTAACCTAAATTATAGAGTCAAGACAACCAAATATTATGGAAGGAAAAGTAAGATCAAAATCCCTCAAAACCAAGTGTGTGTAGTATCCCATTACCTTGCCAAGTAATTCCTACAAGCTGAAGAAAGTTCTTGTCTGTCATGTGGTATGAGCTTCATAAATGTTGACTGTGTGGGAAAATGCTTTACTATTTATCATTTATTAATACTGTTTGAATCTAGTTTTATGTGACTAGAAAATCGTCTGGCCCAACAGCTTACTATGGAGGTCATAACTGGACCTCAGACACTCCAAGGAAGCAGAATGGCTATAAAGAATACAGAGATCCCACCCAGTGCTTGCTTTGGGTCTACCCAGAGTTTAGGTTTTGGGGTCCCCAAATTGGATAGACTTACTTGCTGATACAGATCTCAAACTACCCTTCTCTGGAGACTACCTACTGCTTCCCTGAGGTCAATCAGGTAAATGTCCTTATGTCTTTGTCTGAACTCTGTATATAATGTAACTTCTGGCTCTCTCCTCTATCAAATGACCAAAACTATTTCAGATTTTGGGGTTTATTCTTGCAACTAATGATTGATTGAAGAAAAGTGAGGTGACCTCAAACTGTGGAAGGAAAGGAAATTGATTGGTAGAGTGTTATAAAACGTGTCTGAAATACTAAAGTGATTAAGTTGAAAAGAACAGTACTAGAAGGACATCTTGTAAGAAAAAAGGAGACAGGGAACTGGCTTATAATTAAGGAAGTCCTTCATAAGAAAAGTATATTGTATTGAAATTTAGAAAAACGTATCTTGTTGAAAATTGGTCTGAGAAACCCCAAATAACCACAATTAGGTTAAGTAGTTTAATATATTTTTGCTTGGTGAAATACTGATAACTAATTAGTTTTCCTACCCTAATAATAAAAGGTAAGGATGTGAAATGTTTCAGATACAGAAAGGCAACCCATTTACTGGGGATACAAAATGAAGCAGATGGCAAAAATACATATGATCATAAAGTTTGAAGCTGAAAGGGACTTAAATTTAGTGCAAACTCCCAGGCTAAACTAGTTAAAATGTAATTTTAAAAAATACAACACAACACTGAAAATTATTAATTTATAGCTTTCTAAATCAATATGCAGTCTGCAGGGATACCTTTCTACTTGAGTTTATACTGATGCAGTCCAATTATCTCAGTTAACCTATAAGGAAAATATGAGACGCTACGACGAATGTAAGCTTTATACTGTTTGATGTCATATTATAATGACAGGATTCCAAACATGGAATCACTTAGGCTAAGGGATCCTAATGCCCATAGAAATATACAGTACAGGCGAAACAGACAGCTGTACTTTTCCACTGTTAGCTCTGTTAGTTGGATAAGGCTTGCCACTTTTAGACAGGACAAACTCTTAATCTGCTACAGGGGCCTTGAATCATGTGCCTCCTGCTGCCTTGTTAACCTTAGATCCTCTCACCATTTTGTGTTAGGATAAATTCCCCCTACATGAATTTCATTCAAGCCTGATACTGATATGGGACCCTGAGAACCCATATCAGGGTCTGATTTCCTAGGAATGCCTCTTCCTACATTTCACATTGGTTACACTAGTTAGCTGTTTTCCACTAAGCCAATTCTCAGGGTATATATAATCTTGCCATCTGAAGTTCAACTTGGAGAGTATTTCTTCCCTAACATGTCTCTTTGATCCTCCAGCTGGGCTGAGTTTTTTGCAAGTGGGGTCAAACTTCTGTTGGTTTACATTGTCATAATGTATGTATATACTTTGTTTGCTGATTGCTGCAACACACTACAATAAAACTCATGATTGTATCATTTCCCTGAATATCAATTTTCTAGAAATCCTGAACCCAGGTATTTTCTTTAACCAGGACCAAGGAAGCCAAATAAAGCAGATTAAAACTCATGCATGCTTGAAAACAATGCTCTCTGGTGTTCCTGAAAAGAACTGGGCATAGACTAAAATATGATTTTAAAAACACAGGATCGATGTGGAATGTCAGGACACAGGTGGTAGGTGGACTCATTTTGAGAAGAGAATCAAGCTGTCTTCAGGTCTAAATAAATAAATATAAATTACAAAAGACCTACAAAATTGTGGCTATATGGACAAGCCAAAAGAGGTTTTTTTCTTCTGTTTTCATTTTTTCAAATGTATGCATGAAGAGCTCTGCTTTCTGACTCTAATTCACAGGATATGAAGTGGTGAAAGTTCTAGTTGTTTAAGAGCATTAGGTAGCATTATCTTCAATCATGATCAATGCAAAAAAAGAAAAAATCATAGAAAAATAGCAAATTATGCCAAAAAACTCAATATATTTTTAAAATACAAAGTAGGTCACAACAATATATGGCATAAAATTAAATTAGTTTATCTTGAATTAAACAAATTAATAAAATTAAAATGGAAAATGGATGACAGAAATAACATGAACATTGATTCTAATATTTTAATCTAGAACATTAACCAAGGTAAATTAATTGCCACATCAAAGAGACTAAAGAGTCTTCAGTGTCCTAGTCGGCACACATCTCACTTATCTGCCAACCAGAAAGCTGACAAAAGCAATACCAAATCATAATATAGATATCTGTAAAATCTTACCAATAAAGATTATGGAATATTAGAAGCTGGAACATGTCATGAAGGACAGAGAACAAGCTTAAAGAAAAGCTGGCAAGACATATCAAAACCAAGTCATCCCAAGGATATTCAAGGATGAAAATGGTTATCTAGTGGTCTATTTGCCCTCCTCACTCATCTTTTGTATGAGGTGCTTAATAAAAGCTAGCTGCCTGAGTCCACAAAAGCTTATAGTCATTTATACGAATTGAGGGCGCTCTTTATGAGACATTAGAGAAAAGCAGACTTTTGCCAGCAATACTCAGCAGGGTATCACATCTTTATGATCTCAGAATTAATCAAAAGAAGTAGAGAATTGAAGAACACATTGCACATGGTATATTGATTATTAAAAACTGGTAGCCCAGTTGACTTAGTAGAACAAAATGTCATATTGCAGACTCTTTTAAAATAAAGTATCTCTCATCCACATATCAAGTTCATGCAGATAATCAGCAATGAACCTTTTCAATGACCCCCTGTGAGAAAACATTAAATAAGACAAAACAGGGGAGATATGTGGTCATTAAATAAAATGACTATTACAATGGAGGAGATCCTGCATGAAAACTGAGGAGGTATTCCTTGTGAACAGCCAGGTCCTTCATAAGCCCCTGTTTGTGGATGACATTGTGGTCACTGCATCAAGTCTTGGGATACTGCAGATTTTTGGATGCTATCAGTAATCAATCAAAGCATTTGGTCTCATCCATACACACAGGAAAGAACAAGGAGGTGAAGAATATTTATCGCTCAGATTTCAACATGAATTTAGATAGACATGTGTATAGATTTTTCTAAACAGTATTTATATTTTGGGTATACAGTACAAATAGATAGACAAAGAGTTAAGTTTAGAGTTGAAAAGGAAGAGGAGAGTGAGCTGGATTGGTTTTAGGACCCAGAGGTTCCCATGAAGGAAAAGGCCCATCTTTACTGGAATACAGTAAAACTAAAGATGGCTATAATACACAGGGCAATGGAAAGGCACGTCATCAAGATCTACAACAAAAAAATCAATGAGGAATTCTAAGAAACAGGAGTAAAAGATATCATGAAGGAATTGTATAATGGAAAGAGGAGATAGGCTAGCCACATATGACAAGAGCAAGGGATGACAGGTAGAGAACCAAAGTGCTCCACTGGTATTCTCACAATGTAGAAACAAAGCAAAGAAGGATTTTAGCAGATCGGAAGGACCTCCAGTAGTAAACTTTTAGGATAACATGGACAAGGGGTGTACAGGAAGAGCAGGAAGAGATGGGGCTGCAATCTACCTCAATGGAGGGAATTCCTGGATAAATGAAATCACAGATCCATATGAATATGAAGAAAAGTGCATTTCAAGATGACCATATGTTCCATGAATTCATGTTTCTCACTACATCTGGACATATGATAAAAACAAACAAAAATTCCCTTTATCTATCCTTCACAAGGAGAACCTGAGAAACATCTTCCATTTAGTTGAAATTTTTTTTATCATCTGGTTTTACTGGAGTTCTTAATTGGGGGTCTATGAGCTTTACAAAAAAGACTAATAACTATTTCAATATAACTGTTTTTCTTTGCAATCATCTACATTTGCTTTATGCAAGTAAAAGGATTATTCTGAGAAAGCATCCATTGGTTTCAAAATAATATCAAAAGATCTATGACACACAAAAAAAGTTAAGAACAACTACTTTATTGTGAGAATATCAACATTGCAACAATTTAGTTCCTTTAGCAAAATTTACATTTGCTGGTCACTAACTAAGGATGTCACACTAAGCTCTAACAGCCTCAAGATTTATAGATGTGATTAAAAAAAACTGTAATTCTGATTATTCTCTGACCTTTTTCCAAAATTCTACTATGGTTTCTGGAGAAAGAGAAAGTTGATTTATATTCTGCAATTAGTCAGCTGACATACATTAATTAATTACTTTACTACATCCCATGAGATACAAAGAAAGGCAAAAACAGAGTCCCTGTCCTCAAGGAGTTTGTATTCTAACGGGAGATACAACATGAGGACAACTATATACATACAAAATATATGCAGTATAAATAAGAGACCATCTCTGAAGGAGATCTAGTGGTGGGCTAGTAGGGGTGGGGGGTGCCTAGAGTATATTCAGTAGTTGAGGTACACTAGGAAAAACTTGCAGAAGGAGACAGTGGTACTAAGTCTTGGGGGAAGCTAAGGAAGCCAGAAGGTGAAGGTGATGAGAGAACATTTCAGACATGGGGCAGCCAGTGAAAAGGAAGAGATGCAGGACATGGAGGAAAAGCACAAAAGGAGATACTACTAGATCCTAAGTGTGTGAAGAGGAGTAAAGTAGAAGAAAACTTGAAGGAAAGAAAGGGAAAAGTTTCTGAGGGCTTTAAGTGCCAAAGAGAAGATTTTATATTTTATCCTGAATATAACAGAGAGCCAAAGGCATCAAGAAAAGAGCAGAGAGTAGGAATGATACAGGGATAAATCTGCAGAAGACAGGATGTATGTAGAGAAGTGTGCCTTAACAAGGAAGAAGAGTCATCTCTTCATAAGAGACAAGGGTGAAGGAGATTGTGAGGAAAGATATACAAGTGAAGAAAGATGTGGAGTGAATACAGATCTTGGTAGATGGGCTTAACTTTTTTCTTTTTTTTTTATTTGAGTATATGATGCTATGCTAAGTGCTAAGCCTCTTGAATTTATTTTATTTTTCAAAATTGTTTATTTTTAGTTTTCAACGTTCATTTCCACAAGATTTTGAGTTCCAAATTTTCTCCCCATTTCTCCCCTCCCCCACCCCAAGACACCATGCATTCTGATTACTCCTTCCCCCAGTCTGCCCTCACTTCCATCACACCCCTCCCTTCCCTTATCCCCATCTTTTCTCTTTTCTTGTAGAGCAAGATAGATTTCTAGACCCTATTACCTGTATTTCTTATTTCCCAATTGCATGCAAAAACAATTCTCAACATTCATTCCATAAACTTTTGAGTTCTAACTTCTCTCCCTTCCTCCCTCCCCACCCATCCCCACTGAGAAGGTAAGCAATTCAATATAGGCTATATATGTGTAGTTTTGCAAACAACTTCCATAATAGTCATGTTGTGAAAGGGTAACTACAACTCCCTTCATCCTATCCTGCCCCCCATTTATTCTATTCTCTTTTGCCCTTGTCCATTCCCTAAAGCGATTACTTCTTATTACTCCCTCCTGCCATTTGCCCTTCCTTCTATCACCCCCCACCCCACTTATCCCCTTCTCCCCTACTTCTTTGTAGTGTAAGATAGATTTTCACACCAAACTGAGTGTGCATGTTATTCCTTCCTTGAACCAAATGTGATGACAGTAAGCTTCACTTTTTCCCCACTCACCTCCCCCCTTTTCCCTCCATTGAAAAAGCTTTTTCTTGTCTCTTTTGTGAGATAATTTGCCCCATTCCATTTCTCCCTTTCTCCTTCTAATATATTCCTCCCTCACTCCTTAATTTTATTTTTTTAGATATAATCCTTTCCTATTCAACTCACCCTGTGCCCTCTGTCTACACACACACACACACACACACACACACACACACACACGCACGCACAAGCACATGCACACATACACAAATATGAATGTATAATCCCTCCAAATAATGAGACTTTATTATCATTCCATGTAGGAATGTAAACAGGTCAATTTTAGAAAGTCCCTTATGATTTCTCTTTCCTGTTTACCTTTTCATGCTTCTCTTGATTCTTGTGTTTGAAAGTCAAATTTTCTATTCAGCTAGTCTTTTCATCAACAATGCTTGAAAGTCCTCCATTTCATTGAATGACTATTTTTTTCCCCTTAAGTATTATACTCAGTTTTGCTGGGAGGTGATTCTTGGTTTCAATCCTAGTTCCTTTGACTTCTGGAATATCCTATTCCAAGTCCTTTGATCCCTTAATGTAGAAGCTGTTAGATCTTATTTTATCCTGACTGTATTTCCACAATACTTGAATTGTTTCTTTCTGGCTGCTTGCAACATTTTCTCCTTGACCTGGGAACTCTGGAATCTGGCTACAATATCCTTAGGAGTTTTTCTTTTTGGATCAAGTCTTTCAGGAGGTGATCAGTGGATTCTTTCAATATTTACTTTACCATCTGGTTCTAGAATATCAGGGCAGTTTTCCTTGATAATTTCATGAAAGATGATGTCTAGGCTCTTTTTTGATCATGGCTTTCAGGTGGTCCCATAATTTTTAAATTGTCTTTCCTGGATCTAATTTCCAGGTCAGTTGTTTTTCCAATGAGATGTTTCACACTGTCTTCTATTTTTTCATTCTTTTGGTTTTGTTCTGTAATTTCTTGGTTTCTCATAAAGTCATTAACCTCCATTTGTTCCATTCTAATTTTTAAAGAACTATTTTATTCAGTGAGCTTTTGAACCTCCTTTTCCATTTGGCTAAGTCTGCTCTTTAAAGCATTCTTCTCCTCCTTGGCTTTTTGAACCTCTTTTGCCATTTGAGTTAATCTATTTTTAAAGGTGTTATTTTCTTCAGTATTTTTTTGGGTCTCCTTTAGTAAGTTATTGACTCACTTTTCATGATTTTCTTGCATCACTCTCATTTCTCTTACCAATTTTTCCTCCACCTCTCTTACTTGATTTTCAAAATCCTTTTTGATCTCTTTCATGGCTTGAGACCACTGCATATTTATTTTGGAAGATTTGGATGCAGAAGCATTGATTTTTACATCTTTCTCTGATGGTAAGCATTATTCTTCCTTATCCAAAAGGATGGAAGAAAATACCTGTTCACCAAGAAAGTAACTTTCTACAGTCTTATTTTTTTTTCCTCTTTTTTGGGCATTTTCCCAATCAGTAACTTTACTTCTGAGTCCTTTGTCAAGAGAAGGGTATACTCTGGAGACTTGTAAATTCTCAGTTCCTCCAAGGTGGCACAATCAAGGGAGAGGAGTTTATTCCTCTCCTGGCCTACACTCTGGTCTGGGTGCTACCAAAGCTTTTCTGCCCAGGATCTGCAAGTAGAATTCCCTTTCCAGAGCCTCCACCAGCTCTACCACACCAGCACTCTTCCTCATCCCAGGACTGCCATTCAGGGTTGAGACTCAGATCAGAGGTTCAATTTCCCCAGGGTCTTTAGGCAGAAGGCTCCAAAAATTGACCCAGCTGTTGCAACTGCCACTTCCTGGAGCTGAGGCTAGGGGAGGACCCTGCTCCCTTCTCACCCAGGTGAAAAAGTTTTCTCACTGACCTTTGAAACTGTGTTTGGTGTTGGTGGGTTGAGGGATCTGGGAACAGCAGCTGTTGCTGAGGATTCTGCCTCTGAGGCCTTTTCCAGTTCTGTTCCTGCTGGGGCTATGAGGCCAATTTTGGGCTGTGGCTCCGTGGACTGCACTCTGCTCCCTGCCCTGTGCAATAACCCTTTCCTGTTAACCCTGGGCTGGAAATCTCTTTCACTCTTTTGTTTTGTGGCTTCTGCTGCTCTGGAATTTGTTTGGAGTCAGTTTTTATAGGTATTTTATGGGCTGTAAGGGAAGAATTAGAGTAGGTGTGTCTTTCTACTCTGTCCCCCTTAATTTTTTCAGTGAAATATAAAGTAATATCCTCAGCTGAGGGAGTTGGGGGGAAAAGATGCCATGGGAAGCTTGAAAAGGGATAAAAAGATTTGAAATACCTGTTAGCAGGAAAGCAAATTGATGAGTACAAAGGATCACTGTGCTGTAGTAGGTCCAGTTAAGATTATGTAACATACATTTGTACAGTATCTAGTCCCTATGGCTTCAGGATATTCTCTAGCTCTGTTTAGAAGTGTGTGAATGGAGATGAAAGTCCCAGATGGTGGGAGTTTGGTAAGGGATGACTTATGATAAAACAAAGGTGTAAGGGAGTTGTGTAGAGGGTTATTTTGATTTCGTTCATCTGAAACCTTTGATTCGTTAATAAAGGAAAGGATGGAGAGTACACCTAATACAGGGATGATGGCCTAAGAGAGAACGGAGGCATGGAGGGATTGGAGAGTATAAAGCACAGGGCTAGGGTCTATAAAATACAGGGAAATATGGAATGACACTAGGAATTTCAGAGTTCATGAGCTGAGAAATGGAACACTTGTGGCTGATGGCGAGAATAATGCAAGACTATCCGTGTGCAAACCAGGTGCGGTGGGAGGGGATTCAGAACTGAGTAAGCTAAGGAACTGGAAAATTAGGGACTCGAGAGAATATTACAATAGATGCAGAAATCTCCGAACATGAGGGCAGGAGTCGGGGAGGATAGGAACAGATAATGAAATCCTGTAGAAAGGATAGAAAATGAGGGCTGACAGATAACAGCCACCAGGAGGCGGAATACATATTATCTTTTGAGAAGTGTGAACCTCCAAGACGGAGAGGTCGCTGACTGATGGTGGTAGAAAAAGCCTGAAATGGACAATGATGAGCAAAGCGAATTCAAACTACTTCACTATGAGCAGGGAATTTGGACCAGGGGAGGAGGAAAGGATATATGCAACCAGTAGGGAAAAAGTGATAAGGGCTACAGAATCATCAGGAGATCAGGTCTTAATGAGTGTCAGTAGATGGGAAGAGTCAGAAAGGAAAAGGTTTGAGATGAAAGCGTGTTTGTTATTATGAAATAGGCACTCCAAAGAGCACAGTAAAATGTGCGGGTAGATCTGGAATGGGGCACTTGGGAGGCAGTGTTGAGAGAAATGGGAAGGAGGTACTGGCAGTCTCTCCAAGAAGTCGGCAGGCAGGGTTCAGAATCACTGGGATGGGGAGATTGCGGGAAGGTAAGTATATGTTAGCCACTGAAGAATGAGTCCTATCAGAGTAGCATTGAGCTAACCGCATTCCCAGTTTTAATCAGCACTGACCTTCTACACCTAACTTATCTTTAAACACACCATGCTATTTCTGGGCCTTTGAAGTTTCTATCCTCCCATCCACAGTACTTTACTCTTTGCCTTCCCAAACCCTATCCATCTTTGAAAGCCCAACACAAGCCTTACTTCTGAAAAGGATTTTACTATTGCAGTCAACCTATATCTTCCTTTCATGAACTCCCACAGAGTGTGTATTACTTTGTAATTTTTTAACAAATAATAAAAATTGTTCTTTTACTACTCTATACATGCCTTGTGCCAGCCACTAAGTTTAAATCTTCCTTATGGCAGGATCTGTATCTTATCACATCATCGTTGATGGAGTTGTTTAATAAATATTTGTTGATAAACCAAAAATCAGATTTTATAGGAACATAAAGACTGAAAAAAAATATGCTTACTATAAGCAGATTAGGAGAAGCTTTAGGTTTTGTTTCAAAGAGAACGAGATATGAAATTAAAGCCTTTATTCAAATTCATTACATCAAAAAGTTGAATATGTTTGTTTGAATGGCAAGCAACTTATAATTTAAAATAATCCATCAGGTTACAAATAATCAGGGCATTCTCTTGCTCTCATCAGTCTGGCTTTCACTCCAGCAATAGACATCTGGATATCAGAGGAATGATTATTCCTGTATCACACACACCCAACCAGAGTCATCACCAGAGTCGCAGATAACTGTTATTTGTCAAATCACTAGACAGACATGTTTGGTTTCATCTGAGTGAACATTTAAATACTGCTAATATTAGCTAAATGCTAAAACTATATACTTTCAATCCTTTCATACTTTATTTTCTCCTTAATCATAGAAAGAGGAAGCTGTCTGAGGATGATCTGGTATTTGATATTGCCAAGTTGTTTTATTTTTAACAAATATTAAATTTGTCAGCAAGCTAGTAGTTAGCTCCCCTAAGCCTTGATGTTCCAGTCAAGGTGGTATAACTTATATTATGTACCATCATCTATATGCTGCTTCCTGCACCACATCTCTGCTTTTCTTCTTATCTTCTCAGTCTCTCCAAGACAGAAAAGAGTAAGCCTAGGCAAAGATCACAGTTGTGGTCATTTAGCTCTCAAAATTTAGAGCTCATCAGAGATGGCAAAAGTATGAAAGCAGGAAAACAGCAATTCCAACATTAAGCACTTACTGTTGTTTTGGGTTTGTTCACCCCACCCCACCCCTTGAAGCCCCAGAGCTGTGTGTGTGTGTATGTGTGTATGTGCGCGTGCGTATGTGCGTGCGTGTGTGTACACGTGCGTGTGTGTGTGTGTGTGTGTGTGTGTGTGTTTTGATTTTTGTTTGGTTTTGGTCAAAAGGGAGCCTATAGAGAGCACAACTGGAAGCCAGCAGTCTATCTGGATAGTCTAAATAGAGAATAAGGCTCTAAAAAAGAACTTCAGAATAGAAGAAATGTGAAAAAATGGAAAAAACAGGCTCTTTTTTTCTAAGATTGCATGAGCAAAATAAAAAAAAAAAGGATATAAAAAGGCACAAAATAAGAGCTCTGGGGAAAAAAATCAGTAGTTACCTGGGTGCCTAAATTTTACTGTTTTTATTTTCAGGTTACCTTCATTTCTGCCCTGTTGTCATTGCAATTTAACTTTTACCAATTATCTTAGCAACTTGGGTGTAAAACTGGTACCCCCAGTTTTCAGTGATTGAAATTAGGTAACTACTTGGACAGAAATGCTAAATTGAGTTTTTTCTGATTCTGAATACTTAGGATTTAGAACCAGAATGACAAAATTTCAGAATCTCTGAAGAAACTTCAAAGGCCACAAACAAGAACCTCTGTCCTCTGAAAATGAATGATAGACCTTCTTCGGTAATTCAGACGATCAGATAAATAGACATGTTTAAAAGTCTTAGTGCAATGAGAAAGACAGACCAAAACGACATTTTTACAAGTGGTTTTCAATGAAAAACATCCAGTTAGAGGAAAAAGAGAGAAAGCACACATAGGGCCAAATTCTGCTTTTCTCTAGAACTCACCTCAATAAGGTTTCACTACAGAAAATTAATGCAACAATTTCATTTCTCTCAAGTAAGTTGCTGAGAAACTAAAATCGGGCTGTGATTTGATATATGATATTGCTCAATTATTTTATTTTTTAACACATATTAAATTTGTCAGCAAGCTGGTAGCTGACTCCCATAAACCTTGGTGTTCTAGTCAAGGTGTTTTAACTCAAATTATGTACCATCATCTACAGGCTGCTTCCGGTCCCACACCTCTACTTTTTCTCATCTTCTCAGTCTCCCCAAGACAGAAAAGAATGCTGAAAACTTGAAAACATCCTTTGCAGGCCCTATACTAAATAAATTTCTTAGGTTGAGCTCCAGGATGCCAGGTACTAGCACTGTTATCCTCATATTCCACTCCACTCTGTACATGTTACGTAACATACATACGTATAAATATTACAAACACAGGTTTACTTATTTATCTCTGATTTTGTTTCCTGCAGTCTGTTCCAATCTAGTACTTGCTCTTTTTGGACTTCTGATGAACTGCTGCTTGGTTTCTCACTACAGTCTCATGTTTAACTTATGCACGCCACCAATTACCTCCATAATTTTTTGCCATCTGAGTCATGTTCAGCTCACTAATATGCTTCACCTTGCATAATCCAACATAATGACAAATTCATTACAACACATCTTGATAACCTACCCTTGCATTCCCATCCTTACCTCCACAGATTACTCCCCAATTTTTTCTTAGATAATGTGCTTACTAGACTTCTAACTCACACAACGTATATGAAATGACCCTTCTGGATAGGTGTCAGCTATGGTATTGTCATTCTTTCATCTTACGAATGTGAGCTGAGCTCTTCATGAGGTTTTCAGTGAGGTATCAGAAGGACCGGATTTACCCTAAAGTGTACAAAGTAAATATTTAGTAGATTATTTATGACAATGCTAACTTTTCAGTTATCTGTGTCTTCAATGTTCACACGTACTAGTTTTCTCTGTCTTTCACAGAACCATAGAGGAGAAGAATTATCTGAGTGAGACTGAATAAATAGGTATGTAAATTTTTATGTGTGTGATGATATCACAGTTCTGCAATCAAGAAAACCTGAGTTCAATATGGCCTAGAACACTTAGTAACTATATAACTCTAGCAAGTCACTTCATCTGTTTGCCTCAGTTTCCTCATCTATAAAATAAGGAAAATATAGTACCTACCTACTAGGATTGCTGTCAGGACCAAATGAGATAGTAACTGTAAAGCACTCATTTACAGTGCCTTGGCACATAGTAAGCCCTATATAAATGTTAGTTATTATTTTTATTAGCTGTACAAAAACTTCAAAGCAGTTTATATTAGATGTTTTATTCAAGGTATTATGGGTCATTTCATATCGATTTATTTTCATTTTATGACAGATAAAATATAATTATCAAATAAAAATGTTCTATTGCTAACTAGATTTTCACATTTCACTCTGAATGCACTAAGAATTTATTTTTAGTATAACTTCATTAATTCTGAAAGATGAGCTAAAATGTTTCATGAAGAAAAAATGGTTTCCAATTAAAGTCTGAGGCAACAGTCTCCTGACTACTTGGTAGAGACGGGTACGGGAGGGCAAATGCAGACTACTCTACAAGTCACCTCTGACGTCCCTCTTGGACCCCGTAACCAACTACTTACCAAGCTCTATTGATTCTTTCCTCTCTACTTTCACAGCTACCACCCCAGCTCCTGGCCTCATTGTTTTTGGACTGAACTACTACAATTAAATCTTGTCACTAACCTCACTCGGATCATGATTTTCGCTGCTGTCAAATTTAGATGTCTAAGGAGTAGCTGATTGTGACACACTCCTCCGGATCTGCCAGTGCCTCTCCATTACTTATCAAACACAGTATAAACTCCTTGGCTGGCACTCATGGCTCCCTCCTGGGGTGGGGAACCTACAGCTTCAAGGTCACACATGGCCCTCTACATCCTCAAGTGCAGCTCTTTGACTGAATCCAAACTTCACAGAACAAATATCCTTCATGAAAGGACTTGTTCTGTAAAACTTGGACTCTGTCAAAAGGCTGCACCCAAGGACCTAGAAGGTCACATGTGGCCTCGAGGCGGCAGGTTCCCCACTCCTGCCAATTCACCATAATCTACCTTTACATCAACACTTCAAACACTACGTCCTATTCAGACTGGGCTGTCATTTCCTGAACAGACCTGTGTTTTGTTGACTCCATGACAGTTCTCTTCAGACCACATTTAGAGATTTTTCATCATAGACAGATATAGACAACCAGAATGGTGTTATTTTCTGTTACAGTCCATTTCAAGATAGATTTTCATGTCCTCAACAAAGACCTATTACAATGCTTTCCTGTGTCATGGAGATAAGCTGTGTGACGTTGGGATTTTGAAGGCTAAGCCAGTGAAGAATTAGCTCCAGCATATGTTATGACACTAGAAAGGCTTCAATATGGACCTAGTAACTAACTAAACAAGCTTTCTGAGATCAGATTGCTAAGCAAAACACCCAAGACATGAAACTAAGACCAATACAAAAAGGTTGTCATTCTTTTCTGGCCCTCTTTCACTTCTGAAGTGACACTGGTAGGGTGACAGAAAAAGAAACATAGCTCTTTAGGAGTCACCACCTTTTTGGACCACCTATAAACTTTAATATGGATGCTAGTACTCTAAATGTGAAATTTTTGTTTAATGATCAACAAGTAGACATAATCTTAGAACAGAATAACATTAATCTTGGATTTCTGTTCTTTTAGGTTTTCACATTTGTTAACTTATTTTTAAGCATTCTTTTCTTTACAAACTTTGTGTTCCACATTCTCTCCCTCCTCCAACTTCCCCCACCCGTTAAGAACACAAACAATACAGCAATTAAAATGCAAAAGCAAGCAATACATATTTAGCAATATTACAAAATTTAGCAATATTACAAAAAAAGAAAGTGAGAAAATTATACTTCAATTTGCACTCAGAATTCATCAGTTCTCTCTCCAGAAGTGGACAGCATTTTTTCATCATGAATCCTTTGGAACTGTCTTGGATCAATGTATTGATCAGAATAACAAAGTCTTTCACAGCTGATCAACGTTACAACATTGCTCTTAACTGTGCACAATGATCTACTGGTTCTTCTCACTTCATGTTGCATCAGTTTATACATGTCTTGCCATGTTTTTCCTGAAAGTACCACCCTCCCCCGTTATTTCTTATAGCACAACAGCACTCCATTACAATCATGCCACAACTTGTTCAGACATAACCAAATTGATGAGCATTCTCTTAATTTCCAAATCTTTGCTACTACAAAAAGAGCTGCTATAAATATTTTTGCACATATGCATCCTTTTCCTTTCTTCTTTGATCTCTGTGGGGTCAGATCTAGTAGCGGTATTGCTGAACCAAAGGCATGCACAGTTTTATGGCGCTTTGGGCACAGTTCCAGATTGTTCTCTAGAATAACTGGATCATTTCACTACTCCACCAACAATGCATCAACTTTCCTTCATCCCCTCCAACAGTTGTCATTTCTGATAAATGGTACTTCAGAGCTGTTCCAATTTGCATTTCTCTAATCAATAGTGATTTAGAGAGTTTTTTCATACGGCTACAGATAGTTTTGAATTCTTCTTCTGAAACATGCCTGTTCATATCCTTTGACCATTTATCAATTGAGGAATGGCCTTTATATGTACTTGATAAATGAAGCCTTTATAAGAAGAAACTTGCTGTAAAATTTTTTATATTACTTCACTGTCTGTGGTATCTTTTAGGAAAATTTACTTTCTTTAATTATCTCTTTCAATTATGTCCAATTTTGCTTTTATTTTGTCTGAGATCATGACTGACTCCCCTGCCCTCTTCACTTCAGCTGAAACATAATACATTCTGCTCCAGTCCATCACTTCAACTTTGTGTACGTCTTTCTTTCCCAAGTATATCTCTTGTACTAAACATACTGGATTCTGTTTCCATTCTACAGGTTAGACTCATCCCATTCACATTTATGAACACTAACTGTTTCTCTCCATCTTATTTCCTTCTCTCTCTTTTTTCATCCTGTCCCTTCTCAAAAATCTGTCTTGCTTCTGACCATTGCTTTCCCCACTCTGCCCTTCTCCTTATTTCCCCCCCCTCATATTTCATATTCCTCTCCCTCCTATGACTCTACTGGATAATACAGATTTCTATACCCAACTGCTTGTGTATAGATATTCTTCCCTCTTTGAACCAATTACAATGAGAGTGAGATTCAAGGACTGCCTGCCACCCACCATTTTTCCTTCTACTATAAAAGGTCTTCTTTGTGCACCTACTTTATGTTGGAAAATTTGCTCTACTCTATTTCTCCCTCCCCCCTTCTCCCAGTGCATCCCACTTCTCACTGCTACATTTTTTATATCATCCCAATATAATCAACTCACACCTGTATTCTCTGAATATGCAAACTACTTCCAACTGCCCTAATAATGATAAAGTTCTTTTTCTTTTTTTTGGAATTCTTTGGAGAATATTTTTTAAATTTTATTTAAGTTTTCAACACTTATTTCCACAAAATTTTGAGTTCCAAATTCTGTCCCCATCTCTCTCCTCCCTCCACCCCAAAACTCCTTGCATTCTGATTGCTCCTTCCACCCATGTGCCCTCCCTTCTAACACCCCTCCCTTCCCTTATCCTCATCTTCTCTCTTGTCCTGTAGGGCAAGATAAATTTCTATAACCCATTACTAGTATTTCTTATTTCCCAGTTGTATGCAAAAACAATTCTCAACATTTATTTCTAAAACTTTGAGTACCAACTTCTCTACCTTCCTCCCTCCCCACCCATCCCCACTGAGAAGGTAAGCAATTCAACACAGGCTATATATGTGTAGTTTTGCAAATGACTTCCATAATAGTCATGTTGTAAAAGGCTAACTATAATTCCCTTCATCCTATCCTGCCCCCATTTATTCTATTCTCTCTTTTGACCTTGTCCCTTCCCTAAAGTAATTATTTCTTATAACTCCCTCCTGCCATTTGCCCTCCCTTCTATCATCCCCTCACAGCCCACTTATCCCCTTCTCCCCTACTTTCCTGCAGTGTAAGATAGGTTTTCATACCAAATTGAGTGTGCATGTTATTCCTTCCTTGAACCAAATGTGATGACAGTAAGCTTCACTTTTCCCTCTCACCTCCCCCGTTTTCCCCTCCACTGAAAAAGCTTTTTCTTGCCTCTTTTGTGAGATAATTTGCCCCATTCCATTTCTCCCTTTTTCCTCCCAATATATTCCTCTCTCACCCCTTCAATTTACTTTTTTAGATATGATCCCTTCCTATTCAACTCACCTTGTGCTCTCTGTCTACATGTGCATATGTGTGTCTGTGTGTGTTTAATCCCCCCAACTACCCAGATACTGAGAAAAGTTTCAAGTTACAAATATTATCTGTCCATGTAGGAATGTAAACAGTTCAGCTTTAGTAAGTCCCTTGTGATTTCTCTTTTCTGTTTACCTTTTCATGCTTTTCTTGATTCCAGTGTTTGAAAGTCAAATTTTCTTTTCAGCTATGGTCTTTTCAACAAGAATGCTTGAAAGTCCTCTATTTCATTGAATGACCATTTTTTTCCCCTGAAGTACTATACTCAGTTTTGCTGGGCAGGTGATTCTTGGTTTTAATCCTAGTTCCTTTGACTTCTGGGAATATCATACTCCAAGCCTTTTGATCCCTTAATGTAGAAGTTGCTAGATCTTGTGTTATCCTGACTGTATTTCCACAATACTCAAACTGTTTTCTTCTAGCTGCTTGCAATATTTTCTCCTTCACCTGGGAACTCTGGAATTTGTCTATAATATTCCTATTAGTTTCTCTTTTTGAGCCTCTTTCAGGAGGTGATCAGTGGATTCTTTCAATATTTACTTTAGCATCTGGTTCTAGAATATCAGGGCAGCTTTCCTTGATAATTTTAGGAAAGATGATGTCTAGGCTCCTTTTTGATCATGGCTTTCAGGTAGTCCCATAATTTTTAAATTGTCTCTCCTGGATCTATTTTCCAGGTCAGTTGTTTTTCCAATGAGATATTTCACATTACCTTCCACTTTTTCACTTTGGTATTGTTTTGTAATTTCTTGGTTTCTCATAAAGTCATTAGCTTCCATCTGTTCCATTCCAATTTTTAAAGAACTATTTTCTTATTGAGTTTTTGAACCTCCTTTTTCATTTGGCTAATTCTGCTTTTTAAAACATTCTTCTCCTCATTGGTTTTTTGGATGGCTTTTGCCAATTGAGTTAGTCTATTTTTCAAGGTGTTATTTTCTTTAGCATTTTTGAGGTCTCCTTTAGCAAGGTGTTGACTCACTTTTCATGATTTTCTTGCATCTCTCTCATTTCTCTTACCAATTTTTCCTCCACCTCTCTCAGTTGATTTTCAAAATCCTTTTTGAGCTTTTTCATGACCTGAGACCACCGCATCTTTATTTTAGAGGTTTTGCATGCAGAAGCCTTGAGTTTTATCCACTGATGGTAAATATTGTTCTTCCTCATTCAAAAGGATGGGAGAAAATACTTGTTCACTCTGAAAATAACATTCTATGCTCTTATTTTTTTTTTCGCTTTTTGGGGCATTTTCCCAACCAGTTACCTGACTTTTGGGTCCTTTGTCAGAAGTAGGGTACACTTTGGGGACCTGTAAGTTCTCAGTTCCTCCAAGGTAGCACAATCAAGGGAGAGAAGGTTACTCCTCAGGGGCCTCCAGCTCTGCCATGCCTCAGGAATAAGCTCAAGGCTGAGATTCAGATCAGCTGCTCAATTCCCCAAGGGCTTTAAGCTGAGGACTCCAACAATGGATGCTGGCTGCTGCCTGCCATGGCCACTGCAGCCACCTCCTGGGGCTGGGGGTAGGGGAGGACCCTGCTGCCTTGTCATTGAAATGAAAAAGCTTTCTCACTGATCTTTGAAGCTGCCTCTGGTGTTTGTGGGTTGAGAGATCTGAGAACTTCCACTGCTGCTCCAGTCCTGCTCCTCCCAGTGCCATATGGCCAAGGTTGGACTGTGCTCTGCTCTGTGTATGCTGCGATAGACCTTTCCCATTGGCCTTCCAGATCACCCTGGGCTGGAAATCTCCTCCACTCCATCATTCTGTGGCTTTTGGTGCTCTAGAATTTGTTGAGAGTCATTCTTTACAGGTATTTTATGGGCTGTGGGGGAAGAGTGAGAGTATATGTGTCTTTCTACTCTGCCATCTTGGCTCCGCCCTCAATGACAAAGGTCTTAAGAGTTACATGCATCATCTTTCCATATAGGAAACTTTATATTTTAGAGTCCCTTATGACTACTCTCTCACGTTTACTTTTTTATACTTCATCTAATATTGTGTTTGAATGACAAATTTTCTATTTGGTTCTGGTCTTTTCATCAAGAATGCATGAAAGCTTCTATTTTGTTAAATATGCAATTTTTCCCCCTGAAGAATTATACTCTGTTTTGCTAGGTAGTTTATTCTTGGGTGTAATTCTAGCTCCTTTACATTCAGGAATATCATATTCCAAGCACTCCACTCATTTAGTGTGGAAGCTAAATTTTGTGTGCTCCTGACTGTGGCTCCACAATATTGGAACTGTTTCTTTCTAGCAGTTTGTAATATTTTCTCTCCTTGACTTGGGAGCTCTGGAATTTGCATATGATATTCATGGCAGTAGGGTAGCTAGGTTGTACAATAGAGTGCTAGGCTTGTTGTCTAGAATTTTTCTTCCTGATGTCAAATCTGGCTTTAGAGACATACTAGTTGTGTGACCCCAGCTAAGTCATTCAACACTGCCTCAGTTTCCTCATCTATAAAATGAACTGGAGAAAGAAATAACAAACCAATCCAGTAACTCTGCCAAGAATACCCCAAATGAGATCACAAAAAGTCAGACAAGACTGAAAAATAACTGAACACAAACATATCTCTTTCAGGAGGTTATTGGTAGATTCTTTTAATTTCTTTATTATCATATGAATCAAAGATATTGGGGCAATTTTCCTTGGTAATTCTTTAAATATGATGTCTAGGCTTTTCTTAAATTGTCTCTAACTGATCTATTTTCTAGGTCAGTTTCAATGAGATATTTAATATTTTCTTCTACTGTTTTCATTCTTTTGACTTTGTTTCATTGTTTCTTGAAGTCTCATGGAGTCATTAACTTTCACCTGTCCAATTCTAATTTTTAAGGGACTATTTCCTTTAGTAAGCTATTGCATCTCTTTTTCCATTTGGCCAATTCTGCTTTCTAAGGACTTGCTTTCTTCAATGGATTTCTGTATCTCCTTTTCCACTTGGCCTATTCTGCTTTTAAAGAAATTCTTTTCTTCAGTGAATTTTTACCCATTAGGCCAATTCTGTTTTTCATGGTGATATTTTCTTTAGTATTTAATTTCTTTTCCAATTTTTTCTCTACCACTCAGCTCTTTCTTTAACTCTTCCAAAAGTTCTTGCTGGTGTTGGGTAAAGTTAGCATTTTTTTTTCTTGAGGCTTTGCTTATAGCTTGTTGTCTTCAAGGTTTCCCGGCCAGCATAGTAGCTTTTTATGGTCAAGTTCCTTTTTATTTATTGTGTGCACATTTCCCCAATCTATTTCTTCACTTCAAATCTTATGTTAAAAGTTTGGCTCTGCTCACCTAGGGGTAGGGAGACACTGTTCCAAGCTTCAGAATTTTGTGTTGCTGTTTTCAGAGTTAGTTCTGGGGATTTACAAGTTTTTAGTACTTCCAAGGTAGTGTTATCCTGGGAGAGCACTGGTCTGTGCTCTGACCTTTACCCAGATAGGGCCCTGGCTCCCCCATAGCCACAAATACTAGGGCTCCTCTTAGCCCTGGAATTGCGACCAGCTCCCCTATTTCCTTCAGACTGACCATCATCACTCTTCTTTGCTCTAGAACTGTGACTAAGAACTGTTTATGGGCAACAGAGGTGCCAATCAGCATGAGCTATATTCAGTCCATCATAATTTCTTTCTGACTAGTTGCCAAACCCCTTTTCCGTCTCTGGGCTGAGAGTTTCCTAGGTTGTTGCATGGCAACCTTCAAGGCTCACTCCTGGCACTCTTGCTGAGCTCTGAGCCTGCACACACCCCAGTGTTACAGAACACTACTATGGATCTTCTAAGTTGTCATAGGCTGGAAAAATATCTCAATTTAATCTCTCATTATCTCTACTACTCCCAAATTTAAGGCATTTTTTTTCAAGTTGTCAGGAGGGGAATGTTGGGACAGTTCAATTGGGTTCCTGGGTTATATGCCACCATCTTTGCCCTTGAAATTCCTGATGTAAGAATCTGAGAATAAAATATATAAAACCAGCTTAAAGAAACTGAAATTAAATGAAATGTTTTTCAGAGACACTCCTTAGACAAGCAACAAAAAAGAAGTTGGCAGAATTGGTTTTACTATATGCACAAAGGCAACAAAGAATTTCATGGGACATTTATCCTTCTCATACTTCGGTGCTCAAGGTAAGTAGTTGCAAAAAAGACCATCAAGAAAATAACTGCTGATGCTCACTTAACATTTAGGAGATGACATGGTAGAGAAATCTACAAAGAACTTCCTAACACCTTCAAAATTAAAAAAGTGTATAATATATGATGACTTCAATACAGAAGTAGGAATTGGCAAAGATAGTCAAAAACACATAGAAAAGTATGTATAAGGAAGAAGAAATAATAAAGGCCCAAGATTTGTAGACTACATCAAAGTCACATGCTTCTATATTATGATTATGTTCTTTGAGAAAGTAGCTGGTAGGTATTAAAGATGGTAAACACTAAATAATATCACAAAAAAAGAGAAATCCATAATCTTTAAGAGAAAAGGAAAGACTTGTTATTGATGTCAGTAATCCTTGAAACAGCTATACAATTATAATGCTGACTTACTAAAGCTAAAATAAAAATGAGAAGATGTAGCAAGCAATTGAAATAGTTCAATCCTGACTTATTTAAATGAATTATTGATAATGTAAATTGGGTAATTATATCAATACTAATTATAATAATTTAATACTAAAATTTTATGGATATAAATTAATAGCCTTAGCAGGACTAAAAACTGACTTCAATACACTCACACCCCCCCCCCCACACACACACACCATTCTCATAAAGGCTTACAGAGACAGTAAAGTATGTAGTAGATAATTACTAATTTCTTAAAATAACTTTTTGATAGAGACTAGGGAAAAATTTATGGACACTATGAAGTGGCTACCACATGTTAAAATCGAAGTAGTGTGGCCCCATGGGGGAAAATGTCACAAACAAAACACTCAATTTGGAGTCAAAGGGACTCATTTTGCATTCTGGCTTGGCTATTTCCACCCATGTGAAGCCAGTTCTAGCTTCTTTATTTGTTCCTTGCTCCTAGTTTTTCTCTAAAATCAGAATGTTGCACTAGATGGTCTCTAAGTCCTATTGGGTACTAAATATATGATCCTATAATTATGAAAGAGAACAAAGAACCATCAAATAATGGCTTAGCACAAGAGAAGACAGCTGATGTGCTCAACTGCTCTCCTTGTGAGGTAAAGAGAAAACAAGGCAGGCCATTGACATATTGGGTAAATATCCTGTGGTGAACTTCGGGGAGGTCAGGGACAAACACCACATGGCACGGGCAGGCTTGAATGAGCTATGATATACATCACTAAAAATAATACATTAATGAGATCACAAAGGCATTTCAGTATTTGAATATATTCTCTTTAGGACACTCTTGTGCCAAAGCGCTGCTTCTGCAAATATAGTTTAACTTACATGTTATTCAGGCTTTCCTTCTTTATTTCTACATTCAGATTTCCTTAGCCCATAACCAGAATAACATATATTCTTCTTCAGTGGGTTTGTCATTTCCAACTCCTCCCAGTTCAATTTGCTCAGTTTGCTACATACAACACCAATTCTGCAATAGCATTGCTCAGCCCTGCAGCAGTGCTCTGTCTCTCCCAAGGATCTAAATACAAAGTCTTGCTCCTTATCCTTCAGGGCATTGTGCCACTTTGCCCCACAAACCACAACCATTTTGACCTTACAATGTACCTCTTGTCCTTCAAGACCCAAAGCATATTATATTCTATTTTAAATTCCCTAAACTATTTACTTTCCATTGTAAAACAAAACAAAAAAACTTACTCTTATGTTCTTAACTATTTTTTCAACCATCCCAACGTAGAGGACAGCAGTCCATTTTCAAAATATCTCAGGAACGGCAGCAAAACCTACTTACTCCAAGAAGCTTTTGCTCATTCAAATTTATTATCTCTATTCCGAGATATCGATTTGAAATTACTCTGTGTAACATACACATACATGTATATTAATCTGTACTTTGTGCATGTAAACTATTTTATTTATATTGTTCCATCAACCTGTTTACTGAGGTTTATTTATTTTAGTCTATAATTTCTTTCAACCTGATTACAAAATTATTTAGTGCATGAACCACATCTTACTTAAACTATAAAAATGTATATTGTATCGAGCATAGTGCAATATTACTTGAAGAGTATAATTATAACGATTTAGAAATCCTAGTTAAAATTATAAAGTAACAATAAAGGACAAATCAATAGGT
Organism: Potorous gilbertii; assembly: GCA_028658325.1. Classification (NCBI taxonomy): domain Eukaryota; kingdom Metazoa; phylum Chordata; class Mammalia; order Diprotodontia; family Potoroidae; genus Potorous; species Potorous gilbertii. The sequence continues at coordinate 136,519,811 of CM053772.1, forward strand.
TCCATTAAAATGGAAATTAAAGTAAAAGTATGATACAGTAAAGTAAAAGTACAATAATTCTCAGATAGTATAAGAATTACATAGGATATCAATTTTGGTACACAATACTTAATGTAATACTTTATTCTCCTACCTTTTATTTCTGATTTATATAGACATATAAGAGATATATAGTATACAGATACATACATATGTCTTAATATTTAGATACATACAAATAAATTTAATACAAATATTCACTTGCTGACTTAAATTTTTTTTCAAATAAAGCAAAAATAATGATGATGACATAATTACATTGTGAGCTCATGGAGGGCAGTGACTAAATTGGGCTTCAGTATTTAGCACAGTGCCTGGCATAAAATAGAATAAACCTTTACTGACTGATATAGTCCGGTTTTTATTACGTTAACATCACCACCAGATATGCATGTGTATATGAATATTAAGCACTTCCATGACAAAAATTAATTGTAAACAATATGCCATATTGAGGTGGAGGGGAGGGTAGAGATGGGGAGAAAATTTGGACCTCCAAATCTTGTGGAAATGAAGGTTGAAAACTACAAATAAATAAATTTAGAAAAATATATTCTCTATTATAGAGAGAGGTACAGTGAAATTCAAGTGCATGTCATTACAGTTTAAGTTGTCTCCACCTGCTGGCAAAAATTACTAATCCAATCAACTTGAACTGGCAAGGAATTCATTATCTATAGCAGAAATAACCAAAAATATACAATGTTTTAGCCATTATCTTTTTTAGAGAAATTCAATGGTAGAAATATATAAATGGAAATGAGGGTATTAAAAGATGGGAGTTCCTAGTTTCACCTTGAAAACCTAAATCTAACTATCCTAAATTTAGCATGAATATTTTCCTACATATTCTTTGGTCATAAGAACATAATCAATAAAGCCAATTCCCAATGAATCCAGTCACTTAATTCAACAGGAAACCACAAATGATTAACATATATGTTCAACATATCAGTTGATATTTCCTAATACTACAACCTTTGTAAGAAACAATGATATTTTGAACAAAAGTATTAAATCTCACCATGCCACACAACTACAATTAAGGTCTTTGAACATTTAACAATGAAAACTCATGAAGACAATTTATCATAGACATCCTCCCTTCAAAAAAAGAACATTAAAATATGAGCTGAAATATGTCTCATAAAGCAGGAAACAGAAAACAGTTACCTGGAATAAGCTCCATGATGATGTAAATGGGTTGTCTTTGTGTGCAAACTCCTATAAGCTTGACAATATTAGGATGGTCATATTGTTTGAGTATTCTGGACAGGAGAAGAAGTTATATTAGCATTTATAATTTAAGTTAAAATACACATACAAAGCTAATTAAGTGCTCTATAAGCAAGGAGCCATAAGCAAAAAGAGCAATGGCCTTAAAGTCAGACAGCCTGAAGCTGAAACTCAGTTCTCACGTTCAACAGCTCTAAGATCTTAAGCAATTCAATTCATCATGCTGTCTCATTTGTAAGATGAAGAGACAGGACTATTTGATTGTGAAGGCCCCTTACAGCATTATATTTATGATTCTTTGAAGACTGATAACCTAAAATTCAAACCCAAGTTTCTCCTAACTCTAAGTCTGGTCCTCTTTCCACTACTTGGTAACATGATTCATTCTTAACTTTTACCAGTTATCACCAAGATGATATATGATTGGTTGTCACATTAAATATAATTAGTTGGGTTGTACATAAAATCATACAGAATATATGCTTTCACAAAATCTGACTTTGGACCAGATATTATATACAAGTGAAACTGAAAATTTGGACTATAAGAAAAATATGATCTTAAAATGCAATACCATTTTTTAAAAATTTGATACCACAATGTATAAAATAACAATTGCATGGCATAGTGGGTAGAACTACTTCCAGGCCAGAAAGCCCTGGGTTCAAGTCCAACTTCTAACACATCCTGCCTTGTATGACTCTGGGCAAGTCACTTAACTAACCTCTTAGTGCTCCAGGCGTTTTCTAAGACTAGAAGTTGGAGGCCAGCTTGCATTAATAGAGTATGGTTTTCATTGGCAGTTTCCTATAGCAATGAAATTATGGGGATTGCTACCCACTCACAAATGGGTCTCCCTGAGAGAAATGCTCCCTTGAGCACAGGGTTTGACTCTGACAGATTTTAGTGGTCACAGTAATAAAACCATCACTGAAAAATAAGGACCTTGACAAGCCCTGAGGGAACGGGGATAATCTGAACTAGAAGAAAAGAATACCTTCTTCTCACTCCTGTGAGAAACTGAAAGTCGTGACACTGGTATTACTAAAAGATAACATTAATAGTTTGTCGCAGTTTGGGATAAGGAAATATGTTCACATTAACTAGGAGAAAATTAGCTTAGATACTAAGAGACACCTCCCGACAGAGATCATTACAAACAATGGTGTCCCTGGTATCTGCAACGTAGGATAGATATCCATGTGGACGTTAACTCGGCAAGCTCTTTTCAGCGTGTTATTCTAGTATCATGGTCAATGAGTGCTACTGCTTTCCAAAAGAGAAAGAAGAATGCAGGAACACAACTATCTTCATTTAGGGTAAAAGAAAATTTATATATTATATATATTTATACACATACACACACAAGCAAAGAGCTATAAAATACTTTAAGGATAGGAACATAGGACTTATAAGTAGAATTATGGCAAATACTCTGAATTACTTGTCACTAGCCATTCATTCTACAGAAGGAGTTCTTAGCCTTTTCTTAAAGGGGCATCTTGCTCAGGTAAAGACTATGAATCCCTTCTAAGAATCAGGTTTTTAAATGAATACAGTAAAACAAATCATATTACAAAAGGAAGTCAATGATACTGAAATATAATTATCAAAATATCTTAGTAAACAAGTTCATAGTTTAAAACTGCTCTAGAAAATTTACAAAAAACTTGACAGTGCTCGAGATTTTAATATCAAATCTCAGCTGGTGGGCTGCAAACTTTCTTAGCAAGAAATTCCATTAATCAGCTAGTATGAATACACACATAAAATTCTTCAAAACACAGAAAATGCTTGGGTCTATTAAAGGCTAAAAAGTTTATTAAATTATCTATGCTAAAATAACTAACAAACTGTACAGCAGAAAGTAAGTTAAATATTTTTACAAAAATTCTAACAGTTAGCATTACCACTAGGAATAATCATAAATGGCAATACGTTAATGAGACAACAGGCTGCCAAATTTCTAATTCATGATGATGTTTACTAACTTTTTACTCCCATCAGAAAATATAATTATCTTTACACGGCATATTATAAACACATTAAACAAAATGTCACAACTTGTTTTTTTCTACAGACAATATTAATCAAATGTATTACTTTTTACATCCTATAGATACCATCATTCATTTTCAGAGAAGCTGCTCTTGGCCTCTTGTAAGGCAAAAGATTAAATGAAATGAAACAATTTATCAAAATAAAAACATACTTATAAGTATGTTCAAGGAAATGTAAATATACAAAGAAAATTTTAAGTAATGTATCAATAAACTATTAACAAAAAAAGCATTTATTAAGCACTTATTATACCCCAGGCACTCTGCTAGCACTGCAAAGAAAGATAAAAAAAGTCTCTGTGACAAAGTTTATTTTCTAAGGGAAAAAAAAACCCCACATAATTAACTAGATGCATACATGATAAATTCAGAATACATGGGATGTAATCTCAAATCTCATCTCTTTCAGATGGAGAAACCAAGAAAGGCCTCCTCTAGGAGGTGACTTTTGAGCTGAAGTCAAAGAAACTAAAATGTGGAGATGAGGATGGAGAGCATTCCAGGTACAGGTACATAATGTAAAGGCAGGTAGAAGAGACAGTGTCATGTTTCAGAATAGAAGGTAGCTGAGTGTACATGGGTATGGAGGGGAAGGAATTTTAACAAGACGAGAAAAGGAGGAAGGGGTCACGTTATGAAGACCTCTAAATACTGAACAGAGTACAAACATTTAGATATGATAGTAATCATAGATGTACAGACACTTAGGAAAACCTTGCACATCTGAAGTGTGAAAAGGATGTCTATGCTTCTATACTTAGAAGTCTGGCAGGACTACTAGAAAAAAAATCTCTCACATGTCCTTAAAAAATTCCATTTTGGGAAACTTAAGACTTGGTTATTTTTTAAAAATCTTCTCAGAAAAAACTTTCGGGGGAACAAAAATAAGTCTCAAATTCTCCACCATGCAATAAATGAATGGCCACATAAGTGGGAATTAAACTTAATGGTAAACTTACCAAGTTTCCCAAAAGACAGGGACTACAGATTAGCATTTAAACTAAGAGACATTGTATCAGTCATCTAGAAAATTAATGTAGAGTGAAATAGATAACAATAGTTAATAATACTTGGAGGTTTGCAAAGCACGTTACCAATAATTCATTTTATCTCACAATAATCCTGGGAGTAGATGCTAATATTAGACTCATTTTACACATTAGGAAATGGAAGCAAACAAGTTAAGTGACTGGCTCAGGGTCACAAGTAAGTGTTTGAGGGAGAATTTGAACTCAGGTAAGTCCTGACTTAAATAATGTTACCATTATTTAAAAAGTTTTGAATTGTACTTAGTGTTGACTGTGCCACCAACTGAATACCTTCAACATTTTACATGATAAGGGAATGCAAGGCAGGACACGCAATTTTACTTAAGAGTAGAAAGAAGTAAAAATAATTAGCAAGGGGAACTGGGAAGGATGGAATTGAGAGGTTAAAGAGAAGGCAGAACTTTCTGAGATGGAAGAAGGGAAATATGGGAGGAAGGATGATATGGAGAAAAAACTGATGCCTAAATTTTAATGAGGAGGATATAAACACAGTAAGAATAGATGACAGATAAGCATAGATGAACATGTATACACAGTGATGTATAAATGATGTATAAATAACAGCCTTACTCACTTAAGGTAACCTTGGAAAGTCCATATTGGATGCTTTTAATGGTTGAATTATTTGACTATCATTGTCTAATGGTTCTGCGTTGTGCTGTTGAGTCCAACTCTATGTGATTCCCATTTGCAGTTTTCTTGGCAAAGATATTAGGGTGGTTTGCCATTTCCTTCTCCACTTCATTTTTACAGATGAGGAAACTGAGGCAAAGAAGGTTAAATGATGTCCCCAGGGTCACACCGCTAATCACTGTCCAAGACTGACAAATTCTGACTCCAGGCCCACCACTCTATCCTCTGTGCCACCTACTGGCTATAGTTCACCTCAAAAGCATTATTGACTTCTGTAGAAGTAGTATCAGATTTTGAAACATAATTTACTAGGTTCACAAACCACTGACATATTAGCAAACCACAGTTCAAGGTGTCTTAAATAATGAATTCCTCAACATGCCATCAATACAAACTCTGGTTTACTTTAGAGAACTCACTTGGCCTCTTGTAAAAATTTTATTTTCAGTTCCTGAGGAAGATCTTCTTTACAAGTTTTTACAGCAACAGCAGTTTTATCCTTTAATGTTCCCTTATATACTTCACCAAAATTACCCTGAAAATGAAAATATACTTACTATTAAAAGTAAACTATTGTCATGTATCTTTGAAAAAATATAAGCAAAGAATATAACTTGTATTGTTAACATGATCAAAGGTTTAAAGTTAGATTTAGTCAGGTATCTGGGTGAAATAAATTTGGAATGGTTTCAATTCTTCAGCTATCTAATTATACCAATGTCTTAGAAGTTGGAAGTAAAAGAAGAGGGGAAGAAAAGTAAGAGGTAGAGGAAAAGGAGGAAACTAACAAGGCTTGGTCCAAGAAGTATAATTCTTAGAAAAAAAGAGTAAATTTGACTCTCCCTCAAACCTCAAACTCTGATCTTATTTGAAAAAGCACTCTTTAAATGCTAATACAAATTAGTTTCACTACTATACCTGAATGTTCTACTAGTTTCAAAGTACTAAAGTGGTAGAAAGATAATGAAAACAGTGAGTTATCTTGGAAAGGTCAGAGCTTATTGCAGCACATGGCCATAGCACCCACCCAATAGATGCTTGCTGCTGATACAGATATTTAAGGTTCTTGCTGTCCCTGTCAGAACTCTGAAGAACTTTCCCAAAATTTATCATCACCTTACATCATTACACATATACTGGAAAATGTCAAGGTTTGTAAGTAAAATATGGAAATGTTAAAAACCTGAGTCCAGATTTCTGAAATATGTGGGGAAAGTGTCTCACTTAGGATTTGCTATTTTTTATTTTTTCATTAGATTTCTCATACAAGCATGTGTGTATATGTAACACACATACACATACACTCACATTCATACATATACAATTAAGAAAAAAATTTAAAGTTAATTTAAAGATGCCATAAAGCAGGAATAAATTTTGGGGAGGTGTCTGCATTGGACCCTCTCTTCATCTACCTCTAAATACCTAAACTAAGGGCTTTAAACTTAATTTTTTTTCTTTGTTTTGTTGCATTTTAATTTCTGAACTGCTGCCCCCAACCCAGCCCACACTGCAGAAGGTCAGCATTTGATGCAGATTTATAAATATATGTAAAACATAGGCATACTTTTCTTTATCAGTTCTTTCTATACAGGTCTTCCATCACAGGTACTTGATAGATGATGCATTTACAGTACTCAGAATAAGTTGGTTATTCACAATTATTCTACCACACTACTGCTGTTACCATAACTTTCTCCTGGTTATGCTTACTTCACTTTTCATCATTTCACGTGAGTCCTTCCATGTTTTTTTCTAAAATCAACCAGCTCCTCATTTCCTACTGTACCACACTATTCCATCACAATCATATACAGTGTATTAGCCATCCCTAATTGATGGGCATCACCTCAATTTCCAGTTCTTTGCCACCACAAAGAAAGTTGCTATAAATACTTCAGAACACAGAGGTTCTTTTTCTTCTTCCCTGATCACTTTGGGAAACAGACCTAACAGTGGCATTGCTGGATCAAAGGTCACAGTTTTATAACTCTCCTGCCATAATTCCCGATTCTTCTCTAAAATGGTTCAATCAGTTCACAGTACTACCAATGTAAATTTATTTTTTAAACTCATAACTATTTCAAAACAGCTGATTTTCTTCATAACCTTTACAACAAATTTTATTACTTGAATTAAAAAAAAAAACTATGAAGAAGGGTCCACAGGCTTCATCAGACTGCCAAAGGGGTCCCATGACAAAAAAAGTTTAAGAAGCTCTTTGATCAAGACACTGGTCATTTAGAATCTGTTGTAATCAACTTTTAATTACTTGGGGATTAACTATCAATAGTTTTTGAAGTAATTCGACAAACTTATTAAGCATCTATTATACTCAAGGCATGCTGCCGAGCACTGGGATTAAAAAGAGTCTGTTTTCAAGGGGGTTTTATGATTATGACTATTTTGGATTAGGAAAGGTTTCAAGGGAAAGGTAATTTTTTATCTGGGTCTTAAGGAAGTGAAGGGCTTTCCAAGAAATAGGAGCAGTACTGAATGAGAAGTCTATGCGAGTCACTGGGATGGTGTGAAAAAAGGAAATGATAAGGAATGAGAGCAGCTTAAGATTAACTAGAGAAAAGCCACAGCTACGGAGGAGGCTGAAACTAATGAAATGAGAATTTCCAAGGTTTTAATTTTAGCTGTTATTTTTGACTCATTCCTGTTAAAAATAAGTATTAATTCAGGATTTTTGTACAAGGTAACTTTATTTTATATTTCTGGAAATGTTTAATATTTTCAAGTTTAATATCATTTAGTTGCAAAACTTTAAATTTTCATGTTTTACCAGATGAATAACATTGCCAAAGATTTACAGAAAAAAAGTATTTCTAGCATTTATGTATGTTTCCATTTATATGTTGTATATGTTGGTAGATATAGAATACATATATATATATCAATTATACATAAAATACATTATATAACGTAATAAATGTTATATATACATGTATAAGCATTGTGTGCGTGTATGTGTGTATGTATGAAATGTATGTATGATCAAAAAGATCCCATGTAGCAAATGTTTTATCACAGGGGTACAACGATAACCGTTCTTACCTAGCCTTACTCACTGAATGGGCGCTGCCTTAGTTAAACTGAGACCTGTTAAAGGCCTTAACTTAGAAAAGCCAAGGTCTCCTGCTACATCCAGGGCCATTTCCAGTCATCCTGATCTATATCTCACCACTGGACCCAGATGGCTCTGAAGAGACTGTGAGGCAGGTGACTTTGCACAGCCTTCCCTCATTTAAAACCAACTCATTTGCATGTCATGGCATCACCTCCCTGATGCCACGGCCCTCTTCAAGAATGAGGGACAAACAACAATAATGTAAAATATATATTTGCATATAATATACGTATAAAATACACAAACACATACATCTATAATAAAACTTATAAATATATTTGCCCACCCACAATATGCTGAACCTCACCATGATAAAGTAAAAATGACGATGGACTCAGGGGACTGTGATTCAGTCTTTGATCTTTAAAGGAGGGTCTCCAAGTGAGTTGCCTTCCTTCTAGCTCTAGATCAATGATGTAATCCATTTGCTATAAGGGCATTAGGAATTCTCAAAGAAGAGATGCATATAATTATCATCTCTGAGCTGATGATTCTCAGCTCTATTTATCTATCCCTAACCTTCCTGCTTACCTTCAGTCCAGTTTCTTTAACTGCTTATTGGGTTTTCTGAAGTGAATGTCTTGCAGACACCTCTAACTCAATGTGTCCAAAACTGCCCCACCACCTCTCATGCAGTCTTCCTCTACTCCTAACTTTCCTATTATCACTTGTAACAGCAACCACACTGGCATACCTAGGATGGTGCTAGCACAGGTTCTTAGATGAGACTTACTAGGAAAGGTAGTCATTTAAGGGGTCAACAATCTTTTTAAACTATGTTAAACAAATGTAGAAAATATAGGCAGAGAAATAAAGACCAACAGACAGGACTCTACTGCCTGAATCAAAGCAATATTGCTATAGACTTTACATACATCCCTGGATCAAGAGAGCCATTTACGCTTGAGCAGTCAGGGGTCTGAACATACGAGTCTTGACCAGGTAATCACAAGATCCTTCTCATAAGCGAACCCTCAGAGTAAAATAGCAACCTCCCAATATGCATAACAAAGACTCAGCTCCTGATTGGTTCACAGTTAGTAGGCACAAAGCCTACATGACTCAGCACAGCTGTGAACTATCAGGGCTCAAAGCAGATTGAGCCTTCAGATACTCACAATTTGGCCTGAGTCTGGGAAACAAACTCCAAAAAGAAAACAACAAAATCCCACCTTTCCTGCTGTTACACTACTGAGGTTCCACCGTCCTCCCAGTTACTGAGCCTTGCCACTCAGGTGGTATCTTCCACTCCCCACTTTCCCGTCTTCCATACGCAATCTTTTGCCAACAACTGTCAATTCTACCTTCTCAGCAATCTTTCTGTGGCCACCCTGATATGAGCTCTCATTACCACATGCCAAGACTATTCCAAACATCCAGTTCATCCTCCATTCAGCTGCCAAACTGGTCTTCCTGAAGCTAAGGTCTCATCCCATCACACTGCTCGTACTGTACTACATGTAATGGATCCAATGGCTCCCTTTGACCTCCATGATCCATTACAGAATCTTGTTTGGCTATGTAACCTAAAGTCTCCTTACATACTTCCTACTTTCCATTTATGCTTTGACGCAATGTCAGGGACCTTGCTATGTTCTTCATACAAGACAGTCCATCTCTAGACCCTGGGCAAAAATGCCAGTGGTCTTCCCTTATGCTTGGAACCTCTACTTATCTCTGTCCCTTGCCCTTCCTAGTTTCATTCCAGTCTCGGATAAAATCTCATCTTCTACTAGAAGCCTTTCCCAACCCCCCTTACTGTTAGCACCTTCCTTCTCATTATTCTCTCCATTTATCCTGTATATGTCTTGTTTGTATGACACAGGTTTGCATGCTGTCTGTCCAACTGGAGAAGCTATAAGCTTCCCTCTTGTAAGCTCACTGAAAGTAGGCACTGTGTTTTTGTCTTTCTTTGCTTAGTACAATGCCTAGGTACTTAAGAAATGCTTATTGGCTGTCTGACAGTAACTGTGATTCTGAAAGCTCTATGAGAAAAGTGAATTCCAGGAAGTGGTACAAGTCAGAGGTGTGGAAATAAGAAAGGAGAAGGTATGTTTCATGAAGAGGAAACAGTGCAGTTAAGAGGTAGGGATATGTGACAGGAATGAGAAGACAGAGAGGGAAAGGTCATTTGGAGTCTAAAATGTGTCTGTAATGAAAAGTTAAAGGATTTTGGACTTTCTGAATATGGAATATAGTCACTGATGGTTTCTGAGCTGAGGAGTGACACAAGCAGGAATTCTGTCGTCCCCTGATTGGGGTGGGATGAATTGTAATAAGTGAACTGTATAATAACTGATTTATATCATTCCAAGAAGGATGCTGTTTACTTGATAACTCCATTTTCTACTCACTGACAACCATTATGAAGTGGTTAATTTTCTTCTATTTGAAGAATTTCTTATGGAATGATTTATCAACTATCATATAGGTTTTTTTTTTGAAGGATGTAGTCTTTCAAAGAAGGATAATTAAACTTATTAAAACTGGAATATTCTACTTCTCCAGGTGCTATTAAGTTTTAGAAAAATTTTCCTATGGGGTTCAATTTTGTTTTTACTCTCCAAATAGCATTTAAAAATAAGATGGCTAAATATAAGGATTCCTTAGAGAGATTTTCTTTAATTGAAAAATTTCTTTAATTGATATTTAAATACTTTAATTGAAAAGGAAATTAAAAATTTCCCTACTACTGAATATTCCAGCCAGCCTCACACTTTTTTCTTGTGTGATAACTCTTTTACCTCTATTATAATTATTTATTAACTTTTTTCATTTTCAATTCTTTTATTACTTAGATTTTCAATGGTATCTTTTGATTCATGGACAAGAAACTTTTTTGATGATCTTAAGATAATGAATGCATATTTCCATGCAGAATGATTAAGACAGAAAACAAATATCTATAATTTTATATATATATAGTTATCTATAATTATAATTAGTTTGGGGTTCTTCCCCAAATTTTCCAAGTTTACACATTAAATCTATACTATTATATCAATAGAAGATAAGGCTATTTGTATATACAATGGAAATTTTTTTTAATTTTGTGAATTTGTCACCTTATATCTTGAGGAAATATTTTGAGTATAATTTTACCAGTATATTTTAACATGTACTTAATTAACACCTACTATCAGTCAGGTACCATGAATAATTTCATAAAAATGTTTATCCCCCAAATAGCCAATTTGTCACATATTATAATCTCTTTACCTTATGTAACTGTATCATAATTACAAGACATTAATTGAAATTGTTTGCCTTTCACAAATGTTCAGTTTTTACACACTCTTGAATTTTACATCATGAAGTCAAGCTCAATCAAATCTTGTATATTAAAAGTATTTCCAGTAAAGATGTAAATCAGTCTTTTAAATAAACTAACATTTGAACATCATAACTGAAATATAAACAAAAAAATATTTAATTTGCATTTGTCTTCTTCCATTCTCACTACTTTTTCTTCCATTTCTTACTGAGCCAAAACATAACACACACATCAGAGCTCTTGTATCAAGTTGGTATTGGGGAAAAGGAATAAGTAATCACACAATTGCTTTTCATTACATACAGTTTCTATGTTCTGATAAATGTGGTTGGACTAGTAGTCTATCTAAACCTGTGTAACCACAAGCTATGTTAAAACAATATACTTACCTATTCATATGCTTTTTGTTAAAAGGTCTTTATGTGATTTCATTGATGTAGGAAAATCCCATTAAGGAGATTCATTCTATGAGAGCTACAGCCACTCTACAACTTATCGTCTTAGAGGTAAAAGCAGCATTAAGAAACTTAACTAGGGCTACAAAAGATACACATGGTACTTGAATCTAGGTCTTCTTGACTTTGAGACTGGCCCCCTAAACACAAAAAATGTTTCTTGTCTTGAGATGATTTATATTTAAAATCTTTATCCAATCTGGTGATATAATTTGATATGATATAGAATTTTTAAAATAAAGGTGTTAACATTTCATTTTTCTTGAACTATTTCTGGCACATAACCCAGAGAAAGAGTAAAGACTACAATTTGTTAAACACAGTCTACCTCTATATAAAAACTTTCATTATTTCATTTCCCTTATAGGGTCACTAATTTGAAGATACACATTTGTTATTTTGTAATAAGATGTCTTTTTACTTGTGTTTCTTTTAAAAAAAAATTACATAGCATTTTTTAAGCCATTCAGAAAATTTAAATTATTCCTCAGTTTCAATAGTTGTTTTAGGAGGCAAATATAGCAAAAAGTGTATTGTACATATACAAACACATACATATACATACATACATATAGATATATAGATTACTAGGTGTGGTACTCTGCTTTAATAAATTAGTTTCAAACACACCTTACTGAATATGACATAAGAAAAAGGTTTCAAAGAAAATGGAGCAATTTTAAGACTTTACAACCAGTATGAAATTCAAACTTGAACTAAATTGTAAAAAGTTAACACATTTAATGACTTACCTTGCCTAGTAATTCTCCCAATGTGACATCTTCATGACTAAGGACCCATTTCTTATCCTACATCAAAAACAAAACAAAACACCTGTTTGACACATTGAAGAGACTATTTAGTAGAACAAAAAAGTATATTTGAACCAGGAGAAAAATAGGTGTAAGAAGGTATAATCTTAGGCAGGTGTAAAATAAACACTGTTATACAACAGAATATTATAATTTACTTTATTGCAAATTTTGATCAGTTGGCTAAATGACATGCTAAATAGCTTCAGCATGATAAACGCCCTACTAATAAAGAGAATCCAGCATGCACGCAGGCTACAGACAACAGTAGAGAGGCAGTGAGGGCAGACTGTGGAGTGCATGAGTGTTTTCAACATGAAATCGGTTTGAAGATGCAGGTGGAAGTAGAAAGTGAAACTGGGGATATCCTCAGCTTCAGAGTTCAGAGCTGCAATGGGCCAAGCAGATCAGGTGTCCACCTATGGCCAGCATCCATGAAGTAGGGGGTGGAGGATGCAGATGGGCACTAGGATGCCTAAGGAGAAGAGAAGAGGACCAGGCTGGAATGGCAGATCAAAACTGCTATGAAGTCTTTAAAGAAATGGAGTGGTAAAAATGATCCCTAGGGAGATATTACATGTATGGTGGGGGCGGGGGAAGAGTGGAAAGAAGAAGGCCAGTAAGGTTAATGTTGGTATCATAGCTACGCTGAATCTGAGGCAACAGTGGGAGATCCGAGAGGACCGTATCCAACAGATAGCCAGGTATGTGAGCTCAGAGCCTGAGGGAGGTTCCAGGTTGGTAATGTAATGCTGGTAAGCATCCACACAGGGATGAGCAATGAAATTATTAAGTGGATGAGATCCCCGAAAGAATCTATAAAACCAGAGAACAGCACAGGCCTGAAGACGGAACCTCAGGGAGCTCGCAACTTTACAAATGTACGGACAGCCACAAAAGGAGCACAGAAATGGGCAAGGACAGAGAAGACCAACGGGAAAATGGGTCAAAAGGAGAATGATTAGATTTAATCTCCTTGAGGTTTCCTTCCTACTCAAAAGTACCCACCTAAAGCTTTGGCATAGCCACCCTTTATAGAATCTTTCTAGTGATGCCAGTGGTATAAGCAAAGATCTCTATGTCACTACATTTTCTCCAGACCAACTTCCTTCTCTCTATATCACCCTTCAAAAAAGTTGGGTTTTAAAGGGAGTGAAAAGGTGAAATAAACAAATTGACAGAGTTCAGAACGATTAATTTATATAACAGGAATTATATCCATCTGATTATTACCTAATAAAAATATGAATAAAAAGGATTAAGGAAGAGGAGAGTGAATTAATGAAGAGTACAGAGTTCTCATGGCAATGAAAGAGACAAAACAGAAGGGAGAAGGGACAACAACGTCAAGTTAAATAAACTGTAGAAATCCTTTGCAGATTAAAAAACTGTTAAAAAACAAATCAATTTTGATCTAATAGGATATGATTTGAGATTTTTATATATATGTATATATATATATAAGTAATTTTAAAATTATTTCTATAATACTGTTTTAGTGAAGAAAAAATGGATCATAGTTACACTGGAATTACTTTACTTAAAAGTATGAATTAATTTAGAGGCTGTCTGTTGTTCATCAGTTTAAATTATCTAAAACTACCAAGTTGTAATTTCCATGGTAAGTCTTAAATGACAGTTTGATCTTAGGAAAAGAGCATCTTTTGACATCTTGCTTGCTTTTCTTCAATATAATTCATTCAATTATCTATTGCTTATACTATTTGAGATGTTACTTCAATTACATTTCAAATACATTTTTTCATCTTAACCATTAAATTATAACGCAGTTTACTGAAATGTTTTTCACTTGCAATATTTCAAAATCTTCATTTTACACATTCAAAGTCTATAGAAATTTATTCGGAAAACTCAATAGCACTGAGCAGTTAGGTCACATAGTAGATAGAGAGCACTGGATCTGGAGTCAGGAGGGCCAGGGTTCAAATCCACCACCAGACATTTGACACTTACTAGTTGTTTGACCCTGGGCAAGTCACTTAACACTGACTGACTCAAAAAAAAAAACCAATAGAAAGAAAGGAAAATTTAATAGTATCGACCATGTAGAACAGTCATACAATAATCACATTGTAAATCATCATTAAGCAGAAATGAGGATCAATATGCTATAACTTTTTACATGGAAATGGATCAAGTATCAGTTTCTACATTATTTTCTCTGTTTATACAGGGTGTCCAAAAATCTCAGTACAGTTTTAAGCTAATAAGGTTTAAATGATACCAATCCGTATTTCATGGGGAAAAAATGGTGGATAAGTGGAAAGATTCTATCTCCTTCTAAATAAGGGGTCCCCAAAGTATTAGTGTAGTTTTAATCTATGATAGCTTTAACCTGGGATGGCTTAAAACTGCATTTTTAAAACACCCTGTATAGCAACAGGCATATCTTTCCATCTTACCTACCCTTTTCCCCTACAAAATGTTTAATTGGAATTAATTTAAGAAAAAAATAATTTAAAAAACTTAGATCACATGACTTACCATGATTCAGTTAACAAAACAGGCTTACAAATCCTCTCTCTATTAATGAGTATTTTATGGAAATAGTCACAAACACTGGAAATCAATTAATCTTTTAAATTTTTAAAATTAAATCTTCAAAATAATCTTTGCCTACCTAGAGAAGTTACCCAAATTAGTGAAAAACAAAGGAAATAAGTGTCAACATCTTTCGCTCACCACCTAAGGGCAAACTATTACCTTCAGCACTGGCTGCAGGTAACAAAGTACTATTATCTTTGATTAAAAAGTCCATCTATTTTACCTAAATATTACTGAGAAGAATGTAGATAACTTCTACAATGTTACTTAAAAGGTCTTTGAAGCTAAGCATAATCTTTTTAATTCATGGAATCAAAGAAAATAAGAAAGTGTAAACAAACTAACTTTCCATTTAGAAACATATTCAGTTCTCCAAAACAAAAATCCATCTAAACCAGAAGCTTTATATAAGAAGAGTATAACTTTTATTCCTACCCTATCTGATCCACACTGAGGATTAAAATACAAACTATTATTGTTTCATTTCTCTTTTATTTGATTGGGCCCATACACATATCCACCTGAATGAAGTAGATTAGTCACTCTGGAAAACTTTAGTTTACAGACCAGTAACAGAAGACTTGAATTCAGTTCTCACTTTTCATTTACTGTGTAATCTTGGGAGGGTTAACTTAACTTCTCTGGAACTTAGTTTCTTTATCAGTTGAAGGGGATTAATAATGTTTATGCAACTCATCACACAAATCTGTCTACAGTTATAAAGCACTAGATAAATGCAAATTATTTTATTTTGCTTCAAAATAGTAAATATGACATACTTTCTAATAATGGAACCCACTCTATTGTAAGAATCAATACAATACAGGTCCTTTTAGTCAAGCAGCTTCAATTATTCCATGATTTCAAAATCTGAACCCATAAAGGCAGAACTAGAGAAAAGTTCCAGGATAATATATAAAAGAAAGCACAAAAGGAAAAAATTACTTTGACTCATCATTTCCAAAGAGGTTTTCATAAAATAAATGAACTTCTGAACACAATGACAGTATGACATTTTGGAGTTTTTATTTGTAAGCTTCTAATGTAATTTATAACCCTTAAAATTAGTAACTGATGGGGCAGAGCCAAGATAGCAGAGTAGAAAGATGTACATATACTAGCTCTTCCCACACAGCCCATAAAATACCCTTAAAGAAAGCCTCTAAACAAATGCTGGAGCAGCAGAAGTGGAGAACAACAGAATGGAGGAGATTTCCAGCCCAGGGTGACCTGAAAGGATGTCTGTCACACCAGATGCAGAGCGGAACCCAGCCCAGCCTTGGCCGCATGGCACGGCTCTGGGAGAAGGACAGGAGCAGGCCTCAGGGGTGGAATCCCCAGTTGGCAGTAGCAGCAGTTCACAGATCCCTCAACCAACAGCCACCAAAGGTCAATGACAGGGTTTTTTCAGCTGGCTGAGAAGGGAGATGGGCCTTCCCATAGCTCCGGTCGTCGGCCACATTGGGCAGGCAGCAGCAGTTCCCACAGCAGCCCCTACAGCAGCCTGCATCCATTGTTGGATTGTAAAACCCCTGAGGGCACTGAGCAGCTGATTCTTACCTCAGCCCTGTGTAGTAGCCCTGCAGCAGCTGATCTTTATCTCATACTGAATGGCAGCCCTGCCCCTGCAACTTATTTGAATCTTAGCCCCCAGTGCTGGTTTGGCAGAACTGGAAACAATATGGTTGTGAAGAGGAAACTCTACCAAGATTCTGGGCACAAAAATCTCTGTTTGCTCCCAATGTACACACTTGATTGTGCCACCTTTGAGGAAATGAGATCTTACAGATCTCCACATTATACCCTACAAAGGACAAAGGACCCAAAAGTCAAGTAACTGGTTAGGAAAATGCCCAAAAAAGGGGAAAAAAATAAGACTATGGAAGGTTAATTTCTTAGTGAACAGATATCTTCTCCCATCCTTTTGGATGAGGAAGAACAATACTTACCATTAGGTAAAGACATAAAAGTCAAGGCTTCTGTATCCTAAACATCCAAAATAAATATTCAATGGTATCAGGCCATGGAAGAGCTCAAAACGGATTTTGAAAATCAAGTAAGAGAAGTGGAGGAAAAATTGGGAAGAGAAATGAGAAAGATGCAAGAAAATCATGAAAAGTGAGTCAATAGCTTACTAAAGGAGACCCCAAAAAATACTGAAGAAAATAACACCTCGAAAAATAGGCTAACTCAATTGGCAAAAGAGG
>CM053772.1:136537773-136555396 GCA_028658325.1 Potorous gilbertii
ATCCAGGAGAGACGATTTTAAAATTGTGGGACTACCTGAAAGCCATGATCAAAAAAAGAGCCTAGACATCATCTTTCATGAAATTATCAAGGAAAACTGCCCTGATATTCTAGAACCAGAGGGCAAAATAATTATTCAAGGAATCCACCAATCACCGCCTGAAAGAGATCCAAAAAGAGAAACTCCTATGACATTGTGGCCAAATTCCAGAGATCCCAGGTCAAGGAGAAAATATTTCAAGCAGCCAGAAAGAAACAATTCAAGTATTGTGGAAATACAATCAAGATAACACAAGATCTAGCAGCTTCTACATTAAGGGATCAAAGGATTTGGAATATGATATTCTGGAAGTCAAAGGAACTAGGACTAAAACCAAGAATCACCTATCCAGGAAAACTGAGTATAATACTTCAGGGGAAAAAAATGGTCTTTCAATGAAATAGAAGATTTTCAAGCTTTCTTGATGAAAAGACCAGAGCTGAAAAGAAAATTTGACTTTCAAACACAAGAATCAAAAGAAGCATGAAAAGGTCAACAGCAAAGGGAAATCATAAGGGACTTACTAAAGTTGAACTGTTTACATTCCTACATGGAAAGATAATATTTGTAACTCTTGAAACTTTTTTCAGTATCTGAGTAGTTGGTGGGATTACATACATACATACACACATACACACACACACACACAGAGCACAGGGTGAGTTGAATAGGATGGGATCATATCTAAAAAACGAAATTAAGGGATGAGAGAAGAATATATTGGGAGGAGAAAGGGAGAAATGGAATGGGGCAAATTATCTCTCATAAAAGAGGCAAGTAAAAGTCTTTTCTGTGGAGGGAAAAAGGGAGTAAGAGAGAAAACATGAAGCTTACTCTCATCACACTTGACTCAAGGAAGGAATAAAATACACATTCATTTTGGTATGATAACCTATCTTACAATACAGGAAAGTGGGGGAGAAGTGGATAAGCAGGGTGGAGGGGATGATGGAAGTGAGGGCAATGGGAGGAGGGAGCAATTAGAAATCAACACTCTTGGGGAGGGACAAGGTCAAAAGAGAGAAAAGAAGAAATAGGATGCAGGATAGGATGGAGGGAAATATAGTTAGTCTTACACAACACGACTATTATGGAAGTCATTTACAAAACTACATGAATACAGCCTATATTGAATTGCTTGCCTTCCCAATGGGGATGGGTGGGGAGGGAGGAAGGGAGAGAAGTTGGAACTCAAAGTTTTAGGAACAACTGTTGAGTACTGTTCTTGTAAACAACTGGGAAGTAAGAAATACAGGTCATGGGGTATAGAAATTTATCTTGCCCTAAGGACAAAAGAAAAGATGGGGATAAGGGAAGAGAGCAATATTACAAGGCAGGGCAGATTGGTGATAGGAGTAATTAGAATGTTTGGAATTCTGGGGTGGGGGGAGGGGAGAGATGGGGAGAAAATTTGGAACTCAAAATTTTGTGAAAATGAATGTTGAAAAATTAAATAAAAAAATTAGTAACTGAACAAAAATCAAACAATTTCAAATAAAGAACATAAAATGACTGTTGTAGACTATGATCTTTACCAGTACTCATTCTGGGAAATAATTGCTATGTATACTTCTCCACACAGATTGTCAGGAATCCTGTTTCATTACACCAGCTTAGCACATCTGTTCCATTCAAGATATCAGTTCTATCACATTTTGAAGGCCAAAGGATTATTCAAAATTTGATCAACTTTCTCACTAAATTTATAAAATTCTTACTAACAAGCATATGTAAGATGGACTGCTTTGTTGGAAAACTATTTATAAACTTTTGGTAACTGAACAACTTTTGAAATACTGCATGCATTTATTCTGTATAATCCAAGAGTTATTTCCAACTAAATATTTTCTATTTATGAGGCATTTACAATAAATGATTATCTTTACAACATAAAAAATGCTCATCTACTTCATTTTTACGTCACCCTCCTACAGCAAATTTAAATTGCTTTTTATTTTTTTATTCATACCCATATATCCATCCATCAGGACCAAATCCCTTCCAAAGAAATAAACTTCTATTTTCACTATTATAATGTTAACCAAAGAGTTTATCCACATTTACTAATATTTCCAGTTTTAGCTTCAGAACTTCTTTTGTATTGGAAATTATCATAGTCAACCATTCTGCAATAGAGCAAGCAGTGAACAAGAGAAATTGGTACAAATGCTGGTTCCAGTATTATATCTATATCTACTTTCAAGTTTTTGGTAGCTAGTATAAGCATATACATATGTATGTATAAGCCAGCTGAAAAGATACATGGGTCAATGCTCTCATCGTAAAGCTCTACTTAAAAACTCTACTAGTCAAATTCCATGAAAAAACTCTCTTTATTCAATGCCTTTACTTTTCTTCTCAATTACACCTCAACTCACCACAATCTAACTTTTGACTTCAACTCTCAACTGAAATTGCTTTCTCCAAAGTGATGTTATCGCTTAATTGCCAAATCTGACAGATTTTTCTAACTCCTAATCTTTCTTAACCCTGTTTTCTGCACTTACACTACTGACCACCTTCTGGATATTCCCCCTCATTTCTGGGCTTTTGTGACACAACGCTCTATCTGGAAGACTTCAGATTCTACTTTGCTAGTTCAACATATAAAAATCATATACCCTATTAAATATTCCCAAAATTCTATCTTAGACCTCTCCTTTCCCCTTTATATTTTCTCTTTCCAAGGGGTTACTTATCATCTCTATGCAGATGATTCACACTTCTAAATCACTAGTGCTAGCATCTCCCTACTTCTTTAGTTCATATCACCCATCTTAAATGGGATTTTCAGAACACATCTTAAACTCAATGGATCTAAACACAGAATTTACTATCTTTCTTTCCCTCTTGATTTTTCCTTATTCCAAACTGACTTGTTTCTATCAAAAACACCACCACCCTTCCAGGTTCTGAGTTTCCTAATCTCACCATCATCCTGGTTTCTTTACTTTGTTACCCCATACCTCTAGTTAGCTTACTGCTTCTACCTTCACAACATCCCTCATATATCCTACTCTTTCTCTCCACTCACATAGCTATAGCCTAAATTCAAACCCCTTATTAAATCTTACCTAGATTACAGCAAGTCTCATAATTTGTTTTTCACCTTCAAATTTCTCAGCACTCAAATATAGAACTAACCATTTTTCTTCCCCATTCAATCAACTCCAATGCTTTCTTACTACCTTTAGAATCAAACGTAAAATGCCTTGGTTCAGTGTTTAAAGCCCTTAGAAACTGGATTTTAACCTTTCCAATCTCATTGGACATTACTTCCCTTCTATACTTTGTGATCCAACCAACATGATTTTTTCTCTGTTTTTTACTCACTGTATTTCAGAGGACTGGAAATCTCACAAAAAAGTTGTTTGAAAGCTAGTTAAGCTATATGTAGTCAGTGTGCCCACAGAAACATTATGTGGTTTAACTGGGTGACCAAGTATTAAGCAAGCTGGCTGAAGGACTGACCTGGCAATCTAAGAGACGAGACAGTGACTAGCCTTGTTTAAATGAGGATATCAAGAGCATCCAGCTTATTTATACTAAGTACAGATCAAACAGCACTGACCAGTCAGTCAACAAACATAAGTATCTACTATGTGCCAGGTACTGTGCTGGGGGCACAAAAAGAAGCAAAAGACAGTCCCTACATTAAAGATATTCACAATTTAATGGGAGATGCAACAAAAATACAAACAAGCTACATACTCACAAGAAAAGGAAATAATTAATAGAGAGAGGGCACCAGAATTAAGAGGATTTAGAAAAGGCTTCCTGCAAAAGATGGGGTTTTAGTTGGGACTTAAAGGAAGCCAAGAGGTAGAGATGCAGAAGGAGAACATTGCAGGAATAGGGGACACAGGGAGCCTAGAGTTGAGAGGTAGAATGTACTGCTCATAGAACGAGGAGGCCAGTGACACTGGATCAATGATTAATCACAGTGCAGGGAAAAGTATAAGAAGACTGCAAAGGTAGAGGGGTCTAGGTTATGAAGGAATCTGAATACCAGAGGATTCTGTATTTGATTCTGGAGGTGACATAGAATGACTGGAGTTTAGTGAGAAGGAGGGTGACAGACCCTATGTTTTAGGGTAAATCACTCTGGTGGTTTAAATGGAGTGGAGCAGGGAAGAGACTGCAGGCAGAGACACTCACCAGCAGGCTATTGTAACAGTCCAGGCATGAGGCAATCAGGGGATGCCTCATGGGTCAGGGTGGGAGCAGGGTCAAAAGAAGTGCGTGTAATTAGGAGATTGTTACAAAGGTGAAATTGACAAGCCTTGTCAACAAATTGGGTATGAGGGATAAGAGCAACGAATCTATGGTGACAACCTGGGTCTAACCTGGACACTAACAGGGAAATTAAGAGGGGAGGGAGAGTTTGGGGGAAAAATAAAGAGCTCTGTTTTAGTGACTTCAAATGAAAGGTAGGGATGGTGAGAAATATTTGGGAAAATAGGATTTAGGAAGAAAGAATGAAAGAAGCCAAAGACCTGAAGTCTACACGGAAGCTCTATGTCTTTACATCATTTCTTCTTTTGTAAAAAAGAACTGTCAGGCCCTGGACATGATGGGAAACAAAAAATATCACAAATAACAAAACAGATAATACTACCAAAATTATTTGATTTATTCAGGGTCATACTAAATAGGTTGTTTTACATAGCTAGAAAAAAATGACACCAAAATTCAACTGGAGGCACAAATAATCTCAAATGGAAAAATCTGGAAAAGTTAAGAAGCCTAGCAGTATCAGATCTCAGAAGGTATTATGAGAAGCAGTACTCATTGAAGCAATTTGGTGCTCATAAAAAATGAGTTGATCAGTGGAATAGACTGGGGAAAGAATCAAATGACTCCACCCAATAAATCCAAAGACCTCATTATTGGGTAAAGACTCACTATCTGAGAAACTAGAAAGCAGACTGGCAGAAGTTAGGTTTAGACAAACTGCTCACATCAAGATAAACTCTAAATGGATATAGGATTTAAATATAAAAGGTTGTATCATAAGTACATTAAAGGAAGCTCCATGGATAGGAGAAGGCTTCAGGATCAAATAGGGGATAGAAAGGACCGCAGAAGTTAGAAAAGACAATTCTGATAACACAAAATTTTTCAGAAATAAAATCCATTCAACTAGAGAACCAGGAGACAATCAATTAACTAGAGATGAGAGGACTTTGTAACAAGTTTTTTCTGATAAAGGTCTCATTTTCTGATACAAAAAGTATTGAGTTAAATTTATAGGAACAAGAACTGCTTTTGAATTGATAAATTGTCAAAAAATAAGAATAGTTCCAAAGGAAATACAAACTATCGAAAGTCATATAAAAGTGTCCAAATCACTAGTAATTACAGAAATACAAATTAAAGCAAATCTCAAATTCTATCATACCTATTGGATTATCCAAGTTGACAAAAAAAGAAAATGACAAATGTTGGAGGGGCTTTGGAAAAGTTTTAGTAGCCTATACTGATGGTGTGAGTAATCACATAAAACAAAATCACATTTTGAAATATTCAAATAAATCTAAATAACACCAGTTTCCAGAATGTAAAAGAACTGTGTTTCATCATAATGGAGAGTCCACCTCTGCTAATGCAGATGAAAACTCCTTACAACTTGGTAAAATTATCTCTATGAGTTGCTGACTGGGAAAAAAAATTACCTGATAAGGCACAACAAATGAGCCGACAGTACCAGACTCAATGTCTTTCTAGCTTGGCAAAAATTCCTAGAGCTTGTGTTCTGTTGACATAGTCTTCAAGAATACAGGGTCACTTCTATGCCACAATGTCATATCAGAGTAAGGTTTTAATGAGGTCCTACAGTATATAATAAACTCCCCAAACATTTTACTTTATTGGATAGAATGGAAAGGAAACTGAAAATTCAGACTTCACCAAATCCCTCTATTTAAAACAATATGCAATAAAGATGTACCTCATTTCATGTAACAAGTATGTTACTAAAGAAAAATAAATAAGGAAATTAGAAATATAAAATTAAATTTCTAAGGTGGGAAAGATGCTCATTATTTAAAGGTTTCCTGTGATGACTTTCTATAGTATTAGAATTTCTTTGTAAAGAAATAATGCCAGATTAATCCTAGATCTAGTCTCTCTCCAGAAATCCTTTATCACCAACTCCCTATTAAATATTATCAAACAGACGCCTCATGGGTATCTCACACTCAATATGTCTAAAAGAGAAAATTTTCCTATTTTGATTGAAGTAGTACCATCCATCCAGATAATCAAGTTCATGTTCTTAGAGTCATCTTAGACTCATGCAATCAGCAGCCAAGTCTTGTGAATTCTACCTCTGCCATGCGTCCCATATCTACTGCCTTCTCTCCATTCCAGTTCAGGTCCTCATCAAATTTCAGGACTACTGAAATGGTCTCCTAATTGGTATCCCAGCCTCCAGGCTCTTTAATCCATTCTGAGAAGAATTATGGAACTGATAATCTAAAATTCTGAATATGTCACTTTTCATAAGAAACAATAGTGGCTCCCTCTTTCCTTGAAGACAAAATACAAACCCCTTTTTTTGGAATTACAAGGATTTCACAATTTACTTCCAAACTACTTCTCCAAACTTACTGCATATTACTCTCCTTTATGTACTCTACATGCCAGTCAAATTTACCTATTTGATGTCCCTATGCTTGAAATTTCTGAGCCTTTGCATAATAGGCTGTTTCTCGATCATCTGCCTGCAATGCTTCTTCCTTGTAGAATCCCTGCCTTCCTTCAAAGTTCAGTTCAAGTGCTATCTCCTACAGGAAGCCTATTCTGTGATTTCCCCAAACAGTTAAGTGGCTCTCTCCCAGAAATTTCTTTTATTTACTTACCTATATCAATCAAGAAAACAATAAATATTTATTTAGTTCCAATTATATGTATATTGTTTCCAACTTACAAAGTATAAGTTCCTTGAAGGCAGGAACTGTACCTTTTATTGTCATTGTACCCCTACTGTCTATCACCATGCCTGGAATATTAGGCAATTAATAAACATTTACTGAATCAATAACAACAAATCTGTGGATTTTCAGAGTTACACATAGCATAGAATTGATGAATTATGTATATATTATGAAGAATACTCAGGTAATCTGTACTCTGGTAATAACTGACAGGCATATTACTTCAATGAATCTTGAAAATGGAGGTTTTAGCTCAATTAGTAAGAGAATCACACAAAATTTAAAATTTGTCCCAAAGTTGACATTTATATCTGAAAATTGTATTTACTGTATGAAAGGGAAACACATCAAGAATTCTTCTTTTAAAAAAAAATAGATGCACACACCTTAACAACAGGATTCAGCAGGACCACACCTGATTTCTTAGTAATGACTTGCTTTGTTGTATAATGATAATCTATAAGTTGAGGAATATTTGTAAATCCAGTTCCTTCAAATCGATATAGATTCTAGGAAGGAAAAAAACAAAATTATATTTTAGAAAATAAAATGCAAAAAAATTGCATTTTAGAATCAAAGAATTTCAAACTGAATAGGAACTTGCTGATTAGCATTACAATTCTCATGTATATAAAGAAACTGAAGCATACAAAGATTAAGTTGTTCAAGGTAACATAACAACTACTGGCTGGCAAAGCTGGTACTACAAGTGTCTTGACACCTAGTCCTTCAGATTTAACAGTGTAACAATGGCATCACAAGTTAATTTTCTAAGGGAGAAACAATTAATACATTAGCCATTTAGCCTTTCATTGAATGCATTACAGACCTTTAACAGGTCAGTGCTTCCACTAGGATAGGGCATAGTGATATCATTATGTCCACCTGTTAGCTTCTTGATTCCAAACTATTATATAAGCAATCAATCAACAAGCCAATGCCCCAAATCAGGGAAAAGCTGAGACAGTCCAGGCTCCATGAGTGTTTCTAGCATCAATGAGGGAAAGAGGGAAGAGTCAGAAATCAAATGACAGGTGACTATTTTTTTAGAAACTGAAGAGGAAAAAGACTGAATAAAAACCCAAGTCAAGGGGGCATCCTAAAACTCTAAACATATTATAAGTGAATCAACCTATTTTGTGAAATCAAATTGGAGAGTGACAGACTGGATGTACAGAAGAATGAGAAATGAGAAACATAAATGAAAACCCCGGAATGGTGACTCCTATACTGTGTCAGAAAGAAGAAGAAAGGTGGCAAGGGAACTGGAAAGGCAGAAGAAAGCGAAACTTTTAGAAGGAATAATGGAGGGCATCTCAACCCAAAGAAGAGTGAGTGTAAAACACTCAAAATAGACTCATGGGGGGAAGAGATGTACATCAGTGATAAGATATGTCCCTCATAATCTATGAGGAGTTGGTACAATGGGAAACTACTTTATTTGAGTGCCAAGTCTAGACATCCTGGTCCATGAGAAAGGGGTAGGAAGTAGATATTGTGAAAGGTAAAAGACAAGAAGCCAGTGATACGTCGGCTTAGCAAACAGGGAAGGCAACAGTTAGAACTAGAAACCAACGGGACACAGGGCAATATGTCCCACAAGGGCACTGTTTTGATCCAACATTACTATCTACCTCACAATTAAATAGAAGATTGAGGCACAAGAGAAAATAGAGATAATTGGCAAGATCTATACAGGCAATAATATAGAAATTGGTTAGAAAAGGAAATCAAAACCAAAATTTCAAAAGTTTTAATCATATATGTAAGAGAGAAAAGAAAAACAAGCTTTTATTAAGCTTTTATACTATTTAAATGAGTTTTCCATTAATTTCAGCAGCTTCTTAGCTAATTGTTCATAATTTGTCTTGAGTACAGTTACATACATGTCAGATAAACATGATCCAATTTATAGGTGTCTCTACAAGTTAAGACAACAAAACTACTAGCTAGGTTAACAACTCAATGAATTAACAATAGAGAAAGCTAATCCCTAAGTGCTCATTCACTATCCCCATCCCCTTCAGTGCCTACATGTTGGCAAGGGTACATCTGGACTCATAGAGTCTTGCTCTGGAATCCACTCAGCAATTCCTTTGCTGCTACAATAATCTGTGCCAACGTTCAGCTACTGTATTCACTCCACAATTCATGGTAAGAAGCAAAGAATTCACTTCTGATCTATCCCCATGTTCCTTGCTCCCCAAGTGTAGAAGGGCAATTGAAAACTGATTCATTCTCTAATTGTGATGGAAGCCCACTGCTCTGAAGAAGTGTTCAGCCAGACAATTAAAGAACACAGGGAACTAAGCAAGGTGCCAGCATGTATAGGAGGCTCTACCAGGCCTCAAGAAAAGGGGAATGGTATCCATGTAAGGCCAGTTCTGCTCCTTCCCCACCTCTCAAATTTACTTGTGGCGGGGACTGAGGTTAGTGAAAAGTGAATTCCCTAGCATAGGAAGAAGCCCAGACTGGGGAGAAGGAATTAAACATTTGAAACAACAAAGGACAATGAGAAAAGACTAAAATTACCAAAGATTATAGGAAGAAGAAAGCTCAATTTGAAACCTCGAGCACAAGCAGATAAATCAATGAAGAAGATATTAATATGACTGAAAACTGTCTCCAAATCACCCTCTACAAATTAGTATTACAAAAGAAAAGAAAATTAATTATAACTAATGAAGAAGAGGACCTTGTGGATTTACAACAGAGTGCTGAACCTGCAGGACATTTCCAAACAGCTCAAGAGAGGAATAAGAATCATAAAGCAGAATTTATGACTGATACAGCAGAAAGGGCTGACATAAAAGAAAAACTTTAATCTCGGACAACAAATGTCATCCAAGAAATAAAAGAGAAGAACCGAATGGGAATGCAAATACACAAAAGAGAAGGATAATCCAGAAGAAGAAAAAAGCAATAAAGAAGACGTGTTCTCTACACAAATGATGTTTATTTCAAAAACAGGACCATACAGAGAAGTTCAGAAAGTCAAATAACTTGAACACCGTAACTTCAGAAGCACAACACAATCTTCTAGAACTTCTGCATACAACAAAGAATCCTAAAATCCCATCCACAAAAAGAGCAATAACAACTCTGCTACAAACTCAAAGACACATTGTGATTAGAGTTAACATCCCACTGAAAAACAACTAAATCTAAAAGTAACCAGAAGGACTTTCAAATTGTAAAGGAGAGGGAATCTGAATGACAAGGGAATATCTTGCATTGAAACTGCGGAAAGGAAGGCAACCATGGGGTCTGAAGAGCAAAGAAGCTAAAGCTGCATTACGAGATGACATGTTTACAAACCTGAGTCTAGTTATAAATGAAAAAATATGGATATTCAAAAGTCAGAGGCACTTTATGCAAGACTACAAAAAAAGGGAGTAGATTATTTACTTTATAAACACAACAGACAAATGTTACCAAGGAAAGCATGAGTTACTCTAGAAATAAAAATCAGAGGAAAAAAAAGCTAAAAAGAAAAAATACTTATGAGATTAAAAAAACAATAAAAAACCAACAGTGTGACCAATAAGAGATTTTTTTTATAAAAGAGCCTAAGAGTAAAAAGTAGAAAAATAGAAGTGTTGGTGCAAAAGATTTAAGACCACAGTAGCTTTAATGTAATTTAGATACTTCAGTTTCATGAGAAACAGACACCAAAGAATAAAGTTTAAGAAACATGAATTAAAAAATAAAAGTCTAAAAGAGACAAAGGGAATTACGGAAGAGAATGAAGGGAAGAAATCTTTTTCAGAAAAGGCTACAGGAGGGCAGCTAGTTGGGGCAATGGATAGAGCACCAGCTCTGGAGTCAGGAATCCTGAGCCAAAATCCCGCCTCAGACTCGTAATAGGTGTGCGACCCTGGGCAAGTCATTTAACCCTGATTGCAAGAGATAGACAGGAGACAGAGACAGACAGAAAGGAAGAGAGAAAGTGAGAGAAAGGGAAGAAGGGAGAAAGAGACAGGGAGGGGGAGGGGAAGGAAAAGAAAGGCTATAGATTTTTTTTAAAACCACTAACAGAAAAAAGAACTTAAAGGGGAAAATGGAAAGGAAATTTTATTTAATGCCATAATGAAAGAGAAAAAAAGAAAAGAATCAGATAAATAGAAAAAAAGAAAAGGAACCCATGAGTTAAGTAAAATGACAAAACTAGGGAAAGGTATGAAAAAACAGTACTTGAGGGGGAGAAAAAGTGGTGGGAATAGAATTGCTTTAGATAGATCAAAAATAATTGAAGAGATAAAGTACTGTCTTAACAAAGAAATAGCAACAACATCTTTGTATCAAATCATTCAGATAAAGATTTGGTGTCCAAGATATAATAATGACAAATCACAGATCGCACACAAACACACAAATGTTCACATACATGCACAAAACCAAAAACCATTCTCTAACAGATAAGTGGTCAAAGAAAATGAGCAAATACTTCTCAAAAAAAAAAAAAAAAGAATTGCAAACTATAAGAGAACTTAAATAAGAGAACTGCAAATCAAAATAACCTGAGGCACCTCGGTGACTATCAGGCTGGGCCTGGAGTCAGAAAGGCATGAGTTCAAATGTAGACTCACACATTTACAAATTGGGTGACACAGGGCAAATTACTTAACCCTCAGTTTCCCTCAGTTTCCTCATCTGTCAAATGAGCTGGAGAAGGAAATGGCAAAACACTCCAGAATTTTTGCCAAGAAAACCTCAAATGGGGGTAACAGAGTTGGACACTACTGAAAAACAACTGAACAGCCAATATTCCATTAATTTAGTTACCATACATCATTTATTGGGCATATATTTTATCTCAATTTTATTAAAATAAGCTTTCTTGTTGGTGACCAAACCTGTTTTTGTCAGTCAGGAGCTGCCTTCACTGATGCAAATGGATTCCCTTACCCTTTGTATGACAGGTAGATTTGTATTCTTAAGTTGTTTTAAATGCAATTTTTCCTTCTGAGTTTTGTTGGTAATATACACAAATTTCAATGACTTATGTGGATATATTTTTTAGCCTACAAATTTGCTGAACATAACTTCAAATACTATTCAAATACTATCTAGGGTTTTCTAAGTACAGCACCAGCTCATCAGCAAAAAACTATAATATTGTCTCTCCTTTATTTCTGCTCATTCCAGCAATGTCTTTTTAGCATCTTACTGCTATTTCAGAAATATAGAAATGTAGCAATTTCAGAAATATAGCAAAAAGAAGTTGGAGCGATGGATATTCTTGTTTTCCCTGATCTTACTGGAAAGTCCTCTAGTTTGTTCCCATTACAAATGATGACTCATCTTGCAAAACTTTTATTATTAAGGAAAGCTCTATTTATTGCTACAATTACTAGGTTACTGCTGTTGTTTTTAACAGAAATGGATATTTTGTCAGATTTTTTCTGCCTCTACTGATGTAATAATGTGATTTTTGTTCCTCTTGTTATTAATATAACAAACTATGTCTATACTTCCTAATAATTAACCCTATATTCCTGTATAAATCCCACTTGGTCATTATATAATAGCTTCATGATACGTTGCTCTAATGTTTTTGAATAATTTTTATTTAAATTTTTTCTACGTTCATTAGAGATAATGGTCTATAGCATTTTCTCTTTCTTTTGAATTTCCCTGGTTTACAGGTCTCAAGATTATATTTATAAAGAGAAGGAGGTCCTTTCTCTTCCAATTTCAGCAATTTGTATAATATTAAGATTACTTGTTCTTTGAATTTTTGAGAAAAATTTACTCAAAAATCTATCTCTTTCTGGAGTTTTTCTTCCCCCTTTGGGAGGTTCAGTTATAATTTGATCAATTTCTTTTTTCAAGACTAGAATCTTTAAATTGTCTATATAGTATTCTGCTAAACTGGATGCTTTGTGTTTTTGTAAATCTTCCAGTGTTCACTATTGATGGCATATACTTGGTCAAAATAGTTTCTACTATTATCCCTTGGGTTTTTTTTATGAATTCCCTCTTTTCTTTTTTTTATACTAGTAATTTGGTTATCTTCTTAACTTTTTTGAATTAAATTACCAAATGGCTTACATATTTGGTGGTTCTAATTAAGCTCCTATATTTATTTATTAATTCCATTTTTTACTAGAAACTTCATTAATCTCTGATTTTGCAGGTTTTCTATTCTGGCGTTTCAAAATTTTAAAATTTATAGGTTTCAATTTGTATTAGTTGCATGCATGCTTTACTGATTTCTTTTTCCCTTTCACTGTTGAAAGAGTTCCAAGTTATAAATTTCCCCTTATGCTGCGTTAGTTGCATTCCTCAAATATCCAGGTATCGTCTCACTATGAATATGATTATCATTATAGTTATCTTTAATTAAAGTAACATTTCTTCCATCCAGTAACTATTTGGGGTTATCACTGTCCAGTTGACTTTTAATTGCTTCTTCAATGACCTTTTATTGAATAAAGTCAATAAAGGGATATGTTTAATATTTTTGCTTTTATTGTATTTCTTTCAGGTTTTTATGACCCAAATACATGGTCAATTTTTGTAAAGGCATGAAGGACAATGGAGGAATAAAATTCATTCCTATTTATTCTTGTTCAATAATTGCCAGAGTTCTATCCTATTTAACTTTTCTAAAATTCTTTCCAGGTCCTTAAGTTCTTACTTGTTCATTTTTTGTTTAGACTATTTAGGTTTAAAAGCGTTACACTGAGTCTTCCCCTTTCTCTATTACAATTCTGCTATTTTTGCTTGTCACTCATTTACCTTTTACTTGAAATATTTAAATGCGGTATCATTCAGAGCCATATCTTACATATTGAAATTAATTCATTGTCCATGGTATCTTTGTTGTTTCCCTGTTCCTCTCTATTAATCAAGTCTATTTTAGCTTTTGCCTTGGAACCATGACTGCAACATTTACTTTAAATTTCCTTAAAGAACTTTAAAATTCTATTAAAGTATATCAAATTTTGTGCCAGTGTTTTTATGCCTCATGTGTGTTTCTTATAAACACTATATTGTTAGAGTCTGATTTCTAATCTAATCTGCAATCCTCCTTAATCTTATTATTTATTAGACAGAACTGCAGGTACACACATACACTCACTTGCATACACAGAGAGGGGGAGAGAAGGGGAGAGAGAAGAAAGGCAGGGAGGAAAGGAGTGGGGGAGAGACAGAGAGAGAGAGAGAAGAAAAAGGAGACTTAGATGTTGTATTCATGGTAGCTACTTTCAAACACTTGAAGGGCTATCACATAGCAAAAGGATTAGATTTATTCTGCTTGACTGTAGAGCAAAGAGATAGAATTAAAGGAAAGAAGTTTGCAAAGAAACTTGTTTCAGTTTGATGTGCAAGGAAGTTCCTTATTAGAAGAGACATTAGGAAACAAATTCCTAGAAAAACTAGAGTTAAAAGACTTATGGCATCTTATAAATGGGACTACCAAAAAACATACATACCTCTCAGCACCACATGAAATTTACACAAAAACTGACCATGTACTTAGGGCACAAAGAATTACAAACAAATATAAAAAGGCAGAAACACTTAACACATTCTTTTAGAGACTATAATACAATAAAAATCAAAATTGTTTCAGGGACCACTAACAAAAGACACAGACCCGAATAGAGACTTAATTATCAAATCTTAAATAATATGTACGTCAAAGAACAAATCATAGAAACAATTAGTAACTATGTAAAAGAAAATTATATCGATAAAACAATATATCAAACTTTCTGTGGTATAGCTAAAGCAGCCCTGAGGAAAATAATATTCTTACAAACATAAATTAATAAAACAGAAAAAGAGAAGATTAATACACTGAAAGTGCATTCTTAAAAAATTAGAAAGAAAAAAACTAAACCTAAAATAAGCATAAAAGGAGATATTAAAAATTACAGGATAAATAGATAAATTGAAAAAAAGCATGTAAATGATAAATAAAACTAAAGATTAATTCTTCTAAAAGCCTAATAAAACTGATAAGGCTACTCTGATTAAAAAGAAAAACAGTAAATTAGCAATATGAAATAGCAACCAGAAGAAATAAAAAGAATGAGAATATATTATAAATAATTATATGCTAACAAAACTAAGAACACAAAAAAATAGAGGAATACCTTATAAAAATATAAAATATCCAAACACTCAGAAGACTAGAGAGAGAGAGAGATCTTAAATAATTCTATCTCAGAAAAGGAAAAAGAATCCTCATCCTTATAGGTTCACAGAACTCTATCAAGCCTCTAAGAGCAGGTAGTAACCATATTTCATAAGTTATTTTCAAGAATCAGAAAGAAAGCACCCTACTACAGACATAGTCCTAATACCTAAACCAGAAAAAGATACAACACAGAAAGAAAGCTACATCAGCATCATAAGTAAGATTCATTAAAAATATTTTAAACAAATTCCTGTCTAACAGACTATAACAATTTATCAAAGAAATCATGCTTTGTGACCAAGTGGGATTTAAATCAGTAATGCAAAGATGGTTCAACATCAAGAAACAATCACTATAATTACTCATATTAAAAACCAAAACCACCGCAATTTTCTCAATAGATGCAGAAAATGCCTTTGACAAATTAAAACACTCTTTTACACTAAATTCCCATAAAGTATATGCACAGATTTTTAAAAATATCTTAAGAAGCATCTAAAAACAAAGAATCATATGCACTGAGAATGCACCACAACTTATTCCAATAAATACAAGAATGAAGCAAGGATGCCCAGTCTCCCCTCTAGAAATGCTAATAACAACAGCAAAAAGACAAGAGAGAGAAATTAAAGACATAAAGATAGGTAAAGAGGAAATAAAAGTATCCCTTTTTGCCAATGATATGATGATTGATTTTCTTAGAA
Source organism: Potorous gilbertii (assembly GCA_028658325.1). Lineage (NCBI taxonomy): Eukaryota > Metazoa > Chordata > Mammalia > Diprotodontia > Potoroidae > Potorous > Potorous gilbertii. The sequence goes on from CM053772.1 coordinate 136,553,607, forward strand.
AATCCTAAGGAATCAGCAAAGATACAGAGACAATCAATGGTAAATAATGGTTGAAAAATCTAGAGTATTTCTATATAATAATAAAACCAAAGAAGCAATAATAGAAAGGCAAATCCAATTCTAAATAGCTACAAAACACAAAATATCTGGGATAAATCTACCAAAAAACATAAACGACTTGTATATTACAAAGTGTTCCTTAAAGAAATTTAAAAAAAAACTTAAATAGCTGCAACAATATTTAATGATTATGGCTAGGAAATGCCCACACAATAAAATGAAAATATTACCAAAACTAATTTATACTTTTAATGCTGTACTAAATTACCAAGGCATAAAATGATAAAAATTCACTTTGAAAAACAAAAGATAGAGACTATCAAGGGAAATTATGAAAAATTCACTTTGTAAAACAAAAGATAGAGACTATCAAGGGAAATTATGAAAAGAAGTAGGGACGAAAGGTAGTAGTACTTCCAGACCTCAAACTTTATATACAGACCTCAAACTGTATTATAAAGCAACAGTCATCAGAACAATGGGGTATTGGTTAAAAAATAGGTCAAATAAGGAAGAAATGAAAACAAAAGAACTCAGTAACCCAATGTCTGAAAGAGTGGAAAATACCTAAGAAAAAAACTCCTTAATTGACAAAAACTGCTAGGAAAACTGGAAAGCAGCCTGGCAGAAATTAGATTGAGACCAACATCTTATACCGTATTCCATAATACATTTTAAATGGATATAGAATCTTAATATTTTTCCTTTGATTTAATATGCTTAATTTTGCTGGATAAATGATTCTTGCTCATAACCACGATCCATGACCTGTGACCTCTTAATGCTCCAGCTGCTAAATGCTGTATAATCCTGATTTTGGCTCTCTGATACTTTACTTGTTCTTTTCTGGCTAAATAAAGTATTTTTCTCCCTTGGTCTGATAGTTCTTAACTCTGGCTATCACGTTGTTTACCATTAAAGATCACACCATAAAAAAATGGAAGACAAAGAGCTCAACTTTCACAGATATGGCTATGATTTGTATTCTTAACTAAATAAGAGCTAGGGGGCAATTACAAAAGATCAAATAGAAAACACTGATTACCTGAAACTTAAAGCTTCCACAGACAACATTAATGCATTTAGAATAAGAAAGCAGGTGGACAAATAGGAAAGTATCTTTATATCAAGTTTCTCTGATTAAGGAATTGGCATCCATGATAGGTAAGAAATTACATATAAAACTAATAGCCATTCCCCAATACATAAATGGTCAGACAATAAGTTCTCAAAAGAAGAACTGCAAGATATTCACAACTACATGAAAGAATGTTCCAAATCAATAATAAGAAGAGAAATGCAACCCAACTCCTTTCAAATTGTCAAAAATGACCAAAAATGTCAATAGTGGATTGTGGTTCAACATTAGGAAAACGATCAACATAATGAATCATATTAAAAACCAAAACCACACAATCTGTGAATTGTGGAAGAACAGGCACATTAACAAACTGTTGATGGAGCTGTGAAATGCTATAATCATTGTGGAGATAAATTGTAATTATACAAAATAACTGAAACATCCACACCCTTCCAACTAGACACCCCAATGAAGCATCAACACAAGAGGGTCCCTATGTACACAAAAATATTTTTTTTATTTTTTAATTTTTTAATTTATTTAACTTTTTACACTCATTTTCACAAGATTTTGGGTTCCAAAATTTTCTCCCCATTTGTCCCCTCCCCCCTCCCCGATACACTGGACATTCTAATTACCCATATCACCA
>CM053772.1:136555896-136586405 GCA_028658325.1 Potorous gilbertii
ATAAAATCTTAATTTTAAGGAAGTGATTGTAGAACATTTATAAATAAATAAAATTAAAAATTAAAAAAAATACATAAAATATCTTTAAATTCTAAGTTAGGAAAAGTCCAAGGCAATGGACTTTAAGTTTCCCAAATACTCAAAATCAAGATTTTTCCAAATTAATTTTCACTTTGGGGGTTGAAATTTATTAACTCAAATAGTTTGAGGTCTAGGTGAGGAGATACCATGGGATCGTTGATGGAATACCCTTACAATAAAAGGAGCAATGAATACAAGTTACAAAAAGGCCAGTTTAGGCTTGGTGTCTAAATGAAAAGAAAAGAAAAAGGAAAGGAAGACTAGGGAATGGAACCTAGAATTAACGGGTCTTGTCCCATGTTTAAACATCCCTTTGCAAGGATGACAAAAATAAACTAACGATGATAAAGCCAAATAACTGCAGAGATGCAGGACCCTCCTTTTTTCAATTTTTTATTCTGACAATATTTTAAGAGAAATGAAGAACCCATTTTAAAAGAAATGGGAAACAAGGGCTACATCTCATAAAAGGATTCTTTGTAAAATGTTTTCTTTCTAACTTTTCAAGAATAATTTGTGTAGGATTAGTACTAATTGTCTTTTAAAAGTGTCACAGAATATTCTTGTGAATCCATCAGGACCCAGAGTTCTGTGCTTTGGCAATTCCTGTATAACTGCCCTTACTTCTTTTTCTGAAAAGGGATTATTAAAAATGTCTACTTGGTCTTGTGTTAGTTTAGGCATTTTATAATTTGAAGACTTTCTGGAGGAGAGGTAGTAGGGAAATTTTGGTGATAAAAAAAACCCAAATTTTTTTAAAAGAAAGAAATGAAGAATTATTTTCCCCTATCCCACAATTCCACAAATCTTATCCATTATTATGCTCTTTAGAAATCAAATTACCTGAAGTATTAGTGATATACTAAATGGATAGTTTGATCTTTCTTTCCTTGAGTGAATTTTGAAGTTTTCTATTTATCTAAATGTTAAGAATATTTCATGAAGGAAAAGAAACAAATTGTACAATTGTATAATTTGTACCAAAAATGGTAATCAAAATATTTTTTAAAAAATTTCAAAGCCTCCAGGTTAAGAACTTCTGATTTAGAAAAAGTATGTTATTATAAAACAGAGCACTGGTGTGAGACCAAATTTCAAATTTACCTCTTACTAGCTGAGATCCTAAAACAAGTTACTGAACAACTATGGGGTTCTCAATGGGAAAAAATATCATATAAGTTATATTTGTATAAATTTCAGGATGCCAAAAAATGTATTTTACAATGATGAAATTGTTACGGGCTATTAAGAGGTCCCCCGAACTTGTCTTTTTGAGTTACCAATTTTCCAGAAACACTGAACTCACAGCATGCAGGAAGTCCTAAATAATGTGAAGGACCCTACCACCTCTCTGAGCTGACAAAATTTGTTGTCTGCACCCCAAGGTGGATTCCTTATGTGTCCGTGGGAGGTAGGACAAGCACCAGCCAGTCTGTGCCAGGTTGGGAAAATGCTTGTGCAGCTGGGGTCCTTTGCAGATAAGAGGATCTTCCCATCTTCATAATAGAGCCATCCCAAAGGAAAAGGAATGCAGCCTTCGCAATCACCTTGCTCCTCCCCGTCAGCAGGGCTTTTGTACTTTCTTGTACCATTCCTCTCCCATGCCATACCCCTTCCTCTTTCCTCCTCCTTTTGTTGTACAGTCACAAATATGCAAACTTCTATAAGGACTCTGAACTCTTTAGGTTCCACATGCATGTTCATTTCTCTTGTAACAAACCTGGTTTTCACATAGGACTCATGACATTGTAATTGTCTGTTGACAAGATTTTAGCATTGGAAAAGACTTTCAGAGATCATTTAAATCATTTCCCTCATTTTACAAGTGAAGAATATTTATAAATAAAATATGTGTGTAAGACAGAAAGAGAAAAAGAAGAGAGAGAGAGAGAGAAAGATTGAGAGACAAGGAGAGAGTGTATGTGTATCCCATAAAGCAAACTATCCAAGATGGTGAAGTAAAAAAAAACTAATGAAACCTAGCTCCCTGGACAAATATTCCCAACAACAACCTCTGAGAAACCTCAGACCATGACATAATTGGAAATCTAAGAAGAAACCAAAATGAGTCATTTTTCCAGCACAGGGTCATAAATCTGATCCAAAGGCAAATGACCAGGGCAAGAAGTGTGTAACAGGGTTGGATCAAGATCCCTGTGAAACAGAAAAGAGCAGACTACAGAGGGTAGATTGAACGACACAAAATATAAACAGCCTCTAAAGCTTCTGACTTCAAATCATTCCAAGACGATGAAACCCTGCTTTTGTGCACCAGTGCCACAGGCTACTTCCTACTCTGTAACTAGTTACTTAGTAGGTGTGTCTTCCACAGCCTCCTGATCTGCAGAACCTGCCTCACTTTAAGGTTTCACAGCTTACATGCCATACAACTTGTGAGCCAGCCAGCACTAGTCTCCAGTAGTTTGACTTAGCCCTGACACTTGACAATGGGATTGCAAATTTTTTTGGCTTTCAGCCTCACAATTCTTTCCACTCTGTTTTTTTATAGTCATCAATTCATGCATCTACCAATTTAGACATTTTTCCATCTTTCCCACAGCTTCCTCATATACTATAGAGGTTACTCTAGCATTTGCCAAAGCAACGTCATGTACATATCAATGATTTTCTTCTTCCTTTTTCTGGATATATCCCATTGTTGAGTCAGTAACACTGAACTTACCAACAACAGCCCCATAACTCATGGCTGAAGGAAAGTTATCCAATACATATATTTTCTCTGTGAGAGAAAATATCATAGCTTTCTTGCATTCAGGAACACTAGATAACACTTTTGCACTACCCTGGGGGGACATTTTAAACTGGGAAATCACCAACAAAAAGCCCCAAAATACCAAATACACCATAATAAATAGATACTTTTTTGGAGTATAAGAATTACATCTTATTGGGGGAAAAGAAGCAAGTGTCAGAATTTTAATGTTATTAAGGGTCTGTAAAAGGATTCAATAAGACAGAAGACTTGGGCATTATTTTATTGTGTTTTTGTGAATATTCAATAAAGAAGGGGCAAAAAGAATGCCACAGTGAAGAATGGGGCCAAAAAGTAACCTATCATATCCCATATTCAGATTACATAAACACAGAAAAGAATATGAGGAACCTAACTCACCTGAGTCATTTTCACCTGAAGTAATCACAGGGCCATGGAACACACACACACACACACACACACACACACACACACACACACACACACACACAAATGCAATGAGCTTAGCATACAAATAGACTCAACAGAAAAACAAAAAGGAATGGGAGATGTAGAATAAAACAAAAGAAGGAATTATTGATAAGAAAAACAGGCTGGCCTTGGGTGGGGCTAAAATTAAAAAAAGGACAGGTAAGAAGTCTGACTGGGCACAGAGTGAGGGGAGATGATCAGGTGAGAGCATCATCACACATTACTAGTGCTGAACATGATGCTTCTCCAATGAGTCGCCTCTTTGTGAAGAAGGGGACACAGGGCAAGGAAAAGAAAGAGTTTAAGAGGACAGGATGAAGGGCAAATCCACAATTAATTATTGTAACAGTTAACGAGAATGGAATAAATCAGTCCATAAAACAGATAACAGAATGGATTATAAACACTCCAACAATATGTTTACAAAAAAACACCTAAAACAAAAGATCAAGGTAGAATTAAAATAAGGCAGACAGGAGCTCCCTTCAGCCTCATGGAATCCCTTCCTTCCTTCAAGACTCAACTCAAGTACCATATAATTAGAAACTGACAATCCTCTGGCCATAGCTCCAGTTGTTCCATCTCTTCCTACACTTCACCCCCAACAAACCACCCCTTTGTCCTCACTGATATTTCCATTCTCTCTGCCTCTCTATATTTCCTCAGGCTCTCTATCGTCCTCTAATTTCACTTTCTTCCCTAGCCAATCCAACTGAAGGGTTGGCCATTTCAATTCTACACCACCCTCTGCTCTGGAATTCCTGTCCCCTTGTCCAATTGTTTTTCTTCACTTGACAAAGCCTAGTGTTAGACTGCTCTCACCATGTTCCTTCTCTGCTTTGGAGGAAGTTCCAGTCATGCCACCCTGATACATTAAAATTAATGTCACTCAAAATCCAATGGATCATGACTGCAGCAAAGTAGTGCTTTTTATTTTTCTCTGCTTTCTTATCCCCCAGAAACCAGTTTAATTCTTGTAACCTCTTTAAATCTCTCACATCCTCCTTCCCCCTCTCTCCCAGCTGAGTACCATGCCTCTTATTTTACTGAGAAAATTGAGGGCATTCAACTTGGTCTTTTTTCTCCCATTTTCATCTCAAAATCCCTTGACATTATCTCCTCTGCCCTTGAGGGTCTTTCTCCTTACCAAGGCCAAGCCTTTTATATGTATATTTGATCCCATTTCATCCCATCTTCTACAGAAAACTGCATCCTCATTCATCATGTTTCTCCTCAAATATTTAGCCTCTACCTTTAAACTTGTTCTTTCCTGACTCCTTAAAACATGCATAAGTATGTTGAAATTGTATCTTGCTATGGTCCCCTCAATTACCCCACAAGTGAGTAAGCAGATATATAAGTAGTCAGCATAAGGTAACAATAAATAAGAAATAGGAGTTAAGAGTGGCATCCCTTAAAAACTGTTTCAAATTAATGAAGAAATAATCTTTAGAAAAAAATTCCAAGCCTATATTTGCTAGATCATTCATTAACGGCATTACTTTCACTTTATCTATCTCCGTGCTTAATTTTGTTTTCTAATATAGTCAGTATGAAGTGATGGATGAGATCAATGAGGCATGGCGGGGAGTTATGAAAGAAACAGATTTGAAAAACTTAAGAATGGTAGGTGTCCAAGCACAAGTTCGCATTCCAACTTTTATGAGAGTCACAAAGAACGAAAGGTAATTTTGTATCATGAAATGATGAGCTTGATATCTTAGAAAAGCAGAGATAGACTGAAGGGAGAAAATGAAGTGAAATGAGTAGAGCCCAGATAATACTGTATATAGTAACAGCAACATTGTTTCAAGAAAATCTCTGAGTAACTGACTCACTTTGACTATTACAGACACCGACAGGACTGATAGATAGCTGTATAGAATGATGTTACACATGGATGTAAAATGCACACACACGCACATATTGATGTCTAACGGTACTCATCTCTACAGTGAGGGGAGGGAGACAAAAAAGAAAAGGAAAAAGGGCAGCTACTTATTATCTATTTAAAAGGAATGACACATTGTACAGAGCAGATTTGCAGTTTCATGTGCATCTTTCCTTTCTATTCTACCATGTTACAGAAATGCTTGTTTGGATTTCTTAAGTTCAGAATCAAATTAATAAAGTTTTTAAGAAAACATCAGGTATAGTTCTATTTCTCTGACTCTTGGCTTTCATTAAAGACTAAATTAATAAATCACAAACTTAAACCAGGAGAAATGTGGGTCTGTTAAAGTGCATGAAAAATATGGTGCCGATGCATATTATAAAATGATTTTTAGGTATTTCACATTCGGAATTAACTCACAAACATGTTCAGTTGCTAGTAACTCTGTCGTTTCAGAAACAGACAAACAAGGAGACAACATTAGCAGATCCAACCCCGGAATCGATCTCAATCGGCGATGTAACTGAACGGATCCCTTCCCTTCCGAAGTTCCGTCATTCCCCCCTCTCTTTCCATCTCCTACTTCTCCCATGGGAGCTTCCTCATCTGGGGAGCCCGGCCCAAACCGCTGTGGCTGCAGGAAAATGCCGAGGCCTGCTGGCCTGGCCAGGCCATGGCTGGGCAGAGTTGTCATGATGGGTGAGGGCTGTGAGGCCGCGGCTCTTGTGGGGGGAAGTCACCCCTACATCCTCTCCGACATCACCCCCTCCCCCCCCACAGTTCCCATCAGCCCCTTACCCTACCCTATCTGTGGTGGTTGAGGCCTGCGTGGCCTCCTGCAAGGCACAGCCTCGGCACAAGATGGAGCCATTTTCCGAGGGCTGCCCGCACTTCCCACAAGTGGAGGACGCTGCCATTGGGCCTGCCGCCCCCTGCAGGCCCGGGGTGGGGGCGGCTGCTGGGCTCCACCGCCCCCTGGAGGCCAAGCGGGGGCCTGCAGCTGTGACCAGTCTGCCCTGCTCCTGCGTCTCACTGGGTCCTGCCCAGACCCCTGGGGACAGCCGTTGCCAATAACCTCACTGTACACATGAGGAAACTGAGGCAAAAGAAGGTTAAGTGATCTGTCCAGGGTCACACAGCGAGAACGGATCTGACGCAGACCAACTCTGGGTTCAAATTTGGCCTCCGACATTTACTGGCGGGGTGACCTGTTTGTTTAGGTTCCTCATCTATAAAACGAGCTGGGGAAGGACACGGGAAACAGGGGCGCTGAGGGGTGGGCACCAAGGGCAGCAGCGGCTGCCTGACCCACGGGGGGCCTCCCCAGGTTCCACTGGGCTGTCCGGACCAGGAAGAAAGGCACCAGCCCACGGAAGGGGGCGGCAATCATCAGTGTGATAGGAAAGGGTGTAGGAGACACACATGACAGCCCCCTGGACGCCCCAGCCCGTGCCTGCAGCGCACAGCCCAGACCCGCTGGCTTGGTCTCTTTGTGGTTGCCACAGGCTCAGTGCAGAATACAATCCTTTCTTTTTTTAAAAGCTGGCCTGAAGCTCAATTTATTTATTATGGGTTAAAGTCTATTTTTGCATGTAACTGGGAAATAAGATGTGCAGGTGATGGGGTAATCCATCTTGCCCTACAGGAAAAGAGAGGGGAGGAGGATGGAAAAAGGGAGGACAGACCGGTGGAAGGGGCGGATGGTGCACGCTGTCCTGGGGTGGGGAGAAAATTGGAGTTCAAGTTCTGGTAGAAGTGAATGTTGAAAACTGAAAAATAAATTTTATATATATATGTATATATATACACATATATATACATATATATATATATAAAATTTTTTAAAAATATCAAACTTCAAAAAAAATTTATTATTAATTAATTAGTTTTTGAGGAAATCAGGATTAAGTGACTTGCCCAGGGCCAAACAACTAATAAGTGTATGAGAGATGATTTGAACTTGGGGCCTCCTGACTCCAGGGCTAGACCCAAAATTCAGTTCTTTCAACTGCCCTACCCTCTCAAATTACCTTGTATAGGGTTTAACTACTTTGTAGTTATTTATTCTGTACCTACATGTGCATGAGTGTATGTATATATATATATTATATATATATATATATATATACACATATATATATATATATACACACACATATATATACACACACAAACATGTATACACACATACATACATACATACATATATATATATATATTTCTTCCCATTACAAAGCAAGTTCCTTGAAGTTTGGAATTACCTCAATCTTTTCACTTGTATTCCCAGCAATTAGCAAAATACCTACATGTAGTAAGTACTTAATAAATACCAACTGAAAAAACGTGCCCAGGTACACCCACAGTTAGGTTCTGGGATATGATGATGAACCAACAAAGAAGACTGGGAGATAACCAAACATATAATGAAAAGAACAAGGAGCATTTAGAGTGGTGTCCTATGCTCCAGAGCGGTCAAGAACTTGGAATTGAGAAATCTTTGGAAATTTTGGAGGCTGAACTATCTTCTAAGGGACACTGTCAGAGATGAGGCTGCGTAAGGTTGAGAAGAGAATTTGGAGGCAAGTAGCTAGATAGCTTTTTTCCCCCTTAGGCAACTGGCCAAGAAAAGGAGGATATAATATTTAAATTTCTCTTACCTAGGCCAGACAGGCCCAGTTCATTCAAACAGTCCTCATGTGACACAGCCTCAGAGTGGCCTCCTCGTTAGGGTTAGGGCCTCTTTTATATGTGCCTCTGTTTATCAGTCCTTCCAGCTGAGTCTTGAGGCCGGAAGAAAAGCATAGACCACCACCCTGGAAGCAATGGCTCTCTCAAGAATGTACTGTATAGCCACACAGACTTGTACAAGATTTTGCAGTCCACTCAAACCTTCAGACCTTGATCAAACAAGCTACTATTCAGTCTTGCAATCATTAATTTGCATTTCTCCAAATTAAAATTTCTCTCCAACTTTTATGACCTTCCAGATATTTATAAGATCCTTTTAATTTATCCTTATCAGATATAAATTTAGTATTAACCACCTAATTGGAGATTTTGCTATACCCTTTCCTTCTCTTAATCATTTACCTCACTTATCACTTTAAAAGATAGATAAAACTGACTCTAGAACCAATAAGGGATCGCTGATTATCCTGCTCTCTCCAAAGAAGTAACCATTTATACTGAATATTTGTGTAGGGTAGATGAAGATTTCTCTGGTCAAAATACAGGCCCTAAAGTGCTCAGGCTTTGCTCAGATATGCATAAGGCTGTGCAGTAGAGAAAGTGCTGTCATGAGGAAGACCCGAGTTCAAATCATATCTCAGTCACTTTACTAGTTTGTGGTCCTGGGCAAGTCACTAAACTTCTGTCTAAATCAGTTTCTTCATTTGACAAGTAACTCCCAGAATTGTTGTGAAGATAAAATAAGCTATTTTAAAGTACTTTGCAATACTCAAAGCAGTATATGAATGACAACTATCATTAGTGTTATTATATCCCCACTTTGAAGAATAATTATTATGCATGGGAACAAGCCGAAAGAGCAGTTTGCAGGAACTTTGTAGAACTGATTCCTGCTCAACTGCCTTCTACATCTTGTATGAACATGCACCTACATCCATTTTACAATTATGAGCATTTTAATGGGTCAGAAAACAAACTTATAGGTAGGGGGTTTGACTAAATGACATCTGAGGTTCGTTCTAGCCCTGAGACTATGTTACCTTACAATATCTGCAATGGAATTTTATTGTGCTATAAGGAATGACAAATGAATACTTTAGAGAAACATGCAGAGGTTGTCAAATTGTCAAAATCTTTAGATGGAGAGTTAATGTGCAACAGAAGACTCTGGTTGTTATCTCATATGTAGGATTTGAAAAGAAAGTCTCTTGGGATTCTTCCTGGCATTGATTAGATGAATATGGTGCCGTCTGCTATTATACCTCAGCAGACTAAAGTTAATGCCTGGCTGATCCTGGAATTGAAACAAAGGAGAATTCAGAAGAGTCCTGCTGAGAGCAGAAGAGCAGGCGCAACTACAGGGTAAGACTGGAAGAGTGCAGGGAAGTAGATATTTCTGACCCAGTGAAAAGCAAGCCTAAGAAGAACGGTACAATGGTAAAAACAGTAAACAGAAAACACCAGCTGTCTAATAGCACCAAAGGTACATTGTGTTCTCTTTCTACATGTGAGGTAGGCTAGTTTTCTTTTAAAAGTATGGCAATCATCCTTGAGAATTGTTTGGCTCAGGAGACTAAAGGTTGAAAATATTTCCATCCCTTCCTGGTCACCTAAAAACAAAACAACCATAAGGATGTCTCTCTGATACTCGCAGATCACAACGGGCAAATTCAGACAAGAGAGCTAATAATCAACTCCAGAAGTCTTTGATGCTTATCTTTGTTGGCACTGTTATGATTTCAGTGAAGTGGGAGCAGTAAGCACAGCCGTGGGCCTTGGAGCAGTGACCAGGAGCAGGAGACACAGGACAGAGTTCTCATAGGTTAAGGTCAAAGAAAGAGACTCTGGCAGCAGCATTGTCAGAAGAATGGGCAGTGGCAACTACTGCATACTGTACCCTAGAAGAGAGTGGCCTCTCTACACTGCAAATAGTACAACACCCAGTGATCACATCCAACTGCTCCCTCAAGGCCTTGGAGGACAAATGGATGTAATTATTGAGAGGATGTTTGCTTTCTGTCAACAAAGGGAAAGGGAAAATATCTACCTAGCCCCAACAAAGGAATTGGAGAAGTCCTTCCGAGACATCTCACAGGGTTAAGATTTTTTTACCCCACTCCCAAAAGGGAGGAGGCCTGGACTGGAGGACTATGGAACATGAAGTAGGTAGGTGGTGATATAGGACGATTCTCCTTGACCTATGATGAGGATCGGTAACTTCATAAGAAGTGTCACCATCTTTGGTCCTCGTAAGGCTCCTGCGTATGGTCACCTCTTTACATTGGGGGACACAATGAAAATGGCAATAATGTAGCATTATCACATGGGTATGACTATACAGACATAGACCCAGGACTTAACAATTCCAAAGCATAGGGAATGGGAGAAGAGTCTGAGGTTCCTGGTCATACTTTTCCCAAAATGCCACTCCTTAAAGGTGCAGCTATATTGTTTGTTTTCTTTTTACCGTGGGTTTTTCGTTTCCATCCTTCATGTTGTCTACATCAGACTTATTGAATTCTGCTCGCACACTACTTGAATTGCCTGGGATTAGCCTTAAAAGTCATTAAAGGGGCGGAAAGTCCTCTAGTTGACCTTAAAGACCTTACCATTCTAGGGCTGTATTCCAAAGAGATCATATTAGTGGGAGAAGGACCCACATGTACAAAAATATTTATAGCAGCTCTTTGTGGAGGCCAAGAACTGGAAATTGAGGGCATACCCATCAAGTGGGGAATAAATAAATAAGCTGTGGTACATGAATGTAATGGAGTGCTCTTGTGCTATGAGAAATGATGAACAGGCAGACATCAGAAAAACTTGGACTTATACGAACTGACGCTGAGTGAAGTGAGCAGAGACAGAAGAACATTATACACAGTAACAGCCACAGTGGGTGAGGACTGTTTCCGATAGACTTAGCCCTTCAGAGCAATGCAAGGACCTAAAACATTTCCAAAGGTCTCACGATGTAAAATGCCATCCACATCCAAAGAAAGAACTATGGAGTTAGAATGAAGAATGAAGCAGACTATTTTCTCTTGTATTACGATTTTTCTCATGGTTTCTTCCATTCATTTTAATTCTTCTCTGCAACATGACCAATGTGAAAAGATGTTTAATAGGAATGTATGTATACAACCTCTATAAGATTACATGTCATCTCAAGGAGGGAGTGGGGAGAGAGGGGAGAAAATTTGGAACTTATGGAAGTAATTGTTAAAAAATGAAAACATATAAATTAATAAATTTGAGGCGGGGAAAGACCTTCCACCACCACCCTCGTTGCAGGGTAGAATTTTATTTTTTAATTTTTTTATTGATTTTGTTTTCAGTGTTCAACAATTACTTCCATATATCTTAGATTTTTTCCACTCCCTCCCCCTCACCCCTTCTCCCTACCCACTCCCTCCCTGAGACAGCATACAATCTTATATAGGTTATACATGCACATTCTATTAAATGCATATTGCATAGAAGAATAAAAATGAATGGGAGAAATGATAAAACAAAACAAAATACAAAAGAAAATAGTCCGTTTCTATCTGCAATCCCATTCTTTCTCTGGGTGAGGAAGGTATTTTGTCTCAAGAGTCCATTGGAAATTTTTTAAGTCCATGCATTTCAATGAAGTACTAAGTATACCAGAAAAATTCCTCGAACACTGTGGTTGCTGCTATGTACAAAGTTCTCCTGATTCTGCTCCTTTCACTCAGCATCAGTTCATATAAGTCTTTCCAGGCTTTTCTGAAGTCTTCCTGTTCATTGCTTCTCATAGTACAATAGTAGGGAAAAAATGATCTTACTACTAAGAAGTAGAATATAGCAGAAGCACTATATTACACCCTTCCCCCATAGGATTTTGTATATATTTATGTTCCTTAAAAGGGATTAAAACAATCCTTGAAACTTGATTGTCTCAGGATACTAAAGTCTCACACTACTGACACTGTCTCCTGGTTACCTAAGTACAAAACAGCCACAAGGAGTTCCATGCTCTCTCTCTAGAAGCAGATGTTTGTTGCAAGAGAACTCAGCAGATACCACATCCAAATACCAGCCTTGAGTGAAAGAAGGCTGGCCAATGAAGGTCAGCTTACTGAAATTTGAGCTGGATACAAGAATTTCTGGAGTGGCCTCAGTGAAGGGATACACTGTGAAGCTGGCATAGGTTTTGCAATCAAAACTAATCTAGTCAACAAGCTTGTATGCCTGCCAAAAGGAGTAAACGAGAGGTTCACGACAATACGATTGCCACTTGCAGGAAAACCTCATGCTACCATCATTAGTACCTATGCTCCCACCATCATGAACCCTGATAAGGGCAAAGAAGAATTTTAGGAAGACCTAGAGACTCTTATCATCAATGTGCCAAAAGAAGCCAAGCTTATAATTCTGGGTGACTTTAATGCTAGATTAGGAGTCTTAGCAGGGAGTCCTAAGGAGAAATGGAATTGGAAACAGCAACAGCAATGGTCACTTACTACTAAAGACTTCTGCAACTCATGACCTTCTCATCACCAACACTGTCTTCTGTTTACCTAAATGCAATAAAACTTCATGGATGCACCCTCGCAGCAAACATTGGCATTTAGTAGACTATATGGTTATAAGTTGAAGAGACAGACAGGATATGAGAGTGACGAAGGCAATGTGTGCTTTGCTGGACTGATCATAGACTTACCCTCTCCAAGTTAAATATTCACATTCAACAAAAGCGGTGTCCCCAAGGCAAAATGACTACCAGAAGAATTAAAGTCCACGAATTAGAGTTCTTCTCAGAGAGGGAATAGTTTGTTGCTAACTTGGAGGGAAAGTTGAGCCAGTACATAGTTGGCAACAGTGAAGCAGAAAAGGAGTGGGCAGCTTTCAGAAATTTGGTGTACAGCACTGCATTTGCTCATCTGGGTCAGGACACTCACAAACTCCAAGACTAACTTGATGAAAATGATGGAGAAATCCAGAAGCTGCTAAATGTAAAATGAGAACTCCACAGGGTTTACCAGCAGGACAGTTCATCTATCTCTAAGAAGGCAGCATTTAATTCCATCAAAAGTGAAGTACAAGCAAAGCTTAGAGAGATGCAGGATTTCTGGCTCAGTAAGAAGGCAGATAAAATTCAGTTTTATACTGATAGTAACAATCCAAAGTGCTTTTATGATTTCCTGAAAGCTATTTATGGACCAAAACCCTATGGTGCATCTCAACTACACAGTGTTGATGGAGTCACATTGATGGGCTGAACACTTCCATAGTGTTCTCAATAGACCATCATTAATCAGTACTGAGGCCACTAACCGTTTACCTCAAGTTGAAGTTTATCCCTCCCTAGCTGAAGCTTCAAATGAAGAAGAGGTTTTGATGGCCATTTGGCTCCTTTTATGTGGCAATGCACCTGGTGCTGATTCTATTCCAACTGAGATTTACAAGGTAGGAGAACCATTGCTCATATAAAAGCTGACTGAAATTTTCCAGGTTATATAGCAAAAGGAAGTTATTCCCCAGGAGTTCAAGGATGTTTCCACTGTCCATCTCTATAAAAGTAAAAGAAATAGATTGTCCTGCAATAGTCTCAGGGGGTGGGAGTCTCTCTCTTAGTCATTGCTGGTGAGATTCTTGTCAGAGTCATTTTTAATAGGCTGATTCTTCACCTGGAAGATGGTCATCTACTTGAGAGCCAGAGTGGCTTCACAAAGGGCTGAGGAACAGTTGATACATCATTTGTTGCCTGACAACTCCAGGACAATGTCAGGAATATAACAGAGGTCTGTACGCAATGTTTGTAGATCTGACCAAGGCCTCTGATACTGTTAGTAGTGAGGGCTTATGGAAAATTACGTCAAAATTTGGCTGCCCAGAGAAGTTCATCAGCATTGTACATCAATTTCATGATGGCATGCTTGCCCGGGTTCTAGATAATGGACAATGCTCTCGTGCCTTCCCAGTCACCAGTGAAGTATAACAAGGCTGTGTGCTTGCTCCCTTGCTTTTTAGCATGATGTTTTCAGTCATGTTGTCAAGTGCTTTGAATGAGGATGAACATGGCATCAAGGTTAGCTAACTGCACTGATGGTAAATTCTTCAATATGAAAAGGCTACAAGCCAAGACCAAAGTTGAGGGAGTATTGGTGCATGATCTTCTGTTTGCAGATGACTGTGAGCTCAGTGCAGCCTCTGAAGCTGAGATGAAACAAAGAATGAATCAATTCTCTGATTCTTGTGCTAATTTTGGCCTAACAATTAATACCAAGGAAACACAGGTGCTCCACCTGTCATCCACATCATCCATACATGGAACCATCAATTACAGCAAATGGAGAGGTTTCGAACGCTGTGGGTAAGTTCACATACCTTGGTAGTGTACTTTCCACATTCAGGAATGCACACGTTGACAATGAGGTTGACACATGCATTGCCACAGCTAGCTCTGTGTTTGGAAGGCCCCGAAAAAAAATGTGGGAGAAAAGAGTGTATTAGACTGACTACCAAACTGAAAGTCTCCAGAGCCATTGTGCTGACCTCACTGTTGTATGCCTGTGAAACCTGGACAGTCTACTACCACCATGCCAGGTAAATGAGTCGCTTTCTTTTGAATTGTCTTAGGAAGACTCGGAAGATCCCCTGGCAGAATAAGATACTGCTTGTTGTTTAACTGTTCCGACTGACTGTGACCTCATAGATGACAACACGCCAATACTGCCCATGCAATTTTCTTGGCAAGGATTCTGGAATGGTTTGCCATTTCCTCCTTCAATGGATTAGGGCAAAGAGAGGTTAAGTGACTTGCTCAGGGTCACACAGTTAGTAATAGTATAAGGCTGCATTTGAATTCAGATCTTCCTGACTCTAAGCCCGGCCCTCTATCCACTTAGTCATCTAGCTGCCCCACAGTTTTAATACCAAAAGATAAAGTACTGCTGATCTATTAAAACGTAGGTTGTAAACTGGTTCCTTCCTATGTGAATGGCCACACCAAACTCTTTTAAGGGTTTTTACAAATCTATCAAATGTCTCTATCATGTTTTTCTGGCTTGATGGAATATTTTCACACAGGAGCATCTTAAGGAATTCCTCATCCAAAGGCGAACTGAACCTGAACTGTATGTAAGATCTCCTTCATCACAATGGAGAACATAGAAGCATATATCTACAGATTTTATAGTTCATTTGATTTTTATGATCAGAGTTTTGCTAATGAGGTCTATTTCTATTTTATGTTTCTCAAGAAATCTTGGAATAGGAGGAACCTTGAAAAAGAATCTATAAAACAGCGTTTTGCTCTCTCAAACTAAATGCTTATTGATAAATGAAATATAATAAGCACACATGGTATATTAACCAAATCTTTTCCTTCATTGTGAAATAAATACATGGTTTACTATGGAACATCATTTGTGAGAACTCACTTATTCCCTACTAAAAAATTCATCTAAGACCTCTTCAGTTTCCGTAAAGATGATACTCATAGCATTTCTTTACAGATGGGAAAATAATCTTATAGGTCAGGAGTTATTGCTCTTTTGAGAACCTTATTTTGAACTTATAAAACATGACAGCTTTCCTCCTCATCTTCCTGATATTGTCCTTGCTTTCATATACCTTGTCCTTCAATGACTTCACAGCTGTGTCACCGCCAACACGTGTTCTATATGCACGTGATTCAGTCCAGGTGTTTTTTCTGCCTTTGGTCTCTTAAGGGTCATCTCTACTTCCTCTGTTAGCATATCTACTAGTGCTATGTTAGCTAAGGTCCAAGTGTAGCAATTCCACTGTCTGTGATGGAGAAAAGTGTTCAGACTTTTCACAAATCTTTTCCTTTTTTCTTTTATACGTTGTCCTCTTTCCATTTTCACCATTAAATGTCCCTGGGGTGAATGCTGGAAATCTAGTCAAGTTTTCCTTAAAAGAGTTTTATGCTCCACTTCTGTGCACAGATATATCAGATTAACACTGTTCTTAATGATTTGTCATCCTTCTTACATAACTGAATTATAAAGCCATGTAATTCAACGTTAATAGTTCAGACGGCGTTTCTATGTAATACATCATCTATTCTGTAAAACTATGAGGAATTCTACAACAATTCATTGTGTGCTATGGCCCATTATATGCATGTTTAAAACATGTATTTTAGGTTTCTAATTCTACATTTTTGCACAAATTTTATTATTATTTTTAAATTTAATCTGTATAAACAAAACAGTATTAAAATGGAAAATACTTAATGCAGAAAGGAAATTCTATAATGTTCAATTTTGAGATTTAAACTAAAAAGTCACTATACAAAATTAAATATAAAGTTTTCTTTATAAACACTGACACTGTTTCACACCCATGAGGCAAATCTTCAAATCTGCATTGTTACCAATAAAACGAAAAGTCCAAGAACATGGGATGATAAATTGCCTCTAACTGGTTTTTCTAATTTAAACTTCTGCCACTCCAGAACATCCTAAATAACTATTGCCAAAGTGATTTTCTATAAGCCAAGACTTTACCATGTCATTAACCTATTCAAGTCAACTCCATTGGCTCCCTACTGATCCTCCAGGATCAAAAATAAACATTTGCCTAGTTTTTAAAACCCTTCACAACCTGGCCCCAACCTACTTTTCCAGTCCCAGACATTACTCTACCTCCTGTAAGCCAGTCAAATTTACCTACTCTCTAATCCTCAAACATGACAATCCTTCTCCTACATCTGTGACTTTTTGGTGGCTGTTCTTGATGAATGTAATACACTCCTTATTGACATCAATATCTCTGAATCTCCTTTTTTAAGATGCAACTCAAGAATCACCTTCTATATGGAGCTTTTCTTGATTCACCCTAACTCCTAGTGCTCTCTCACTTTCAAACTACATGATATTTCATTACTTAGTGTTTATTTGTACTTATTCCCTCTATATTTCTATACATATCTCCTTCATTACACTGGAAACTCCTTGCCAATAAGGATTATTTTGTTCAATATGCTTGCATTACCTAACAGTGTCTGCTTTAATTGAACTGTTTAGAAGATAAAGGAATCTTAAAAGCCTTACAGGCCAATCTGTTCATTTTATTTATGAAAAAAATAAAGAACAGAGATGTTAAGTGACTTGTTGAAGATTATATAGACATTCACATGGCAGGGCTAGAATTCCAATCCCCTGTGACTCAAAATCCAATACAGTGAAAAAGTCGGCTTAATTATTTTCTATTCATACATGAAAAATCAGTTGGTAAAATCTCATTGGCATTTTGAAAACAGAAGGTATTTTCATACAAGGTACTTGTACAAAATTATTACATCTTACGTTTAAAAACACAACAGCCCCTTTCTGGCACAGTGCCACAGGCTGTAATTTTCTCAACAATTTATAGATTATAATAATACAACCCGGGATCCTGTAAAGAACTACTAAGACCCTAAAATACTCTGAAAGCAGAATGTGATCACATGACAGTGCTGAAAGTCTCCAAAATTAAAGCTCTCCGTGAATATGTATATTAAAATATAGGATATACTGATAAATTCATGAAACAGATGAAATAACTCCTGTAGATATAATGCCTTGGAATATTTTTTCTTCAAACGTATATGAGCATTTTAAAAATTTTGAATAGCTGTAGAGGAGTTAAAAGGATTTGCTTTGAAAAAATCCCCCTTTCCCTCAAAAATATAACTATAATATGACTTATACACAAGCCATGTCTTACTTATTCTTTAAACATTCTAAATGAATGTAAAATTTACAAATCATAGGCATAAAACCAACGAAGGAATTATGACTTTCTCCAAAAGTTGGGTTAGAGAAACAAAATAGAAAATACATCTCTCACAATCCACTCACAATGCCAATAAAAATGACAGTCTAAATATAAAGGATGAATATTTACAGAAAGATAAAATGTTCATATTAACAGAACAGGAAATAGAGAACTTAAATAACCTAATTTAGTAAAAGAAATTGGACAAGTCATAAATGAACACACAAGAAAAAATAGGCCAGGACTATATGTATTTACAGATAAACTTTACCAAGAATTATTAGTTCCAATATTACATAAAGTTTTGTTTAAAATAGAAATAAATGAAGTTCTGCCAAATTCCTTCTAGGATGCAAATAAACTATTTACAATTAATCAGGCAGAATAAAAATATAAAAAGAAAACTGCAGGCCAATATCATTAATGAATATTGAGGCAAAAATATTAAATAAAACATGCCAGGAAACTAAAGCAACATACCACAACGATGATACACTATGGCCACATTTCATTTATCTTCTCCAATATTAAGGTAACTATGAATATAATTGGCCATATTGGGAAAGAGAACAACAAAAATAATAGGATGTCAGCAGATATAGTAAAAAGCTTTTGAAAAGATACAATCGTCTTTCCAGTTGAGAGAAAGAGAGAGGAAGAGAGAAAATAGAGGGATAAAAGAACCTTTCCTTAACATAATAAGTAATATCTACCAAAAGCTGAGAGCCAGTAACTAGAGGCCTTTCCAATAGTTAAAGGGGAAAGTAAAGATTTTTGTTATATTCAATATAGTAGGAGAAAGTGGAAGTCAAAGTGGCAGAGTAGGAGGAAGAAAAAGTCACAATGAGTCATTTTTCCAGCCAAATTTGGCACAAGGAGAGAGGAAGGTTGGCAGACAGTAAGGATGAGATCTGGTTCAGTACACTCTCAGCAAAGAGCACTCTAGTGCCCAGGGAAAGAATGCAAATGTTGCACTACCCCTCCACCCTCACTCTGTAATGCGCTGTAATAAGGTCCATTTGTTGGTGCAATACCCCTTCCCAACTTCCTTGTACTCTAGGATATTGTTGGTCAAATATTAGGGTTTTATGACTTGTAGAAAAGCTTGAAATGAAAGGGTCTTAAGAACTTTGGAAAGCCCCTACTGAGATGACCTGTGGAAGGTCTGCTGGCAAAGTGGTCATGATTGATGGATATTTCCCTCAGCCAACCATAAGACTGACTCCTTTTAGAAATGACCAATCAATACACTGCAGCACCTCATTCTATTTTTAGTGCTCTCTCAAACTGCAGAAATATTCCCTCAAAATAAAGCAGAGGGGTTCATAACAGTACAGGTGAGTCTACGATCCAACTTCTTAAGGACTACCAGTTTCCCAAATAAACTGGATCTGCTCAGAGTACTTCTGTATCCCTTTGGTGCAGATTGGAATTCTGGGGTCATACTGTATTGCTCCGTACTCAGTGTGACGTAGATTCATGAAGGAACAATGACGGGGTACGTGCCTGCTTCCTCCTCCCTCAGCAGTCTCAGGACTTATGTGGTAAACCATGAAAGGAGCAAGTTCAAAAGCAAGCAGCAGCTGTTGGGTTCAGACCCCAGGAACAAAGCAGAAGAATGTCAGTTCTAGACTGCAGCCCTGTCTTAAGCCTACAAAGGAATAACCAGGACATCAATCCTAGTCCTAAAGGGAGGTTACAGTTCTGTCTGAACCAGTAGAGCTAGCTGACGGTCAGAGTTCAGCAGCAATCTTGATCCTCAAACCCAAACCAAGGTCAAGGTCGAAGTTGGGAGAGGGTGTATCCTGGCAGACATCAGACTGTGGATTAAATCACTCTGGTAGCTGGGAATCTGGAACAAAACATTCAATACACCAAGAAGCAGCAAAAGACTGGCTCAGATCTTCCCAACAGCTTAACTGTACAAGTCTGTAACAAGGGATTTCTTTTTCCTTCATTCTCAAAGGTGAGGGGAGAAAGGAGAGAACTAAGTATTGGGAAGAACAAAGAGGAGGAAGATTTCTGCGAAAATTTTTTTTAAAAAAACAAAACAAAAAACAGTGCTAGAATGTCAGCTACAGCAATAAGACAAAAAAAAGATTCTGAGAGAATAAGCATGAACAATGAGGAAGCAAATGATCTTTTTTTGCAGGTGACATGATAGCTTAAAGAACTCTAGAGAATCAACTAAAACACTGAAAAAATTAACAACTTCAGCAAAGTTACGGGACATGAAATAAACATGCACAAATCATCAGCATTTCTGTAGACCAACAAAATCTAGCAGGAAGAGGTACATTTAAAATACCTACAGGTTGTAAAAACTACCAAAGGATTAGTTTTTAAGAATGGGGAAGAGGGGGGACCTCACAGAACCAAATCTAAAACTAAACCAAAAAGCTACAACAATACAGTTTGGTGAAGAAATTGAGAGGAACAAATCAGGAACATAATACACAGAAGGAAATGAATAAAGCAATCTGGTGTTCAATAAATCTAAAGATCTCAGTTATCAGGGAAAGAACTCACTATTCAACAAAAAACTGTTGGGAAAACTGAGAAAGAGTCTGGCAAAAACTAGGTACAGACCAACCTCATATCATATCACTTGATATAGACCAACTTCAT
Organism: Potorous gilbertii; assembly: GCA_028658325.1. Classification (NCBI taxonomy): domain Eukaryota; kingdom Metazoa; phylum Chordata; class Mammalia; order Diprotodontia; family Potoroidae; genus Potorous; species Potorous gilbertii. The sequence continues at coordinate 136,576,146 of CM053772.1, forward strand.
ATCATATACCAAGCAATCTCCAAATGGGTCTATGACCTAAAAATAAAGAGTGTTATTACAAAAAGATTAGGGAACAAAGAAGAAATTATTTGTCAAATCTATGGATAGAGGAAGAGTTCATGACCAAACGGGAAAATGGACAATGTACAATTTTGATCATGTAAAATATTTTGCACAAAAATAATTCAGCTAAAATTAGAAATGAAGCAGGCAAATGGAGAAAAAAATTTTTGTAGCAGGTATCTCAGGTAAAGGCTTCAAAAACAACAATCTTGTAAATACCATCCACTTCCAAAGTCTTAAGAACTCTGATCAACACAAATGACTAATCACAATTTCAAAAAACCCATGATGAAAGCCTACTTTACCTCCTACTAGAGGTGTGATGGATTCAGAGAGCAGACTGAACTGTTTGGGTTGGGGTTTCTTGGGGCTGTTTTTTGTTTTGGACAAGTTCAATGGGCTAATTATTTTGCTTTACTATACATATTTAAAACTTATAATTTTGGTATTCATAAGAGAAAATATCACTATAAAACAATGTAAATATATGTAAGCCAATTGCTTAAACACAAGTCCCAGTATTGCCAATTAAAGTTATTCTTATATTAGATATCTCACAGTCTACAGAAAAAGTAAAGGACATCAAGGCAGAAGAATGTAAGTATGAAATATGCATTGGGAAGTAGTGTGGTTTACTGGATAAAGAGCCAGTTTCAGAACCAGAAAGATCTATATTCAGTTCCAGCATCCCACACACACTACAGCTGTGTGTGCAAATCTCTTCATGTTTCAAAGCTCGAGGCAAACTTCTAAGAAAGTAAGTTGAAGAGAAGATGAAACCTATATTAGTAGGGGGAGGCACCTTTCTCATCTGGGAGTTCCTTATATCAATAAAATCATCGGTCGATTATTCAGTTTTACATTAAGCTTTATTTTGTAAAACGTCCATATTCTCGAAGATTAATCAATTATTGACACCCCTAATTCCATTAGCGATCACCTTCTCTGGTTATTACCAGTGCAGACTGCTGTGCACTTACCATAGATGTAACTGATCTAGCGTCTTCTTCATAATTGAAGACGGGAGGTGGTTCTTTTCCATCATTCTCCTGTACTTTTTGTTCGAGGAGTTCTTTCTGGGCTATGAACTTGGACTCAGCACATCTTAACTGCTGGACTGACTGCTTTAGCTCTTCTAGTGATTGTTTTTGGCTCAGCAGAAGCACAATACTGAAAGAAAGCAAATGAAAGACAAATGACTTCAAAACAATTACGCTAAAAATTATAGCCATGCCATAGAAAAAACAGGAAAAAATCTTTATAAATCATAGAGGTTTAAAAAGCAATCAGTAGGGATGTATTGAGCACCTACTATGCATCAGGCTCTGGCAACACAAACACAAAGATTTTAAAACAATCCTTCCTTATAAGGTGCATATATTCTAAGGACAAGATTAAAGTCGCATATATAAGAGGATACATAGAATAAACAAATAATCAATGCAAATTAATGCAAAGTAGTTGGGTACTACATAAGGAAGTTTGAGAGAGCGCTAACAAGAAGGAAAAGCTTCAGATATAAGGTGATGCCCAGGCTGTGTCCTGAAGGAAAAGTCACGTGGAAGAGGATGGGCATTCTTTCTAGGTATGGGGGACAACAAAATACAAAGACACAGAAACAGGAGTAGGCTGTCTCCTCTGAGAAATGGAGAGGTCAATCTGGTTGAATCACAGAGAAAGGAAGAAAGAGTAACATACACTGAAAATGGAAGGACAGGCTGGAGCCAGGTAGTAAAGTGCTTTAAAAGCTAAACAGAGGGGTTTATATTCAACCCTAGAAATAACAGGAAGCCACTGGTGTTTATCGAGTAGAGGGAGAGAGACCACTTCAATAATCTAGGCAAAAGGAGATGAGGCCTAAACCAAGGTTGCAGTTGTGTGAGGGGGCAGAAAGGGTTAAATTCAAGTTATGTTGCAGAGGCTGAAACTTGGCAAATGATTAAATATGTGGGGTGAGGTAAAATGAAGCATCCAGAATAATTCAGGTTAAAAACACAGGAAATGAGGAAATGGTAGGAAGTTGGGGAAAGAGGTAAATTTGAGGAGAAAGATAATGAATTTTCCTTTGGACATGTCAAAGTTGAGATGTCTCTTAGATATTCAACTTACAATATCCAATAGGCAATTAGTGTGGCAAGACTGAAGTTCAACAGATATACTAGGGCTGGATATAGAGATCTGAAAGCCATGTGCATAAACATAATAATTAAACCCAAGGGAGATGATTAAGTAGAAAATGAGATTAGCTGCGATACGAATGATGTTCCTTTCAATATCTAAACTAGAAGAGGAATTGGTTTTGAAATCAGCAGAGGCTTAATGAAAATCTAAAGCTCCTATACATATATTCATCTCGTAAACTCTTCTAATCAGCAACATAAACCATCACTTGAACCTCCTATCCCAGCTATCTATCACCTTGTACCTTCTCTCCTTGAAAAGGTCTTCTGCAATCAGTGCCTCCACCTCCACTCCTGTCACCATCTTCACTCCATGTAGCCTAATTTCTGACATCATCATCCACATGAAACGCCCCTCATCAAAATGACCTATGACCTCCTAACTGCCCAATCTAATAATCCTTCTTGACCCATCTGCAGGCTGTGATATCATCAACCAGTTTCTTTTCTAAGACACTCTCTTCTCTCTAGGTTTCTGTGACGCTCCTCCCTCATGATTCTCCTCCTGATCGCTATCCTTTTCTTACTTCTAGGACCTTCATCCAGGTCACCTCTAACCCTGCCCCACCCCTCAGACTCCATCCTGGATGCTTTTCTCTTTTGCCTTTATATTAAATGCTTGATCTCATCAGTTCCCAATTCAATTGCCGTCTCTAAGGAGATGATTCTCTGATCTATTTATCCAGCACTAACTTCTTCCCTGATCTCCATTCTCATACCTATTGCCTATTAGACACCTCAAACTGGCTATCACATAAAGATCTCAAACTTAATATGTCCAAATTGAACTAATTATCTTTCCCCCAAAGCTACTGTCGTCCTCAATGTCTCACCTCCACTAACCTCATATAGGTCTTGCCGTTCCACCTTCCCAATGTCTCTCTTGAATACGTAGCCCTATTTACACTCACAGACTCACCTATGCACAAGCACTCATCGCCTCCCACCTAGATTACCACAGTAGCCTTCAAATATCCCCATCTCAGTCTGTCCTTCATCCTGCTGTGGAAGTACTTCCTAAAGCACCGTTCTTCCCGCCCTCAATAAACTCCTGTGACTCTTTATGACCCAAAGGACCAAATCCTTTCTTTGGTTTTTAAAGACAATCACAACTTGGTCCCTTCCTAGCTTCTCAGTGTTCTGATATTTTATTCCCCTCTGCACATTCTAAATACGATTCTTGCTCAATGCACTCTTGTCAACTCAGTGCCTTTTCATTGGTTGTCCCCCACCCCTAGAATGTTCTCCTTCCTCACTTCCCACTCGAAATTTCCCTCAAGACTTAACTCAAATCTCACCTTCTGAAAGAGGCCTTCCCTTCCTCCCTCCCTTCACAAAGTGCCTTCCAAGATTCCTTTCCAATTCACTCTCCATTGCTTGTATGTATTAAGCATAACTGTTTGCCTATTATCTCATTATGCTGTCTTTCCCCAAAACTTATCCATCCTGCCAAACTCTTTCTGTTTCTCTGAGGATCACCATCACCCTCACAGGGACTCAGATTGGCAGCACTGGCACCATCATTAAGTCCTCAGATTCACCTGCTCCCTAGATCCAAGCAAGAGTCAAATCTTACCATCCGCACTACTCACAAGGTCTCTCACTTCATCCCTCTTTTTCCCCATACACAACCAACAATCAAAGCCTGTCATCATCTCTCACCCAAACTATTTCAAATGGTTCCTAAATACCCTTCTACCTAAAGCTTCTCCCCACACCAACCTATCCTCGACATAGCAGCCAAAGGGCTTTTCCTAACAAGCAAATCTGACTGCATCCCTGTCTTGCTCAATAAATGCCAAAGGCTCCCTTGTTCACTTTAGGGTCAAACAGAAACTCCTCTGTTTGACATTTAAAGTCCTTCATACCTGGCCCCAACCAACTGCTCAAGCCTCCTCATACATTAGTCCTTTCCTGTTTCTATTTTTTTCAGTCAAACTGACCTTTTTGTTATACAATTAAAATATTCAGACATATACAGGAAACTAAGGTATGGTACTACTCATTACGCAGGGGAGGAAAAAAAGAGGACTGATTTATACTGAAAATTCTAAGCTTGGCTGAAATCAAGTCCAACTCAATTTTATTTCTGTTTTTACATCATATGTGGTGGATATTTACACAGAGAGAAAGGTGACTGCTTTTGAAAAATTTTTATGTTCACTGACATGATTTTTTATTTTATATTATGCATTTTCAGTTTTAAAAATGTTATCTTAAAAAAAAAAAGAATTTTCCCTCTTGATGAGCTACACTGGCCAACTTAACTGTACAAAAAAATTTTTCTTTTTAACTCTATCCTCTCCCAGGATTTATTAAAAGGTAGTTATCAAAATTCAATCACATTATTTTTATTTATGTTTCTAGTGAATACAAAATTTTTATACAGTTATTAAATAAAATTTAAACTATTTCAAAATAACTTATTTCATCTTTCTCTTGTCCTTTTTAATCATTAATCTTTTAACATAGGGCATGATATTTTTTTTAAATAAAACATACAATTCAATAGTGCAAAAGCATGTAAATCTATATGTATATATTTGTATGTATATAAATATATACATACACACATAAACAGAGGTACAGATATTAGCCGGTGCATGATGAAAAATGTCTTACTAATAGTAGTGTGAGATCAAATAAGTTTGGAGACCACTATTTTAGATACTTCCTAATAATAACACAGATTATAGAATTTTGCCAGAAATCAAAGTCAGGCTCAGTGATCTACAGGTTAAAGATTCCATCCATTTCTCTTTTTTGAAAATTAAGACATTTCCCCTTCTCCAGGTTTGTGATATCTCTCCCAATCTCCACAATCTTTCAATTATCATTGACAGCAGCTTGTCCTAATCTGTCAGTTTTTAATTACCTAAGTATGTAGTTCATGTGGACCAGACTTGAACTCATCAACTGAACTCATTAATAGAAACTTGATGTTTTCTATCTCTTCCTTTATCTTGAGTATCAATTCCCTATAACCATTCTTGTTCTATCCTTTCCAGTCTTTTGGCAGAAAAAAATTCATTTTCCATGTTTGTTCAAACTTCTGGTAAGAGTAATATAACAGTCCCTTTCTCTCCCCCATGCAAGTTAGACTAATTTTTTTCTTAAAAGTTATTGAGTCTTGGTTGGTCAGAGGATAAAAAATTACAGATGTTGACATTTCCTGGGCATTTGAGTACAAAGAAGCCATGAGGAACTCCAGGGTCCTGCCCATGCTTGGGTTGTATATCAGTTGGTAACACTGGTAAGGAAGCGTCATTTCTCCAAATAAAGTGAAAGCATCTTGAGTGTTTATCTTTTCTAAATATCCTTCTCCTTCTATGACTTATGTGAAAGCTATTTTGTTAACTGGTGAATAACTTAAAAATATCTTAAGGTATTCTGTCAAACCAAAACTAAAAAGGAATGACTCTGAGTCAGTATATTAATGTCTTCTATTTAGAAAGTAAACTCCAGGAAAGCAGACATTATTTCACTTTTGCCTTTGAATCCCTGGTACTTAGCTCAGTGCTTAATGAATTTAAATGATTAGCCCTGAATTCTATCTTCTAAGTTTTATCTTAATTTTAAGTTGGTTATCGGATATTCCCATCACTGTCTTCAGGCAGTAAGGTGGTGTGGTAGATGGAGTGCTGGATATGGAGAAGTTAAGGCTGAGTATGAACCCTTCCTCAGAAACGTAAGAGCTGTGTGATCTAAGCAAATCTCTTACCCTTTCTTAGCCTCAGTTGCCTCATCTATAAAATAGAGACAATAACAACTCCTACTTCACAGGGTTTATGAGGCAAAAAAAATGCGACACATGTAAAAGAGCACTGTAAAACATAAAAAGTGCAATATAAAAGTGAACTATTATTATTATTAACACAAACACTATTTTTCTTCCTCATTGGAATGTTCCTTTTTGTATTTTCTTAATTTCATTCTTTAGTGATTCTCATCTCTCTTGTGCTAAGTGTCCCTGAAGAATTTTGGACCATGAGATGCTACCTCTCCTTCCTGTATATCCCTCAGAATTTGCTCATATAAAATATAGGGTGCGTGTGAGAAGTGTGTGTGTGTTCATCCTTTGTTGTCAAAGCAGATCATGCCATCAGAGAAATAATGACATGACTTGCATTTGACTTTGTTTTGAGTAAGGGAGGGCTGTGCAGGTCATCAGCCTCACTTCTCCTTCAGAGTCATCTGAATCCAGTGACCAGATATTCATCAGGATGACTGGAGATGTCCCAGGACGAGGCAACTAGGGTTAAGTGACTTGCAAAAGGTCACAGAGCTGGTGAGTATCAAGTGTCTGAGGAGAAATTTGAACTCAGGGCATGTGAGAAGTAAGAAGATGTGAATGCTAGTAATGTAATGACTATGAAATTACATATCAAAAATAGATGTCTTATATATGTACACAGCCTGCATGCAGGTTTGGGTAGGATGAAGCATATTTCCAATGATAATCCAAGCATAAGGATGGTATAAGGAATATCAATAACTTTTTAAGTGACTACTATGTTCTAGATAGTATGCTAGGCTTTGAGGATACATAGACATCAGTTTTTACAGTATCAGCTGTTAATTTATTCTGTGTTGTGGGCTCTTTGGCTGTCTAACGTTTTCAAAATAATTTTTTTAATTTTAAAATTTAAAATTTTAAAAATTTTAAGAAAATACTAAATTTCAGTTAGAGATTAGTGAAAATAATGCATTTTTCACATCCAAGTTCACTGATCCCTTGGCAACCTAAGTTAAAAAAAGTATTATAAGGAAAAGTCACTAAACCAGAAATTAACAATAAAGGACTGTTTTATTTGAATACATATTAAAATCTTTAATACAGTTGTATTCTAAAGCCTTATTGTGTCATGGAGGTGACCCTGTGTTCCCAAAGGCACTGCAGGAAGATCATAAGTTCTAATAGTTTCTATCATGCTCTCCCTCTAAAACCACCTTATATTTTGTACTTATTCGGGGAGGGGTACATACACCCATATATGTGCATATATTTATGAATCTGTATATGCATGTTATCTTACCAGATGGAACATAAGCTCCTTGAAGAAGAAACGCTTTAATGTTTTTACTTTGTATCTCTTGTGCCTAGAACAGAAACTGTAACATAATGGGGACCTAATAAATTCTTTAATCAATGCATAGACTGATACTAGAAAAGTTTCAAGGGCTGTCTCAATAATATACAAAGAATATTCTATTAGGACCAACATAAGTATAGAGTATAAGATAAGTATAGAGAAGACCACTCAGTAGAGATTTAAAAAACCAAAACACTATAAGCTACTTCACTAGTTTTACCTCCCTGGGCCTGAGTTTTCTCTCATCTGCAAAATGAAAGGCTGGACCAGACGGCCTCTGAGATCCCTTCTAGATCTAGCACTGTGATCTTAAAAACTAACAAATTCAGATGAAACACAGAAGTCAAAAAGTGACAAGGCAACAAGAAAAAGATGTAAAATGGAATAAACTTATAAGTACTTCTACAAAGATCTATTTTTATCATCTCTAAAAAAAGGAATGTTATTCAAAAATGCAGAAATAGCACAGAGAGAGACTATTATTCTGCTATTATATTAACACCCAATTATTAAATTGGGATCCAGACTTTCCTTCTCAATTTCCCCATTAAAACCCAGCTCTTGTAGGGGATTACTCCTAGCCCTCAAGGAATATGCTCCTCAACTGTGGACAGGACCCCACCCAACTAGGATACCCAGCTTCTGCCTAGAGTATAAATAGTATATTTATTATACACTCTACTGTATAGAGTATAAATATAATTCAGCAATATAGAGAGTCTAAAAAAGTTCTGGACAAATTCTTTCCCTGGGGAAAGAAGCCCTTGTCCTTGTACCTTTCCATTAGAGTTTAGGGCAGGAGTAGGAAACCCGGAGAATAAATCTGTGAAGTTTGGATACAGTCAAAGAGCCACAATTAAGGACCTAGAGAGCAACATGTGGCCTTAAGCTGCAGGTTCCCCATGCAGCACATGAGGGAGAAAACCAACCAGAGTGGTCTGGATGGAGATGTGTTCCCCTGTCTGAGTTGCTGGAGGCAGCTGAGTCACATGATCAAGCTCTGTTCTAAGCAGGAGGTGCTGAAGACTTTTAGCCTACCTCCTCATTAAACACCCATCAATCAAGGTTGTGTTTCACTTGTTAGGGGAATTCCCTGTCAGAAGGCAAACACCAGATTTAAGCTGTTTCAGAGATACCCTTGGCATCTTTGGTTACTGAGAGAAACCACTGACAATTAACTTATTTATTGCTGGATAGCCTAATTAATAATTTGATCAATGAGCAAGGAATAGTTTGTCTGTCAGATTTATGGAGAATGGAGGAACTTATGACCAAACAAGAGAGAACATCATAAAACACAAAATGGATTAGGAGGGAAGCAGATAACTGGGAAAGAATTTTTACAACTAGTATCTCTGATAAAGGCCTCATTTCTAAAATATACAGAAAATTGAGTCAAGTTTATAAGAATACAAGTCTTTCCCCAATTGATAAATGGTCAAAGAATATGAACACCCAGTTGCTGATTGTCTCTACTATGATTTGGAGTCAGAGGATCTGTATTTGAATTATCCTTCTTAACAGAAGCAAACAGCAAGATTCAGGGTCATTTTTGTGGCTGTTTGGTCATTTTTCAGTTGTATCCAACTCTTAGCATTTTCTTGGCAAGGATACTGGAGTGGTTTGCCATTTCTTTCCTCAGCTCATTTTACAGATGAGGAAACGGAGGCAAATATAGTTAAGTGACTTGTCCAGGGTCACACAGCTAATAAATGTCTGAGATTGGATTTGAATTCAGCAAGATGAGTCTTCCTAACTCCAAGTCTGACACTGTCGCTATGCCACCTAACTGCCAATGTCACTTCAGGACATTATATGAGTTAGGCCAAGTCAAAGGTCTAGGTCAAAGAAAAAACAAAAAGCAGATATAACAAAAAGGTACTTAAGAATCAGGATATAAGAATATGTCATTCTCCACTTAATAAATAGTCCAAAGATATAAGCTGGCAGTTTTCAGAAGAAATCAAAGCTATCAGCAGTCATATGAAAAAGTGCTCTAAATCACTACTGATTAGAGAAATCCAAATTAAAACAACTCTAAAGTAGCAGCTCAAACCTATCAGACTGGCTAATATGACAGAAAAGGAAAATGGCAAAAGTTGAAAAGGATGTGGAAAAATGGGCATACTAATGCACTGTTGGGTGAATGCACAAAATTATTTACAGCAGCTCTTTTTGTGGTGGCCAAGAATTGGAAATTGAGATGATGTCCACCAATTGGGAAATGGCTGAACAAGCTGTGATATATGACTATGATGGAATATTACTGTGGCATAAGAAATAACAAGCTGAATCCAGAGAAAAAACAATGGAGTCTGAATGCAGACAAAAGCATATTATTTTCAATATTTTTTTCCTTGCAATTTTTCCCTTCTGTTATGATTTTTCTTTCACAACATGACCAATGTGGAAATATGTTGAACATAACTGTAGCTGTATGCCTATATCAGATTGTCTGCTGTCTTGAGGAGCATGGAAGGATAAGGAGGGAGGGAGAAAAATTTGGAACTCAAAATCCTATAAAAAATGAATATTGAAAACTATCTTTACATTTACTTGGAAAAAATAAAATACCACTACATGGAAAACAAACAAACAAAAAGAAATGATGCTCTCAGAAAAACCCAGAAATACTTATATGAACTGATGTAAAGTACAATGATCAGCAGCAGTACTGTACACAGTAACAGAAATATTGTAAGATCATCAACTGTGAATAACTTAGTTAATTTCAGCAATTCAGCGACCTAAGACATTTCTAAAAGACTTATGGAGTTATTGGGGGCGGAGCCAAGATGGCGGAGTAGAAAGACTCACCTATGCTAGGTCCAAACCCACAGCCCATAGATTTCCTGTAAAAAGAACTCCTGACAAATTCTGGAACAGTGGAAGCCGCGCAGCAACACAGTGAAGGAGATTTCCGT